>CM038680.1:514008681-514608681 GCA_021605205.1 Aegilops longissima
CTCCCCCACTTCACCCTTGCCGTTTTATTCGCCCTCTCTTTTCTGTTCGCCTTGATGTCTTTCTTGGCTCGTTTGCTCGTTTGGTTGAAATAGTTGAGTATTTATTCCTAAACAAAGAAGCTAATATCTATGGATCCTCATACGCTTGCCAATCTTTTTAAGAGATCCAATTATGATGATCCAATTCCTAGTGATTTGGATGCACTAGATTATCTTTATAAGCTTTTGCCTGAAATCCGTAAATCTGAAAATTGTGATGAAGTGCTTCACGATAGTTATTTGAATAAAAAGCATGATTGCAATGATTTTATTATAAATTCTCTTGATGTCAATTGTGCTAATAATATGCAAAACCCTAAGCTTGGGGATGCTAGTTTTGCTATGTCTACTACTTGTTGCAATGATCATGATTGGGGCGATTCTTCCTATGATCTTGAAAATTTATTTAATCCCCATGATGAATATGAGATTGATAATATTGTTTGCAACAATATTGAAAGTGGGTTTGTAAGAGTGTCAACTTTAGATCCCACATATTTGGATAACATTCAATCTTATTAAATTTTTGATAAAGTGGGCTTGGAGAAATCATGACTTTAGTTAATGATAATCCCACTATTTTGGAAGAGTCTCAACTTCGCATGCATGTGGATCGTGTTGAGAATATGTTATGTGATAGCTATATTGTTGAATTTTCTTATGATCCTACATGTAATTATTATGAGACAGGAAAATATGGTTATAGAAATTTTCATATTACTAAATTACCTCTCGTTATGTTGAGATTACTATTGTTCCTTTCCGATTCCTTGCATATGCTAGTTTTGCTTGATACGATAATTTGTTTGCCTATAATATACCTATGCATAGGAAGTATATGACTTAAGTGTGTTTGTCACATGTTTTATGATGCTCTCTTTGTGCCTCAATTCTTGTCTTTCTTGTGAGCATCATTGAAATCTCAATGCCTAGCTAAAAAGGCTTTAAAGAAAAGCGCTTGTTGGGAGGCAACCCAATATTTTCCTTGCTGTTATTTAATAAATCTTGCATCTAACTTCTGTTTAGATGTGGTTTTATGTTTTAATTAGTGTTTGTACCAAGTTAAACCTATAGGATCTTCTTGGATAATAGTTATTTGATCTTGCTGTAATTTCCAGAAACTTTCTGTTCACAAAAACAATTGTTAAAATTCACCAGAACATGATAAAATAGTGATTCCAATTGCTGATGATCAATAAACAAATTGCCTAGGTCTTACTATTTTGGCTGAAGTTTTGGAGTTCCAGAAGTTTGCGTTAGTTACAGATTACTACAGACTGTTCTGTTTTTGACAGATTCTGTTTTTCGTGTGTTGTTTGCTTATTTTGATGAATCTATGGCTCGTAAAATAGTTTATGATCCACAGAGAAGTTGGAATACAGTAGGTTTAACACTAATATAAATAAAGAATGAGTTCATTACAGTATCTTGAAGTGGTATTTTTGTTTTCTTTCGCTAACGGAGCTCACGAGATTTCTGTTGAGTTTTGTGTTGTGAAGTTTTCAAGTTTTGGGTGAATTTTTTTTGATGGATTATGGAACAAGGAGTGGCAAGAGCCTAAGCTTGGGGATGCCCATGGCACCCCCAAGATAATCCAAGGACACCAAAGAGTCAAAGCTTGGGGATGCCCCGGAAGGCATACCCTCTTTCGTCCACTTCCATCGGTAACTTTACTTGGAGCTATATTTTTATTCACCACATGATATGTGTTTTGCTTGGAGCGTCTTGTATTATTTGCGTCTTTGCTTGTTAGTTTACCACAATCATCCTTGCTGTACACACCTTTTGAGAGAACCATACATGAATTGGAATTTGTTAGAATACTCTATGTGCTTCACTTATATCTTTTGAGCTTGATAGTTTTGCTCTATGTGCTTCACTTATATCTTTTGAGCTTGATAGTTTTGCTCTATGTGCTTCACTTATATCTTTTGAGCTTTATAGTTTTGCTCTAGCACGTCACTTATATCTTTTAGAGCACGGTGGTGGATTTGTTTTAAAGAAACTATTGAACTCTCAGGCTTCACTTAGATTATTTTGAGAGTCTTAAATAGCATGGTAATTTGCTTAATAATAATATGCTTGGTATTCAAGATTTGTAGAACTTTCTTTTGAGTGCGTTGAATACTAAGGAAAGTTTGATGCTTGAAAATTGTTTTGAGATATGAAGGTGATAATATTAGAGTCATGCTAGTTGAGTAATTGTGAATTTGAAGAATACTTGTGTTAAAGTATGTGATTCTCGTATCATGCACGTATGGTGAACCGTTATGTGATGAAGTCGGAGCATGATTTATTTATTGATTGTCTTCCTTATGAGTGGCGGTCGGGGACGAGTGATGGTCTTTTCCTACCAATCTATCCCCATAGGAGCATGCGCGTAATACTTTGCTTTGATAACTTGTAGATTTTTGCAATAATTATATGAGTTCTTTATGACTAATGTTGAGTCCATGGATTATACACATTTTTCTCACCCTTCCACCATTGCTAGCCTTTCTAATACCGCACACTTTTCGCCGGTATCATACACCCACCATATACCTTCCTCAAAACAGCCACCATACCTACCTCTCATGGCATTTCCATAGCCATTCCGAGATATATTGCCATGCAACTTTCCACCATTCTGTTTATTATGACACACTCCATCATTGTCATATTGCTTAGCATGATCATGTAGTTGACATCGTATTTGTGGCAAGGCCACCGTTCATAAGTCTTTCATACATGTCACTTATGAATCATTGCATATCGGTACATCACATGGAGGCATACACATAGAGTCATATTTTGTTCTAAGTATCGAGTTGTAATTGTTGAGTTGTAGGAAAAACAACCAAGCATAATTAGTGGTTGTCAATCCCTTCACGGTCACTTACGAGAGTGAGATCTGATAGAGATGATAAATAATATTTTTGGTATTTTAGGTATAGAGATGCAAAGTGAAAAGTAAAAGGCAAAGCGAAAACAAAGCAAGTATTAAAGTAATGGAGATTGATATGATGAGAATAGACCCGGGGGCCATAGGTTTCACTAGTGGCTTCTCTCAAGAGCATAAGTATTCTACGGTGGGTGAACAAATTACTGTTGAGCAATTGACAGAATTGAGCATATTTATGAGAATATCTAGGTATGATCATGTATATAGGCATCACGTCCGAGACAAGTAGACCGACTCCTGCCTGCATCTACTACTATTACTCCACTCATCGACCGCTATCCAGCATGCATCTAGAGTATTAAGTTAAAAACAGAGTAACGCCTTAAGCAAGATGACATGATGTAGAGGGATAAATTCATGCAATATGATTAAAACCCCATCTTGTTATCCTCGATGGCAACAATACAATACGTGCCTTGCTGCCCCTTCTGTCACTGGGAAAGGACACCGCAAGATTGAACACAAAGCTAAGCACTTCTCGCATTGCAAGAACTACCAATCTAGTTGGCCAAACCAAACGGATAATTCGAAGAGACTTGCAAAGATAACCAATCATACATATAAGAATTCAGAGAAGATTCAAATATTGTTCATAGATAACCTTGATCATAAACCCACAATTCATCGGTCTCAACAAACACACCGCAAAAAGAAGATTACATCAAATAGATCTCCACGAGAGAGGGGGAGAACATTGTATTGAGATCCAAAAGAGAAGAAGCCATCTAGCTACTAGCTATGGACCCGAAGGTCTGAAGTAAACTACTCACACTTCATCGGAGGGGCTATGGTGATGATGTAGAAGCCCTCCGTGGTGGATGCCCCCTCTGGCGGAGCTCCGGAACGGGCCCCAAGATGGGATCTCGTGGATACAGAAAGTTGCGGCGGTGGAATTAGGTTTTTGGCTCCTATTCTGATCGTTTGGGGGTACGTAGGTATATATAGGAGGAAGGAGTACATCGGTGGAGCAACAGGGGGCCCACGAGGTAGGGGCGCGCCCTAGGGGGGGGGGGCACCCCCACCCTCGTGACCGCCTCTGTTACTTCTTGGAGTAGGGTCCAAGTCTCCTGGATCACGTTCGGTGAGAAAATCACGTTCGCGAAGGTTTCATTCCGTTTGGACTCCGTTTGATATTCCGTTTCTTCGAAACACTGAAATAGGCAAAAAACAACAATTATGGGCTTGGCCTCCGGTTAATAGGTTAGTCCCAAAAATAATATAAAAGTGGAAAATAAAGCCCAATATAGTCCAAAACAGTAGATAAAGTAGCATGGAGCAATAAAAAATTATAGATACGTTGGAGACGTATCAGGCATCCCCAAGCTTAATTCCTGCTCATCCTCGAGTAGGTAAATGATAAAAAGAGAATTTTTGATGCGGAGTGATACTTTGGCATAAATTCAATGTAAATCTTCTTAATTGTGGTATGAATATTCAGATCCGAAAGATTCAAGACAAAAGTTCATATTGACATAAAAATAATAATACTTCAAGCATACTAACTAAGCAATTATGTCTTCTCAAAATAACTTGGCCAAAGAAAGTTATCCCTACAAAATCATATAGTCTGGCTATATATGCTCCATCTTCCCCACACAAAATATTTAAATCATGCACAACCCCGATGACAAGCCAAGCAATTGTTTCATACTTTAACATTTTCAAAACTTTTTCAATCTTCACGCAATACATGAGCATGAGCCATGGATATAGCACTATATGTGGAATAGAATGGTGGTTGTGGAGAAGACAAAAAGGGAGAAGATAGTCTCACATCAACTAGGCGTATCAACGAGCTATGGAGATGCCCATCAATAGATATCAATGTGAGTGGGTAGGGATTGACATGCAACGGATGCACTAGAGCTATAAGTATATGAAAGCTCAAAAATAAACTAAGTGGGTGTGCATCCAACTCGCTTACTCACGAAGACCTAGGGCATTTGAGGAAGCCCATCATTGGAATATACAAGACAAGTTCTATAATGAAAAATTCCCACTAGTATATGAAAGTGACAAAATGAGAGACTCTCTATCATGAAGATCTTGGTGCTACTTTGAAGCAGAAGTGTGGTAAAAGGATAGTAGCATTGTCCCTTCTCTCTTTTTCTCTCATTTTTTTATTTGGGCCTTTTCTCTTTTTTATGGCCTCTTTTTTTCTTTTTATTTTATTTTTCGTTCGGAGTCTCATCCCGACTTGTGGGGGAATCATGGTCCCCATCATCCTTTCCTCACTTGGGACAATGCTCTAAAGAATGATGATCATTACACTTTTATTTTTCTTACAACTCAACAATTACAACTCGATTCTTAGAATAAAGTACGACTCTATATGAATGCCTCCGGCGGTGTACCGGGATATGCAATGAAACAAGAGTGACATGTATGAAAGAATTATGAAAGGTGGCTTTGCCACAAATACGATGTCAAGTACATGATCATGCTAGCAATATGACAATAATGGAGCGTGTCATAATAAACGGAACGGGGGAAAGTTGCATGGCAATATATCTCGGAATGGCTATGGAAAGGCCATGATAGGTAGGTATGGTGGCTGTTTTGAGGAAGATATATGGTGGATGTATGATACCGTAAACGATGCGTATTATAGAGAGGCTAGCAATGGTGGAAGGATGGGAAAAAGTGCGTATAATCCATGGACTCAACATTAGTCATAAAGAACTCATATACTTATTGCAAAAATCTAGAATTTATCAAAGCAAAGTATTACACGCATGCTCCTAGGGGGATAGATTGGTAGGAAAAGACCATCGCTCGTCCCCAACCGCCACTCATAAGGAAGACAATCAATAAATAAATCATGCTCCGAGTTCATCACATAACGGTTCACCATACGTGCATGCTACGGGAATCACAAACTTCAACACAAGTATTCTTTAAATTCACAACTACTCAACTAGCATTACTTTAATATCGTTAATAGGTTAGTCCCAAAATAATATAAAAGTGGAAAATAAAGCCCAATATAGTCCAAAACAGTAGATAAAGTAGCATGGAGCAATAAAAATTATAGATACGTTGGAGACGATCAGGCCCCAAGCTTAATTCCTGCTCATCCTCGAGTAGGTAAATGATAAAAGAGAATTTTTGATGCGGAGTGATACTTTGGCATAAATTCAATGTAAATCTTCTTAATTGTGGTATGAATATTCAGATCCGAAAGATTCAAGACAAAAGTTCATATTGACATAAAATAATAATACTTCAAGCATACTAACTAAGCAATTATGTCTTCTCAAAATAACTTGGCCAAAGAAAGTTATCCCTACAAAATCATATAGTCTGCTATATATGCTCCATCTTCCCACACAAAATATTTAAATCATGCACAACCCCGATGACAAGCCAAGCAATTGTTTCATACTTTAACATTTTCAAAACTTTTTCAATCTTCACGCAATACATGAGCATGAGCCATGGATATAGCACTATATGTGGAATAGAATGGTGGTTGTGGAGAAGACAAAAAGGGAGAAGATAGTCTCACATCAACTAGGCGTATCAACGAGCTATGGAGATGCCCATCAATAGATATCAATGTGAGTGGGTAGGGATTGACATGCAACGGATGCACTAGAGCTATAAGTATATGAAAGCTCAAAAATAAACTAAGTGGGTGTGCATCCAACTCGCTTACTCACGAAGACCTAGGGCATTTGAGGAAGCCCATCATTGGAATATACAAGACAAGTTCTATAATGAAAAATTCCCACTAGTATATGAAAGTGACAAAATGAGAGACTCTCTATCATGAAGATCTTGGTGCTACTTTGAAGCAGAAGTGTGGTAAAAGGATAGTAGCATTGTCCCTTCTCTCTTTTCTCTCATTTTTTATTTGGGCCTTTTCTCTTTTTATGGCCTCTTTTTTTTCTTTTTTTATTTTATTTTTCGCTCGAGTCTCATCCCGACTTGTGGGGAATCATGGTCCCCATCATCCTTTCCTCACTTGGGACAATGCTCTAAAGAATGATGATCATTACACTTTTATTTTTCTTACAACTCAACAATTACAACTCGATTCTTAGAATAAAGTATGACTTATATGAATGCCTCCGCGGTGTACGGGATATGCAATGAAACAAGAGTGACATGTATGAAAGAATTATGAAAGGTGGCTTTGCCACAAATACGATGTCAACTACATGATCATGCTAGCAATATGACAATAATGGGCGTGTCATAATAAACGGAACGGGGAAAGTTGCATGGCAATATATCTCGAATGGCTATGGAAATGCCATGATAGGTAGGTATGGTGGCTGTTTTGAGGAAGATATATGGTGGATGTATGATACCGCGTGAAACGTGCGCGGTATTAGAGAGGCTAGCAATGGTGGAAGGATGGGAAAAGTGCGATAATCCATGGACTCAACATTAGTCATAAAGAACTCATATACTTATTGCAAAAATCTAGAATTTATCAAAGCAAAGTATTACACGCATGCTCCTAGGGGATAGATTGGTAGGAAAAGACCATCGTCATTCCCCAACCGCCACTCATAAGGAAGACAATCAATAAATAAATCATGCTCCGAGTTCATCACATAACGGTTCACCATACGTGCATGCTACGGGAATCACAAACTTCAACACAAGTATTCTTTAAATTCACAACTACTCAACTAGCATTACTTTAATATCACCATCTTCATATCTCAAAACAATTATCGATCATCAAACTTTTCTTAGTATTCAACGCACTCAAAAGAAAGTTTCACATATCTTGAATACCAAGTATATTAATATTAAGCAAATTACCATGCTATTAACGACTCTCAAAATAATCTAAGTGAAGCATGAGAGATCAATAGTTTCTTTAAAACAAATCCACCACTGTGCTCTAAAATATCTAAGTGAAGCACTAGAGCAAAAATTATCACGCTCAAAAGATATAAGTGAAGCACTATGAGCAAAACTATCAAGCTCAAAAGGTATAAGTGAAGCACATAGAGTATTCTATCAAATTCCAATTCATGTATGGATTTCTCAAAAGGTGTGTACAGCAAGGATGATTGTGGTAAACTAACAAGCAAAGACGCAAATAATACAAGACGCTCCAAGCAAAACACATATCATGTGGTGAATAAAAATATAGCTCCAAGTAAATTACCGATGGAAGTAGACGAAAGAGGGGATGCCTTCCGGGGCATCCCCAAGCTTTGACTTTTTGGTGTCCTTGGTTTATCTTGGGGGTGCCATGGGCATCCCCAAGCTTAGGCTCTTGCCACTCCTTGTTCCATAATCCATCAAAAGAATTTACCCAAAACTTGAAAACTTCACAACACAAAACTCAATAGAAATCTCGTGAGCTCCATTAGAGAAAGAAAACAAAAGACTATTTTAAGGTACTGTAATGAACTCATTCTTTATTTATATTGGTGTTAAACCTACTGTATTCCAACTTCTCTATGGATTATAAACTATTTCACTAGCCATAGATTCATAAAAATAAGCAAACAACACACGAAAAACAGAATCTGTCAAAAACAGAACAGTCTGTAGTAATCTGTAACTAACGCAAACTTATGGAACTCAAAAAATTCAGACAAAATAGGAAGACCTATAAAATCTGTTTAGTAATCAGAAGCAATTGGAATCAGTATTTTATCACGTTCTGGTGATTTTTAACAATTGTTTTCGTGAACAGAAAGATTCTGGAAATTACAGCAAGATCAAATAACTGTCATCCAAGAAGATCCTATAGGTCTAACTTGGCACAAACACTAATTAAAACATAAAACCACATCTAAACAGAGGCTAGATGGATTATTTATTCCTAAACAGAAGCAAAAGCAAAAAAACTAAAAATAAAATTGGGTTGCCTCCCAACAAGCGCTATCGTTTAACGCCCCTAGCTAGGCATAAAAGCAAGGATAGATCTAGGTATTGCGATCTTTGGTAGGCGAACCATAGGTGGCTCTCATGATAGATTCATATGGTAATTTTATTTTCTTTCTAGGAAAGTGTTCCATGCCCTTCTTTAAGGGAAATTGGAATCTAATATTCCCTTCCTTCATATCAATAATTTCACCAATCGTTATAAGGAAAGGTCTACCAAGAATAATAGGGCAAGAAGGATTGCAATCTATATCAAGAACGATAAAATCTACGGGCACATAATTCCTATTTGAAACAATAAGAACATCATTAATTCTTACCATAGGCCTTTTAATAGTGGAATCCGCAAGATGCAAGTTTAGAGAGCAATCATCAAAGTCACGGAAATCTAGCAAATCGCACAAGGTTTTGGGGATAGTAGAGACACTAGCACCCAAATCACACAAGGCATGAAACTCAAAATTTTTAATTTTAATTTTAATAGTAGGTTCCCACTCATCATAGAGCTTTCTAGGGATAGAGACCTTCAACTCAAGTTTTTCTTCATAAGATTGCATCAAGGCATCAACAATGTGTTCGGTAAAGGCCTTATTTTGACTATAAGCATGAGGAGAATTTAGCACGGATTGCAACAAGGAAATACAATCAATTAAAGAGCAATTTTTTATAATTAAATTCCTTGAGATCCAATATAGTGGGTTTCAGCATCTAGGTTTTTATTTCTTTCAATCCCACATTTATCAATTTCATCATCAAGATCTAAAAACTCCCAATTATTAGAACGCCTTCTAGGTAAAGGAAGATCATATTCAGTTTCATCAAGATTCATATTGCAAAACAAAGATTTAATGGGGGACACATCAATAACTTTTAGATCTTCATCTTGATTTTCATAGGAATTGGAAGAACACGCTTTAATAAAGGCATCTTTGGAAGCACGCATCCTAGCGGTTCTTTCTTTGCACTCATCAATGGAAATTCTCATAGCTTTGAGAGAATAATTGATATCATGCTTAGGAGGAATAGATCTAAGCTTTAAAGAATCAATTTCAAGAGAAATTCTATCAACGTTCCTAGCCAAATCATCAACTTTAAGCAATTTCTCCTCAAGCAAAGCATTAAAATTCTTTTGCAAACTCATAAATTCTTTAACACTAGTCTCAAATTCAGAGGGCGTCTTATTGAAATTTCCATAAGAATTGTTGTAGGAATTTCCATAATTATTAGAGGAATTACTAGGATAAGGCCTAGGATTAAAATTCCCTCTATATGCATTGTTACCAAAATTATTCCTACCAACAAAATTCACATCCATAGGTTCATTATTGTTCTCAATCAAGGTAGATAAAGGCATATCATTAGGATCAGAAGAAACACCCTTAGTAGCAAATAATTTCATAAGTTCGTCCATCTTTCCACTCAAAACATTAATTTCTTCTATCGCATGCACTTTTTTATTAGTAGATCTTTTGGTATGCCATTGAGAATAATTAACCATAATATTATCTAGAAGTTTAGTAGCATCTCCTAGAGTGATTTCCATAAAAGTGCCTCCCATGCCGTTTAATCTAAAAGATTTCTAGAAGCAAAATTCAATCCGACATAAAAGTTTTGTATAATCATCCACAAGTTCAAACCATGAGTAGGACAATTACGTATCATTAATTTCATTCTCTCCCAAGCTTGTGCAACATGTTCGTGATCAAGTTGCTTAAAATTCATAATATCATTCCTAAGAGAGATAATCTTAGCGGGAGGAAAATACTTAGAGATAAAAGCATATTTGCACTTGTTCCAAGAATCAATACTATTTTTAGGCAGAGATGAAAACCACGCTTTAGCACGATCTCTAAGAGAAAAAGGAAATAGCTTCAACTTAACGACATCATTATCGACATCTTTTTTCTTTTGCATATCACATAAATCAACGAAGCTATTCAGATGAGTAGCGGCATCTTCACTAGGAAGGCCGGCGAATTGACCTTTCATAACAAGATTCAACAAAGCAGTATTGATTTCACAAGATTCAGTATTGGCAAGAGGAGCAATCGGAGTGCTAAGGAAATCATTATTATTGGTATTGGTGAAGTCACACAATTTGGTAGTATCTTGAGCCATCGCGACAAACAAGCAATCCAACACATGAGCAAACAAAAGGCAAGCGAGGAAAAGGCAAACGGGAAAAAGAGGAGGAGATTGGGAAAGAGAGGGCGAATAAAACGGCAAGGGTGAAGTTGTAACGCCCGGATAATCATGCTACAGTAATCTCACGTTGATGGTGCCACGTCACCTCTGTCACTGTAGTTAATCTCGGGTTAATTCAAAACTGTTTCGAAATTCAAATTCAAATGTATGATAGCAATAGAAGTTTTCAAAAATTAAAACTAAAAAGTTTGGTGGTTGTCAAATATTGCATCGGTAATTATGGTGGAGTAAACACATTTTTATAAAATGTCTAAGAAATTTAAAATGAGTTAAAACAGAAAAGAAAATAAATAAAAGAAAAGAAAATACAAAAGATAAAAACTAAACTAACAAAAAAAAAGAAAGAAAGAGAAGCCCCCCTCTTTGGACTGCTGCCCAGTGGCCATCGGCCAACCAAGCCGCCCAGTCGGCCCCCACGCCCTCTCCCTTATCCACTCACCCCGCCACCCCCACCGACAGCCTCCACTTCGAAATATCCTCTCTCCCGATCTGGATCGGAGGAGACCACCGCCCCCCCGAACCACCTAACGCGGCGCCCGACGCCCCCCCACCAGATCGCCGCCGTCGCCTCGTCCCGTCACCAACCCCGAGGCCGCCGGATCGATCCGCGCCGCCCCTCGCCGATTGGGCGCCGCCGCTTCAAGCCAGCAACCGCCGCGAACGCCGCCTCGACCTCCTCCTCGCCGGTCCTCCCGACCGTCCCCGAGCTCATGCTGTTGCCCTACTCCCTCCGTGAGCTCCTCCTCTCCCTTCTCCGTCACCGCGCCGTACCCCCGTTCGCTGTTGCCGCCATTGTGGTCGACGCGCGCCGGCAGCGCTTCCCGGCGTGCTGCGCGACGCACCCTCAAGGCCACGGTGGCCCTCGCGCCTGTGGCTGCGCCCTCTCCCCCTAGGGTCGGCTCGCCGTCGCGCCCGGCGTGACTGCACCCTGCCTCCTCACCCCTCGCGACGCCGGCCCTCCCCGCCTCCCCGTGCTGCTCCCTCGCCTCGCCTCGTGAAGGCGCCCTGAACCCGCCCGTGCCACTCTTATCGATCAGCGCGGTCATCGCGGCTGCCGCTGCCGCCATGGCCGACCAAGCAATGGCAGCGCCGTTCGCCGCCTCGGCCGGTGCCCATTGCTGCGGTGGCCCCTGCTCCCTCGCCTCTCCGTCGGCCGCCCGGCCACCACCACATCGGGCTCGCCCCGCTTCCCCTTGCGGCCAAGGCCCGCCACGGCCATGCCCCGGTCCTCCTCTCCCGCCGATTTGGGCGAACGCCCATCGGCGCCAGAACGACGACCCGCTAGCCCCAGACCCCATCGACTAGGGGCCCCGCCCATAACGCTTTTTAGAAAAAAAAGAATTAAAAAAATATATTAAATAAATAAATAAATAAATAATAGTTAAAATAATTAAAATGTTAATTAATTAATTAATTAATTAATTAAGTTAATTAGTACTGATTAGATTAACCTAATCACTAATTAAATTAACTAATCTGTAATTAAACTAAACAGAGAATGACAGGTGGGCCCCACTGGACCCACATGTCAGGTTGACCAAGTCAACTCTGTTGACTGCTGACGTCAGTATGACATCATGCTGATGTCATAAATCCATTTTCGAATTAAATTAAATAATTAATTAAATTTCAGAAATTAATAAAATCTTTAGAAAATCATATCTTTTAATCCGTAACTCGGATTAAAATATTTTTAACATGAAAGTTGCTCGTAACGCACGAGGCGAATCCAGATACGCAATCCGCTCGTCCGCCACACACCCCTAACCTATCGAACCCGCAACTTTCCTCCGGCTCCTCTTTCGAAAACACGAAACACCGGGATATTTTCCTGATGTTTCTTAACCAGTACCACCTCATACCACGTTAGGGCACGCCTAGCATCGTTACTTGTCTTGTCATGCATCGATATGCATTTGTTTACATGGTATTCATTGTTTCTTCCCCCTCTTCTCTCCGGTAGACTACGAGACCGACGCTGCTGCTGCTTAGTACGACTACGGAGTTGACGACCCCTCTCTCTTGCCAGAGCAACCAGGCAAGCCCCCCCTTGATCACCAGATATCACCTATTCTACTCTATACTGCTTGCATTAGAGTAGTGTAGCATGTTACTGCTTTCTGTTATACCTATCCTGATGCATAGCCTGTCCTTGTTACTACTGTTGTTACCTTTACCTGCAATCCTATATGCTTAGTATAGGATGCTAGTATTTTCATCTGTGGCCCTACATTCTTGTCCGTCTGCTGTGCTATACTATCGGGCCGTGATCACTCGGGAGGTGATCACGGGTATATACTATATACTTTATACGTGATACATGTGGAGACTAAAGTCGAATTCATTTGGTGGAGCACCATGAGTGGATCTTTGTGGCGAGCGGCAGGCAGGTTGAGACCGCCTAGGAGAGAGGTGGGCCTGGCCTGTTCGGCGCTCATGGATACTTAACCCGCTTAACGAGATCTTGGTATTTGATCTGAGTTGGCTACGAGCCTATACGCACTAACCAACTACGTGGGAAAGATATGGGCACTCGGCGTCGTGGTATCACCGGCACTTCGTGACGTCGGCGAACGAGCGGCGCTACCGAATTGGATCGAACGCCACTAGGCTAGGTCTGCTTTCGGCCGCCTCGCAACATGCAGTGTGTTCAGGTGATGGGCCCAGACTGGCGCCTAGGTTTAGACCGCGGTTGACCTCTCTGTTGAGCCTAGGTGGGGCTGCGACGTGTTGATCTTCCGCGGCGGGATGACCCAGAAAGTGTGTCCGCCAAATGGGATCAAGCGTGTTGGGTAAGTTGGTGCACCCCTGCAGGGAAGTTAATCTATTCGAATAGCCGTGATCTTCAGTAACAGGACGACTTGGAGTTGTACCTTGACCTTATGACAACTAGAACCGGATACTTAATAAAACACACCCTTCCAAGTGCGGATACAACCGGTGGTCGCTCTCTCTCGTGGTTACGAGGAGGGATCGCGGGTAGGATTATTGCTATGTGATGTTACCGGAGGACTTCAACCTACCCTCTTCTACTGTTGCAAAGGCGGAGGCTGCTGAGCGTAGTCTTGACGGTGATTAGCTATCCCCTCTTATCTCGCATTCGCAGTTCAGTCCTCGATATGGCCCTTTACACATATATCCATGCATATGTAGTGTAGCTCCTTTCTTGCAGTACTTTGGATGAGTACTCACGGTTGCATTGTTCCCCCTTTTCCCTATCTCTACTCGATTGCTGCAACTGCACGATGGAGCCAGGAGCGAGACGCCACCGTCGATGGCGACTACTACCCCGGAGGTGCCTACTACTACGTGCCCACGACGGCGGCGACCAGAGTAGCTTAGGAGGATCCTGAGGCGGAGGCATGTGCCTCTTCGTCTCAGATCCAGTTTGTGCTAGCCTTCTTAAGGCAAACTTGTTTAACTTATGTCTGTACTCAGATATTGTTGCTTCCGCTGACTTGTCTATGATCGAGCACTTGTATTCGAGCCCTCGAGGCCCCTGGCTTGTATTATGATGCTTGTATGACTTATTTCAATTTTTGAGTTGTGTTGTGATATCTTCCCGTGAGTCCCTGATCTTGATCGTACACGTTTGCGTGTATGATTAGTGTACGATTGAATCGGGGGCGTCACAATTTGGTATGAGAGCCGACTGCATGTAGGAATCCCCCTTCCACACTCCTTGGCCGAAGTCGAGTCTAGACATTGCAAAAACTTTTTCTAACATGGCTGTGTGCCTTACGGGCCCACGTCGCCATTGGGTGGTACTAGGATCTTTTACTCCTCGACCTTTACTCTGGGACTCTGAACTCTCTTCTACTCGGGTTAAACGAATTTACTAACTAACACTAGGATCCCGTGACCACATTCACCCCAAAGTTGGATAAAGCCATAGTTATTCCTTGGAATTGTATTTTGATCAATTTCCACACCGTCATTTGACTCCTTTGAAACATCTTTGTTTTCAGATGGAACCCACGAGGCAGGTCGGCGCCACACGACGGCCATTGGTGCTCGGGATCACTGCGGTGCTAGCAGAGATGATGACCTATCCGGGTTATTCTGGCACCCCGAGTACACCGTCTTTGAGGAGTACCAGACTTTAACCAGAGCAAGATCGAGCCATCGTCCACCTCTACTCTCGGAGTATGACTCCACCTCGCGTCTGCACACCGCACATGGTGTTGGGGTGACTATCGATATGGCAGTCCACGATGCTGCTTATGCTGCTCGACACGCCTTCGTGGAGAGTATCGGAGTTGGACACCTCCCCTTCGTGCACATTGCTATCGCCTCGATGTTGGTGAGGAGGGATACTACATCGCTGCCTACTCCATTGTCACCAGAGAGCCCTTCTACCATCGTAACTTTGTTACGCATGTCGATGGGCTGGATCGAGCTAACCGAGCTCTTCGCCACGAGTTGTACATCACCCGTCAAGCACCTTTACCGTGCTCGACGCTGTTGCACCCCTTTGTCCGATCCAGAGCTGCGCGATCGGTGATCTACCCAGCCAGACCGTGATGCCCTGTGGTGTCGGTTGGCGGAGGGGAGGCTACTCTCCGCACTTGGTCCTCTTCGCCACTTGGGCGTCGGGTTCGCACTGAGTATCCATGCCCCTGTGTCACCGGCGTGGAGGACTATCCGCTGCCACACTACCAGCTTTCAGCTCTGACTACCTCCGCGATGCCGCGTGGGACTGATGTAGGCTTGCTTGTTAGTGTTAGATGCATTCGCCATGAGCCTGCGTGCCGCCTATGATGTCTTAGTCTATGTAATCAACTCGTGTACCGAACTCTATGCATGATCCCTTTTGTAAGATATGCCGACTACTATGTAGTTTACGTCGTCTGCTTTCATTATGCATGTTTCATCATGAATGATTCTTGTCCTTTGCATAATTTCTCAAATGCTGAACTACCTGTTATATATTAGCAGGATGGTTAGACCAGCTGGTCGTGGTCGTGGTGGCAACTTCCCACCACCGCCGAGTACATGGCTGGTATGATCCAACAGCTTGAGATGAATCGCCACCATGGAGAACATGATGGCTCGGTTTCCTCGCCCCAATATGAACCAGCAGCCAAACACAACAACTCGCAGGATTTCATACGCCTCAACCCAAGTGTGTACCGCAGCTCAACCAAGCCATTTGGATCTTGATGATCGGCTCCGTGACATCACCTATGAGATGGAGTCTGCTGATCTAGCCCCGCCACTATGTCACTTTTGCTTCCTTCTTCTGAAGGGACCCGTAGCTCAATGGTGGGACAGCCACAAGCGTACTCGCCAGTTGGAACAATCATCACTGGCCAGACTTCCAAGTTGCTTTCGTGCCCGCTTCATCCTCAAGGAGTCATGGACCGAAGAAGCGTGAGTTCCATAACCTCACCCAAGGCAACAAGACTGTTGAAGCTTATCACGAGAGTTCTGGACTTGTCTCGCTATGTCAAGAGGATATTGCAAGCGATGCACGCAGACAAGAGAAGTTCCGTGGCGGCCTTCAAGTCGACATCAAACTCGCACTTCTAGTGCACGACTTTGCTGATTTTGCCACCTTGGTGAACAAAGCTATCAATGTCGAAACTGGTCTGCAGGAATACCAGAGCTCTAACAGGCGCAACCGTGACACGGGCTCATCTTCGGGCCCGTGCTCGCAGAAGCGCAAGATATGGATTCCCAACAGCATGTACCAGCCGAATGCACCTGCCCCAAGGCAAAGCTATGCTGCACCTCGTCTGCCTACTCCAACTAGGCAGCCAAAGCTTCCAGCTCCACCACCCCAAGCTCTTGTTCCCACTCCCAATAATGGTTTGTGCTTCAGGTGTGGTCAACCAGGCACCGTGCTAGAGAATGCAACAGAACCGAATCAGTGGCCCTTCCAAATGGCCGTGGAAGCAACCAGCCCCACAACAACAATGCCAAGCCTTATGGTCGAAGTTCATGCCAACCACGTTGATCCGAACGAAGCTCAAGACCAACCTGCTCATCGTGATGGGTACACTCCTCGTAAATTCAGATTACAAACATGCGTTTTATTTGATACAGGGCATCACATTCATTCATGTCTCAAGATTTTGCATTCATGCATGGCATTAAAAGTGAAGACATGAATGCTTCACTATTAGTACACACCTGCGGGCCAATGTCGAACCTCCATGATTTGCAACGACGTCCCGTTGAAATCGAAGGACTGGAATTCCTTGTCTCACCCATCGTCTTTGAAGTCTTGTAGCATTGACCTCATTCAGGAATGAATTGGTTAAAGGCGCATCGCTTCTATAGTTTGCGCCACTAAGACCGTCCATCTGCTACACCCTTCAGATGAAATAGTCACTTACCAAGCTCATCTGGTGCAAAATGCCGAGGCAAGGCTCTATGCATTGAATGCATTGAACGCTGCACCACTCGAGGGTATTGAGAACATTCCTGTCGTGCGTGAATTCCTCGACGTCTTTCCTGAAGAACTTCCAGGGATTCCCCCTTCTAGAGCTGTCGAATTCGTCATCGACTTGAAACCAGGCACCACTCCTATAGCCAAGCGACCCTACAAGATGCCGCCGCATGAACTCCTTGAGCTTAAGGAGGAAATCGACAAGTCTCTTCAAAGTGGTTTCATTCGCCCAAGTTGCTCTCCCTGGGGAGCACCTTATCTCTTTGTCAAGAAGAAGGATGGGACAAACCGATTGGTCCAAGACTACCGTCCTATAAATCAAGCTACCATTCAGAATAAGTATCCTCTTCCTCGGATCAATGATCGTATGATCAATGGCTGGTTCATCGGTGTTCTCTAAACTCGACTTGAGGTTGGGTTACCACCAGATCCGTGTTCGCGAAGAGGATATCCCAAAGACCGCATTCGTGACTCGTTATGGTTCATACGAGTACACCGTCATGTCTTCGCTTAACCAATGCTCCAACCACCTTCTCTCTTCGATGAACTATATATTCATGGATTACCTCGACAAGTTAAATGCGTGGTTTATCTGGATGATATCCCGATATTTTCCAAGAATGAAGAAGAACATCTGAACATCTTCGTCTTGTCTTTGGAAAAGCTACGAGAGCATCAACTTTATGCCAAGTTCTCCAAATGTGAATTCGGCTTCCGAAGTAACCTATCTTGGGCATGTCATCTCTAAGGATGGTATTGCTGTCAACCCCGAACGAGTTCAAGCTATTCTCGATTGGACTCCTCCGAAGAATGTCAAGCAAGTCGAAGTTTCCTCGGTCTCTTGACTATTGCCGTCGATTCGTGAGAACTTCTCCAAGATTGGCGAGCCTCGACTAACCTATTGCATAAGGGCGTCAAGTTCCAATGGACAGATAAATGTCAGGAAAGTTTCCAGGCACTCAAAGACAAGTTGACTTCTGCCCCAGTACTAGCTCCTCCTGATACTAAGAAGGACTTCGTCATTTACTGCGACGCTTCCCGTCAAGGATTAGGCTGTGTCCTAGTGCAAGAGCGCAAAGTGGTTGCTTATGCCTCTCGGCAATTGCACCCTCACCAAGAGAACTACCCAGTTCACGACCTCGAACTTGCGGCTGTCATTCATGCACTGAAATAGTGGCGACATTACCTACTCGGTAATCATTGCGAGATCTTCACTGACCACCAAAGTCTGAAGTATCTGTTTACTCAGCCAGACCTGAACCTCCGTCAGCAGAGATGGATGGAGACTGTTGCAGACTTTGATTTGGGTATTTCCTATACGCCAGGCAAGGCTAATGTAATGGCTGATGCCTTGAGCCGCAAGTCTTACTGCAACCACCTCCAGGTTCACAAAGTTCAGCCCTCACTCGTTGAAGAGTTCAGAAAGCTGAACCTCCATATTGTTCCTCCGGGTGCACTCGCTCCCCCTCCTCCGGAGCTTCGCAAGATGAACCTCCATGTTGTTTCCAGGGGTTCTCTCAATACCCTGGTTGCCAAACCAGATCTTGTGGACACCATCAAATGGATACAGAAATGTGACAATGAAGTCGAGAGGATTAAACGTTATCTCGCAGAAGGAAAGCCCTCATTCTTCACTTTGTGGATGACGCAGACACCTTATTCTTCAAAGGTCGCCTAGTGGTACCGAGTAAGAGGAAAACCTGAATCGACTCCAAAGGTTATGAAAGAAGCTCATGATACGCCTTTGTCTATTCATCCCGTAGCACCAAGATGTACCAAGACATTAAATCCGAGATTCCGTGGTCTAATATGAAGCGAGACATTTCTCGTTATGTTCTTTGAATGTGACGTTTTTGTCGTATCAAAGCGAGAACATCAAAGGCCTCTTTGGAACTCGCAACCTATCTCTATTCCTGAATGGAAATGGGACCATGTTGAAATGGACTTCATCCTTTGGATTTCCCAAGTCGCAGAAAGGTAATGATGCTATTCTTGTCGTCATTGACGGATTTCTAAAGTTGCACATTTTCGGCAGTCAAAGAAATGATCACTGCTAGTCAGCTTGCAACTCTCTATATGTCCGAATTGTTTCACTTCACGGTATTCCACTGGTTATCGATTCGGACCGTGGCAGCTTATTCACTTCAAGATTACGGGCAAGTTTTCAAGAAGCTATGGGGACTCATTTATCTTTCAAGATCTTGCGTTTCATCCCATGATCACAAGGGCAAGTTGAACATGTCAACCAAGTTCTCAAGACATGCTTGAGCTTGTGTTATTTCCTTCGCAAGAAATGGGAGGAATCTCTCCGTATGCTGAGTTCTCTTATAATAATAGCTATCAAGCTAGTCTCAAGATGGCCCCTTGAAGTGTTATATGGACGAAAGTGCGAACCCTCTGAACTGGTCGGCGGGAGCGCCCACTCTTGGTCCTATATTATCCAACATGCGAAGACCAAGTCCGCATTATTCGCGAGAATCTCAAGACTGCTCGACCACGTCAAAAGAGTAATCATGACCGTCATCATAAAGACATGGTCTATCAACTTTGGCGAGAAGGCCTATCTTGGCGTTACACCAATG
The DNA here is from genome assembly GCA_021605205.1 of Aegilops longissima. Lineage (NCBI taxonomy): Eukaryota > Viridiplantae > Streptophyta > Magnoliopsida > Poales > Poaceae > Aegilops > Aegilops longissima. The sequence goes on from CM038680.1 coordinate 514,028,705, forward strand.
AAGGGTGCTCACCGCCGGGATCAAGGGCAAGCTAGCTCCTCGCTATATTGGCCCATTCACTATTACGGAAAGGCGTGGAAAAGTGGCATATCAGCTGGAGCTTCCGTCGAACCTTTCTCGAGTTCACGATGTGTTCCACGTGTCACAACTCCGACGCTGCTTCAAGGACCCAATCCGAGCAATGGACCATGAAGTGCTCGAATTGCAACAGACCTCTCCTATAAAGAGCATCCGGTCCGCATTCTCGACCAAGCTGAACGCCGCACACGCCGGAAGGCGATCAAGTTCCTCAAAGTCCGATGGTGAATCACTCGAAGACGGCCACACGGGAACGCGAGGATCGTCTTCGTGATGAATACCCCAAGACTGTTTCCTTCTACCTCCTAAATCTCGGACGAGATTTCTTGTAGTGGAGGAGATTTGTAACGCCTGGGATAATCATGCTACAGTAATCTCACGTTGATGGTGCCACGTCACCTCATCACTTGTAGTTAATCTCGGGTTAATTCAAAACTGTTTCAAATTCAAATTCAAATGTATGATAGCAATAAAAGTTTTCAAAAATTAAAACTAAAAAGTTAAATTGGTTGTCAAATATTGCATCGGTAATTATGGTGGAGTAAACACATTTTATAAAATGTCTAAGAAATTTAAAATGAGTTAAAAAGAAAAGAAAATAAATAAAAGAAAAGAAAATACAAAAGAGAAAAACTAAACTAACAAAAATAAAGAAAGAAAGAAAGCCCCCTATTTGGACATGCCCGGTGGCCATCGAACCAACCAGGCCGGCCAGTCGGCCCCCACGCCTCTCCTTATCCACTCACCCCACTCCCCACCAACAGCCTCCACTTCGAATATCCCCTCTCCCCGATCTGGATCGGGAGGAGACCACCGCCGTCCCCGAACCACCCAACACCGGCGCTCCGACGGCCCCCACCCGCATCGATCGCCGCCGCCTCGTCCGTCACCAACCCCGAGGCTGCCGGATCGATCCGCGCCGCCCTCGCCGATTAGGCGCCCGCCGCCCAAGCCAGCAGAACCGCCGCCGAACGCCGCCTCGACCTCCTCCTCGCGGTCCTCCCCGACCGTCCCGAGCCCACTTCGTTGCCCTACTCCCCTGTGAGCTCCTCCTCTCCCTTCTCCGTCACCGCACTGTACCCCCGTTATGCTGTTGCCGCCCCGTGGGTCAGACGAGCGGCGGCGCCTGCGTGCAGGCAAGACGCACTTCAGGCCACCGTGGCCCTCGCGCCCGTGGCGCGCCCTCTCCCCAGTCGGCTCGCCGTCCGCGCCCGGTGCGTGACCACACCCCGGCCTCCTCACCCTCGTGACGCTGACCCCTCCCGCTCCCGTGCTGCTCCCGCCTCGCGCCATGTGGCCTTCTGAACCCGTCCGTGCAACCTCTATCGACCGCCTGGCGCGGCGATCGCCGCCACCGCTTCGCCATGGCGCGCCGTTCACCGCCTCGGCCGGTGCCCATTGCTGCTTGGTGGCCCGTGCTCCCCGCCTCTCCGTCGGCCGCCCGGCCACCACCACGTCGGGCCTCGCCCCCGCTTCCCCTTGCCGGCATCGCGCCGCCGGCCACGGCCATGCCCCGGTCCTCCTCGCCCGCCGATTTGGTAAATAAATAAATAATAGTTAAAATAATTAAAATGTTAATTAATTAATTAATTAAGTAATTAATTAAGTTAATTAATCCTGATTAGATTAACCTAATCACTAATTAAATTAAGTAATCTGTAATTAAACTAAACAGAGAATGACAGGTGGGCCCCACTGGACCCACATGTCAGGTTGACCAAGTCAACTCTGTTGACTGCTGACGTCAGCATGACATCACGCTGATGTCATAAATCCATTTTTGAATTAAATTAAATAATTAATTAAATTTCAGAAATTAATAAAATCTTTAGAAAATCATATCTTTTAATCCGTAACTCGGATTAAAATATTTTTAACATGAAAGTTGCTTAGAACGACGAGACGAATCCGGATCATGGTCCGCTCGTCGCCACACACCCCTAACCTATCGAACCCGCAACTTTCCCCTCCGGCTCCTCCGCTGAAAACACTAAACACCGGGATATTTTCCGGATGTTTCCTCCTTAACCAGTACCACCTCATAACACGTTAGGGCACGCCTAGCATCGTTACTTGTCTTGTCATGCATCGATATGCATCTGTTTACATGGTATTCATTATTTCTTCCCCTCTTCTCTCGGAGACTACGAGACCGACGCCGCTGCTGCCCAAGACGACTCACGGAGTTGTGACCCTCTCTCTTGCGAGCAACCAGCAAGCCCCCTTGATCACCGGATATCGCCTATTCTACTCTATCTGCTTGCATTAGAGTAGTGTAGCATGTTCTTGCTACGTTATACCTATCACGATGCATAGCTTTGTCCTTGTTACTCTTGTTATTACCTTTACGCAATCCTATATGCTTAGTATAGGATGCTAGTATTTTCATCTGTGGCCCTACATTCTTGTAAATCGCTATGCTATACTATCGGGCCGTGATCACTCGGGAGGTGATCACGGGTATATACTATATACTTTATCGTGATACATGTGGAGACTAAAGTCGGGTCGGTGGTGGAGCACCCATGAGTGGATCTTTGTGGCGGAGCGGCAGGCAGGTTGAGACCGCCTAGAGAGAGGTGGGCTGGCCTGTTCGGCGTTCGCGGATACTTAACCCGCTTAACGAGATCTTGGTATTTGATCTGAGTTGGCTACGAGCCTATACGCACTAACCAACTACGTGGGAAAGATATGGGCACTCGGTGTCGTGGTATCACCGGCACTTCGTGACGTCACGATCGAGCGGCGCTGCCGAATTGGATCGAACGCCACTAGGCTAGGTGCGCTTCGGCCGCCCGCATAGCGTGCAGGTGTGTTCAGGTGATGGGCCCAGACCCTGGCGCCTAGGTTTAGACCGGCGTCTTGACCTCTCTGTTGAGCCTAGGTGGGGCTGCGGCGTGTTGATCTTCAGCGGCGGGCATGACCCGGAAAGTGTGTCCGGCCAAATGGGATCAAGCGTGTTGGGTAAGTTGGTGCACCCTGCAGGAAGTTAATCTATTGAATAGCCGTGATCTTGATGCAGGGCGACTTGGAGTTGTACCTTGACCTTATGACAACTAGAACCGGATACTTAATAAAACACACCCTTCCAAGTGCCGATACAACGGTGGTCGCTCTCTCTCGTGGTTACGAGGAGGGATCACTGGGTAGGATTATTGCTATGTGATGTTACGGAGGACTTCAACCTACCCTCTTCTACATTGCAAAGGCGGAGGCTGCCGAGCGTAGTCTTGACGGATTAGCTATCCCCTCTTATTCGGCATTCTGCAGATTCGGTCCATCGATATGGCCCTTTACACATATATCCATGCATATGTAGTGTAGCTCCTTGCTTGCAGTACTTTGGATGAGTACTCACGGTTGCATTGTTCCCCTTTTCCCCTATCTCTACTCGATTGCTGCAACTGACGATGGAGCCCAGAGCGACGCCACCGTCGATGGCGACTACTACCGGAGGTGCCTACTACTACGTGCAGCCCGGCGGCGGCGACCACTGGAGTAGCTTAGGAGGATCTGCGGGAGGCCTGTGCCTCTTCGATCGTATCCAGTTTGTGCTAGCCTTCTTAAGGCAAACTTGTTTAACTTATGTACGTACTCAGATATTGTTGCTTCCGCTGACTCGTCTATGATCGAGCACTTGTATTCGATCCCTCGAGGCCCCTGGCTTGTATTATGATGCTTGTATGACTTATTTCAATTTTTGAGTTGTGTTGTGATATCTTCCCGTGAGTCCCTGATCTTGATCGTACACGTTTGCATGTATGATTAGTGTATGATTGAATCGGGGGCGTCACAGAAGTGTGGGAGAGGAAAACGAGAGGCAAATGGCAAATAATGTAATGCGGGAGATAGGGGTTGTGATGGGTACTTGGTATGTAGACTTTGACGGTGCCAAAAGTGGCTTGTTGTTAGGAGTCCAAGTCTTGACTTGCTCTTGCGTAAGCCTCCCCGGCAAAAGCGCCAGAAATCCTTCTTGCTACCTCTTGAGCACTGTGTTCGATTTCCCTGAGGAGGAGAGGATGATGCAGCAAAGTAGTGTAAGTATTTCCCTCAGTTTTTGAGAACCATGGTATCAATCCAGTAGGAGGCTACGCACAAGTCCCTCATACCTGCACAAAACAATAGCTCCTCGCAACCAACGCTATTAGGGGTTGTCAATCCCTTCACGGTCACTTACGAGAGTGAGATCTGATAGAGATGATAAATAATATTTTTGGTATTTTAGGTATAGAGATGCAAAGTGAAAAGTAAAAGGCAAAGTGAAAACAAAGCAAGTATTAAAGTAATGGAGATTGATATGATGAGAATAGACCCGGGGGCCATAGGTTTCACTAGTGGCTTCTCTCAAGAGCATAAATATTCTACGGTGGGTGAACAAATTACTGTTGAGCAATTGACAGAATTGAGCATAGTTATGAGAATATCTAGGTATGATCATGTATATAGGCATCACGTCCGAGACAAGTAGATCGACTCCTGCCTGCATCTACTACTATTATTCCACTCATCGACCGCTATCCAACATGCATCTAGAGTATTAAGTTAAAAACAGAGTAACGCCTTAAGCAAGATGACATGATGTAGAGGGATAAATTCATGCAATATGATAAAAACCCCATCTGGTTATCCTCGATGGCAACAATACAATACGTGCCTTGCTGCCCCTTCTATCACTGGGAAAGGACACCGCAAGATTGAACCCAAAGCTAAGCACTTCTCCCATTGCAAGAACTACCAATCTAGTTGGCCAAACCAAACGGATAATTCGAAGAGACTTGCAAAGATAACCAATCATACATAAAAGAATTCAGAGAAGATTCAAATATTGTTCATAGATAACCTTGATCATAAACCCACAATTCATCGATCTCAACAAACACACCACAAAAAGAAGATTACATCGAATAGATCTCCACGAGAGAGGGGAGAACATTGTATTGAGATCCAAAAGAGAGAAGAAGCCATCTAGCTACTAGCTATGGACCCGAAGGTCCAAGTAAACTACTCACACTTCATCGGAGGGGCTATGGTGATGATGTAGAAGCCCTCCATGGTGGATGCCCCTCCGTGAAGCTCTGAACAGGCCCCAAGATGGGATCTCGTGGATCTGAAAGTTGCGGCGGTGGAATTAGGTTTTTGGCTCCTGTTATGATCGTTTGGGGGTACGTAGGTATATATAGGAGGAAGGAGTACGTCGGTGGAGCAACAGGGGGGCCGCGAGGCAGGGGCGCGCCCTAGGGGGGCGCCCCCCACCCTCGTGACCGCCTTTGTTACTTCTTGGAGTAGGGTCCAAGTCTCCTGGATCACGTTCGGTGAGAAAATCACGTTCCCGAAGGTTTCATTCCGTTTGGACTCCGTTTGATATTCCGTTTCTTTGAAACACTAAAATAGGCAAAAAACATCAATTCTGGGCTGGGCCTTCGGTTAATAGGTTAGTACCAAAAATAATATAAAAGTGGAAAATAAAGCCCAATATAGTCCAAAACAGTAGATAAAGTAGCATGGAGCAATCAAAAATTATAGATACGTTGGAGACGTATCAGACACCCATACTAAAAGTGTTATCACCAAATAAGGCATGGAACAGAATAATAATATCAGGAAAACTGAAGTTTCCACTATTTCCACGACCAAATAAGCATCTGGCAAATATGGCAAAGTAGCGTAAAACAGGAAAATGTATGCTAGTGATTCTCGCATCGGAGCCCTTCTTCGAATCCCCTATAGTAATAGTGTTAACAAAACCATCCACATCTTTACGATGTGGTTCATCTAATTAAGCTGCCCTCAAAGGGTATTCTACAAACCACGCAAAAGTTACGTAATGACATTTCCTTGAACTCATCATATAAATGAAAAGATACTGAAGGAGGTGAATTCTTAGGATAATAATAAAAGTTTTGCACGAAAGTATTGGTGAGTAAGAGATACTGTTCGATCCGGTCGTGGAGGAAGTCGGTGAGGCCCGCATTTTCAGCCAATGAATAAAAGTCTTCATAAATCCCGGCTTCTCTCAAGAAATTATCACAAGGCCATTCACATGGCCATACTTCCGCTACGCGAGGAAGATTATACTTGGCCTTTTATTTCTCCTTAGCTTGTTTATCCTTGGAGCTTTGGCTAGAGGAGCCCCTCAATAATCTCCTTATCATTTTCTGAAAATTTCTGAAATTTTTAGTAACTTCAAAATAAAAGTGAATCAAACTAAACAAGATTGGTAGCAACTACTCCCACAAGTGCCTAGAGCCTATATCATGCATTAGAATTACTTGGGACCTCATAAATTTGACATGCAAGCTCAAGAACAGGGTCACCTATGCAACAAAAATTTGCAATGAATAAAGCACTAGAACAAAAACTAATTGGACCAATGGAGGAGTCACATACCAAGCAACAATCTCCCAAAGCAGTTTTATGAATGGAGCTTTGAGCAAGGAGATCGAAAATCGCAGCAAAATGAGCTAGAACTCGTGCTTGAGCTGGATGGGGATTTTTTTGGGGAGGAAGATGGAGTATGTGGTGCTGGAATAAGTGGAGGGGGCCACCACGGGCCCATGAGACAGGAGGTGCGCCCAGGGGGAGTGGGCGCGCCCTCCACCCTCATGGCCAGGTGCTTGCCCCCCTGCTGTGTTCTCAGTGCCTAAAATCCTCAAATAACCCATAAAAAATCATACTAAATTTGTAGGGCATTTGGAGCACTTTTATTTTCGGGATATTTTTTATTGCAAGGATAATTCAGAAAACAGACACATAATACTATTTTTGCTTTATTTATTCTAAATAACAGAAAGTAAAAAGAGGGTACAGAAGGTTGTGCCTTCTAGTTTCATCCATCTCATGATCATCAAAATGAATCCACTAACAAGGTTGATCAAATCTTGTTAACAAACTCATTCCGAATAACACGGAACCGGAGAAATTTCGAATAACACTAGGTTACCTCAACGGGGATATGCACATCCCCAACAATAAGAATATCATATTTTTTCTTGATAGTAGGAAGAGGAAATTCAAAACCTCCAATAATAATAGTTGGAACTTTTCCAATAGAATTGATGCTATGAACTTGAGGTTGTTTCCTTGAAAAGTGTACCGTATGATCATTACCATTAACATGAAAAGTGACATTGCCTTTGTTGCAATCAATAACAGCCCCTGCAGTATTAAAAAAGGGTCTACCAAGGATAATCGACATACTATCGTCCTCGGGAATATCAAGAATAACAAAGTCCGTTAAGATAGTGACATTTGCAACCACAACAGGCACATCCTCACAAATACCGACAGGTATGGCAGTTGATTTGTCAGCCATTTGCAAAGATATTTTAATAGGTGTCAACTTAATCAATTCAAGTCTGCGATATAAAGAGAGAGGCATAACACTAACTCCGGCTCCAAGATCACATAAAGCAGTTTTAACATAGTTTCTTTTAATGGAGCACGGTATAGTTGGTACTCCCAGATCTCCAAGTTTCTTAGGTATTCCACCTTTAAAAGTATAATTAGCAAGCATGGTGGAATTTCAGCTTACGGTATCTTTCTTTTATTTGTAATAATATCCTTCATATATTTAGCACAGGGATTTACTTTAAGCATAACAGTTAAGCGCATACGTAAGAAGATAGGTCTAATCATTTCAGCAAAGCGCTCAAAATCCTCATCATCCTTTGTCTTGGATGGCTTAGGAGGAAAGGGCATGGGTTTCTGAACCCATGGTTCTCTTTCTTTACAGTGCTTCCTAGCAACAAAGTCTCTCTTATCATAACGTTGATTCCTTGATTGTGGGTTATCAAGATCAACAACAGGTTCAATCTCTACATCATTGTTATTGCTAGGTTGAGCCTCAACATGAAAATTATCATTAACATTATCACTAGGTTCATGTTCATCACCTGATTGTGCTTCAGCATCAGAAATAGAAATATCATTGGGATTCTCAGGTGTGTCTACAACAGGTTCACTAGAAGCATGCAAAGTCCTATCGTTTTTCTTTTTCTTCTTTTTAGAAGGACTAGGTGCATCTAAATTATTTCTCTGAGAATCTTGCTTGATTCTCTTAGGGTGGCCTTCAGGATACAAAGGTTCCCGAGTCATTCTACTAGTTCTAGTAGCCACTCCAACAACAAAATCATGTTTATTGTTTAATTCATCGAGCAAATCACTTTGAGCTTTAAGTACTAGCTCTGCTTGAGTGGTAACCATAGAAGCATATTTGCTAATGAGTTTAAGTTCACCTTTAACTCTAGCCATATAATCGCTCAAGCGTCCTATCTCGAAAGCACTATTCTTTAATTCTCTACCAACATAAGCATTAAAAATTTCTTGTCTAGGCATAAAGTCATCAAATTCATCTAAGCATGGGCTATGAAATTTAGGGATTTCAACCTTATCATATCTATAGAGATAATTTACCTTTACTACCTGTGTCGGGTTATCAAGACAATGTGTTTCTTCCACAGGCGGTATATTAAGACCATGTATTTCTTCAATAGGAGGTAAATTCTTAACATCTTCAGCTTTAATACCTTTTTCTTTCATTGATTTCTTTGCCTCTTGCATATCTTCAGGACTGAGAGATAGAGCTCCCCTCTTCTTTGGAGTTTGTTTAGGAATAGGCTCTAGAATTGGCTTAATTGGCTCAGGAATTGGCTCAGGAAGAGTCCAATTATTTTCATTAGTCAACATATTATTCAATAGCAATTCAGCTTGGTCGACTGTTCTTTCCCTGAAAACACAACCAGCAAAACTATCCAAGTGGTCCTTAGAAGCATCGGTTAGTCCATTATAAAAGATATCAAGTATTTCATTTTTCTTAAGAGGATGATCAGGCAAAGCATTAAGTAATCGGAGAAGCCTCCCCCAAGCTTGTGGGAGACTCTCTTCTTCGATTTGCACAAAATTATATGTTTCCCGCATGGCAGCTTGTTTCTTATGAGCAGGGAAATATTTAGCAGAGAAGTAATAAATCATATCCTGGGGACTACGCACACAACCAGGATCAAGAGAATTAAACCAAGTTTTAGCATCATCCTTTAATGAGAACGGAAATATCTTAAGAATATAATAGTAGTGAGATTTCTCATCATTAGTAAACAGGGTGGATATATCATTCAACTTGGTAAGATGTGCCACAATAGTTTCAGATTCATTGCCATAAAAAGGATCAGATTCAACCAAAGTAATTATCTCTGGATCAACAGAGAATTCATAATCCTTATCAGTAACAAAGATAGGTGAAGTAGCAAAAGCAGGGTCATATTTCATTCTAGCATTTAGAGTTTTCTATTTAAGTTTAGCTAGTAATTTCTTAAGATCAGATCTATCATTGCAAGCAAAAAGATCTCTAGCAGTTTCTACATCCATAACATAACCCTCAGGAACAACAGACAATTCATATTTAGGGGGAGAACCTTCATCATCACTATCATCGATAATTTCATCATCTATAATTGCATTCTCTCTAACCCGAGCAAGTTGTTCATCAAGAAATTCACCTAATGGCACAGTAGTATCAAGCACAGAAGTAGTTTCATCATAAGTATCATGCATAGTAGAAGTGGCATCATCAATAACATGCGACATATCAGAATTCATAGCAGTAGCTGGTTTAGGTGTCGCAAGCTTACTCATAACAGAAGGAGAATCTAGTGCAGAGCTAGATGGCAGTTCCTTACCTCCCCTCGTAGTTGAGGGAAAAATCTTAGTTCTTGCGTCTTTCAAGTTCTTCATAGTGATCCGCAGATATAATTCCCAAGTGACTCAAAGAATAGAGCTATGCTGCCCGACAACGGCGCCAGAAAATAGTCTTGATAACCCACAAGTATAGGGGATCGCAACAGTTTTCGAGGGTAGAGTATTCAACCCAAATTTATTGATTCGACACAAGGGGAGCCAAAGAATATTCTCAAGTATTAGCAGTTGAGTTGTCAATTCAACCACACCTGGATAACTTAGTATCTGCAACAAAGTATTTAGTAGCAAAGTAGTATGATAGTAATGGTAACAGTGGCAAAAGTAAAGATAGCAGTTTTGTAGTAGTTGTAACAGTAGCATCGGAAAAGTAAATAAGCAAAGCACAATATGTGAAAAGCTCATAGGCATTGGATCAGTGATGGATAATTATGTCGGATGCGATTCCTCATGTAATCGTTATAACATAGGGTGACACAGAACTAGCTCCAGTTCATCAATGTAATGTAGGCATGTATTCCGAATATAGTCATACGTGCTTATGGAAAAGAACTTGCGTGACATCTTTTGTCCTACCCTCCCGTGGCAGTGGGGTCCTAGTGGAAACTAAGGGATATTAAGGCCTCCTTTTAAAAGAGTACCGGACCAAAGCATTAGCACTTAGTGAATACATGAACTCCTCAAACTACGGTCATCACCGAGAAGTATCCCGATTATTGTCACTTCGGGGTTGTCGGATCATAACACATAATAGGTGACTATTGACTTGCAAGATAGGATCAAGAACTCACATATATTCATGAAAACATAATAGGTTCAGATCTGAAATCATGGCACTCGGGCCCTAGTGACAAGCATTAAGCATAGCAAAGTCATAGCAACATCAATCTAAGAACATAGTGGATACTAGGGATCAAACCCTAACAAAACTAACTTGATTACATGGTAAATATCATCCAATACATCACCGTCCAGCAAGCCTACGATGGAATTACTCACGCACGGCGGTGAGCATCATGGAATTGGTGATGGAGGATGGTTGATGATGACGACAGCGACGAATCCCCCTATCCGGAGCCCCGAACAGACTCCAGATCAGCCCTCCCGAGAGAGATTAGGGCTTGGCGGTGGCTCCGTGTCATAAAACACGATTAAACTTTCTCTCTGATTTTTTTCTCCGTGAAACGGAATATATGGAGTTGGAGTTGAGGTCGGTGGAGCAGCAGGAGGCCCACGAGACAGGGGGCATGCCCCCACCCTCGTGGACAGGGTGTGGCCCCCCTGGCCTTGATTCTTTTGCCAGTATTTTTTATATTTTCCAAAAGTATCTCCGTGGATTTTCAGGTCATTCCGAGAACTTTTGTTTTCTGCACAATAAACAACACCATGGCAGTTCTGCTGAAAACAACGTGAGTCCGGGTTAGTTTCATTCAAATCATGCAAGTTAGAGTCCAAAACAAGCGCAAAAGTGTTTGGAAAAGTAGATACGTTGGAGACTTATCACTTTGCATGATCATGTAGTTGACATTGTATTTGTGGAAAAGTCACCATTCATAATTCTTTCATACATGTCACTCTTGATTCATTGCACATCCCGGTACACCGCCGGAGGCATTCACATAGAGTCATATTTTGTTCTAAGTATTGAGTTGTAATTCTTGAGTTGTAAGTAAATAAAAGTGTGATGATCTTCATTATTAGAGAATTGTCCCATGTGAGGAAAGGATGATGGAGACTATGATTCCCCCACAAGTCGGGATGAGACTCCGGACAAAAAATAAAACAAAAAAAGAGGCCATAAAAAAGGAGAGAAAGGCCCAAATAAAAAATAGAGAAAAAGAGAGAAGGGGCAATGTTACTATCCTTTTTCCACACATGTGCTTCAAAGTAGCACCATGATCTTCATGATAGAGAGTCTCTTATTTTGTCACTTTCATATACTAGTGGGAATTTTTCATTATAGAACTTGGCTTGTATATTCCAATGATGGGTTTCCTCAAATTTCCCTAGGTCTTCGTGTGCAAGTGAGTTGGATGCACACCCACTTTGTTTCTTTTTGAGCTTTCATAACTTATAGCTCTAGTGCATCAGTTGCATGGCAATCCCTACTCACTCACATTGATATCTATTGATGGGCATCTCCATAGCCCGTTGATACGCCTAGTTGATGTGAAACTATCCTCCTCCTTTTTGTCTTCTCCACAACCACCATATTCTATTCCACCTTAGTGCTATATCCATGGCTCACGCTCATGTATTGCGTGAAGATTGAAAAAGTTTGAGAACATCGAAAGTATGAAACAATTGCTTGGCTTGTCATTGGGGTTGTGCATGATTTAAATATTTTTTGTGATGAAGATAGAGCATAGCCAGACTATATCATTTTGTGGGGATAGCTTTCTTTGGCCATGTTATTTTGTGAAGACATGATTGCTTTATTAGTATGCTTGAAGTATTATTATTTTTATGCCAATATTAAACTTCTGTTTGAATCTTTCAGATCTGAACATCCATGCCACAATAAAGAAAATTACATGGATAAATATGTTAGGTAGCATTCCACACAAAAATTCTGTTTTTATCATTTACCTACTCGAGGACGAGCAAGAATTAAGCTTGGGGATGCTTGATACGTCTCCAACGTATCTATAATTTTTGTTTGTTCCATGCTATTATATTATCTATTTTGGATGTTTTATATGCATTAATATGCTATTTTATATTATTTTTGGGACTAACCTATTAACCGAGAGCCCAGTACCAGTTTCTGTTTTTTACCTATCTTAGAGTTTCACAGAAAAGGAATACCAAACGGAGTCCAAACGAAATGAACTTTTCGCGATAATCTTTCTTGGACCAGAACGAACCAGGAGACTTGGAGATGAAGTCAGAGATGCGATGAGGTAGGGTGGAGGGTGCACCCTCTACCTCGTGGGCCCCTCGTGGGTCTCCTGACCTTGTTTCTTCGCCTATATATACTCTTATACCCTGAAAATATCCAGGGGAGCCACGAAACCAGTTTTCCGCCGCCGCAACTTTCCGTACCCATGAGATCCCATCTAGGGACCTTTTTCGGCGTCCTGCCGGAGGGGCATTCGATCACAGAGGGCTTCTCTATCAACACCATTACCCTTCAGATGAAGCATGAGTAGTTTACCACAGACCTACGGGTCCATAGCTAGTAGCTAGATGACTTCTTCTCTCTCTTTGATTCTCAATACCATGTTCTCCTCGATGTTCTTGGAGATCTATTCGATGTAATTTTTTTTGGCGGTGTGTTTGCCGAGATCCGATGAATTGTGAATATATGATCAAGATTATCTATGAATATTATTTGGTTCTTCTCTGAATTCTTATATGCATGATTTGATATCTTTGCAAGTCTCTTTGAATTATCGGTTTAGTTTGGCCTACTAGATTGGTTTTTCTTGCAATGGGAGAAGTGCTTAGCTTTGGGTTCAGTCTTGCAGTGTCCTTTCCCAGTGACGGTAGGGGCAGCAAGGCACATATTGTATTGTTTCCATCGAGGATAAAAAGATGGGGTTTTCATCATATTGCTTGAGTTAACTCCTCTACATCATGTCATCTTACTTAATGCGTTACTCCGTTCTTTATGAACTTAATAATCTAGATGCATGCTGGATAGCGGTCGATGTGTGGAGTAATAGTAGTAGATGCAAAATCATTTCGGTCTACTTGACACGGACGTAATGCCTATGTTCATGATCATTGCCTTAGATATCATCATAACTATGCGCTCTTCTATCAATTGCTCGACAGTAATTTGTTTACCCACCATAATATTTGCTATCTTGAGAGAAGCCACTAGTGAAACCTATGGCCCCCAGGTATCTTTTCCATTATATTGAATCTCTTTTCCATCATATAAGTTCTCTTTTACATCATACTAGTTTCCGATCTACTATTTTGCAATCTTTTACTTTGCCATCTATAAACCAAAAATAAAAAAATACCAAAAATATTTAATTTATCGTTTATCTATCTCTACCAGATCTCACTTTTGCAAGTAACCTTAAAGGGATTGACAACCCCTTTATCGCGTTAGGTGCAAGTTATTGATTGTTTGTGCAGGTATTTGGTGACTTGTGCGTTGTCTCCTACTGGATTGATACTTGGTTCTCAAACCGAGGGAAATACTTACTCTACTTTGCTGCATCACCCTTTCCTCTTCAAGGGAAAAACCAACGCAAGCTCAAGAGGTAGTATAGGCATTGTGCGAGAACAATTATGAATCTTGTCTTGACAGAACCAAAGCGAATGATTTTCTCTTTATCATACTAACCCATCTCACAAACTTTCGTTAAGTTTTGTGTGATTGAAGTTTTCATGTTTTGAGTGAAATATCGATATGAGGAGAATAAGGAGTGGAAAGACCCTAAGCTTGGGGATGCCCAAGGCACCCCAAGGTAATATTCAAGGAAGACTCAAGCGCCTAAGCTTGGGGATGCCCCGGAAGGCATCCCCTCTTCCGTCTTCAAAACCATTGGTATACCTTACTCGGAGCTATATTTTTATTCGTCACATGATATGTGTTTTGCTTGGAGCGTATTTTCAATTCTACTTACTGTTTGAATAAAACCATTGGATCTGAAATCTTGAATGAGAGAGAATCATCCCATGGCTAGTTAATTATTTGACTACTCATTGTCCTTCACTTATATCTTTTTGGAGTAGTTTGACATTTACTCACGTGCTTCACGTATATCCTATGAGTAAATGGTTGAATGAATTGAATATCATAAATCTGAATTATATATGTTTCATATGCTTATACCATGGGGAGTAATGACTTCACACATAATAAGCATAGGTGGTAAATTTATTGAAAGCTAGCAAACGCAGTATTGATCACTTGAACGATTCATGAAAGAATATCGAAGGAAGAGAGATTTAACATATAAATATACTATCTTGGACATCTTTTGTAATTGTGAGCACTCATTAAAATATGACATGCTAAAAAGTTGATGTTGGACAAGGAAGACAACTTAATGGGTTATGTTTTCTTATATCTGAGTAGAAGTTATATTGTCTTGGATCATCCAACATGTTGAGCTTGCCTTTGCCTCTCATGCTAGCCAAATTCTTTGCACCAAGTAGAAATACTACTTGCGCTTCCAAACATCCCTTAAACCAGTTTTGCCATGATAGTCCACCATACCTACCTATGGATTGAGTAAGATCCTTCAAATAAGTTGTCATCGGTGCAAGCAATAAAAATTTCTCTTTAAATATGTATGATCTATTAGTGTGAAGAAAATAAGCTTTATACGAACTTGTGATATGGAAGAAATAAAAGCGACGCACTGCATAATAAAGGTCTTTATCACAAGCGGCAATATAAAGTGACTTCTTTTGCATTAAGATTTTGTGCATCCAACCATAAAAGCGCATGACAGCCTCTGCTTCCCTCTGCAAAGGGCCTATCTTTTACTTTTATCTTCTACCCTTATACAAGAGTCTTGGTGATCATCACCTTTCCTTTTTACACTTTTTCCTTTGGCAATCACTTTGTGTTGGAGCGATCCGATATATATATATATATATATATATATATATATATATATATATATATATATATATATATATATATATATATATATCCACTTGGATGTAGGTCTTCATAAAGTATTATTGTTGACATTTCCCTTAAGGTAAAAGGTTGGGAGGCGAAACTATAAGCCCCTATCTTTCTCTGTGTTCGATTAAAACTTGAACCCGTAAATATCATGTGAGTGTTAGCAATTGTAAAAGATTAAATGATAGTTGAGTATGTGGAATTTGCTAAATCAAAGCTCTTACATAGACCCTTCCTGAAAATAAGATGAATTGCAATTGTTTGATGGCTGAGAACATAGTTTGTTAGTTTTCAAGAAATTTTATGATCTATAATTTAACATGTGAATAGCTTGTTACTTGATCATGAGAAGTTTTATGAGTTGAGCTACTATTATGATATATAATCATGCTAGAAAAGGTGACTGAAATTATCATTGATCAAACCTGTGCACTTGCTAGCGTTCGCACTTCATTAATTATTTCTTTTTATCATTTACCTACTCGAGGACGAGCAAGAATTAAGCTTGGGGATACTGATACGTCTCCAACGTAACAATAATTTATGAAGTATTCATGCCATATTTACAATTGTTTTACATGATTTTGGTATGATTTGATTAGAACTAACCCGGATTGACGCTGTTTTCAGCAGAACTACCGTGATGTTGTTTTTATGCAGAAATAAAAGTTCTTGGAATGCGCTGAAAATCAACGGAGAATATTTTTGGAAAATATAAAAAATACTAGAACGAAAAGCTACCGGAGGGGAGTCCCGAGGTCACCACGAGTGTGGAGGGTGCGCCCTACCCCTAGGAGGGTGCTCGTACCTTGTGGCCTCCCCCTGGCCCCCCTTGACGTGAAACCGACGCCAACCCCTCCTATAAATCCTAAAAAACCCAGAACAGAAGAGTTCCGCACACCGACCCATCATTACTCCACACTCGCTATTTATAATACTTAAGTAATATGTTCTAACTTTATGATAATAGCACCTACTTTTATATTTTAGCTCTCCGATATCATGCAAAGTTATCCTCTTCATACCCACAACATAGTTTTGTTTCTCGTTTCTAGTTGTAAGCAAACATTCGGTGTACGTAGAGTCGTATCATTGGCAGATAGGACTTGAGAGAATATTGATCTTACCTATAGATCCTTGTGGGTTCGACACACCATACTTATCACTTCCATCTTTGGAAATTGCTACGATGATTCCCTGCACTTGGGGATTATCATGGCCCGACGCCGACACTGGTCGACCTCACCAGCTCCGATGACAAGGACGAGGACGAGGACGCGTAGGGTAGCGCGCCTCCTAGTTTTCAGTTTAATTAAATGTTTTTATACTTAATGTAATGTGGACTCATTGAAAGGATCGATATAGTTGACTAGAGGGGGGTGAATAGGCAACTAACAATTTTTAGCTTTTCTTTAACAAATTAAACTTTGCATCAAAGTAGGTTGTCTAGATATGCAACTAGGTGAGCAACCTATATGATGCAACAACAATAAACACACAAGCAAGCAAAGGATATAACAAAGTATATCTTGCACAAGTAAAGGTAAGAGATAACCAAGAGTGGAACCGATGGAGACAAGGATGTGTTACCGAAGTTCCTTCCCTTTGAGGGGAAGTATGTCTCCGTTGGAGCAGTGTGGAGGCACAATTCTCCCCAAGAAGCCACTAGGGCCACCGTATTCTCCTCACGCCCTCACACAATGCGAGATGCCGTGATTCCACTATTGGTGCCCTTGGAGGCGGCAACCGAACCTTTACAAACAAGGTTGGGGCGATCTCCACAACTTAATTGGAGGCTCCCAACGACACCACGAAGCTTCACCACAATGGACTATGGCTCCGCGGTGACCTCAACTGTCTAGGGTGCTCAAACACCCAAGAGTAACAAGATCCGCAAGGGATTAGTGGGGGGAATCAAAATTCTCTTGGTGGAAGTGTAGATCGAGGCCTTCTCAAGCAATCCCTAAAGAATCAACAAGTTTGATTGCCTAGGGAGAGAGATCGGGCGAAAATGGAGCTTAGAGCATCAATGGAGCTTGGGGATGGAAGAGGTGGTCAACTCGGAGAAGAAGACACCCCTTTTATAGTGGTAGAACAAATCCAACCGTTATCCACCAACTCAGCCCGCGACGCGCGGTACTACCGCGGGGGACCGCGGTACTACCGCTGGCTCGGCAGAGGCCAGGACTAGACTTGTTGTGTAGAAACAGGGAGCGGTAGAACCGCTGGCGCGGTACTACCGCAAGGTAGGGATAGTCAAGCCAGAGAAGGCACGGACATAAAAAATTACATCCGTGACTACTTCCGCTGAGTTTAGGACTATGCAAAAATCTGACACGGTACTACCGCACGACAAGCGCGGTACTAACGTGTAGGGCGTGGATGTAAAAAATTACATCTGCCCCTACTTCTGTTCATGCCGTTGTGCCTGGACAGGGCTTACGGTACTACCGCGCCGAGGGCGCGGTACTACCATGTTGGGCGCGGATGTAAAAAATTACATCCGCGTCTACTACCGCTCGGGCAGCAACACCCGACCTGAAACCTAGGTACTACCGCTCCCATGGAGCGGTACTACCGTGAGCACTTGCGGTACTACCGCGCAGGATGTCGGTACTACCGCAAGGGCATGCAGTAGTACCGCTCAGGGGAGCAGTACTACCGCCTGCCTCAGAACAGCAACATTAGGAGTCCTTCATTTTTCCTAGACATGGAAAGACAGAGGATGCTCCAAAGAGCCAAAGGAAAGGCGGTGCAAAAAGGAACAAATGTGTACGTGAGATTCCACCCAAACTTGTCCAACGCGGATCCCCCTCTTAATAGTATGGCTTTCCTATGACTCAAATCCACCGAAAAGAAACGTAGAGAAACGCCATCTTCAATTGTCTTCGAGGGGCACCAAATCGTCTTGTGTTTAGACATGATATATCTGAAATGCTCAAAGCACATGATTAGTCCGAAAAAGCATTGTCATCAATCACCAAAACTACTAAGGGATAAATATGCCCTTACAATCTCCCCCTTTTTGGTGGATTGATGACAATACGGGATTTGCACATAGGGATATAAAATGAGGCGACGACAAACTCACAATCTATAAAATATAGACGGGCTCCCCCTAGATGTGTGCACTCTAGAGATGTGCTTTGGACTGCACGACACACATACTAGGATCAACACTCCCCCTATATTTTATAGACAAGGCATCTCTTGCAACAATATAACTAACACTAAGCAAGTAGGCAAGATGATGGATATGACTAAGTAACAATGAAAAAAGATATGATAGAGTGCATATGTCTTACACCATATGATAGATAACTTAGTCTCACAAGCACAAACCAAACCAAAGCAAACGAGGTTCGACAGAACAAAAGCAAAGCGACAAAGTGAAACACACAACACAAGACTCGCAAATCCTATTCTCTCCCCCTTTGGCATCAAGACACCAAAAAGGAAAATAGGACACCTATGACACAGGTGGTAGCTCAGACTGAAAACGACTCCTTGTTTGACTCTGCAATGGGAATAGGCTCCTCCTCTGACTCCGTCCACTGATACCCCTGCTTGGCTATCCAGGCAGCCTCCAGAGTGATAGCTTCCTCTGATCCACTGGTGATAATCTCGCCAAAGGTCCTCAATATCTTTTTATCGCGTTGGAGGCTCTTCTTGGAGTCAACATGGGCCCTGTACTGTCCCTTGGTATGCATGCATAACAGCTTCTTCATCTTCGTCTTCAGCTTCTTAACCCAAGAGGGCTCAGAAGAGGGAGGAGTGTATCCATCAGAACTGTCCTCATCAGCTTCCTCCTCCTTGATCTCATCCTTATCCACATCCATCGTGATAGCCTCAGCCTCAGCACTGGTGGTGTTAGCCCATTGGCTCTTGATGCGGAGCTTGATGGGCTCATGACGAATCCAGCCGGGGGCAATGAACTCATCATTGGGATAGAGCTTCTCCCATGTCTTGGAGATCAAGAGAAACAGGTAGAGCCCATAGATGGGGACCTTACGGTTGAACACCGCAAACTGAAGCTCGCGCCACATGATATGTGAGACATCAAGTGGTTGCATCTTAGCCTGACGCGCCTCCAAATGAGCATCATATCCACAAGATAGGCATGCACCTGGCCCATGTCACCGATGCGCGGGAAGAGGGAGTTGCGGAAGATCCGATGCATGATGTCAAGGAAGGAGTTCAGCCCCCACACCTTCTTCTTACTAGCAAGCGTCTTCTCAACAAGGAAGGGCTGGAGCTTGTTCTTGTTAGCAAACTCAGAGTTGGCATGAGGGCGAACTCCAACGGGTGTGTCGAGCCCCTCATCAGGAACCTGAAGCAAGTCCATGAAGTCCTTCCACTTAGCAGACAACTGTTGACCATTGGTCATCCATGTCATGGTCCTTGTCTCATCAGAATGGTAGTGGACCGAAGCAAAGAACTGAGCCACAATGTCTGGGTCAAAGTCGAGGTGAAAGGTAAGCATGTGCTCAATGCCAAACTACTCCACCAGATCCAAAGCCTCTCCAAAATAGTCACGGTGCTTGTCCTGCCTCATGTGATTCATGTCAATCTAGTGTACTTCCACGTAGACGTTCTGCTTGGACTTGATCACATCCAGATAGATAAGGTTCTGCTGCTTGGTCCAGAACAGATCGTTCCCTCTGAAGTTGGCACGGGGATTCACATTGGGGTTGATCTTGCTTTGAACAATGAACTCAGCCAGAGGTATCTCATCCATGGCCATGGTGGGCTCCTTGTGCTTGGTGGTGGTGTGCTTGGTTCTGCGTTGGGAGGCATTGGAGCCCTCTGGAGCTTCATCTTGGTTGCAGAGGCGCTTCGAGCCCGTGTCACGGCTAGGATTCGAATGACGAACATTGGAACCTGAGCCACCACCTAGACACACAACACAAGAACATGCACGAAAAACAAGAAGGATCAATGCAAAGACCAGGGCCAAAGCCAAAAGAAACAAGCAAGAACAAGATTTGGAATGAAAAAACAGTATATTTTGCACATCTAAGGTAGTGCCGGACCGGCGCACGGATGTAAAAAATTACATCCGCTCCAGCAGCAATAGTACCGTGCCGGGGTGGCACGGTAGTACCGCGCTTGGAGCGGAAGTAATTTTTTAAATCCGCGCCCCAAGCGGTAGTACCGCTCTAAGGGAGAGGTAGTACCGCGCGAGGCAGATCACGAGCGAGGGTGAGGTAATACCGCTCGGGAGGAGCGGTAATACCGCACGGATTCAACTGCGTAGATCTGGATCAAGAACAGCCGCAAAACGAGATTGGTACTACCGTTGATCAAACTAAACTATTGTGACATGCAAAATAGCATACTTGCTGCACTACCACTCGCCTACAATTCCCTCTTGCACAGGTCTAGCCAAAAATCACATGAACTACACATGCATCTCCCCAAGACCTAGAAGCACAAGAACGGAACAAAAGGAGGAGGACTTGGGGAAATACCGGGGTCCATGGCAAGAGGACGAGGTGGGGAACGATCCCACCGGATGGAATGCGAGGAGAGCAGCCGGAGACGGAGATCCGGCGAGGACCACCGACGCCGTTCTTGGGCAGGAGAGAGAGATGGGGTGGGGAAAAGAGATGAATGGGTATGGGGGAGTTGGGACTCTCCCTGTCCCGCTCTTAACCCCCAGCCGCTCCGTCGGTGTGGTAGTACCGTGGGTCATCGCGGTAGTACCGCCCGGGCGGAAGTACCGCTCGCTGGGCAGTAGTACCGCTCTTCCAGCGGCAGTAAAAAATTACTGCCCGATGGAAGCGGTAGTTTCGTGCACCTGGGATGCAACTGTGCACACACAGAGCAAACCACTCCTTCGGTAGTACCGTGGCTTGCCCCGGTAGTACCGTACCCCCAAGAAAAATGCAAGTTTCGCAAAAGAGAGGAAGACGACCTTTGCAAATCAACCTTCAAGACGCCGAACACACCAAGAGGCAAGCACAAACGATGACACAAGCACGACACAAAGAGAAGGCAAAAGACAACAAAGACCAAAACACGAACCACAACTCTCAGGAAGAGAGGGCGGTGGCCGGAGCCACCTATGTATGAGTCAATTGGTATGGCACCGTGAAGAATTATCCTTGGGCCCATGACCAAGACTCGTCTTTGAAGCACAAGTACCATAAAAAATGGCTAAAGTGAAAGAGTTGATCAACTTATGCATAATGGGGGGGAGGGAAAGTTCATTGAGAGAACAACACTCCCCCTATGTCCATGCCTACACCTAAACAACATAGCACGTTGAAAGTGCAACTATCCCTAGGTGGTTTTGGTAATTCCTAACAACATATAGCTCATTGAGCTAACAACATTCCAAGATGAATATTTCAGGAAAAGCTCAATGAATGGCATGGCATGGATGAGAAAAGTGGATCCCTCAAAATGCTAAGGATAAAAGGATTGGCTCAAGCTCAAAAGCTCAAGACTCTACATTTTATATTTTAGTGATCCAAGATCACATTGAGTCTATAGGAAAAGCCAATACTATCAAGAAGGGATGAGGTGTTTCTTAATGAGTTTCTTGCTCTACAGTGCTTAGTGATGTAAGTGCATCTAGTGCCCCTTAGTGATTTTGGTGTATTGAAGACTTATAGGTTAAGGTACTAATGTGTTTATGAGTGTACACAGGTCTATAAGTCTATTAGGAGTTTGATATTTACAGAGAAAGTCGACCCCTAAAAATGAAGTTCTTCGACTGAAGACTTTGATATTCTGAAGACTTTCTGAAGACTTTGAAAGTGAAGAAATTTGTGTGACCTTGAAGACTTGGTATTCATTTGAGGAACATGAAGCGTGAAGACTTTTGTTCTCGTAGTTTCGTTTTCTCTTTCTTGAGTCATAGGAAACACCGTCTTTCGTTAAAGGGGTCGAGAAATACTAAGGAAAAATTTCCATGTGATGCTCAACTCAAAATCCTACACCTACCAATCCCTTGAGTGAAGCCATTGGAAATCTCATACAGATTCAGTCAATTTCTTGATGAGACGAAGTTCTTCGGTCGTTGAGAAATTTGTCTGACCGAGGAGTTAGGAATTCACCAAAGGCGGATTGCCTACAAATGAGGAACATGATAGCCCCGAGGAATTTGAGAGTCAAATTTCCGACCGTTCTTGTACTCTGCCACCTGTCCCAAAATATCTTATCCACCTAACGGTCATATCATTGAAGGGCATTTATGTCTTATCATGTCGGGCTGCTCCCTAGGCTATAAATAGCCGCCCCCTACAACCACTAGCTAGTTGGCTGCTCCGAGAGAACTTGACACTTGTCATTTGAGAGCAACCCATCCTCCGAGGACTTTGAGCAAAAAACATCGAGTGAGGAAAAACCCAAACCCAAACACCTACAAACCCAAAGTGATTGAGCATCACTGAAGAGATTGATCCTGCGTGGATCCGACGCTTGTTACCTTTGAAGATTGTGCTTCTTCTAGACGATTAGGCGTCATGGTCTAGAGCATCCAAGAGGAATTGTGGATCGCCGAGTGACCGAGTCTGTGAAGGTTTGGAAGTCGCCTGAAGACTTACCACGAGTGATTGGACGAGGTCTGTGTGACCTTAGTTCAAGGAGAATACGGTGAGGACTGGGTGTCTGAGCTGCGTGCTCAGCGAATGGGTGTCCGGGGACTGTGTCCTCGAGTTTAAATACTCGGCCGCTCCAACCAGACGCATAACCGAGACAGCAGTTGGAACTGGTCTACCAAATCATTGTCTTCACCAACCTTACTGGTTCTATTTCCTCAACTCTTTCATTTCCTCATTACTGTGTTGAGTGTTTGTTCATATCTGTGTTTGAAGACTTTGACTGAAGACTTTCTCAATTTCCGCAGTTCAATTTCTTCAGTCTGTTTGTCTTCATCTTGTGTTATCCTGATTACGCTTTCTGTACTCTGTGCTTGTCTTCATTTCATCATGATGACTATGTTTGTATTATGTTATGCTTACTTCTGAGTGCTTATTCCGCTGCAAGTAGTTCTTCGCTAAGGAATTTCCTCACCGGCAAATTCCTCAGTGAAGAATTCATAAAATCGCCTATTCACCCCCTCTAGTCGATATAACACTTTCAATTGGTATCGAGCAAGGTACTCCTTGTTCTGTGTGATTTTGGTTTAACCACCTAGAGTTTTAGTTATGTCGACCGCAGGTATGATCAAGGTCTTTGCTGGCTGTCCTACCTTCGATGGGACAGATTACCCTTACTGGAAGAATAAGATGCGAATGCATCTTGAGGCAATTGATAACGATCTCTGGTATGTTGTGGAAAATGGTGTTCCCACTGTCTCACCCTCACTGAACGCTACCGATGTGAAGAGATTCAAGCAACTCGATTCTCAAGCGAAGAATATCATATGTGGCCATCTGAGCAAAGGACAGTATGGAAGAGTGAGTGCTATGAAAACTGCTAAGCTTATCTTGGATAGGCTGTCCAAAGTAAATGAAGGTGTCTCAACTCAGCGTGACTCTCGAGTTGATGTTCTTCGCAATCTCTTCAACCGCTTCAAAAGACTTGACAATGAAAATGTTCAACAAACCTCCGATCGCCTCACTGACATCTCAAATGAGCTTCAAGCACTTGGTGCCACTGACATCACCGACCATGAGGTGGTGAAGAAATTGTTGAGATCGCTTGATTCCTCATTTGATACTCTGGCACTAATGATACAAGAACGTCTGACTACAAGTCACTTGATCCCCCGATATCCTCGAGAGGCTAAATACTCATGAGTTCCACTTCTCAAAAAAGAGATCTCTATGGTTCGAGCTATGGCAAATCACGTGCCACGAAGGCCAAGGCGTGTATCGAATCTGAATGTGAAGATTACGGTAGTAGCCTTGGTGATCCAAGAATTGAACCAGGAGCTAGCACTCTTTCGTGAAGAAGTTCCAGAAGTTCTCAAGACGTGGTCGCTTTGGAAAATCCTCAAGGAGCAGTGATTCCTCATCCAGTGACTATAAGAGAAGGCAAAGCCACAAATGCAAGAAACCTGGTCACTATATTCAAGATTGTCCTTAGTGGGAAAAGGAATTAAGGAAGAAGAAATACAAGGATTACAGTTCTCATGACGCTAAGAAGAAGAAGAAATCGTCAAAATCTTCATCATCAAAATCCTCGAAGTCTTCATCTCACAAGAAGAGCAACTCCAAGAAGGCTCGGGCATTCATTGGCAAGGAAATGGACTCTGAAGTTGAATCTGAGGAACATGAGGAAGAGGAGGCGTCTAAGGAGTCCGAGTCTGGTGTGGCGAGTCTGGCTCTGCTACTGCATTCGTCAGCAAGTCCATCTTCAACTCTGAAGAAATTGACCTCACCAACAAGGTGATGAAGATAATGATGACTACGCCCCACCTATTGCTTCATGGCAAAAGGTGCAAAGGTACTCAAATATACCTCCTCCGAATCTAGTGAGAATGAATCGATGAAGATCTCAAGCCCATCTACTCTAAACTTGCTAAGATTGTTGTAAAACAACAAAGGGCTTTGAAAAGGTTCAAAACATGCTAGACAAAAGAGATGATATGTTGGGTGAAGAAATGGATCGCACTAAAGCCACGATTGAAAATCTTTAGAGACTTGATCTAGGTTTGACAACCTTCAAGGTCATCATAACTCTCTCTTATCGATCATGAGAAGCTTTCTTATGAATTTCTTCAAAAGAAGCAAGATCTTGAGAAGCTAAGAGTGAGTTATGAAGATCTTCAGAAGGAACGCGATTCATTACTTGCTCAACAAATCAGCGCTTCTCAGGAAGAATTTGTTCCTCCATGCTTAAAGTGCATTGAACGTGAATCTGCTAATTCTTCACCTGAATGTTCAAATGCTTCAATTGTTACAAATTCTTCTCCTACCTCTGCTATCACTAATTCCTCAGCGAGGACATTGCTAGTATCCTTGACGATGCGAGGTTGAAGGAATTGTACATGACAGGCATGTACAAAAGCCTCAAAGGGCATCAGACTCTTTGTGATGTGCTTAAAAAGCAGATCCTCAACATGAACCCTAGGAAAGAGGGTATTGCCTTTGAGAGGAAACTCAATGCTGATGGAACATATTGGAAGCTTTGGCGGTACCCCAAAACCTCATGGGTTCTGCAAAGGGACCTCCAGTTGATCCATCTAACTTATCTGGCTTTACATGTGAATCTCCTCATTCTTCCGATGAGTCATTTGATTCAACTATAAACTGTTCAAAAATCAGAATGGTGAAGTATTTTCTAGATATGTTGGCACTAAGCTGCAGGAGCGGTTCTCCTATGAAGAAAATCTGGGTTCCCAAGAAGTGCCTTGAAAGTCTTCAGTGAATGTCCTCATGACACCACACTGTGAAGAATAGGAACCCCAGATCAAACTCTTCATATGGACCAAATTCTTCATATGGATCCAAGTCCTCATACGGACCAAAGTCTTCACGTGGATCAAATTCCTCAAAAGGATCAAAGTCCTCATATGATTATCATCGTGCTAACAACTCTGTTTCGCAGGGTACAGCTAAGGGCTATGAATATGTGCATTATTCTTCAAACCATTATGTTCATAGGTCCTTGAAGAATTTCTCTGCTTATTCATATGCTTACCCTAACCCCTCTTATGTGAAACGAAATGGATTGGATTCTATGCCACCATTCTCATATGGAGCTCATAGAGTGATGAACTCTTTGCCACCCCTTCAGATGTGGGTGGTGAAGAAAAAGAACTAATTTCTTCTGCAGGGTCAGGTATCCAGACGTGCTTTAACGTCTGAAGAATTTGCTTGGGGCCTGACAAAAATTTCCTGAAAGGACGCAGGCGAATCATGATGAAATGGACTTTCATTTCACACGTCCTCATACTGCTATATCTGTTTTACTCTTTGATGAAATTCATCTGATCAATTTGATATCATATTCTTCACTGATGAAGTATATGAGTTCGTAAGTTGCACTAATTCATCTGCAGGATGATCAACCCAAAGCCACTGAGTGGGTTCTCGATAGTGGATGTACAAATCACATGACTGGTGACAAGAACCTATTGATGGATGCTCCCTTATCACCGTCACACCTGAAACATGTCATCTTTGCTGACAAAGGCAAAAGTCAGGTATTGGGTCTAGGAAAGGTTGCGATCTCTAAGGACATACACATGGACAAAGTCATGCTTGTTGAGTCCTTGGGATACAACCTCATGTCAGTCTTAGTGCTTTGTGATCTTGATATGGTTGTTGTCTTTGGCAAGTATCGTTGTGTTGTGATTATGGAAGCTGACAATTCCAAAGTCTTTGAAGGCTTTAGGAGAGGAGACTTGTATATTGTTGATTTCTCTACAGGATCACAACCAGCCGTGTGCCAACTTGCAAAAGCTTCAGAAGGCTGGCTATGGCATCGACGACTTGGTAACGCAGGCATGAGGAATTTGCACACGCTTGCGAAGAAGAAGCATGTCATTGGCATTGAGAATGTCAAATTCCTCAAGGATCACTTGTGTGGAGCCTGTGAAGCTGGAAAAATGACCAAGGCCAAGCATCCAGCGAAGACTATCATGACCACTACTCGTCCATTCGAATTGCTTCACATGGACCTCTTTGGTCCTAATCATTACTCAGCAGTCACTAATGATGCATCTCTATATGGCTTTGTTATTGTTCATGATTACTCTCGTTACACATGGGTACACATTGTCACTTACAAACATGAAGTGTAGGAAGTCTTCAAACGATTTTCCTCGAGGGCTTCAACCAACTTTGGTGTGAAGATCAAGCACATCAGGAGTGACAATGGAACTGAGTTCAAGAATTCAGGTCTTGATGACTATCTTGATGAACTTGGTATTACTCATGAGTTATCTGCTCCTTATACTCCTCAGCAAAATGGCGTCGTGGAGCGCAAGAACAGAACTCTTGTTGAGATGGCTCGCACTATGCTTGATGAATACAAAACGCCTCGTAGTTTTTGGATTGATGCAATTGATACCGTGTGCCACATCATCAACAGAGTATACCTTCACAAATTCTTCAAGAAGACTGCCAATGAACTCCTCACTGACAAGAAACCCAATGTGAGTTATTTCAAAGTCTTCGGTGCTAAATGTTGGATTAGAGATCCTCATCACAATGCTAAATTTGCACCGAAAGCACATGAAGGTTTTATGCTTGGTTACGGAAAGGACTCGCACACCTCTGAGTCTTCAACAATGCTCTTCACAAGGTTGTTGAAACTGTAGGTGTCTTGATTCGATGAAACTAATGGCTCGCAAAGAGAGCACCTACCTTCTGTGATAGATGAACCAGCACACGAGGATTCTATCAAGTTCAAGGCGATCGAGGATGTCATTCCTCTTGAAGAATCTTCGAAGAATTCATTCCAGAACGCGAAGAACATCGAGCTAATGCACCTGAAGATAATGCTGAAGAAAATGGTGCTGAAGAAAATGCTGATCAAGTTCCTCGACGACAACCAACTCATCCTCGCGTTGCAAAAGAAGTGCAAGTTGAAAAGATCATCGATGACATTGAAGCACCAGGTCCTCTCACACGCTCAAAAGCTTCACATTTATCTAACTTTTCTGGTCACTATGATTTTGTCTCTATCACAGAGCCCACTAAGGTAGATGAAGCATTTCTGGAGCCTGAGTGGATTCAGGCCATGCAAGAAGAATTACATCAGTTCGAGCTCAACAATGTCTGGGAACTGGTCGAACGTCTAGATCCTCGCAAGCATAATATCATTGGCACAAAGTGGATCTACCGCAACAAGCAAGATGAAAATGGCCTTGTGGTGAGGAATGAGGCACGACTTGTAGCTCAAGGCTACACACAGGTTGAAGGAATTGATTTCGATGAAACTTTTGCACATGTTGCTAGACTTGAGGCTATTCGCATATTACTTGCTTACGCTAACCATCATAATATCACTTTATATCAAATGGATGTGAAAAGTGCATTCCTCAATGGTAAGCTTGAGGAAGAAGTATATGTTGCTCAACCCCCAGGTTTTGAAGATCCAAAGAATCCTGACAAAGTCTTCAGACTTAACAAGGCCCTCTATGGCCTCAAGAAGGCCCCTCGGCGTGGTATGATACTTTGAAGGAATTCTTCGTGAAGAATGGCTTCACACCGGTTCACTCGACCCTACTCTCTTTACTAAATCTTATGATGGTGAACTGTTTGTGTGCCAAATATCGTTGATGATATTATCTTTGGTTGTCTTGACCAATGTTTTAGTGATGAATTTGCCTATATGATGAGTGAAGAATATCAAATGTCTATGATGGGAGAGTTGAAATTCTTCTTAGGTCTTCAAATTAAATCAACAGCACAATGGCATATTCATATCTCGGAGAAATACCTCAAGGATGTTACGAGGAAATTGGCATGCAAGATTGCAAAGGCGTCAAAATTCCTATGCCCACAAATGGCCATCTATGCATCGATGAAAATGGTATTGACTTGATCACAAGGTATACCGCTCCATGATTGGTTCTTTATTGTACTTATGTGCATCTAGGCCAGATATAATGCTTAGTGTTTGCATGTGTGCCCGATTTCAAGCTACACCAAGGAATCACACCATAAGGCTGTGAAGCATATTCTTGATATCTAGCTCACACACCAACACTAGGATTATGGTACCCCAAGGGCTCTACTTTTGATCTCATTGGATATTCGACTCGACTATGCTGGTGATCGTGTGGACCGCAAGTCAACATCTGGTACTTGTCATTTCCTCGACGATCTTTGGTCTGTTGGTCCTCGAAGAAAGCAGAACTGCGTACCGCATCTCTGCGGAAGCTGAGTACATTGCTGCTGGTTCTTGCTGTTCTCAATTGCGGTGGATGAAGCAAACTCTCAAGGACTACGGCATTAACGTGAAGAATGTGCCTCTCTACTGTGACAATGAGAGTGTCATCAAGATTGCTCACAACCCAGTTCAGCACTTTCGAAGACAAAGCACATTCAGATTCGTCATCATTTTCTTAGCGATAATGTGTTGAAGGCGACATCTTTATTGATCATGTGAAGACTGAAGAACAGCTAGCGGTATCTTCACAAAGCCCTTGGATGAGAAGAGATTTAGCAAGTTGCGGTGTGAGCTAAATATCTTAGAATCTTGAATGTTCTTTGAAAAGGACACACATCCGACACTTATGCAAAATTGATGACTTAGATGTGCAACACATGAAGAAACATTTTCTTCAATCAATGAAGAATAACACTCTAAGTGTGAAGAAATTAATGAAGAATTTGATTCTCAGAACCCTCGACAATTGTGCGCGGTGTCTGAAATCATCATTCTTATCTGATTGGGACACGCCGCCACCAAAGTTGAAAATCTTCAATTTTAGTTTTCCTCAGTTTTGAAATTCTTCAGTTTTTCAAATTCTTCAACTTTGCAAAATCTTCACTGTTTCCGTTCTCTTTCTTCATTGCTATATATATATATATATATATATATATATATATATATATATATATATATATATATATATATATATATATATATATATATATATATATATATATATATATATATATATATATATATATATATATATATATATATATATATATATATATATATATATATATATATATATATATATATATATATATATATATATATATATATATATATATATATATATATATATATATATATATATATATATATATATATATATATATATATATATGGGTTTATGTCCTCTACAACATTCACTTATGGCTATTTCTTCAAGTTGCTTTTTCTGCTAAGTAAATGTGATCGGACCCTTCCCCCTCTATGCTATACTCAACCCAATCTATTCAAAAATTCTTCATGTGCGTTCTATTTGAAACTCGTTCAAAATCTTCACTGTGTCCTTGTCGGCTGAAGAAATTGTGAACGGAACTTTTAACTTATCTTATCCAAATTTTCGGTTTTGCCGCTCAAACCATTCCGTATACCACGGTAGACTTATCTATTCACCCACGATCTAACACGATCTCCACTTTTCAGTACGTGGGTGACACATGTCAAGCGAATGAGAAGGGTCAGGGGCACGTTCATCCTAAATCTTCGGGCGAACTGTTTTTCACTGCGACTATAAATACCCCCTCTCCCCTTCCTCACTTCCTTTACTCCGCTCGACCGCTCTCTCTCTCTCTCGCTCGAGCTTCTCAAACCCTAGCGCCGCCGCTACTCCATCGTCATCGGTGAGGAAGAGCTTCACTGCCTCGACCTCGTCGCCGTCGTACTTCAGCGTCGGCATGAAATCTTCACTCCGCCGCCGCCGAGCTGTCTTCCTCCGCGGAGTTAGGGCGTGGAAGATCTGAACTGACGAGCTTCAAATCTACACTTCTCAGTTCGTCGTGTTCTTCATCCAGGGTAATTAAAAGTTACTTTTACTGCCCTCTTTATTCAAATTTTCTCTACAAAATCTTCAAAGGTGTTTTATTCTTCAAATCCTCACACACAAAACACCTCACTAGTCATCTGTTCTTGATCCGTTTCTCTAAGCATCATTTTTCTCCAAGATTCCTTAATTGTGTGGATCTTCGATCTATACAACTCTCGAACCTAAGACAAAGAACGCTTAGTGAAATTCTTCAAGGCTCATCTGGTCAAATTCCTCAAACCTGTTACCTTCTGAGAACGCATATGACCTCTCCAAATTCCTCGCAACTATAATCTGTTCACAGGTACTCATGTCCGCTGCATAATCACTAGGTTCTCATCAACTTAACTCATTTGCACGTTCCTCGAAGAAAAGTTGCATACTTCTTCAGAGAATTCGATTGTTCAAATTCCTCAACTGAAGAATATGGCAGACGGTAAGAAGCCACAGAAAGGAGGAAAGAGGCCTGAGGTCATGACTGCTTTTCAAATACCTGAGGACATCTATGCTGACTATTGCACACCTGATGAGGCCAAGTTCGGAAAGGAGAACAAAAATCAGCGCAAGGTGCACATACAGAGGATTGAAAGGAGATGGGCAAGATAATGGAGGGAGTACAGGTATGTTACTCCAAAGTATATGAAGAAATTTGCACTAAATCCTCCATGCCCAAGAGCTCCATTGGTGTAACACCCCGAATATAACTTTCCATAATTGTAACTCCAACTCTTGCCATTTTCGGCATTGTGATATGATATTCCCTCCGTGGTTGGGCTTTTGTCTTTCGTTTTTGCATTTTGTCCATGTCATGCATTTTATATCATGTCATCATGTGCATCGCATTTGCATACGTGTTTGTCTCATGATTCCGAGCATTTTTCCCGTTGTCCGTTTTGCAATCCGGCACTCCTATGTTCCCCGGTGTCCCCTTTTACGTTTTTCCGTGAGCGGCTACTAAACTTTCTCGGAATGGACCGAGGTTTGTCAAGTGGCCTTGGTATACCACCGGCAGACCACCGGTCAAGTTTCGGGTCATTTGGAGCTCGTTTGGTACTCCAACGGTTAACCGCACTCTCGCAAAGGCCTCTTTTAAGTTGCAGCCCAACACCCCTCCAAAACAGCCCAATAACCCATCTAAGTCACTTCCATGCTCTCCGTCGTTCGATCACGATCGTGTGGGCGAAAACTACACCTCATTTGGACTCTCCTAGCTCCCTCTATGCCTATTTAAACACCCACCCATTCCAAATCGCGGTACAACCCTAGCAAATCTCAGATCCGCCGCCGCCGGACGTGTCCGGAGTGGGCCGGACAACGTCTGCCGCGCCCGCAGCCTCTCAGCGCACGACACGTGTCACCCGGGTCCCCGCCGCCCGCGCCGCCGCCATGCCCGCGCTCCCGCTCGCCGCCGCGCCGCCCGGCCGGCCGGCCGCCGCCGCCGCCCTCGCCGCCCGCCGCCGTCGCCGCCTCCCGCCACCGGCCGCCCAGCCACCACAGCACCGCAGCCACGCCATGCCGCCGGCCGCCGCGCCGCCCGGCCCGTCTCCGACCGCGGCCCCTCCTCCCGGCCCCCTCCTCCTCCGCCCGTGCGAGCTGGCCGGCGAGCCTCGAGCTCGAGCTCGGATCGGCCAGATCAATCGGATCCGAAGGTTGACTTCTTGCCCCTTAAATTTCGTCTAAGTTTTTATTCCGTTAATTAATTTGTGGCATTTTCAACGCATCATAACTTTGCACTGTAGCTCCGTTTAGATGCGTGTAATATGTCAAAATGTTAAATCTCGAAGAGTAGATCATTTCATCTCATTGCATCATTTCATTTGAGCTCATCTTGATGCCCGAAATGCAGTTAGAAGAAGGCTATGTGATGTTAGTTTCATTTCTAATGTAACTTGCACTTTTGTTATTTTTGCTATGATTGATGTGTGCACCCTATGAATTTGAGTCCTACACGTGTTTTGTAATATGCCATGCCATCTTTCCAGGGGTGTATGCCATGTATTTTTGTGATCTATGTGGTGACTAGAACAAGCATGCAAAGTAGGCTTCCTAATGTTGCTGATTTCAGCCCTGTTTTGCTGATATTTTGATGCCATGTTAACTTGATGCTACCGAGAGATCCATGCATATTTTGAGATACTTCAGTAAGGATGTTTTGAACATATGGTTATGCTCTATCCATCAATGCCTTTGTTTGCAATTATGGAGTTCCATAGCTTGAGTCAATCGAGCTCTACTTTTGCTATAAAATGTTTCCTGGCAGATTGTTTACATGTTATTCAATTTTGCCAAGGTTGTTGTGGTTGATCCGTGTATGCTATGATGTTGTTCTTGCCATGTATATCTTCTATGCCATGTCTTCTTCATGTATGTATGCTTAGTTTATCATGAAAGGCTCTGTAGTGAGTGCTTTGAGCTCTTAAACATGCCTACTTGTTATCTGTTTTTGACATGCCATGTTGCTGAATCTGTTAACGAAACTTGCTATATTGACATGGGTGTTATTGTATTTTCTGATCCTTTTTGGCTTATGGTTAGTAAGGGACTTTTGTTCTATGCTTTTAGTAGATTCATGCCATGCCTTGTTTTGCTATTATAAGTTCCTGTAGCATGTTGTTTTCTTGCTCTGAACATTGCTACCTGATGCTGTTTTTGCCATGTTCAGTAATTTCACTAAGTCTGTGAACCTGATATGTTTTGCACTTTTGCCATGCTGGTTTGAACCTGTTGTGATGTGATTTAGCCGTAGCTCAGTGTTCATATTTTGTCAAGCATCTTGAGTAGATCACTGCCATATGCTTTGTTGATACGTTTGGGTGCAGTAGCTTAATTTCTTGTTGCTTGCTAAGTGGCATCATGCTGTTAATGGCAGATTTGTGCCATTCTTGTTTTGCTTGTCATTTGCAAACCGTGCATCCGATTCCGGTGATCTTTATATCGATTTCAACCGAAATCATCTAATCTTTCCAGCGGCATACTTGGTTTGCCAAGTTGATGCCTGGTTCATCATTTTCCTTCCGGAGCGCGCATACGCATTGCATATCACATCTCGCATATCATGCCATGTTTTGCATCATGTTGCTTGAGCATTGCACCGTGATTTATTGTGGTTCCTTTGTTTGTGTTCTTGCTTTGGATAGAGCCGAGAGACGAGTACGTGTACGAGGAACCTGTTGAGAACGCTTACGAGGATCAAGCTTTCGACAACTCTGGGAACATTGCAGGCAAGATGACCATACCCTCGAAATCACTTCTATCTTTGCTATGCTAGTTGCTCGCTCTTTTGCTACGCCTATGCTGCGATGCCTATCACTTGCTTATCATGCCACCCATATTGCCATGTCAGTCCCTAACCATCCTTTCCTAGCAAACCGTTGTTTGGCTATGTTACCGCTTTGCTCAGCCCCTCTTATAGCGTTGCTAGTTGCAGGTGAAGCTGAAGTTTGTTCCTTGTTGGAACATGGAGATGTTGTTCCTTTTTGGAACATGTTTACTTGTTGGGGATATCACAATATATATCTGCTATAATTAATGCATCTATATACTTGGTAAAGGGTGGAAGGCTCGGCCTTATGCCAGTGTTTTGTTCCACTCTTGCCACCTAGTTTCCGTCATACCGATGTTATGTTCCTTGATTTTGCGTTCCTTACGGTTGGGTGATTTATGGGACCCCTTGACAGTTCGCTTTGAATAAGACTCGTCCAGCAAGGCCCAACTTTGGTTTTACCATTTGCCACCTAAGCCTTTTTCCCCGGTTTTCGCGAGCCCGAGGGTCATCTTTATTTTAACCCGGGCCAGTTCTCCTTCGAGTGCTGGTCCAACAGCGATGTCCGGCGCCCTTGGGCAATCAGGGTCTATGCCAACCCGGCGTCTGGCTCATCCGGTGTGCCACGAGAACGAGATATGTGCAGCTCCTATCGGGATTTGTCGGCACATTCGGGCGGCTTTGCTGGTCTTGTTTTATTCTGTCGAAATGTCTTGTAGTCCGGGATTCGAGATTGATCGGGTCTTCGGTAGAAGAATATCCTTCGTTGACCGTGAGAGCTTATAATGGGCTAAGTTGGGACACCCTGCAGGTATTATCTTTCAAAGCCGTGCCCATGTTATGAGGCAGATGGGAATTTGTTAATGTCGGTTGTAGAAAACCGAAGTTGACCTCAAATAAAATACACATCAACCGTGTGTATGCTGTGATGGTCTCTTCGGCGGAGTCCGGAAGTGAACACGGTGTTGGAGTTATGTTTGGCGTAAGTAGTGCAGGATCACTTCTTGATCGCTACTAGCTTCACGTCCGTGCCTTGCTTCTCTTCTCGCTCTCTTTTGCGAATGTAGCCACCATATATGCTAGTCGCTTGCTGCAGCTCCACCTTACAACTCTGTCCTTCCTATAAGCTTAAATAGTCTTGATCTCGCGGTGTGAGATTGCTGAGTCCCGTGACTCACAGATTCTACCAAAACAGTTGCAGGTGCCGGCGATGCGGTGCAGGTGACGCAACCGAGCTCAAGTGGGAGTTCGACGAGGAGCGTCGTTATTATGTGTCTTTCACGATGATCGATAGTGGAGCCAGTTGGGACGATCGGGGATCTGTGTAGCATTTGGGGTATCTTCTTTTATTTTGGTTCCGTAGTCGGACCTTGAGTGTAATCTGAATGATGGATGTTTATTTATGTCTTGTGTGAAGTGGCGATTGTAAGCCAACTATGTATCTCTTTCCTTATGTATTACATGGGTTGTGTGAAGATTACCTCACTTGCGACATTGCTTTCAATGCGGTTATGCCTCTAAGTCGTGCTTCGACACGTGGGAGATATAGCCGCATCGAGGGCGCTAAGTTGGTAATCGAGCCTTCCCGACTTAGGAGCCCCTACTTGATTGTTTCTTTGGCGTTGTTGAGTCTAGAACGGAAAATGTTTTGAGTCTTAGGATTATATATATCGGAGAGTAGGATTCTTTTACTCCCAGTCCTTAAATCGCTCTGTGAGGTCTCCTAACGAGAAGTTTTGACTCTCCTCTCCTCAAATTTCACTAAAAAATTTAGGATCACGCGGGTATCTTGGAATTGTTCCGATGGTTTTGTGACGAGAACATTGTTCTTGGTGCCTCGACATTTAGGGGTTGTGGCGGTGTCCGGGAGTTGAGCTCCGAGGTGTTGTCGTCACAATTTTATCATTGCGATTCTGGAATACCGAGTTTTACCGACATCAAAATCTCTTTTGTGCAGTTGTTGGTGAGATAACCCGATAACCCGATCTTCGGGCGAGCTGGGAGTATTGCCATGACTTGTATAACGGATGTTTTTGAAGGTCGAGGTACACGATTTCGAGGGTTTCTTGGTTATGTGTTGACGGATGGATACAACTGGATCTAGGTATTGTTAGTTTGGGTGATATATTTTGTGTCCCTGTATCCCCAACACCAGATTGCATAACCGAAAGTTTTGGGAGTTTATAGGTGGGATTCAAGTAGCTCTAGCATTTCTTCCCTTGAGATATTTGGTTCGTGATTGGGTAATCCTTACCACTTATTTGTTCCAGTCGTACCTTGTTATTTTTTTTCATCAACCCTTAATCAAGTGGCTTCTCACCTTAATGGACGTGTGATGATTAGCTTTGGAATTCATTCGTTCATCCTTGTTCGAATGTTTATTGTGAAGACTATATGTTGCAATTTCTATCTATTGTTTCAACTTGACTATTTGTCTATCAAGTGCTAACGGATGTCACCCTCTTCAGGATGGCTCCGCCAACGCGGCAGAATCCGGAACGGAATGATGGGAATCAGTCGAACCCTCCACCTCCACCTCCGCCTCCGGAGGCCTGGCAAGCTATCATGGCAGCCACCAATGCCAATGCTCACATGATTTTGCAGCTCTTGCAAGAGCGTACCCAAGGGCAAGGCAGTCAAGGAAATCAAGGTCAAGGCAACAACTAGCCGCACTTTGCTACTCTCAGT
Source organism: Aegilops longissima (assembly GCA_021605205.1). Lineage (NCBI taxonomy): Eukaryota > Viridiplantae > Streptophyta > Magnoliopsida > Poales > Poaceae > Aegilops > Aegilops longissima. The sequence continues at coordinate 514,065,395 of CM038680.1, forward strand.
CGGTTCCTCGCTAATCAGCGAAGTCTTTCGGTTTACGTAGCCGAGGCCACAGACGCCGACGATTGGCTTGTGGACATCTGCAAACATTTTGAATGTAGCAATGTCAGACCTGAGGACTTTGTCAAGTTTGCATCGTTTCAACTCAAGGACCAAGCTGCTGAGTGGTACCAGCAATACAAATATTCTAGAGGAGGTCGTTTCATTACCTGGGATGAGTTCCGCCGAGATTTCAGAGCTCACCACATTCCGAAAAGTGTTGTCGAGAGCAAGCGTGAGGAGTTCCGCAATCTCAAGCAAGGCAACATGTCGTCTATCAATACAATATCCAGTTCGAAACTTCGCTCGCTTTGCTAAGCAAGGCGTCCACGATGAAAAGAGTATGATCTATCAATTCAGAGGTGGTCTCAGAGAATATCTGCAATTAGCTCTTGTGCTTTTGAGCGAGAAAAGTATGATGAATTCTACAACATGGCCTTTGGAGCAAGAAGCTGCCCAGCTCAAATGTGAGGCTTCTAAGAAGAGAATCAGGATGCAGTTCAGTCTTCTTCTTCCTCTCAAGTGGCAGCTAAGCAACAGAAGTTCTACCTTCCTCCTCCTCCGTTCCGTCGGCCTTATCGTGAGAAGAACTCAGGTGGTCGTGGATCTTCCCACCCACCCAACCCAAAGCTATCGTAACAAGTCTAATTCTCAAGCTCCAAGGTCAAGTGCTCCTTACCACCGTCCGCTCTCGAGGTGACTTGCAACAAATGTCAGCAGAAAGGTCACTATGCGAACAAGTGCTTCAACCAGAGGCGCCTTCCGCCTCCTCCTCTGTGAAATCTTCCAGCAATGCGGTGGTCAAGCATAATCCCAAGTGCGCAAAGGTGAACATGATGAATGCAGCTCAAGCAGAGGAATCTTGATGTGATAATGGGTAATCTCTCGATTAATGATATTCTGCAAAAGTCTTATTTGATCTTGGTGCATCGCATTCTTTCATTTCAAGACCTTTTGCATCTAAGCATGAGTTGGTTTTCAAGATTTGCCTAAACCATTATCGGTTGTCTCTCCGGGTAAATTCATGCATGCAAGCTCCATGGTTCCGGATGTTTCTATCAAGATGGGCGACTATAGATTTCTGGCTAAACCAATTGTCCTTGGTGACTCGGATATTGATCTTATTCTTGGGATGGACTGGCTTTATCAGCACAAAGCTCAGCTTGATTGTGCTGCCAGGGAAATTCAATTGACTCACTCTTCTAATGATGTGATCATCTATGCCGCTCATGATGAAACCATTCGGATGTTTTCTCTCAATGAGAAGGGCGAATTGGATGCTATCTCTCAAATTCCAGTCGTTTGTGAGTACCAAGATGTCTTTCCAGAAGAGCTTCCGGGTATGCCTCCTCATCGGCCAGTTGAATTAGTTATCGATCTTGAGCACCGCATCGAACCCGTTTGCAAGCGTCCATACAAGCTTGGACCTAATGAGCTGAAGGAATTGAAGAAGCAGCTCGATGAACAAGAGCGTCTGGTTTGATCGGACCGAGTTCATCTCCTTGGGGTTGTGGCGTTCTTTTGTCCAGAAGAAGGATGGCACGGACCGACTTTTGTGTCGATTACCGTCCATTGAATAAGAAGACTATCAAGAACAAGTATCCACTTCCCAACATCAATGAGCTTTTGAGCAACTCAAAGGTGCTAAAGTGTTCTCCAAGCTTGACCTTCGTATGGGTTATCATCAGATTCGCATTCGTGAACAAGATATTCCCAAGACAGCATTCGAACAAGCTTTGGTTCTTATGAATATCTTGTCATGTCTTTCGGCCTTGTCAATGCTCCTCCAACATTCTCTCGGATGATGAACTTCATCTTCAACCCCTACACCAATGAATTCGTCTTGGTCTATCTTGATGATATTTTGGTTTCTCCAAGAATAAGAAGGATCATGCCAAACATTTGCGATTGGTGCTAGACAAGCTCGAGAGCATCAATTCTATCTAAGTTTTCCAAATGTGAATTTTGGCTTGATGAAGTGCTTTACCTTGGTCATATCATCTCCGCCAAGGGCATCGCTGTTAATCCCAAGAAGGTGTGCGCAATTGTGAATTGGGAACCTCCTCGGAATGGCAAGCAGCTCCATGATTTTCTTGGTCTTGCAAGCTATTGCGAAGATTCGTTGAGAATTCTCCAAGATTGCAAAGCCTCTTTCCAACCTCCTCCGAAGCATGTGAAGTATGTACGGTCTCCACGAGTGTGACGTTGCTTTCAATACCCTCAAAGAGAAACTCGTCACAGCTCTGTCTTGACTCCTCCTGATGAATCCAAGCCATTTGAAGTTTTCTGTGATGCTTCTCTTCAAGGTCTCGGTGCTGTGTTAATACAAGAGAAGAGAGTTGTGGCCTATACCTCTCGTCAGCTAAAGCCCAACAAAAAGAACTACCCCACTCACGATCTTGAGTTGGCGGCAGTTGTCCATGCATTGATAACATGGAGACATCTCTTGTTGGGAAGGAAAGTGGACATTTTCACCGATCACAAGAGCCTCAAGTATATCTTCACTCAACCCAACCTCAACCTCAGACAAACTCGATGGGTCGAAATGATTCAAGAGTACAATCTGAGTATTGAATATACTCCGGGCAAGGCCAATGTCATTGCAGATGCTTTGAGCAGGAAGGCTTACTGCAACAGTTTAATCCTCAAGCCCTTCCAACCGGATCTCTGTGAAGCTTTCCGCAAGCTGAATCTTCAAGTTGTTCCTCAAGGCTTTCTTGCCAACCTCATAGTCTCTCCTACTTTGGAAGATCAAATTCGTGAGGCTCAACTTCTGGATACCATGGTGAAAAAGGTGAAGCGTGGTATCGACAAGGGCATTTCCAAGTACAAGTGCTTCCACGTTGATGACAAAGATACTCTTTTCTTGAGGACGGATTGTGGTTCCAAAGGGTGATCTACGTAAAGTCATTATGAACGAGGCACACAATTAGCTTCTATCCATTCATCCTGGAAGTACGAAGATGTACCATGACCTCAAGCAGTCATATTGGTGGACTCGAATAAAGCGAGAAATTGCTCAATTCGTGAATGAATGTGATGTCTGCAGAAGAGTGAAAGCAGAACACCAACGACCAGCTGGTCTCCTCCAACCTCTTGCTATTCCAGAATGGAAGTTTGATCATATTGAAATGGACTTCGTGACTGGATTTCCTAAGTCCAAGCGTGGAAATGATGCTATCTTCGTTGTCATTGACAAGCTTACTAAAGTGGCTCATTTTCTTCCTATCAAAGAATCTATCACAGCAGCTCGGTTGGCGAGCTATACACCTCGAGATTGTCTCCTTGCACGGCATTCCACAAGTGATCTCTTCATACCGTGGCAGCATCTTTACCTCCAAGTTTTGGGATTCTTTTGAAGGCCATGGGCACCAACATTCGTTTCAAAGACAGCTTTCCATCCTCAAACAAGTGGCCAAATCGGCGAGTAAATCAAATCCTTGAAGATATGCTCGGGGCTTGTCTCATTTCCTTCGGTATGAAGTGGGAAGATTGTCTTCCATATGCTGAGTTCTCCTACAACAACAGCTTCCAAGCGAGTTCGGCAAGGCCCCATTGAAATTCTCTATGGCGAAAGTGCCGTACTCCTCTCAATTGGTGCGAGGCGGTGAGCGCCAACTTCTTGGCAGCGACTTGATCACGAAGCGGAAGAAATGTGCAAAGTCATTCGTGAGAATCTCAAAGCCGCAAGAATCGCGCGGAAGAGCTATTATGATGATAAGCACCGTGATGTGGCTTTTGAAATCGGAGACCATGTCTACCTCCGCGTCTCTCAATGAAAGGCACTCGTAAACCCGGTATCAAAGGAAGCTTGCCCCTAGATACGTGGGTCCTTTCAAGATCATTGGCAAAGAGGCGATCTCGCCTATCAACGAGCTTCCGTCCAACTTCGAGCGTGCATGATGTGTTTCACGTGTCACAGCTTCGCAAGTGCTTCAAGACTCCTGAACGCACTATCAACTTCGAAGAAATTGACCTTCAAGAAGATCTCTCTTATCATGAGCACCCCGTTGCTATTCTTGAGGAAACCGAGCGCAAGACTCGCAACAAGTCAATCATATTCCTGAAAGTGAAGTGGTCACACCATTCCGACCGGGAAGCTACCTGGGAGCGCGAGGATCACCTCCGTTCCGAATATCCGGAGTTCTTTCAGTCCTAGATCTCGGGACGAGATCCTCTTGTAGTGGTGGAGTGTTGTAACACCCCGAATGTAACTTTCCATAATTGTAACTCCAACTCTTGCCATTTTCGGCATTGTGATATGATATTCCCTCCGTGGTTGGGCTTTTGTCTTTCTTTTTTGCATTTTGTCCATGTCATGCATTTTATATCATGTCATCATGTGCATCGCATTTGCATACGTGTTCGTCTCATGATTCCGAGCATTTTTCCCGTTGTCCGTTTTGCAATCTGGCACTCCTATGTTCCCCGGCGTCCCCTTTTAAGTTTTTCCGTGAGCGGGTACTAAACTTTCTCGGAATGGACCGAGGTTTGTCAAGTGGCCTTGGTATACCACCGGTAGACCACCGGTCAAGTTCGGGTCATTTGGAGCTCGTTTGGTACTCAACAGTTAACCGCACTCTCGGAAGGCCTCTTTTAAGTTGCAGCCCAACACCCTCCAAAACAGCCCAATAACCCATCTAAGTCACTTCCATGCTCTCCGTCGTTCGATCACTGTTTTGGAGGGTGTTGGGCTGCAACTTAAAAGAGGCCTTTGCGAGAGTGCGTTAACTGTTGAGTACCAAACGAGCTCCAAATGACCCAACTTGACCGGTGGTCTCCGTGGTATACCAAGGCCACTTGACAAACCTCGGTCCATTCCGAGAAAGTTTAGTACCCGCCACGAAAAACTTAAAGGGGACGCTGGGAACATAGGAGTGCCGGATTGCAAAACGGACAACGGAAAAATGCTCTAATCATGAGACTAACACGTATGCAAATGCGATGCACATGATGACATGATATAAAATGCATGACATGGACAAAATGCAAAAACGAAAGACAAAAGCCCAACCACGGAGGGAATATCATATCACAATGCCGAAAATGGCAAGAGTTGGAGTTACAATTATGGAAAGTTACATTCGGGGTGTTACAATTGGCACCTGGCCAAGAAGCTGACCCCACCAGCATCAAACGTGGTGAGGATTTTCCTGAAGAATGGGCCAAACGCCAAGCCAAGTTGGCGAGACAAGCCAAAGAAGCAGTGAGGAAATTCAATGAAGACTCTGCTACTGCTGCTGCCACTAAGGCCTCTGTCAAGCCTAGAAAATCAATGGCAAAGAAGCCCGCTCACAAGCCAAGTGCTTCACCAACTTTGCCCTCACGACCAAGTTCCTCAGCAATGCCCTCACGGGCAGATTCTTCAAAGCCCTCACGGCTAGTTCCTCATGCTGCTCCTGCTCCTCCAAAATCCTCAGCTCCTCCTCCAAAGTCCTCAGCTGCTCCGGCAAAGTCCTCAGCACCTGTACATCTGGCCACATGCCAAAGGACTGCAGGCATCTCTATTGCCTCTGGTGTCTCAGTGAGTTCCTTAGCTGCACCAAATTCTTCATCAGGCCCCACAATTCTGAAGACAAAGGCAACAGCTGGACGAGGTCCTCGGCCAAGTCCGAAGAAGAAACAGGTTGCCTTCCAAGTGCCATCTGACGATGAAACTGATGATGATGAACTTGCAGAAATCATCAGAGACAGACAAGAAAGGGCCGCTAGAGCCAAAGGCACACCTGTGCCACTTCTTTTGGATCCAAGGGCGATCCTCGATTACATTGATCTCTGGCACAAGGATCCAGACACCCCTATGCCTGATTTTCATTTGACTCCTGGCCAATGTCACATGCTGACCCACTTCATCCAAGAGAAATGGAAATTTGAGAAGGCTAGGCAAAAGAAGGCTCGATTCAGAAAGAGAAGTTCACGAGGAAAACGTTGTCAAAATGACAACCGATGAACTCATCAAGATCCATCTGAAATCAAAGCCCTCGCCGATGACTTGATGCTTATTATGCTGATTGGCAGGAGCCAAAGTCAGATTTGTCAACCGACTAAGAAGTTCACCAATGTTTCAGCTCCAACGCAACAAGAAGTTCCTCAGCCGGAGCCTCTGCTCGACCCTCATCAAGAACATGCCAGCACCACTGATGATTTTCAGCCTGCTGAAGAAAATGCTAGTTCGAGGATTGATGACTCCATTCCAGCCATGAAGAAATTGCGGGGCATCCACTAGTGGTGCACCAAGAAATCGAAGAAGTCAGGCAATCTGCATCGCCATTCCTGAGGAAATTCAAACAGATTCCTCGGCTCCTCCGCGCCTACACTAACTCCTATCCTTCCATCTGCATCGATGTGAAGAAGACCAAGGCTGCAGAGCGAGCTGCAGTGAAGAAAAGGAAAGCATCAGCTGCTTCAGATTCTTCAGCTCCAAACAAGATGAAGCCTATGACAAGCTCGTTTGAAAATCCGATTGATGTTGTTCCGATTTCCACCATGCCATCAAAGGACCTTGTTCCTTTTGGTGATGACTATGTGATCCCTAGTGGATCTGATGAAGAAAATCATTTTGCTGCTTCGTCAGAGCAGATTGATGAAGAAATTGAAGTGGATGCGATCCCTTCAACACCTGTTGTATCCTCACCAATGCCTCTGTTCACACCTGAAGAGGTTGGTGTTGAAGAAATTGAAGAAGAAGATGTGGATATTGGAAGTACAATGCCAGTGATGAACGATGACTTTTGGGAAAGTCAGCATCCAAATTCTCCACTCTTCACCCAAATACAACAAATACCTCAGTCCCCTGCACCAACCGTTTAGCTGGGCTCTGAAGAAACTCATCCCACCTCGTCTGTGCATGAAGAAATTCTAGCCACTAGTGCTGAAGAACCTGCTGCTGCTGATCCTTTGAACACGCAGACTGAAAATGAAGAGGAACCAGAAAATCCTTAGCCTGAAGAACCTGAGATTGCGATTCCTGAGGTAGTGATGCAACTCACTGACACTCCTCTACCAAAACCTAAGGATCCATTCTCGCGCAAGCAAAAGTTCAAGGCTGAAGACTTCTTTGGCGAGCATGTTTTCTTCTCCGATTACAACCCTTATGATTACGATCGCATAAGGAAGAGGCGTTTCGGACTGCTAGTCAAGCCAACTTTTATTCCTCGGTGCTATTCAACAAAGACAAAGTCTTGATCATGCACACATTCCTCACGTGGACATGGAATCTCTGCCGGGCTTGAGCCAGTCCTCGGTGTTCTTCACGATCTTTGGATTGCTAAATTTCTGCAATCGACATACGTGATTGGAATGAAGAACTCATTATTCAATTCTATGTGACGTTGCACATCACGGAAATTCGAAGATGTGAACTCATGGGTGCTGGACTGGATGTCGAAAATACTCACTACAAGGCACCAAAGAAGCTGAATTGCCCGTGCCCTCCCACTCGATCCTCCCTTGAAGGTGCTCGTTGCATCTACAACGAACTGAGCTTACAAATCATTACATGCAAGTTCGATGAAGCCTTTGAAGCTGTGGCAGGCCCTCGAACCAAATTCCTCGTCAAGGAATTATCAGATGTGCCTCGGATGTCTATCGCATTCGACGAAGACATTGAGTCCTATCAAAGGCCACGACTCAAATGATGAAGAAGTCGTTGGCATCATGAATAATATGCTTTTCATTATCATTCATGGCGTTCCTGTCAACTTCCATGATTTCTTCATGAGGACTCTGGCTAATAGTGCTATGTCACCATTTGAGCTGAAGCCTTATGCACCATGGATAATGAGGTTCATCAGGACAAGGTCTTCACTCAACTACAAGGCTGATACTCTTAACCACTGCAGCTACTTGCCTCCAATTGAAGTCCTCAAACGGACATTTTCCTCAGCTGATGACAAAGGCAAGGCAACTGCTGTGATAGATGAAGGCATTCGTCCATTGGATGGTCAATTTCGCAAGGCTGCATCCTACTCCACCAATGATGACTCTGCCGCCAACACCTCTGCCAAGCAAAATCCTCAAACCACAGCGTCCAGGGTGATGACTGATCGTGAGTTACTCCTCAATCTTCATCAGAAAGTTGATCGCAATCATAAATGGGTCAAGCGTCAGTTTGGTTCAATTCTTCACAACATGACCTCAACACACAATGCAGTGAAGAAAAACCAATACTACCTCCATGAAACCTTCAATCATACCTGGGCTGTTCTATCTCATGTCTACAGCGCAGAAGATCTGAAGAAAATGGGTCTCAAGGAAGAATTTGACTGGTCTGCACCTCCACCGAAGAAATCCAAGAAGGTCAAGGTTCCTTCCTTGGTGGCCAGCTCCTATTCTTCATCGCGCGACACTGATGAAAATGAAGACTTGGACGACACTGCGGCAGGCCCTACTACGACAACCGACCCCGACAACGCTGCCGCTCCTCCATCAACCTTATATTCTTCAGGGGCGTTAGTCCTCAGTTTCGGTCCTTTTGGTCATTCGATGACAAAGGGGGATAATTTTGAGTTAATCTTCAAGCGGGTCTATTATATGGGCGTTTTTTTGCTAAGATACAACTCTCGCTCTTCTGAAACTTTTATTGGATTGAGTTGTAATCTTTAAACCCGATGGTGCTCTGATACTTTTGATGTGTTCCTCTGCATGCTTATTCCTCGTTATATTTTAATACACGCATGCTGAATTACATCAGTCACCATATTTCATCATGCATTTCAAATTCTCCATATTATATATCAAATGCGTGTATGAATTACAAGATATAGGGGGAGATCTCCATGATTCAACTCTTCAAATGTGCATTGCCTCAAAAGCAAATTCCTCACTATGCACATCTTCAGGGGGAGTTCTTCTATATCTTGCAATCAAATTCCTCAATATCAGTATTTACACTTCATATGTTTATCCCCGTTGAAAACTTAACCTATATTGTCATCAATCACCAAAAAGGGGGACATTGTAAGTGCATCTAGTGCCCCTTAGTGATTTTGGAGTATTGAAGACTTATAGGTCAAGGTACTAATGTGTTTATGAGTGTACACATGTCTATAAGTCTATGAGGAGTTTGATATTTACAGAGAAAGTCGACCCCTAAAAGTGAAGTTCTTCAACTGAAGACTTCGATATTCTGAAGACTTTCTGAAGACTTTGAAAGTGAAGAAATTGGTGTGACCTTGAAGACTTGGTATTCATTTGAGGAACATGAAGCGTGAAGACTTTTGTTCTCGTAGTTTCATTTTCTCTTTCTTGAGTCATAGGAAACACCGTGATTGTTAAAGGGGTCGAGGAAATACTAAGGAAAAATTTCCATGTGATGCTCAACTCAAAATCCTACACCTACCAATCCTTCGAGTGAAGCCATTGGAAATCTCATACAGATTCAGTCAATTTCTTGATGGATGGGACGAAGTTCTTACAGTCGCTGAGAAATTTTTCTGACCGAGGAGTTAGGACTTCGCCAAAGGCGGATTGCCTACATAGTGAGGAACATGATAGCCCCGAGGAATTTGAGAGTCAAATTTCCGACCGTTGCTGTGTCGCGCCAGCTGTCCCAAAATATCTTATCCACCTAACGGTCATATCATTGAAGGGCATTTATGTCTTATCATGTCGGGCTGCTCCCTAGGCTATAAATAGCCGCCTCCTACAACCACTAGCTGGTTGGCTGCTCGAGAGAACTTGACACTTGTCATTTGAGAGCAACCCATCCTCCGAGGACTTTGAGCGAAAATCATCGAGTGAGGAAAAACCCAAACCCAAACACCTACAAACCCAAAGTGATTGAGCATCACTGAAGAGATTGATCCTGCGTGGATCCGACGCTGATACCTTTGAAGATCTGTGCTTCTTCCAGACGGTTAGGCGTCATGGTCTAGAGCATCCAAGAGGAATTGTGGATCGCCGAGTGACCGAAGTCTGTGAAGGTTTGGAAGTCGCTCAAGACTTACCACGAGTGATTGGACGAGGTCTGTGTGACCTTAGTTCAAGGAGAATACGGTGAGGACTGGCTGTCCTGAGCTACGTGCTCAGCAACTGGGTGTCCGAGACTATGTGTCCTCGAGTTTAAATACTTAGCCGCTCCAACCAGACGTACAACTGAGACAGCAGTTGGAACTGGTCTACCAAATCATTGTCCTCACCAACCTTACTGGTTCTATTTCCTCAACTCTTTCATTTCCTCATTCTTTGTGTTGAGTGTTTGTTCATATCTGTGTTTGAAGACTTTGGTGAAGACTTCCTCAATTTCCTCAGTTCAATTTCTTGATCTGTTTTTGTCTTCATCTTGTGTTATCCTGACACGCTTTCGTACTCTGTGCTTGTCTTCATTTCATCATGATGACTATGTACAGATTCTGTTATGCTTAGTTCTGAGTACTTATTCCACTGCAAGTAGTTCTTCGCTAAGGAATTTCCTCACCGGCAAATTCCTCAGTGAAGAATTCATAAAAATCGCCTATTCACCCCCCCTCTAGTCGATATAACGCACTTTCAAGTGATATGCTCCAAAACCCACAACTACTTTCTCATATGCACATATGACCTAAACCAAAATTCAAACTCGGCCCTGTCGATTCTTTCTATCCGACGTCACCGAGTTCAGATGTCATAGCCACTGCCACAAACCCTAGGAAAATCGATCTCACCGAGATGGGATTGTAATCTCCATGTTTCCCTTTATAACGTTTCGGTACCACCGAGATGAGCGATCGGTCCCACCGAGTTTACCTGACTAACTCTCTGGTTAGCTTATTACCAAAATCGGTCCCAGCGAGTTTGTGTAATCGGTCTCACCGAGATTACGTTATGCCCTAACCCTAACCATATCGGTCCTACCGAGTTGCATGTCGGTCCCACCGAAAATCCTAACAGTCACTAGATTTGCTGAATCGGTCTGACCGAGTTTACCAATTCGGTCCTACTGAGTTTGGCAAGTTGTGTGTAACGGCTAGATTTTGTGTGGAGGCTATATATACCCCTCCACCTCCTCTTCATTCGTGGAGAGAGCCATCAGAACGAACCTACACTTCCAACTTGCTATTTCTGAGAGAGAACCACCTACTCATGTGTTGAGACCAAGATATTCCATTCCTACCATATGAATCTTGATCTCTAGCCTTCCCCAAGTTGCTTTCCACTCAAATCTTCTTTCCACCAAATCCAAATCCTGTGAGAGAGTTGAGTGTTGGGGAGACTATCATTTGAAGCACAAGAGCAAGGAGTTCATCATCAACACACCATTTGTTACTTCTTGGAGAGTGGTGTCTCCTAGATTGGCTAGGTGTCACTTGGGAGCCTCCGACAAGATTGTGGAGTTGAACCAAGGAGTTTGTAAGGGCAAGGAGATCGCCTACTTCGTGAAGATCTACCGCTAGTGAGGCAAGTCCTTCGTGGGTGACGGCTATGGTGGGATAGACAAGGTTGCTTCTTTGTGGACCCTTCGTGGGTGGAGGCCTCCGTGGACTCGCGCAACCGTTACCCTTCGTGGGTTGAAGTCTCCATCAACGTGGATGTACGATAGCACCACCTATCGGAACCACGACAAAAACATCCGTGTCTCCAATTGCGTTTGAATTCTCCAAACCCTTCCCTTTACATTCTTGCAAGTTACATGCTTTACTTTCCGCTGCTCATATACTCTTTGCATGCTTGCTTGAATTGTGTTAATATTGCTTGACTTGTGCTAAGATAGCTAAAATCTAGCAAAAACTAAAATTGGGAAAAGGATAAGTTTTTATTTGGTCAAGTAGTCTAATCACCCCCCTCTAGACATACTTTCGATCCTACAAGTGGTATCAGAGCTTTGGTCTCCATTTGCTTTGATTTCCATAGCTTTTGGTGGTCATAGCCTTGGTTTCACAACCTAGGAGAGTATGGTGTCTAGCGAGGGAAATTATCACCGTAGAGGTCCTTAATTTGATGGTACTAATTTTGCTAATTGGAAGCATAAGATGAAAATGCATATTCTTGGACATAACCCCGTCGTTTGGGCTATTGTGTGTACTGGCTTGCAAGGTGAATTCTTTGATGGGAGAGAACCGAACCGTGAAGCTAGCGCGGAAGATGCTGCAATACAACGCTCAAGCATGTGATATCCTCTTCAACGGATTGTGCCTCGAAGAATTCAACAAAATCAGCCGTCTTGAGAATGCAAAGGAAATTTGGGATACTTTGATTGATATGCATGAAGGTACCGACTCCGTCAAGGAATCCAAGTTGGATGTGGTCCAAAGCCAACTTGACAAGTTCAAAATGAAGGATGGTGAAGAAATCGCTGAAATGTACTCTAGGCTTGCTCTTATCACAAATGAGATTGCGGGCTTAGGAAGTGAAGAGATGACCGACAAATTCATCATCAAGAAGATCCTAAGAGCTTTGGACGGAAAATATGATACCATGTGCACATTGATCCAAATGATGCCCAGTTACAAAGATCTCAAGCCAACGGAAGTCATTGTAAGAACTGTTGCTCATGAGATGTCACTCAAGGATAAGGAGGAACTTCACAACAAGTCAAGTGGTGCTTACAAAGCCTCATGTGAAGCCCCTACATCATCAGGTGAGAAACAAACCTTCAACAAAGAATTGAGCTTAATGGTGAAGAACTTCAACAAATTCTACAAGATTAGAAGCAAAGAGAGAAGCTCCAAGTCAAGGTCCTACAATGACAAAAGATCTTCTAGTCGAGAGCGCAATTGCTACAATTGTGGGAGACCCGGACACTATTCCAATGAGTGTACGACACCCTACAAAAGAAGATAAGAATCACCCAAGAGAAGAAGTAGAAGAGAAGAATCACCACCAAGAGAGAGGAGGAGTAGAGATGATCGTTATGAACGAAGACCCTCACGGAGAAGCAAAGATTCGGAGAGTAAGGAAAAGTCATCAAGGTGCTACACAAAACGAAGACATTAAGCTCATGTTGGTGAATGGGTGTCCGACTCCGACTCCAATAATCACTCCGAGAGAAGCTATCACTCCGACTCCGAATATACTCAAGATGAAGGTGTTGCCGGTCTAGCACTTGTGTCAACCAACTCCTACGACATATTTGATTCACCAAATGAAGGAATTGGAAGATGCTTCATGGCCAAAGGTCCAAAGGTAACACATCCCGAGTATGTTGATTTCAATAGTGATGAAGATGACTTGTTAGGTGATGATGATTTACTTGTTGACAACTCTGGTGATGAATACTATGATGAAACGTCAATTAATCATGCTAATCAAGATAAAACGAATGACAATGATAAGGAGAAGATTGAGCTTCTAACTAAAGAACTAGACATTCTTAAGAGCTCATGAAACTATCTTAGAAGATCATCGAGAACTTCTAAGGACTCATGAGAAGTTACGCTTTGAAAAGCTCAATCTTGAGCAAGAGCATGAGTTCTTAAAGGCAATCAATAATGATCTCCGTAAGAAAAGTTCTTCTTACATTTCCAAGCGTTTACTCTTATCTACTTACATGCCTCAAGTCAAGTCTAGTAACAAGAACAAGAAGGATTCTTCCTCTAGTAGTAACAAAAATCATGCTAAATCCAATGATGTTGCTTCTAGTAGTTCTCTTGATTCCACTAATGATTCTCTTAGCCAAGTTACAGTTGAGCAAGAAAATAGCTTATTGAAGGGAATTATAGAGAAATGTGTTTACAAAAGCCTTGCCGGGAGTAAGCAATTTGAGGAAATTGTACGCAAGCAAGGAAGGCACCGGAAGAACCAAGGTGTTGGTTTTGAACAAAAGTTCAATGTCAATGGAGTTGAGTGGGAAGAAGATCAATACCCCAAGACGAAGTTTGTTCCTCAACAAGAGAAGTATGATCCTACTTCCTTCAAGGGGACACAAGCTCAAGATGATCTTCCACCACAAGACCACAAGCAAAAAGGCAAGGACAAGCTTCAAGAGGAGATTGATGCATTTGAAGAAGCTCCTAAGGCCTTGGTCAAGTGGGTTCCCAAGACTACGTCAAGTTCTACTTCATCAAGCACGACTACAACTCCAAGGATTCCCATCAAGATGATGTGGATCCCGAAGAAGAAGAACTAGAGAGTTCTTGAGGGTGACTCCGCCAACATATTTCACTCATTTATCATTTTGGCAACAACAAGTGCAATCAACTTCCACATCTTGCACTAGTTCAAGGAGTCACAAACCCTCTTGTTGGTAAGACAAGGGACAAGGTAACCTAATGCTTTCATAGACATCATCTTGTGTGTGCATCACTCTATGTCTATGGATATCCTTGTTTGTTCCTTGTGGGACTAACCCGTGTAGGTATTGAAAGTGCAACTCACTCCAAGGGATTGCTCCAAATGATCTACATCAACATTGAGCATCCACATCTTCAACACATACATGAAGTCATCATCGACAAAACCCAAGGTTAGTTCATCCCTCTAAGGGGGGATCTCACATCTAGGGGGAGCTTAACTCTAAGAATTGATTCAAAGCAACTCTAATGGTGTGAACACATCAATGCATTATGTAAAAGTGGTAACCCCACTTGAGCTTAAACGATGAGTATGACCTATGATCAAATGTTCTCATTTGACTCCTAAGTCAATATACTCATATATAGATGACCTAGTCATCGCCAATTGTTTGATAGATGCTAGAATTGTTTGTGCATGCTTTGTCACATATTTCATTTGCTATTTTATTGTGTGAGCATGTGATAACCCACAAGTATAGGGGATCTCAACAGTTTTCAATAAGTAAGAGTGTCGAACCCAACGAGGAGCTAAAGGTAGAACAAATATTCCCTCAAGTTCTATCGACCACCGATACAACTCTAAGCGCACTTGACGTTCGCTTTACCTAGAACAAGTATGAAACTAGAAGTAGTTTGTAGGTGTTTTCGGGTAAGCTTGCAAGAAAGTAAAGAGCACGAAAATAAAACTAGGGGCTGCTAAGGTAAAGACACAACTAAAGTAAATATAGCGAGTGTGGAAAAGTGATGGTAGGTGTGGCGAAATTGTCCCTAGGCAACTGACTATGTTACTAGACCGACAATCGTTATTGCAATTCTATTTGAGGGAGAGGCATAAGCTAACATACTTTCTCTACTTGGATCATATGCACTTATGATTGGAACTCTAGCAAGCATCCGCAACTACTAAAGATTCATTAAGGTAAAACCCAACCATAGCATTAAAGCATCAAGTCCTCTTTATTCCCATACGCAACAATCCCTCTTACTCGGGTTTATGCTTCTGTCACTCAAGCAACCCACTATAAGCGAATCATGAACGTATTGCAACACCCTACAGCGGGAATCCCTCACGCTTGCGCGACATGGAGGGCACCATAGGACAGCACCAATAATAAAACATGCAACTCAAATCAATCATAGCAATTCATCAATCACCGATAGGACAATGAAAATCTACTCAGACATCATAGGATGGCAACACATCATTGGATAATAATATGAAGCATAAAGCACCATGTTCAAGTAGAGGGTACAGCGGGTTGCGGGAGAGTGGACCGCTGTAGATAGAGGGGGGAGGTGATGGAGATGTTGGTGAAGATGGCGGAGGTGTTGGTGAAGATCGCGGTGATGATGATGGCCCCCGGCGGCGTTCCGGCGCCATCGGAAGCAAGGGGGAGAGAGCCCCCCTTCTTCTTCTTCTTCCTTGACCTCCTCCCTATATGGGAGGAGGGTTTCCCCTCTGTTACTTCACTCCCATGGCTTGGGAGGGGTGAGAGCCCCTCCGAGATTGGATCTATCTCTCTGTTTCTGCGTTCTGTTCTTTCATAGATTCTACCCCTTCACCGTTTCCTTTATATCTGGAGATCCGTAACTCCGATTGGGGTGAATCTTTTGCTCAGATGTTCCTTGTAAAATTAGCTTTCTTGCGCCTGAAGGAGAGCGTCAACCGCCTTCTGGTGGACCACGAGGTCAGGGCGCGCTGGGGTAGGGCGCCCCTACCTCGTGACCACCCTGGACACCGTTCGCGTTGATTTTACTTCAGAAAATCATAAATATTCCAAAAAATTCTCCGTCCGTTTTTATCCCGTTTGGACTCCGTTTGATATTGGGTTTCTGCGAAACAAAAACATGCAACATGTGAGGCGGCACTGAGCCATTGGATCAATATGTTAGTCCCAAAAATAATATAAAAGGTTGCCAAAAGTATATGAAAGTGAATAATATTGGCATGGAACAATCAAACATTATAGATCTGACGGAGACGTATCAGCATCTAAGCTTAATTCCTGCTCGTCCTCGAGTAGGTAAATGATAAACAAGAATAATTTTGATGTGGAATGCTACCTAGCATAATCTTGATCATATGTCTAATCATGGCATGAATATTAAGACACGAGTGATTCAAAGCAATAGTCTATCATTTGACATAAAAACAATAATACTTCGAGCGTACCAATAAAGCAATCATGTCTTTTCAAAACAACAAGGCCAAAGCAAGCTCATCCCTACAAAATCATACAGTTTGGCCATGCTTCATTTTCGTCACACAAAATGCCCCCATCATGCACAACCCCGATGACAAGCCGAGCAATTGGCTCATACTTTTTAACGCGCATCAGCTTTTTCAACCCTCACGCAATACATGAGCGCAAGCCATGGATATAGCACTATAGGTGGAATAGAATATAATGATGGAGGTTATGTGGAGAAGACAAAAAAGGAGAAAGTCTCACATCGACGCGGCTAATCAACGGGCTATGGAGATGCCCATCAATTGATGTTAATGCGAGGAGTAGGGATTGCCATGCAACGGATGCACTAAGAGCTATAAGTGTATGAAAGCTCAACAAAAGAAACTAAGTGGGTGTGCATCCAACTTGCTTGCTCATGAAGACCTAGGGCATTTGAGGAAGCCCGTCGTTGGAATATACAAGCCAAGTTCTATAATGAAAATTCCCACTGGTATATAAAAGTTAAAGCATAGGATACTCTCTCTATGAAGAACATGGTGCTACTTTGAAGCACAAGATATGAGACTCACTACATGAAGAACATGGTGCTACTTTGAAGCACAAGTGTGGAAAAAGAGATAGTAACATTGCCCCTTTTTTTTGCGGGCTTCTTTGGCCCCATTTTTTTATTAGGCTTCATTGGCCTCTCTTTTTTATGGGGCAATGCTCTAATAATGATGATCATCAAACTTTTATTTACTTACAACTCGATATTACAACTCGATACTAGAACAAAGATATGACTCTATATGAATGCCTCCGGCGGTGTACCGGGATGTGCAATGATCTAGCATAGCAATGACATCAAAAAACGGACAAGCCATGAAAACATCATGCTAGCTATCTAACGATCATGCAAGGCAATATGACGATAAATGCTCAAGTCATGTATATGATGATGATGGAAGTTGCATGGCAATATATCTCGGAATGGCTATGGAAATGCCATAGTAGGTAGGTATGGTGGCTGTTTTGAGGAAGATATAATGAGGCTTATGTGTGATAGAGCGTATCGTATCACGGGGTTTGGATGCACCGGCGAAGTTTGCACCAACTCTCGAGGTGAGAAAGGGCAATGCATGGTACCGAAGAGGCTAGCAATGATGGAAAGGTAAAAGTGTGTATAATCCATGGACTCACATTAGTCATAAAGAACTCATATACTTATTGCAAAATTTTATTAGACCTCGAAGCAAAGTACTACTACACATGCCCCTAGGGGGATAGATTGGTAGGAAAAGGCCATCGCTCGTCCCCGACCGCCACTCATAAGGAAGACAATCAAAGAAACACCCCATGCTTCAAATTTGTCACACAACGGTTACCATACGTGCATGCTACGGGACTTGCAAACCTCAACACAAGTATCTCTACAATCCACAACCACCCACTAGCATAACTCTAATATCACCATCTTTATATCGCAAAACTGTTGCAAGGAATCAAACATATCATATTCAGCGATCTACAAGTTTATGTAGGATTTTATGACTAACCATGTGAATGACCAATTCCTGTCATCTCTCTAAATAGATATAAGTGAAGCAAGAGAGTTTAATTCTTTCTACAAAAGATATGCCCAAACTCTAACAAATATAAGTGAAGCAAAAGAGCATTCTACAAACGGCGGTTGTCTATGTAAAGAGAAACATGCAATCCAAACTTCAAATGATATAAGTGAAGCACATGAAGCATTCTATAAAGCCATACTCAAAAGATATAAGTGAAGTGCAATGAGCATTCTATAAATCAACCAAGGACGATCTCATACCAGCATGGTGCATAAAAGAAAAATAAGAACCTAATTGCAAAATACTCTCCAAGACTTGCACATAATGCATGAACGAAACGAATCCGAAAACATACCGATACTTGTTGAAGAAAGAGGGGATGCCTCCCCAGCATCCCCAAGCTTAGACACTTGAGTCACCTTGAATATTTACTTGGGGTTCCTCGGGCATACCCAAGCTTGAGCTCTTGCCTCTCTTCCTTCTTCTCACATCGAAACCTTCTCAATCAAACACTTCATCCACACAAAACTTCAACAGAAAACTCGGTGAGATCCGTTAGTATAATAAAGCAAATCACTACTCTAAGTACTGTAGCAAACCAATTCATATTTTGTTTTTGCATTATGTCTACTGTAATATAACTTTTTCATGGCTTAATCCACTGATATAAATTGATAGTTTCATCAAAACAAGCAAACTATGCATCAAAAACAGAATCTGTTAAAAACAGAACAGTCTGTAGCAATCTGAACATCCACCATACTTCTGATACTTGAAAAATTCTTCCAAAATTAGAAAAAATAAACAATTTGTACATCAAGACAGTGCAAAAGGAATCAGAACCATTTGACGTTCCAGTAAAAAATTAAAATTCGCGCACTACAGCCAAAGTTTCTGTCCTGCACCGTACAAACCAACAAGCATTGTAAACATCCTAAAGGCAAACCTTGGCACATGATTTTTATAATACAATGGAATTGTACAAGGGGATAATTATTTTTGATGAAAAGTTTCTGTAATCAAGATTCACAAAGTTGCCGTGAGCATGAACAAAGTTCAAGGAGCTCTCCCACTTCAACAATGCTTGTCTTTCTCACTTTCGCTTTCCTTTTTGAAAAAGTTTTGGGTTCCCCTCTTTATTTTTGTTGTTTTTAAACTATATGAAAGCATTCAACAGAAATAAATGACTCTCTAAAACTTCCGGGTTGTCTCCCTGGCAGCGCTTTCTTTAAAGCCATTAAGCTAGGCATATAGTGCTCAAGTAGTGAATCCACCCGGATCCCAAGGTATATCAAAGCCAATTTTAATTAGCAATGATTTGTAATTTAGTAGTGAGCACAAAGTAACATATATCAAGTAATGACGAAGTCTAACTCTCTTCCTATGCATCGGCATGTCATAAAAGAACAATTCATGCACATCAAGTAAAGGCCAATACATAGTATAAGCAGTTTCTTGCAATTTTATTGTATTGGAAACATAGAGAGGTGGAGATATAGTTCCTCTCTCATAATAATTGCAAGTAGGAGCAGCAAGCACATGCATATTATATCTATCAAAATCATCATGTGCAACGGTAAAAGGCAACCCATCAATATAATCCTTAATAAGTGCAAACTTCTCCGATATAGAGTAATCGGGAGAATTCAAAAAGATAATAGGACTATCATGCGTGGGTGCAATAGCAACAATTTCATGTTTAACATAAGGAACTATAGCAAGTTCATCTCCATAAGCATCATTCATATTCGCATCTTGGCCACAAGCATAGCAAGCATCATCAGAAAGGGATATTTCAAGAGAATCAACGGGATCATAACAATCATCATAGCAATCATCCTTCGGTAAGGACGAAGGGGAATTAAATAATGTATGAGTTGGAGGGTTACTCTCATTATAAGGTGGGCACGGGTAGCTAATCCGATCTTCCTCCTTTTTCTCTTCGCTCTCCTCATCATCTTTTTCATCCAATGAGCTCACAGTTTCATCAATTTCTTCTTCCATAGCTACCTGCAAAATATTAGTATCTTCTTGGACAGCAGAGTAGTTCTCAATATATGGTTTAACATAAGGATTAGAAGCATAATTATCATAGCAATATTTAAGTATGGCAAAATTTTCAGATTCGTAAAGAGTAGCACCATACTTTTCAATCAAAGAAGCAATTTCGTAATCACCCTTAAAAGCAACAAATTCTTCAATTTGTTGAACATCATAGTAATTATAAACACACTTAACATATGAAGATACGATTCCATTATCACTAAACAAGCATTGATAGGGTAGGTGTTTCTTAGGGTCTCTAGAACAACAAGTAAAATCATAATAATCGCATAAATTCCAAGCATAGCATTGCAAACGTTGAATTTGACCCCATAATAGTTTCCCTTTTTCAGATATACGGTGTCGCACATAACAAGCATGCTCATCTAAAGATTTGCCCTCAACTAAGCTAGTTGGGGTTTCAGCACGAGCACAAAGGGATCGAAGATGATCCAAGTAATAAGCTTCAGCAGTATGATAGATTTTGAGTGGTTCTTCAACCATTGGAGCAGTAGGTACAACTAATTTTTTGGTATTTTGTGTTTCCTACCCATAACTAAAGATAGAAAACAACTAAGAACAGCAAATAAGAATTACTTAGTGATAAAGCAAACAAGCACACACGAGAATATTCACCCCATGCTATTGCTCCCCGGCAACGGCGCCAGAAAAAGGTCTTGATAACCCACAAGTATAGGGGATCGCAACAGTTTTCGATAAGTAAGAGTGTCGACAAACGAGGAGCTAAAGATAGAACAAATATTCCCTCAAGTTCTATCGACCACCGATACAACTCTACGCGCACTTGACGTTCGCTTTACCTAGAACAAGTATGAAACTAGAAGTAGTTTGTAGGTGTTTTCGGGTAAGCTTGCAAGAAAGTAAAGAGCACGAAAATAAAACTAGGGGCTGCTAAGGTAAAGACACAACTAAAGTAAATATAGCGAGTGTGGAAAAGTGATGGTAGGTGTGGCGAAATTGTCCCTAGGCAACTGACTATGTTACTAGACCGACAATCGTTATTGCAATTCTATTTGAGGGAGAGGCATAAGCTAACATACTTTCTCTACTTGGATCATATGCACTTATGATTGGAACTCTAGCAAGCATCCGCAACTACTAAAGATTCATTAAGGTAAAACCCAACCATAGCATTAAAGCATCAAGTCCTCTTTATTCCCATACTCAACAATCCCTCTTACTCGGGTTTATGCTTATGTCACTCAAGCAACCCACTATAAGCGAATCATGAACGTACTGCAACATCCTACAGCGGGAATCCCTCACGCTTGCACGACACGGAGGGCACCATAGGACAGCACCAATAATAAAACATGCAACTCAAATCAATCATAGCAATTCATCAATCACCGATAGGACAACAAAAATCTACTCAGACATCATAGGATGGCAACACATCATTGGATAATAATATGAAGCATAAAGCACCATGTTCAAGTAGAGGGTACAGTGGGTTGCGGGAGAGTGGACCGTTGTAGATAGAGGGGGGAAGGTGATGGAGATGTTGGTGAAGATGGCGGAGGTGTTGGTGAAGATCGCGGTGATGATGATGGCCACCGGCGGCGTTCCGGCGCCACCGGAAGCAAGGGGGAGAGAGCCCCCCTTCTTCTTCTTCTTCCTTGACCTCCTCCCTAGATGGGAGGAGGGTTTCCCCTCTGTTCCTTCGCTCCCTTGGCTTGGGAGGGGCGAGAGCCCCTCCGAGATTGGATCTATCTCTCTGTTTCTGCGTTCTGTTCTTTCGCAGATTCTACCCCTTCACTGTTTCCTTTATATCTGGGGATCCGTAAATCCGATTGGGGTGAATCTTTCGCTCAGATCTTCCTTGTAAAATTAGCTTTCTTGCGCCAGAAGGAGAGCATCGACCGCCTTACGGGTGGACCACGAGGGTCAGGGGCGCGCCTGGGGGGTAGGGCACGCCCCTATCCTCATGACCACCCCGGACACCGTTTCGCGTTGATTTTACTTCCAGAAAATTATAAATATTCCAAAAAAATCTCCGTCCGTTTTTATCCCATTTGGACTCTGTTTGATATTGGGTTTCTGCGAAACAAAAACATGCAATGCATGAGGAACTGCTGGGCAATCGGATCAATATGTTAGTCCAAAAAATAATATAAAAAGTTGCCAAAAAGTATATGAAAGTGAATAATATTGGCATGGAACAATAAAAAAATTATAGATACGACGGAGACGTATCAGCATGTTGGTTGCATATTTTACTCATTCGAGGACATCCACTTGTTGTTTTGATTGATTGGTTTCTTTTTCTTTGGCCAAGTGGATGGACAAGAATGCCTAAGAACCTTCTCTAGCTATCTATGCTCTTCTCATCTCAAACTCTATTCATGCTACATCACAAAATTTGATCAAGTCAGATTCGAACCACTCTGTATGAGGAGCACTCGGAGTCCCCGATTCATCATAGACTTAAACATCCAAAACTTCTTTGTGCGTTTCGGTCTGACCGATTCATCCATCTCGGTCATACTGAGATCACTAAGTCGATCTAGGTTTTCAATCTCGGTGCAACCGATTTGAACACTTCGGTCACACCGAGTTGCTTTAACTGTCAACAGTTATGCATCTCGGTGCCACCGAGTTGTTCCACTTGGTCACACCGACAGGGTCGGGCTATATATACTCACGGGCAAAAATTTGGAAACTTTCTCCAAACCCCTTCGCCCGCGCATAGCTCGCTCTGCCTCCAGGGTCTCCGGATTGTCCTCCTCGTCGCCAGCCGCCTCCATTCACTGGTCTCCGCCGCCAACGGAATTCATCCCTGCCGTTGCCGCCGTAGAGAGTTCATCGCCGAGCTAGGGGATGGACTCGATCACAGTGCTATCCCTGTCCGATTCCTAGCACATTGTGTTCATCATGAATCTTGCCACGATTGAAACTACTCTATCCAGTCAAAACACTCCGTAGATTAGAGGTGAATTGAAAATTTAGGGTTAGGTTTCCGCCGAAACCATCTCGGACCCACCGGGTTGTAGAACTCGGTTCCACCGATTCGGCTAAGGCCATTGCACATGTGGTTCTCGATCTGACTGAGAATTGCAAATCGGTGTGACCGAGTTCAGGACTTTGTGAAACCCTAGCAGTCTTGGTGCCACCGAACTGTGACTCGGTCTGACCGAGTTCACTAATTTAGGTTCCAAAAGCTGCTTCGGTATCACTGAGTTTGCAAATTGGTTGATCCGAAATGCTTTCTGTGGAAAACTAAAACTAAGTTTTTGAATCATTCTTTTGCAAAAACCTCTGTATTTTGTGATGCTCATCCACTCTATCTCATCTATATCTATTCACAGGGTCAGCAGTCAGTGTTTGCAACATGTCTGATCAAAGTGACAGCCAGAACAGGGAAGAGGAGCAGATTCAAATGAGTGAGGGCACTAGTCCCTCTAGCACCTCAGATGAGGGTAGCAGGAGCACCCCAAGCAACTTACCTAAAGCTGCCACCAGGACCAGAAAGAAGAAAACCTCAGAATCTGAGGATGAAGACTATGTGGTAGTTGAGGATGAGTCTACCTCCCAGAAGAAAGTGCTCAAAAAGGAGTATGGCACAACTGCTGCCATTAAGCCTGGTATGAAGACCAAAAGGCCAGCAGGAAGACAACCCATGTCTAAAGCCAGAACCTCCACTCAAGCATCTTTGGAAGCTACACCCAAAGAGGCTGCTACAGAAGGGAATAAAAGGAAGGAAAGGGTCAAAAAGAACATGGCCAGAGTTATTGGAAAGCCTTCCATGATGGAAGAGGAAGAGGAAGAAGAGGTTGCTGCACCAGCACCCAAGGCTCAGAAGCTTATGGGTGATGCTATTAGGTCAGGGGCTGCATCATCTAAGCCCAAAGAAGCACCCAAAGCTACCTCCAAACCCAAGACTGCACCTAAGAGGAGTACCAGGAACATTCCAGCTGCTGAGAAGAACAAGGCCCCAAAGGCTCTAAATTGTTGTCAAGAAGAAGATGAAGAGCATGTCCCGAGAAAGTTGAAGCCAAAGATTCCAGATCATAATGATGCCCATCCTGTAGCTGAGAACATGAAGATCAGAAGAGACTTAGGATTGAGGCTATGGAAAGAGTCAGATCCATATGCCACCAGAAGGAGGACTGTTGTTGACTACAGGTTCCATACTAAGGAACAGCAAGATTTTTATGAGACAGTGTTGTTGGACAAGAAGCCTATAGTGTGTGACATGAGGTGGGTAGACTAGACCTACATGAAGGAGAATGAAGAACACTATCCTGGTGTGTATGACAGTTTCAGTGCTTGTGGAGTTGCAGACTTTGTTGGGCAGAAGCTCACAAAGTGGAATGATGAGCTCATAATGCAATTCTACTCCACAACACACTTCTATCCAGATGGCAGGATAGTATGGATGTCTGAAGGTACAAGGTACCAATCAACTATTTAAGAATGGGCAAAATCTGATCAATGCACCTAAGGAGAAGGAAGATGACTTGGATGTCTATGCCAAGAAGAAGATGGATCACAACACTATGGCATGCATGTACAAGGAGATCCCAGATGCTGCAGTTGAGTCACATAAGTTTGGATCTGTACATTATCTTCTGTCAGGATTGCCAACCATCAACTGGATCCTCAGGCACACTCTATTGCCCAAGTCAGGTGACCACAACATGATCAGAGGCCATGCAATAAACTTGCTACATTTATTTGATGTGCCACAGAAATTCAAGGTCATGAGCCTCATTGTTGAGACTATCAAGAGGACAACAATGACCAAAGAGAAGCGTGGGTATGCCCCAGATCCGGAGCTGATTAACTCCAAGATGGGCACATGCACATACTTGTTGGACAAGGAGCACATGCCTATCTATCCAGACTTTGAGGATAACCAAGTGGTTATGGATGAAGATGAACCATCTTCAGTGCAAGCACAAGCTAAGAAGGAGAAGGCAAGGACAGAGAAGGCTACCAAGATGCCAACAATGGAAGAGGCATCTCAGTACTTTCTGAAGAGCAAACAAGATCAACTTGGCTACTTGATTGCATCCACTCTGAGGATTGAGAAGGGACTGTCCACCTTGACTCGAAACCAGGAGAGCTTGGAGAGGATCATGGAGCAGAAGTTCTATGACTTGGATGTGAAGGTAACTGAGATCCAGATTGTTGTTGAGCAGCTTCAGGATGATATGCAGGAGAGAAAGGGCAAGACAACCACTGAGGCATTTGCCAGAGTGCCTAGAGCTCAGAGATCAGCTGCAGTGCCAGTGACAGACACCAGAGCCACTTCATCTGCACCAGCTACAGCTTCAGTGCCACCAGCTCCATCTACATCAACTGATGCTTTCGTCCTTGGCGTTCTGTCTACACCACCACCTGAAGATCAAGCCTGAGAGTCGATCGAGTGCTATGCATTTTCTATGAACTTTTTGGTAACTTGTTGCCAAAGGGGGAGAAAAATGTATAGATCATAGGCTTCGAGAGAGAGTGTTGCTTTTTGTTCTCTCTTGCTTTGGAGGTTGAACTTTATTCGCTTGTTTGAAATACTTTATGTCTGTGTGATACTTGGATGATCAAGTGTTTGATCATATGCTACATTTATGCTTGTTGGATGGCATTATCTCGTTTATCTTTATATGACCATTCACTTTGCTTGGTGAAGAGTGCATGTATTTAATCATTATCATTTTGAGCGCTCCACCAAGATGTATGTGACATGGAAGAGTAACCCATGAGCCTAAACTCTTTGTGCATTTGCAGTCCAAAGCAAATCTTAAACTATGCACAAATTTAGGGGGAGCTCTTGCTTATCACATACTTCTCAAAGCGACAATGTTTTTCACTCTTATTATCATTTGTCGAAGCTTTGATCTATATGTTGTCATCAATTACCAAAAGGTGGAGATTGAAAGTGCAACTATCCCTAGGTGGTTTTGGTAATTCCTAACAACATATAGCTCATTGAGCTAACATCATTCCAAGACGAATATTTCAGGAAAAGATCAATGAATGGCATGGCATGGATGAGAAAAGTGGATCCCTCAAAATGCTAAGGATTAAAGGATTGGCTCAAGCTCAAAAGCTCAAGACTCTACATTTTATATTTTAGTGATCCAAGATCACATTGAGTCTATAGGAAAAGCCAATACTATCAAGGAGGGATGAGGTGTTGCTTAATGAGTTTCTTGCTCTACAGTGCCTAGTGATATGCTCCAAAACCCTCAACTACTTTCTCATATCCACATATGACCTAAACCAAAAGTCAAACTCGGCCCTACCGATTCTTTCTATCCGGCGCCACCGAGTTCAGATGTCATAGCCACTGCCACAAACCCTAGGCAAATCGATCTCACCGATAGGGATCTCGGTCTCACCGAGATGGGATTGTAATCTCTCTGTTTCCCTTCGTAACGTTTAGGTACCACCGAGATGAGCTATCGGTCCCACCGAGATTGCAATGTAAACTCCCAGTTTCCTTTTCGTAACATTTCGGTCTCACCGAAATGAGCGAATCGGTCCCACCGAGTTTACCTGGCCAACTCTCTGGTTAGCTTATTACCAAAATCGGTCCCACCGAGTTTGTGTAATCGGTCTCACCGAGATTACGTTATGCCCTAACCCTAACCATATCGGTCCTACCGAGTTGCATGTCGGTCCCACCGAAAATCCTAACGGTCACTAGATTTGCTGAATTGGTCTGACCGAGTTTACCAATTCGGTCCTACTGAGTTTGGCAAGTTGTGTGTAACGGTTAGATTTTGTGTGGAGGCTATATATACCCCTCCACCTCCTCTTCATTCGTGGAGAGAGCCATCAGAACGAACCTACACTTCCAACTTGCTATTTCTGAGAGAGAACCACCTACTCATGTGTTGAGACCAAGATATTCCATTCCTACCATATGAATCTTGATATCTAGCCTTCCCAAGTTGCTTTCCACTCAAATCTTCTTTCCACCAAATCCAAATCCCGTGAGAGAGAGTTGAGTGTTGGGGAGACTATCATTTGAAGAACAAGAGCAAGGAGTTCATCATCAACACACCATTTGTTACTTCTTGGAGAGTGGTGTCTCCTAGATTGGCTAGGTGTCACTTGGAAGCCTCCGACAAGATTGTGGAGTTGAACCAAGGAGTTTGTAAGGGCAAGGAGATCGCCTACTTCGTGAAGATCTACCGCTAGTGAGGCAAGTCCTTCGTGGGCGACGGCTATAGTGGGATAGACAAGGTTGCTTCTTCGTGGACCCTTCGTGGGTGGAGCCCTCCGCGGACTCACGCAACCGTTACCCTTCGTGGGTTGAATCTCCATCAACGTGGATGTACGATAGCACCACCTATCGGAACCACGACAAAAACATCCGTGTCTCCAATTGCGTTTGAATTCTCCAAATCCTTCCCTTTACATTCTTGCAAGTTACATGCTTTACTTTCCGCTGCTCATATACTCTTTGCATGCTTGCTTGAATTTGTTAAGATTGCTTGACTTGTGCTAAAATAGCTAAAATCTGCCAAAGACTAAAATTGGGAAAAGGATAAGTTTTTATTTGGTCAAGTAGTCTAATCACCCCCCCTCTAGACATACTTTCGATCCTACAAGTGGTATCAGAGCTTTGGTCTCCATTTGCTTTGATTTCCATAGCTTTTGGTGGTCATAGCCTTGGTTTCACAACCTAGGAGAGTATGGCGTCTAGCGAGGGAAATTATCACCGTAGAGGTCCTTACTTTGAAGGTACTAATTTTGCTAATTGGAAGCATAAGATGAAAATGTATATTCTTGGACATAACCCCGCCGTTTGGGCTATTGTGTGTATTGTCTTGCAAGGTGAATTCTTTGATGGGAGAGAACCGAACCGTGAAGCTAGCGCGGAAGATGCTGCAATACAACGCTCAAGCATGTGATATCCTCTTCAACGGATTGTGCCCCGAAGAATTCAACAAAATCAGCCGTCTTGAGAATGCAAAGGAAATTTGGGATACTTTGATTGATATGCATGAAGGTACCGACTCCGTCAAGGAATCCAAGTTGGATGTGCTCCAAAGCCAACTTGACAAGTTCAAAATGAAGGATGGTGAAGGTGTCGCTGAAATGTACTCTAGGCTTGCTCTTATCACAAATGAGATTGCGGGCTTAGGAAGTGAAGAGATGACCGACAAATTCATCATCAAGAAGATCCTAAGAGCTTTGGACGGAAATATGATACGTGTGCACATTGATCCAAATGATGCCCAATTACAAAGATCTCAAGCCAACGGAAGTCATTGGAAGAATTGTTGCTCATGAGATGTCACTCAAGGATAAGGAGGAACTTCACAACAAGTCAAGTGGTGCTTACAAAGCCTCATGTGAAGCCCCTACATCATCAAGTGAGAAACAAACCTTCAATGAAGAATTGAGCTTAATGGTGAAGAACTTCAACAAATTCTACAAGAGTAGAAGCAAAGATAGAAGCTCCAAGTCAAGGTCCTACAATGACAAAAGATCTTCTAGTCGAGAGCGCAATTGCTACAATTCTGGGAGACCCAGACACTATTCCAATGAGTGTACGACACCCTACAAAATAAGAGAAGAAGTAGAAGAGAAGAGTCACCACCAAGAGAGAGGAGGAGTAGAGATGATCGTTATGAACGAAGACCCTCACGGAGAAGCAAAGATTCGGAAAGGAAGGACAAGTCATCAAGGAGCTACACAAAACGAAGACATCAAGCTCATGTTGGTGAATGGGTGTCCGGCTCCGACTCCAACAATCACTCCGAGAGAAGCTATCACTCCGACTCCGAATATACTCAAGATGAAGGTGTTGCCGGTCTAGCACTTGTGTCAACCAACTCCTACGACATATTTGATTCACCAAATGAAGGAATAGAAAGATTCTTCATGGTAAAAAGAGGGGTCGATTTTCCCAATTTCGAACCCACGATCTTGCAACAACTCAGTAAGATGCTCATACCACGCACATGGGCCTTGTTTAAGGCCATAGAGTGCCTTGTTGAGTTGGTACACATGATCGGGGAAATAGGGATCCACGAACCCCGGGGGTTGTTTGACATACACCAACTCATTAATGGGACCATTAAGAAAAACACTTTTCACATCCATTTGTTGCAACTTGAAATTATGATGAGAAGCATAAGCAATCAACAAACGAATAGATTCAAGACAAGCAACGGGAGCAAAGGTTTCACCGTAGTTGATACCCTCGACTTGGGAGTAGCCTTGTGCCACCAAACGAGCCTTGTTGCGAACAATGATTCCATGAGCATCTTGCTTGTTCTTGAATATCCACTTGGTTCCAATGACATTATGATTCCCGGTTGGCCTTGGCACTAATTTCCACACTTGGTTGTGCTCGAAGTTGTTGAGTTCTTCATGCATGGCATTGAGCCAATCCGGATCCTCCAGCGCATCATAGACCTTTTGGGGTTCGACACAAGAAACAAACGTGTGATGTTCACAATAGTTTTCTAATTGTCTACGAGTGCTTACTCCCTTTCTTAGGCTTCCAACCACATTCTCCATGAGATGACCTTTGGTTGTGAGCTTGGAAGCGATCTTCGCGGCACGGCGCTCTAATTCCTACGCAGGTGTGAAAGGAGGAGGGGTAACTTGATCATCTTGAGCGTCGTCTTGAGCTTGTTCTTGATCTTGAGCTTGCTCTTGATCTTGAACTTGCTCGAAAGGGAGAACTTGACCTTGGGCATCACTTGTTGGCTCACCACCATCTTGAGGTTGATCTTGCCCTTGATCTTGTTCACGTGGTTGAGGGCCTTCACTTTGTTCTTCGGAAGCGTGTGGGTCTTGGGTCGGTGATGGCTCCACTTGAGTGGAGCATTGTCCTTATCCTTCGGCCACAAGGGGTTCCTCAATGGGTATGATATGACCAACGCCCATTCTTCTTATGGCTTAGGGAGGAATTGCATCACCTACATCACAAGTATAACTTTGCTCCACTTGGGAGTCGTTATTCTCGTCAAACTCCATGTTACACGTCTCCTCAATGAGTCCCGTGGACTTGTTGAGGACACGGTAAGCATGAGAGTTTGTAGCATAACCAACAAATATGCCCTCATGGGCTCTAGCCTCAAATTTAGACAAACAAACACCTTTCTTGAGAATGAAACACTGACACCCGAACACCCGGAAGTACTTGAGGTTGGGCTTGTTACCGGTGAGTATTTCATAAGGAGTCTTGTTCAAGCCTTTGCGGAGATAGAGCCGATTGGATGCATGACATGTGGTGTTGATGGCTTCGGCCCAAAAGTTGTAAGGAGACTTGAACTCCGCCATCATGGTCCTTCCCGCATCCATCAACGTCTGATTCTCCCTCTCCGCGACACCATTTTGTTGAGGGGTGTATGGTGCAGAATATTGATGCTTGATCCCCTCATCACTAAGAAACTCATACAAGGCGTAGTTCTTGAACTCGGTGCCGTTGTCACTCCTTATTGTCAAGATATTTGCATCGTGTTGACGTTGAGCTTTATTTGCAAAGTCGATGACGGTTTGTTGAGTCTCACTCTTCCTCTTGAAGAAATATAACCAAGTATATCTTGAATAATCATCCACAATCACCAAGCAATACTTTCTACCCCCAAGACTATCAAAGGATGGAGGCCCAAAGAGATCCATGTGAAGGAGCTCCAAGGGTCTCTTAGAGTAGATGATAGTCGTGGGAGGGTGAGCCTTCTCATGTAGCTTTCCTTTGATACAAGCATTGCAAGCACGATCTTTGGCAAAACTAACATTTTTTAGTCCACGAACATGGTCCCCCTTGAGAAGACTTTGCAAAGATCTCATACTGACGTGGGATAAACGGCGATGCCAAAGCCACCCCACATCAACTTTAGCCATTAGGCATGTCGTGGTCTTATTGGGTCGCTCCGAAAAGTTAATCACATAAAGACCGTTCTCGACATGCCCAACAAAGGCTACTTTAAGAGTCTTGCTCCACAAGAAGGCCACGGTATCAATATCAAAGAATATGGCAAAGCCCATGAGTGCAAGTTGACGAATGGAAAGTAGATTGTATGCAAGGGACTCAACAAGCATGACTTTCTCGATCGTGGGATCATGAGAAATGACAACCTTGCCAAGACCCAATACCTTAGAAGATGAGGAATCACCCCACTCGATGTTGGTGGGCATAGATGGGATCTTGTGCACGTCCACCACCAAGTCCTTGCTTCTGGTCATATGATTTGTGGCTCCACTATTGAGCAACCATGATCTCCCATTGGAAGCAAACACCTACAAGAGATCAATGCTTGGTTTTAGGTACCCATTTTGTAATGGGTCCTTTGATGTTAGTAACAAGGGTCTTAGGAACCCAAATAGACCATTCAATGTACTCATAAGGAGAACCATCAAATTTAGCATAAACATGCCCATCACTAGCATGGCACAACACATAAGAAGGGTTAAAGTCGCCGGCTTTGTTGGAAGGGGTGGCATTGCCCTTTTTGACATCACCACCGTTCACATTGTTCATCTTCTACTTTGGAGCACCCTCTCCCTCCTTCACAAAAGTTTGCTTGAGAGGGGGAGGTCGTTTGGTCTTGTCGTTCTTCTTCTTGTTCTTGGACTTGGGTGCAAACCCAACTCCCTCCTTGGCCACAACTTCCTTTTGATTGCTCAAAAGGTCATTGAGGTTCCTCTCACCTTGTATGCACGTCACGAGGCCTTTCTCAAGTTGCTCCTTCAACTTGGCATTCTCCTCCACAAGATGCACATGCTCACAACACAGGTTAGTAGCATTTGCATTATCAATTAATACCATATGAGGAAAGGTGGCTTTCTCCTTGGTTAGCTTCACTTGGAGTTGATCATGAGACTCCTTGAGGCTAGCATGAGCACCCTTCAAGACCTTGTGAGCCTTGTCGAGTAAATCAAACTCCTCCTTGAGTCTAGCATGGTCAACCCCAAGTTTAGCCTTCTCGGAATTTAGCACACGAGATACAATAAGAGCATGATCAAGATCTTTCTTTAATTTAGCATGGTCATCGTTGTGTGACTCCTCAAGAGCCAAACGATGCACACGCTCTTCCTCAAGAGCATTAGAGAGATCCGATATCTCATCGGCATAGTCATGACCATGACCTTCCATCTTAGAGATGGTTTCTTCATGAGCCTCGATCATGTCATTGGCTTCACCAAGTTGTTCCAAGAGAGCAACGAAGTGCTTCTTGGATTTGCCCTTGAGCTTACTCATAAAAGACTCAAATTCATTTACTTCCTCATTAGACCCCTCACTTTCATCAATGCAATCCGTCAAGGAGGGATTAGTAATGATGGTGGTTTTTATGTTGGGGGTTACCTTGTTGGTGGCTTTAGCCATGAGGCACTTGGCGGTGATGTTCTCGTTGGGTGAGTCGGAGAGGGACACCCATGGAGTTGTGGCAATGGCAACGGAGGCCATGGCCATGGCTTCACTATCTTCATCATCATCATCATCATCATCATCCTCATGGTATTCTTCATGAGTCACCAACCCTTCAGTTGGAGTCTTCTTGGTGAAGTTGTTCTTGTTTGGGAAGGACTTGGCTTTGTCTTTTCGGATGAGCTTGCCACCATTGTCTTCCCTCTTCTCGTAAGGGCACTCCACAACAAAATGGCTCACATTGCCACAATTGTAGCATGTTCTCACACGTTGCTTGCCCTTGAAGCCACTTGAGTTATTCTTGTTGAAGTTGGGCCTTGTGTTCTTCTTGCTCCAAAATTTCCTTGAAGCAAGAGCCATGTGCTCATGGTAATCATACTTAGTATCTTTGGGGTTGCTCTCCTCTTCTTCCTCATCATCCTCTTCTTCCACACAAACCTTGGCCTTCAAGGCAAGGTTGGGCTTCTTTGCTCTTTGAGAACGCAACACCGCATTATCGACGGTCTTGTCCAAGATCCTCATTGCCACAAACTCATCCAACACTTCACTTGAGGACAAAGTGTGGAAGTCCGGCCTTTGACGGATGACGGAGGACATGGCCTTGTGGTAGGGCATCATGGCCTTGAGGAACTTGTGCTTGATCCAATTGTCATCCATATCCTTGCTCCCATGATCTCGGAGTGAGACCGCGAGAGTGGTTAATCTCCGGTAAAGCTCACGAGGTTCTTCATCTTCATTCACTGCAAACTCATCGGCTTCATCTTGCACCACTTCATAGTTGGAGCGTTGAATGCATGCGCTTCCCTTGTAGAGGGAGACAACATGGTGACATGCTTCCTTGGCCACGGTGAAGGGTCAGAGATGAGCAATATCTTCGGGTGGAATAGCATCTTAGAGGATGAAGAGAGCATTCTCATTGAATTGATTATCCGCGGCTTCTCTTGGGGTGAAGTTGCTTCGGTCGTGCGGATAGAAACCTTCTTCAATGATTCTCCAAATATTAGTGTTAACATGGTTTAAATGACGCTTAAAGCGATAGACCCAAGCATCAAACTCCTCATTCTTCACAATCTTGGGAGGAGAACCCGCATGATTTAAATGTGTGGAGGGAGCCGGTCCTCCATAAGTGAGAGGTGGTTCAACATGAGAATAGATGCCATTACCACTTTTACCACTAGGCAAAGGAATCTTTTCACTAGAAGCTTCCCCTTATCGGAGTTGGCATATGCCACCTTATTAGTGGGAGCAACCACTTTCAAAGGAGCGGTGGATAATTTAAGACCATCAAGAAACTCTTTGAACATGCCTTTGACCTCGGTCGTCATGGAGGTTTTCATTGTGTCCAAAGCCACATTGAATTCCTCACGTGAGACCGGGGATGCCCCATCGGCCGTAGACGAGGATGGAATCACACCGGGGTGCTCCTCCTCACCGTGTACAGTGTCAACCATACTCTTCGGACGGAAAAGTCCTTAATAAAGAGACGAGACTCTGATACCAATTGAAAGGATCGATATAGTTGACTAGTTGTCTAGATATGCAACTAGGTGAACAACCTATATGATGCAACAACAATAAACACACAAGAAAGCAAAGGATAGAACACAATATATCTTGCACAAGTAAAGGTAAGAGATAACCAAGAGTGGAACCGATGGAGACGAGGATGTGTTACCGAAGTTCCTTCCCTTTGAGGGGAAGTACGTCTCCGTTGGAGCGGTGTGGAGGCACAATGCTCCCCAAGAAGCCACTAGGGCCACCGTATTCTCCTCACGCCCTCACACAATGCGAGATGCCGTGATTCCACTATTGGTGCCCTTTGAGGCAGCGACCGAACCTTTACAAACAAGGTTGGGGCGATCTCCACAACTTAATTGGAGGCTCCCAACGACACCACGAAGCTTCGCCACAATGGACTATGGCTCCACGGTGACCTCAACCGTCTAGGGTGCTCAAACGCCCAGGAGTAACAAGATCCGCAAGGGATTAGTGGGGGGAATCAAAATTCTCTTGGTGGAAGTGTAGATCGAGGCCTTCTCAAGCAATCCCTAAAGAATCAACAAGTTTGATTGCCTAGGGAGAGAGATCGGGCAAAAATGGAGCTTAGAGCATCAATGGAGCTTGGGGATGGAAGAGGTGGTCAACTCGGAGAAGAAGACACCCCTTTTATAGTGGAAGAACAAATCCAACCGTTATCCACCAACTCAGGCCGCGACGCGCGGTACTACCGCACCAAATAAGCGGTACTACCGCACGGGCCTGCGGTACTACCGCTGGGCTCGGCAGAGGCCAGGACTAGACCTGTTGTGCAGAGACAGGGAGCGATAGAACCGCTAGCGCGGTACTACCGCGCCCCCTTGCGGTACTACCGCAAGTCAGGGATAGTCAAGCCAGAGAAGGCACGGACATAAAAAATTACATCCGTGGCTACTTCCACTGAGTTTAGGACTATGTAAAAATCCGACACGGTATTACCGCACGACAAGCGCGGTACTACCGCGTTGGGCGCGGATGTAAAAAATTACATCCACGCCTACTACCGCTCGGGCAACAGCATCTGACCTGAAACCTACGGTACTACCGCTCTCATGGAGCGGTACTACCGTGAGCACTTGCGGTACTGCTGCGCAGGATGCGGTACTATCAAGGGCATGCATGAGAGTACCTTCGGGAGCGAGACTACCACCTGCCTCAGAACAACAACATTAGGAGTCCTTCATTTTGCCTAGACATGGAAAGACGGAGGATCCTCCAAAGAGCCAAAGGAAAGGCGGTGCAAAAAGGAACAAATGTGTACGTGAGATTCCACCCAAACCTTTCCAACGCGGACCCCCTCTTAATAGTACGGCTTTCCGACGACTCAAATCCACCGAAAAGAAACATAGAGAAACGTCGTCTTCAATAGTCTTCGAGGGGCACCAAATCGTCTTTTGTTTAGACATGATATATCTCAAATGCTCAGAGCACACGATTAGTCCGCAAAAACATTGTCATCAATCACCAAAACTACTAAGGGATAAATATGCCCTTACACTCGTGGACTCCCGCGGCCTTTGTGGCTGGCATTAATGTTTTCTATTTTTAAAATATTTGTGTCATAATTTTTTTCGCACCACCTCAAAATGGGTCGAGCCTGTATTGGACGCAAGCGCCGATCCAAACACAAAAGCGGACATAGGTGTCCGGCGGCCCGACTCAAACGGATAAAAAGGAACAAAATCATCGTTCGTTTGGGTCGCGGTTGGAGTTTCTCTTTACTAGTTGAGTTACTGCCCACTTCGAGGAGCCTAGCCCACGATTATACTACCTGACAAGCATTTCACGGTTGGACTAACAGGATTTGTGTACTGTGGTATTTTTCTGGAAAACCAGTACGCATCAAAAGTCTGTCCCCAAAATTATGCGTCGCTCTCCTTTGCCGCCACTCCTCTCCCCGCGCTCTGTGATACCTCCCGCCGTTCCCCCCTCCTCTCTCCGCTCTCTCCGAAGTCCAAACCCTTCCGTTCCCCCACTCCCACACCCACCAGGAGATTCCTCCAACAATGGCGGAAGACGGTCTAAACGACTACGAGCGCCTTCGCCAGGCGAACATCCCCCGCAACCAGGAAAAGCTCGCTCCCCTCCGCCGCAAGGCCAACGGGCTCTCCGCCGCCATCCGGCTCGCTAAACCTAAGCGGCCGTATCGGGCCAAGCCCAAGGCCCCGACCGGCCCCGTCCGCTCCTCCGGCCGCGCCCGCGGCGTCGCTCCCGAGAACATCCCCCCGGATCTCAAAAGCAC
The DNA here is from genome assembly GCA_021605205.1 of Aegilops longissima. Taxonomy (NCBI): domain Eukaryota; kingdom Viridiplantae; phylum Streptophyta; class Magnoliopsida; order Poales; family Poaceae; genus Aegilops; species Aegilops longissima. The sequence continues at coordinate 514,101,562 of CM038680.1, forward strand.
CCGCCTCTCACCTGGCATAGCAATGAAATGGTCAATAACATCGAGCTTAGTTTCTTGTAAACACACCAAATTGGCTTTCACCGAAATCACGAACTCCCCTATTGCCTTCTTCTTAGATGGGCTGTTTAAGCCCCTCACGTCCCAATAAAGGACATGTGCAGTGGCAGAGCTTCATAGGGCCAAAGGGGGCCATTGCCCCCCTCCCCCCCCCCCCCTTATTAGCCCTTCAAAAATCGTCATCAAGCTCCGCCACTAGATATGTGGGCTTAGATCCAGGAGGCAAATCAGGCATCAACACCACCGAGAGCTACATCAGTGCACACTGATCACCGTGGTCGTCTCCCTTCCAAGCTCCCCACTTGTCGGCAACTCCTTCTAGATCAGCGCTGCGATGAGCCGGACGTGTTGTGTGCGAAGGGGGCAAGTCGAAGAGCTATTGAAGCCATTTTACTATGGCCTTATCCATGTTCATATCCTGTGACGCCATACATAGACTAGTAGGATATGAATGTTACTAGTCCAAGTTAGTGCCCATTATGAGCAGCATAAACCATGATTATACTAGCTGACAAGCATTTCACGGTTTGACTAACAGAATTTGTGTACTATGGACCTGTGGTACAGTATTTTTCTTGAAAACCACTACGTATCAAAAGTCTGTCCCCAAAATTGTGCGGCGCTCTCCTTTGCCGCCACTCCTCCTCTCCCCGCGCTCTGCCGTTCCCCCCTCCTCTCTCCGCGCTCTCCAAAGTCCAAACCCTCAATCTTCCGTTCCCCCACACCCACCAGAAGATTCCCCCAACAATGGCAGAGGACGGCCTCAACGACTACGAGCGCCTTCGCCAGGAGAACATCCGCCGCAACCAGGAAAAGCTCGCCCCGCTCCGCCGCAAGGCCGACGAGCTCTCCGCCGCCATCCGGCCCGCTAAACCTAAGCGGCCGTATCAGGCCAGGCCCAAGCCCACGGCACCGACCGGCCCTGTCCGCTCCTCCGGCCGCGCCCGCGGCGTCGCTCCCGACAACCTCCCCCCGGATCTCAGAAGCACCCGCCTCTCGCCCTCGCTCGCCTCCTCCATCCTCGGGGCTCCCCCGCCGGAGGGGGCCAAGGTTCGTGCGGCGGACGATTTCGATGCTGGGAGGGACATGGTGCTGATGCCCGCGCACGCGAGGAAGGTGATGCCCTGTTGCATAGTGTCGATGCGGGTCCTTCCGCTCGCCGACCGGACCGTGGTGGCGGCGGGCGACAGAATGGGGAATATTGGGTACTGGGACGTCGACGGTGTCTCGGAGGATGCAGATGGGGTGTTCCGTTATTGGCCACACAAGGGCCCTGTGTTAGCAATCGTGGCGCACCAGGCGGCACCACACAAGGTGACCTTCTTCCTTCCGCTCTTTTTCCAAGTTTTTTTTTCCTTCGAAATGGAGGTTCTACCCCCAGCCTCTGCATCAAATTGATACATTTACATCTACAGTTTGATGTGACTAAAGAGTGTGTCTCCCAAATTTTAGTTTAACTTAGGGCACCTGCCCCCAATTAGGTCACCTGCCCTTGTTAGCCGAGGCACAAATCGGAGCTCTTTATGATAAAGCAAGTAATATTTTATCATTTGGGTTGTCAGGATAGTGATGCTTAGAACTGTACATTCATCATTATAAATTTGTCATGTATGATGGTATTTTTCAAATCAACTGATCTAAGGAACTTCTTGTTGTGGCTAACAAAACAAAGATTATACAAGAGATTCACTTGTACTTGCCCCGTTTGCATATTGGATACTAAGAGTTAATTGCCTGAGTTGTGGCCATCTCTACGATGAGGTACGGGGATAGGCGGACATTAGGCTTGGTTGGGTGGCTCCAGCATGGCTGTGAGTGGTGACAGGACATATAGGGCAGTGGGGTGAAGATAGAAGATGACAGGGCGAATCGCTGTGCTTATATCGGTTTTGTCAGCCTTAAGCAGCCAATCATCCTCTATCTCTATGTTAGTTAATTTTCGTTGTTGCCGGTTTCTAGACTAGCCTTGAGAAATATTTATTCCCTTATTCTTTTATGTGGCTCTGTGTATCCTAGCTGTAGATGGTGGGGTTTCAATTATTTCACCTGTATCTCCTTGGTGTGGCGTAAGTTTCAATAAAAGCTTCCATCATCTAAAAGAATTTGATATGGAGTACTTAATTTTGGGACTCCTCGTTAGAGCCATCCAATAGGTGCATCTGCTAATCATGGTCAAGGTAGCTAAATTAGGTTGGATTTATCCCATTTCCAGTGCGCAAATAGTTATTTAGATGTTGTATATTTCATTGAACGTTCTCTATCAATTGTAATCCTATTTTGTGGTGTATTTCATTTACTTGGCTACAGGTCTACAGCTCTAGCCATCAGGGTGATATTTGTCTTATGGACTTTGAGGAGGAAAAGTACAGTATCATCCATTTATGGGAGTGGCCTGTTTATTCGCTTTGTCAAGTGCAGAATAGTGTCGGATGCCTATATTTTGGTGATGGAAAAGGTGGCCTGACACTTTTCGATGAGCGCGTGGGTAAGGTGTTAACTACATGGGATGTGCATGAGGACAGAATCAACTCAATAGATTTTCATCCGGAGAAGCCACATATGCTTGCTACCAGTTCAACGGATCGAACAGCCTGTATATGGGACGTGAGAAATATAAAAACGAAGGAGTCAGATAGCCTGAAGGTTTTCAAACTTAACAATTCTGCTCAGGCAGCTTATTTCTCACCTAGTGGCCGCATGTTAGCAGTAACAAGGTACTTTATTTCTGACCTTTTCCTACCCTTCAACTTGCTTAGAAGGTTCCCCTCCCTCTTTGATTTAAGAAACATGTTTCTTGAACCACCATTATGTCATGGCTAGACTCAATAAATATAAGTTACTATTAGACCTTTCGCGAGTTGTGTGAATATATCGCTAGATTTTTTATTGGCAGATCAACATAACTTGATAGCATTTTAAATAGTTTCTGTTATGCCGTGACTTTTCATCCAATATTCTGGCAACATTGCACGGGTATTTTCATCTCTTAGCATTAGTAGCACCTAGCTTCAGAATTAAAATATTCTGCACTGTTACTGACATCTGGATGACAAATCTGTTTTTCTGGATTATTTCCTTTCAAATGACTTTATTCTCATTGTATCCAGCTCCAGCATTTGTGGTACTGTCCAAGTATTTAGCATGGATGACTTTGAAAAGTCGCATACTGTGGAGTATAATAACCAGAAAGGCAGTTGGCCTTCTAAATCCAAGTATGACAGCTCGTCTCACCTATTTCTGTGATCTTAAATGAATACTATTTGTTAATGTAATTCATCGAACAAGATTCAATGGTTGCAGGGTTATCTGGGGCTGGAACGACACCGACCTATATGCTGGAAACAGGAGCAAGGGAATAGACATTATCTCAGTTGATGTCAATGACAGTGGCCTCTCGGCTCAGAACAGCTCATGTCTTGGGAGTGAACACATGACATGCATTCCACACCAGTTTTCTGCACACCCATATAAAGTTGGCTATCTTGCCTGTTCAAGCTCCAGCAGCAACGTGTTCCTTTGGACCAGAACTTAAATAAAAAAGATTTATAGTAGCTGACTTGTGAACTGTTCCTGCCTTTGTTATTACTAAGTCATGCTTGGAAGATTATCTGTATTTTTGGTAATCGTAACACCTAATCTTCCTTTACATCCTGCCCAAGAAATGTATAATATTTAGTACTCCCTCTGCCCCATAATGTAAGACGTTTTTTCAAGCTATGTTAACATGCAAAAACGTCTTGCATTATGGGACAGAGGGAGTAGTAAGTATCATTCTACCGTTTGATATTTAAGATGGTGGACCTGCTGAATGTTGTGCTACGAGGAATAGAATCTCGTGACGCGGATATAAAACCGTATTCACAGTGTTGTAACGGTACATGTTAGTATTATTGCACATGCAAATACAAGTATTGCTGATCTCCTGCTATGGCAATGCTATAACTGATCTGGTGTGGTATCATGTTCAGAGTGTATTGCTGATTGCTTGCAATTTAGTGCAAGTGAACCTGCTAACTTGTTGTACGTCGTGAAGCTGATCGCCCCAAGAAGCCATTGGCATGTCACTGACTGCTCCTCTGATCAAGATTTGTCTTCTACTTTGTTGTACATACAAGCTGATCGATTTTAATAGATTTGTTAATTATTCTTTGATTGTTTGACAGTAATCTATAGTTACTTAGTTAGTACTAGCAAAACAGCCCGTGCGTTTGCAATGGGAGAAAAAAAGTCATAATCTCCAATGATCATGACCACATTTCATTGCATCACCGAGATACACTATCACTCTCATTTTTGTAAAATCATGAACAAATTTTGAAAACCATGAACATTTTTTAAAATCGCGAACATATCTTAAATTGTGAATTTTTTCAAATTGGTGAACATTTTTACAGATTTATGAACATTTTTAAAAATCATGAGCATTTTTTGATTCATGAACATTTTATACTATTTGCAAACATTTTTAAAATATTTTTCTTGAATAGGCGATTTAACATTTTTTCTGATTTAAAGAACATTTTTGAAATGCATGATCATTTTCTAAATCAGCGAAAAATTTATGAATCAATATACTATTTTGTAAGTCACGATTTTTGTAAAAAATTTAGGATATTTTTCAACTCATGAACATTTTTTGAATTGGCAAATTTTGTTCAATTTCATTAACATTTTAATACATGAACTTAAAAAATTATGATAATTTTTTGATTTCCCAAACATATGTTTTCAAAATTGCGAATATTTTTTGAATATGTGGACGTGTTTTAAAAATCGTGAATATTTTTTGAATCCAACAAAATTTATGAATTATTAAATATTTTCTTTCAAAACTCCTTTTTTCAATTTTTAGAATTTTTGGAAGTTCCAAATTATTTAAAGTAGAAAAAACGAAGACGGAAAAGGAAAACGAAAATGATATTTAAAAAACAAGCCGCCCGGACATGGGCCAGCCTAAACAGGTGCGCTGTGTCTTGCACAAAGCGTGGTATAGAAGGTTACAATTGGGCCGGCCCGGCGGGGATTCCCTTGTGTGAAACATTTTTTTTATCACTTATAGATGACATCGGTGGGTAAGAGCATCTCCAGCCGTTGGCTCCCCAGGAGGCGCTAAAAATCGCCGCCTGGGGGCGTGATGCCCACCAGTCACCGCCCCCACGTCGCATTTTTTTTTAAAACGAAATCCGGCCCCACATTCGCACAAATAAAGCGCAAATTCAACCAAACTTCGGCGAGTTCATAACATATATAAAATATTTTACATAAGAAGAAAAAAAAACTACTAGACCCGCCATCGCCCTCGCTGCCCGCTGCCCTGATGAAGCTCTACATGCCGAGGAGCATGTAGAACTGCGTGTAGTCGCCGCCTCCGCCATCGTCATCGTCGTCGTCGCCTCCTCCGCGACCACCGTCCCTGCTGCTCCCCTCCCCAGGGTCGCCGACGCACGGCGGGTTGGACGGTCCGGGGGCGTCCTTGTCCTCGTCGCTGTCGAGGATCACCATGCCGTTCTCATCCTCGCGCCCACGCGGGCGGGCGGCTATCTCCTGCAGGGCTCGGCGCTGCCGGACCATCTCGTCGCGGAGGTAGTCGTCCCGCGCCCATTTTAGGGCGTCCTCGTCGGTGAAGCCGCGCCGAACTATGGCCTCGTACTCCGCAGGGAGGCCGGGCTCCACCTTCGGCCTGACGAGCCGAGCAGAGGTGGGGGAGGACTCGGCGATGCGGACGCCGCAACTACGGATGCGCTGGCTGATCGGCGCGTCCCGGGGCTCCGGCTTTACGGGGAGGAGGGAGGGAGAGCCGAACGAGCGGCCGGACGAGGAGGAGGACGCCGGGTCCATGCGTCTCGGCGTCCACGAGATCCCACACCGGCGGGAGAAGGTGGGGGAGCGGGGTACTCCAGCCTCGGCGTGTTGCCGCCCTCGATGTACTCGAGGACGGCCTCCAGCGTGCGGCCGGGCATGCCCTACCATCGACGGCGGCCGTCGGCGTTGAGCCTCCCGGGGGGCAGGACGCAGTTGGCGGCTTCGAGCTGCTCGGCGTGGCGGCAACGGAAGTACGGCTCCCACAGCGTGTTGTCGGGGGCGTACCTCGGCGCTTCTCTTGCCGCCTGCGGCTGCGATGCACGAATACGGGTGATCTCCGCGCGATGCACCGCCCCGGTGGGTGGCGGTGGCACCGGGACCTCGCCGGCGCTTATCCTCCACGCCCTGGGCACCCGCATGTCCGGCGGGACCCGGTACTCGGCCTCATAGAGAAGGCGGGCTTTGTCCTCATGAAGGTGGCGGGGGCCGAAGCCGTTCGCCGCGGCGCCATCTCCTAGGAAGCGCTCGGCCATTGGGTGAACTAGAAACGGCGAGAAGAGAGGGAGGAACGGGGGCGTCGGCAGTGGTGAGCGAGGTGTGGGCGTGGCGCATCGGTGCAGGAGGGGGCGGCTTATATAGGCGGCGCCCGCGTGTCCGTCGTGTGTATGCGTGTCGGGCAAGTGACGCGCGTCGCCCCGTCTTCACTGCGCCGCCCGTGAGGCATCAATGGAGGAGACTGACCGGCGCGGTAGCGCGCGGCAGCTTTGGCATTGATTACCCCGCGGGAACCAAGGCGATGAGGACGACGAAGCGACGAGAAGAGCCGAGTCGCTGCCAAGGAGGGCCCGCCGCTTTTCGCGCCAAAAACGAATCGGCCGGCGCTCTAAGCGCCTCAAAAGCGCGGGTTCGACTGGGTCCGCTGGCGTAATTTCGCCCGAGCCCGCGGAAAAGGGTCTTCGACGCGATCGAGCCGATTTCAAGGCCGCTGCCAAACAATCGCCTGGGGGCCTTGTTGGGGGCATGACTGGAGATGCTCTATTGCAAATTTGGGGGCAATTTTGGTGACATACTGCCAAAAATAGTAACCCCTTTATTATTAGGTATAGATTTGATTCTACCTTACTTTGGAATTATATATAGTTTTTTATAGCAATTAAATATAAGGGCGTGCTACGCGTCAGCCGACGGATCTTACAAAAAGATCTGCCACCTCGACAACCGTTAAATCTGGCACAAGAAGTCCAGCTCCGTCCTCACTATTGCAACAAAGTCTGTGTTGTGGAAGCCTTTGCCACAGAGCTCATGTTGCAGAAACATTTACAACAGAAGATGTGTTGCAGGAAAAAGTTGTCTTCACTTTTTGCAACATAGATGATGTTGCGGAAAGGATTGTTGCAACATGGGTGATGTTGCACAATTTGTTTTGCAATGAAAGATGATGTCATAGTAGCACCATCGTCGTTTGTAACACCATTGTTTTTGCAGAAGCTCGTCTCTTCTCTGCCTCCATTGCGCCGCCTTCGGGATGTGGTGGTTGTTTGCACGTCAGAGCTAGGACACCGATGACTGTGATGGTGAATGGGGCTGGGCTAACAGATCTAGTTGGTCTCGGCCGGATCAGTGCAGCGGGAGGCAACAAGGCCACGATGAACGACGCGCAGTATATGGGTAGGTCCTCGGCACGACGCGGGGATGTGGCAGCGAGAGGGGGCGCGGGACGGCGGTAGCATCACCCCTCTCCCCAAGCTAGTAGTAGTATTGCAACAGCTAGATTCAGCCATGGGTGCTCTCCCTTCTCATGCACGGCAGAGGATTTGGGTACGTGCTTGGGGATGTACATCCATGGAAGGAACTTGGAGGCAGGAGCCGAGGTTAAGGGAAAAATATGTGGATGTGCTCTTTTGGTTTGAGACAAGAAGATAAGAATGGAAAATTGGTTGTGGGTCTTATGTGGGCACGTGTCGCACAGTCGATGGATTGGTTGTGCAACACAGTCCGTGTTGCAAAACCAGCCTCCGCAATAAGAGCCATGTTGCAAAGCTCATATGTATAATAAAAGTTGTTATGTGCCGCACGATTAAAAGTTAGGGTGTTGCTAGGTCGCAGTCGACTGAGATTTGAGTAAGCCCCAGCTAAATGACATAACATGCAAGAGGAAAAAAAGAAAAACTGAAAATATAACTTTGCACCGATCTTAATGTAAAATTCCAAGGATATAACATTGACTGAGATTTAGCAAGATTGTAAAAGTTAATCTGAGGGCTGCGGAGCCGGTCGACGCGCGCCAGCGATCCGTCTGATGATGCCAAGCATTTTCCATAAAAAAACAGCTGTAGCAAGAGGTTCAACTGATGTGTCTAAACAGGACGCGAGCGTAGGTCATACTTTATTTTTGAGGAACGAGTGTAGGTCATACTACAGATACAATCTTCGTCTTTTTCCAAAAAAAAAGGAGGAAAAGAAGAAAGAAGATACTCCCTGGCCGTCCGTGCGCAACTAGTGGCCGGGGCCCTTGGGACTGGGCCCGGCCGGCAACCTCGCCAAGAGCATTGCCACCGTCTCCCTTGCCTTGTCCATCACCACCACCGCGGCCGGGTACACCGTCGAGTACATCGCGCCGTACCCGCTCCTCTCCGCCGGCGCCGGCTGCGCCGCGCCGGCAAGGCCCCGCTTCGGCGACCAGAAGGACGACCAGGAGCGCTACCACCAGAGTCGCCGTGCGCCGCCCCGATGATGATGCCATCGTATAAGGCCAACTCCAGTTCGCGACGCCATCCCGTCCGGCCCCATCCACTTGAGGCAAAACGGACAGACCCCATGGCCCAGCGCGCGACGGCTTGGACCCATCTTGTTCGTTTTGTGTTCGGTCCAACCCATTTTTAGCGTAAACATGCGCCCAGTTTGGGTCTAGAGGGACAACAAACGGACGCGCTCGTCTGCATCCGGGCCGCGTGGCAGACGGCCACCTACCTCCCACCGTCCAACATAAATGCGCATGCGCGGTCGGGCCCACCTGTCATCCGCCCAGGCGCGCGGTAGGCGTCCTTCTTAAATGGGAAGCCATGGACCGGTCGCGGTCCACGCTCCCACTCCGGTCGCTGCTACCTCCTTGAAACCCGACAACCAAACTCTAGCTCTCCCTTCCTCGAGCTCGCCAGCCACCGACAGCCATGGTGTGATGGAGCACCGGCTGCAAGGGGGTGCACGACCACCAGGCTGGCTCGTCTTCGGGCCGCCGCCGCCGCGGCGTCAAAGCTGAGCCCGCATCACCACCACGAAGGGCACCCGCGCCTCCCCCATTCACCATCGCCCCTATGGCCACCGGCGAGCGCGATCGACACTACATCCACGTGGATGTTTGCCGTCGTTATTGGGAGACGAGGACGCCGCTCCCCTGGAGCGATGTTCACCCGCCCAATAACTGTCATCTGTCCGTGGATCGGGTGCCGATCCCGCCGGTCCCGACAAGCAGTCGTGCCCGGCGCAAGGAGATCGAACGCCGCCGCCGCCTCCTGCCAGATGACCTGTTCTACGACCCTAGGTATGCCGTCGACTCCGCCATGTGGGACACATGGTTTCGGGACGAGCACGACACACGGCGCGTCCTTCTTTGCCGGCACCTCATCGGGGCCGCGGCGGCCACGTACAGAGCGCCGCGCGCGTGCTCCGAGCCCTCCCCAGGTGCGCGGGCGTACGCGGGTGCGCGGCATCACGCCGACGCCGTCACCTTCGCCCTCTCCGTCGCCACCACCACCTCCTCGCATGACAGAGGAGGAGGAGGAGGCCCAGCTCCTTGAACGTGTCATGTAAGAATCCATGAACACGCATGATGAGCGCCAATGGGAGGGCCTGGAGACCATGATTGCCCTATCTGCAGCCGGCGACGTGGCCGTGCCGGAGCTGGAGATGAGGGAGGAGGTGAGGGGGGAGGTGCTGGAGGAGCAGCTCGTCGCCGCGTTCCACCCGGGCCTGGTGGGCCAGCGGTGGAGCTGGTTGTGCACGGCCGCGGACATGGCCGATGGTGTGGGGGCAGTGAACTGGTGCCCTACGCCGCCGCGATCACCGAAGCGCAAGACGTCGCCACGGGGTGAGGTGGTAAAGGCGCCTCCTACCTTCCAGGACCCTCCCGCCTTCCAGGGACCGACCCACCTCTGGAGGCCGCCGCCCTACATCGACCTCACTGGCGACGAGGACGCCAACGGCGACGTGTGAGGAGATGACGACGGGCACGGCAGCAGCGCGCGGCGCTTTTCTATTGTTTTTTTTATGTTAATTATGTTGATGTTAAGAACTGTGGAACGGGGCCATTCTGGGGCCGTGACTGTTTAATTTATGTTTTTACGTTTGCATTTATTTTAATTTTTTTTGGCATTTTTTTGTTTTTTTGTGATTTTTTATATCATGTCCATCCCAGACATGATAAAGGATGTGGTCGTGCATTGGACGCACCGACACGGCAACGGCCCCAAACTGTCAGCGACCTTGCTATGGGCCGGCCCTATTCACCTCAACCTGACCCATAAGATGGATGGCCTCCAACTACAAAAGGCACACGGTTGCCCACGGAAGGGGCGGCTTGGACGGAAGGCTTCGGCCTGGCTGGCGATCTCCCTCTCTGTAGCGTGTTCTTCCTCCTCTGTCTCCTCCTTCCTCTGCTTCCTCCTCCTGTAATTCTCGATTTGTAGGCATGTTGGGGAACGTTGCAGAAAATTAAAATTTTCATACGGTTTCACCATGATCCATCAATGAGTTCATCTAAGCAACGAGTCATGGGAGAGAGATTGCATCTACATACCACTTGTAGATCGCGTGCGGAAGCGTTCACTAGAACGTGGATGATGGATTCGTACTCGCCGTGATCCAAATCACCGATGACCGAGTGCCGAACGGACGACACCTCCGCGTTCAACACACGTTCGGAGCGGATGACGTCTCCTCCTTCTTGATCCAGCAAGGGGGAAGGAGAGGTTGAGGAAGATGGCTCCAGCAGCAGACGACGACGGCGTGGTGTTGGTGGAGAAGCAAGACTCGGCAGGCTTCGCCAAGCACGTGACGAAGGAGGAGAGGTGTAGCAGGGAGAGGAGGCGCCAGAACTTCAGCAGTGCGGCTGCCCCCCCCTCCCTTTATATAGGCCCCTGTGGAGGGCGCCGCCCCGGAGATCTAATCTCCCAAGGGGGTGGAGTGCCCCAAGGCAAGTGGGGCCCCCACCCTAGGGTTTCAACCCTAGGCGCAGGTGGGCCAAGGCGCACCAGCCCACTATGGGCTGGTTCCCTACCCACTTCAGCCCATGGGGCCCTCCGGGATGGGTGGCCCCACTGGTGGACCACCGGGACCTTCCGGTGGTCCCAGACAATACCGGTGACCGTAAACTTTCCGATGGTCAAACAACACTTCCTATATATATTCTTTACCTCGGACCATTCCAGAACTCCTCGTGACGCCCGGATCTCATCCGGACTCAACAACATTCGATTTACTGCATACTCATATTCATACAACCCTAGGCCACCGAACCTTATGTGTAGACCCTACGGGTTCGGAGACACGAGACATGACCGAGGCGGCTCTCGGGCAATAACCAACAGCGGATCTGGATACCCATGTTGGCTCCTACATGCTCCTCGATGATCTCATCGGATGAACCACGATGTCGAGGATTCAAACAACCCCGTATACAATTCCCTTTGTCAATTGGTATGTTAATTGCCCGAGATTCGATCGTCGGTATCCCAATACTCGCTCAATCTCGCTATCGCAAGTCACTTTACTGCATCGTAATGCATGATCCCGTGACCGGACACTTGGTCACTTTGAGCTCATTATGATGATGCATTACCGAGTGGGCCCAATGATACCTTTCCGTAATACGGGTGACAAATCCGATCTCGATCCGTGTCAACCCAATGACACTTTCGGAGATACCGTAGTGTACCTTTATAGTCACCCGATACGTTGTGACGCTTGGTACACCCAAAGCACTCCCACGGTATCCGGAGTTACACGATCTCGTGGTCTAAGGAAAAGATACTTGACATTGGAAAAGCTCTAGCAAAACGAACTACACGATCTTGTGCTATGCTTACGATTGGGTCTTGTCCATCACATCATTCTCCTAATGATGTGATCCCGTTATCAATGACATCCAATGTCCATAGTCAGGAAACCATGACTATCTATTGATCAACGAGCTAGTCAACTAGAGGCTCACTAGGGACATATTGTGGTCTATGTATTCACACGTGTATTATGATTTCCGGGTAATACAATTATAGCATGAATAAAAGACAATTATCACGAACAAGGAAATATAATAATAATCATTTTATTATTGCCTCTAGGGCATATTTCCAACAGTCTCCCACTTGCACTAGAGTCAATAATCTAGTTACATTGTGATGAACCGAACACCCATAGAGTTCTGGTGTTGATCATGTTTTGCTCATGGAAGAGGTTTAGTCAACGGATCTGCGACATTCAGATCCGTATGCACTTTGCAAATTTCTATGTCTCCATCTTGAACATTTTCATGGATGGAGTTGAAGCGACGCTTGATGTGCTCGGTCTTCTTGTGAAACCGGGCTCCTTGGCAAGTGCAATAGCTCGGTGTTGTCACAGAAGAGTTTGATCGGCCCCGACGCATTGGGTATGACTCCTAGGTCGGTGATGAAATCCTTCACCCAAATTGCTTCATGCGCTGCCTCCGAGGCTGCCATGTACTCCGCTTCACATGTAGATCCCGCCACAACGCTTCGCTTGCAGCTGCACCAGCCATCGCTCCACCATTCAACATATACACGTATCCGGTTTGTGACTTAGAGTCATCCAGATCGTGTAGAAGCTAGCGCCGACGTAACCCTTTACGACGAGCTCTTCGTCACCTCCATAAACGAGAAACATGTCCTTTGTCCTTTTCGGTACTTCAGATATTCTTGACCGCTGTCCGGTGTTCCTTGCGGGATTACTTTGGTACCTTCCTACCAAACTTACGGCAAGGTTTACATCAGGTCCGGTACACAGCATGGCATACATAATAGATCCTATGGCGAGGCATAGGGATGACGCTCATCTCTTCTTTATCTTTTGCCGTGGTCGGGCATTGAGCCGAGCTCAATCTCACACCTTGCAAGACAGGCAAGAACCCTTTCTTGGACTGATCCATTTTGAACTTCTTCAAAATCTTATCAAGGTATGTGCTTTGTGAAAGACCTATGAGGCGTCTCGATCTATCTCTATAGATCTTGATGCCTAATATATAAGCAGCTTCTCCAAGGTCCTTCATTGAAAAACTTTTATTCAAGTAGGCCTTAATGTTGTCCAAGAGTTCTATATCATTTCCCATCAAAAGTATGTCATCTACATATAATATGAGAAATGCTACAGAGCTCCCACTCACTTTCTTGTAAACGCAGGCTTCTCCATAAGTCTGCATAAACCCAAACGCTTTGATCATCTCATCAAAGCGAATGTTCCAACTCCGAGATGCTTGCACCAGCCCATAAATGGATCGCTGGAGCTTGCATACTTTGTTAGCATTTTTAGGATCGACAAAACCTTCCGGCTGCATCATATACAGCTCTTCCTTAAGATAACCGTTAAGGAATGCCGTTTTACGCCCATCCGCCATATCTCATAATCATAGTATGCGGCAATTGCTAACATGATTCGGACGGACTTAAGCTTCGCTACGGGAGAGAAAGTCTCATCGTAGTCAATCCCTTGAACTTGCCGATAACCTTTAGCGACAAGTCGAGCTTTATAGATGGTGACATTACCATCCGCGTCCGTCTTCTTCTTAAAGATCCATTTGTTTTCTATCGTCACGATCATCGGCAAGTCTGTCAAAGTCCATACTTTGTTTTCATACATGGATCCTATCTCGGATTGCATGGCTTCAAGCCATTTGTTGGAATCCGGGCCCGCCATCGCTTCTTCATAGTTTGAAGGTTCACCGTTGTCTAACAACATGATTTCCAGGACAGGGTTGCCATACCACTCTGGTGTGGAACGCGTCCTTGTGGACCTACGAAGTTCAGTAGCAACTGTTGGAAATATGCCCTAGAGGCAATAATAAAAGGGTTATTATTATATTTCCTTGTTCATGATAATTGTCTTTTATTCATGCTATAATTGTATTATCCGGAAATCGTAATACACGTGTGAATAAATAGACCATAATATGTCCCTAGCGAGCCTCTAGTTGACTAGCTCGTTGATCAATAGATAGTCATGGTTTCCTGACTATGGACATTGGATGTCAATGATAACGGGATCACATCATTAGGAGAATGATGTGATGGATAAGACCCAATCCTAAGCATAGCACAAGATCGTGTAGTTCGTTTTTCTATAGCTTTTCCAATGTCAAGCATCTCTTCCTTGGACCATGAGATCGTGTAACTCCCGGATACCGTAGGAGTGCTTTGGGTGTACCAAACATCACAACGTAACTGGGTGACTATAAAGGTGCACTACAGGTATCTCCGAAAGTGTCTGTTGGGTTGACACGGATCGAGACTGGGATTTGTCACTCCGTATGACGGAGAGGTATCTCTGGGCCCACTCGATAATGCATCATCATAATGAGCTCAAATTAAATAAGTGGTTAGTCACGGGATCATGCATTACGGTACGAGTAAAGTGACTTGCCGGTAACGAGACTGAACGAGGTATTGGGATACCGACGATCGATTCTCGGGCAAGTAACATACCGATTGACAAAGGGAATTGTATACGGGGTTTGATCGAATCCTCGACATCGTGGTTCATCCGATGAAATCATCGAGGAGCATGTGGGAGCCAACATGGGTATCCAGATCCCGCTGTTGGTTATTGACCGGAGAGTCGTCTCGGTCATGTCTGCATGTCTCCCGAACCCGTAGGGTCTACACACTTAAGGTTCGGTGACGCTAGGGTTGTATGAATATGAGTATGCAGTATACCGAATGTTGTTCGGAGTCCCGGATGAGATCCCGGACGTCACGAGGAGTTTCGGAATGGTCCGGAGGTAAAGAATTATATATAGGAAGTGGTATTTCGGCCATCGGGAAAGTTTCGGGTCACCGGTATTGTCTGGGACCACCGGAAGGGTCCCGGAGTCCATCGGTGGGGCCACCCATCCGGAGGGCCCCATGGGCTGAAGTGGGGAGGGGAACCAGCCCATAGTGGGCTGGTGCGCCCCCTTGGCCCACCCCCTGCGCCTAGGGTTGAAACCCTAGGGTGGGGGGGGCGCCCACTTGCCTTGGGGGGCACTCCACCCCTTGGCCGCCGCCCCCTTGGGAGATGGGATCCCCAGGGCGGCGCGCCTGGGGCCTATATAAAGGGAGGGGGGAGGGGGCAGCTGCACCCTGAAGTTCGCGCCTCCCTCCCCTGCTACACCTCTTCCTCCTCCGTCACGTGCTTGGCGAAGCCTGCCGAGTGCTGCAGCTCCACCACCACCACGTTGTCTGCTGCTGCTGGAGCCATCATCATCAACCTCTCCTTTCCCTTGCTGGATCAAGAAGGAGGAGATGTCTCCGTCCCGCACGTGTGTTGAACGCGGAGGTGCCGTCCGTTCGGCACTCGGTCATCGGTGATTTGGATCACGGCGAGTACGACTCCATCATCCACGTTCTAGTGAACGCTTCCGCACGCGATCTACAAGTGGTATGTAGATGCAATCTATCTCCCATGACTCGTTGCTTAGATGAACTCATAGATGGATCTTGGTGACACCGTAGGAAAAATTTTAATTTTCTGCAACGTTCTCCAACAGTAGCATCATGAGCTAGGTCTATGCGTAGTTCTCTATTGCACGAGTAGAACACAATTTTGTTGTGGGCGTAGATCTTGTCAACTTGCTTGCCGCTACTAGTCTTATCTTGCTTCAGCGGTATTGTGAGATGAAGCAGCCGGACCAACCTTACGTGACGCTTACGTGAGACCGGTTCCACCGATCGACATGCACTAGTTGCATAAGGTGGCTGGCGGGTGTCTGTCTCTCCCACTTTAGTTGGAGCGGATTCGATGAAAAGGGTCCTTATGAAGGGTAAATAGAAGTTGACAAAATCACGTTGTGGTTATTCGTAGGTAAGAAAACGTTCTTGCTAGAACCCAATTGCAGCCACGTAAAAGATGCGACAACAATTAGAGGACGGCTAACTTGTTTTTGCAGCAATTGTCATGTGATGTGATATGGCCAGAAGTTGTGATGAATGATGAATGATATATTGTGATGTATGAGATCATGTTCTTGTAATAGGAATCACGACTTGCATGTCGATCCGTATGACAACCGGCAGGAGCCATAGGAGTTGTCTTTATTTTTGTATGACCTGCGTGTCATTGAAGAACGCCATGTAAATTACTTTACTTTATTGCTAAACGCGTTAGCCATAGAAGTAGAAGTAGTCGTTGGCGTGACAACTTCATGAAGACACGATGATGGAGATCATGATGATGGAGATCATGGTGTCATGCGGTGACAAGATGATCATGGAGCCCCAAGATGGAGATCAATGGAGCTATATGATATTGGCCATATCATGTCACTACTATATAATTGCATGTGATGTTTATTATGTTTATGCATCTTGTTTACTTAGAACGACGGTAGTAAATAAGATGATCCTTACAACAATATCCGAAGTGTTCTCCCTAACTATGCACCGCTCCTAAAGTTCGTCGTTTCAAGCACCACGTGATGATCGGGTGTGATAGATCCTTACGCTCACATACAACGGTGTAAGACAGTTTTACACATGCAAAACACTTAGGGTTAACTTGACGAGCCTAGCATGTACAGACATGGCCTCGGAACACGGAGACCGAAAGGTCGAACACGATTCGTATGGAAGATACGATCAACATGAAGATGTTCACCGACGATGACTAGTCCGTCTCACGTGATGATCGGACACGGCCTAGTCGACTCGGATCGTGTAACACTTAGATGACTAGAGGGATGTCTAATCTGGTGGGAGTTCATTAAAATAATTTGATTAGATGAACTTAATTATCATGAACTTAGTCTAAAACCTTTGCAAATATGTCTTGTAGATCAAATGGCCAACGCTCATGTCAACATGAACTTCAACGTTCCTAGAAAACCAAGCTGAAAGATGATGGCAGCAACTATACGGACTGGGTCCGAACACGAGGATCATCCTCATAGCTGCCAGAAACAATATGTCCTAGAAGGACCGCTAGGTGATGCACCGTCCCAGAGAACCAAGACATTATGAATGCTTGGCAGTCTCGTCTCGATGATTACTCCCTCGTTCAAGGCGGCATGCTTTACAGCTTAGAACCGGGGCTCCAAAAGCGTTTTGAGCAACACGGAGCATATGAGATGTTCGAGGAGATGAAACTAGTTTTCCAAGCTCATGCCCGGTCGAGATATGAAGTCTCCGACAAGTTCTATAGTTGTAAGATGGAGGAAAACAGTTCATCGGTGAGCACATACTCAAAATGTCCGGGTTGCACAACCGCTTTGTCCCACTGGACATAAACCTCCGGACGAGGCAGTCATTGACAGAATCCTTGATCGCCCCACCAAGCTACAAGAGCTTTGTGATGAACTACAATATGCAGGGGATGGTGAAGACCATTCTGAAGTATTCTCAATCTGAAGTCAGCAGAGGTTGAAATCAAGAAAGAACATCAAGTGTTGATGGTCAATAAAACCACCAAGTTCAAGAAGGGCAAGGGTAAGAAGAACTTCAAGAAGGACGGCAAGGATGTTGCCGCACCCGGTAAGCAAGTTGCCGGAAGAAGTCAAAGAATGGACCCAAGCCCGAGACAGAGTGCTTTTATTGCAAAGGGAGGGGCCACTGGAAGCGGAACTGCCCCAAATACTTAGCGGACAAGAAGGCCGGCAACACTAAAGGTATATTTGATATACATGTAATTGATGTGTACCTTACCAATACTCGTAGTAACTCCCGGTATTTGATACCGGTGCCGTTGCTCATATTTGTAACTCACAGCAGGAGCTGCGGAATAAGCGGAGACTGGCGAAGGACGAGGTGACGATGCGCGTCGGGAATGGTTCCAAGGTCGATGTGATCGCCGTCGGCACGCTACCTCTACATTTACCTACGGGATTAGTTATAAACATTAATAATTGTTATTTGGTGCCAAGTTTGAGCATGAACATTGTATCTGGATCTCGTTTGATACGAGATGGCTACTCATTTAAATCCGAGAATAATGGTTGTTCTATTTATATGAGAGATATGTTTTATGGTCATGCCCCTATGGTCAATGGTTTATTCTTAATGAATCTCGAGCGTAATGTTACACATATTCATAGCGTGAATACCAAAAGATGTAAAGTTGATAACGATAGTCCCACATACTTGTGGCACTTCCGCCTTGGTCACATTGGTGTCAAGCGCATGAAGAAGCTCCATGCTGATGGACTTTTAGAGTCTCTCGATTATGAATCATTTGACACATGCGAACCATGCCTTATGGGCAAATGACCAAGACTCCGTTCTCGGAACAATGGAGCGAGCAACCAACTTATTGGAAATCATACATACCGATGTATGCGGTCCAATGAGCGTGGAGGCTCATGGAGGATATCGTTATGTTCTCACTCTCACGCACGACTTAAGTAGATATGGGTATGTCTACTTGATGAAACACAAGTCCGAGACCTTTGAAAAGTTCAAGGAATTTCAGAATGAGGTAGAGAATCAACGTGACCGAAAAATAAAGTTCTTACGATCAGATCGTGGAGGAGAATATTTAAGTCACGAATTTGGTACACACTTAAGGAAATGTGGAATCGTTTCACAACTCACGCCGCTGGAACGCCTCAACAGAACGGTGTGTCCGAACGTCGTAATCGCACTCTATTGGATATGGTGCGATCTATGATGTCTCTTACCGTTTACCGCTATCATTTTGGGGATATGCTCTAGAGACAGCTACATTCACTTTAAATAGGGCACCGTCTAAATCCGTTGAGACGACACCGTATGAATTATGGTTTGGGAAGAAACCTAAGCTGTCGTTTCTAAAAGTTTGGGGATGCGATGCTTATGTCAAGAAACTTCAACCTGAAAAGCTCGAACCCAAGTCGGAAAATGCATCTTCATAGGATACCCTAAGGAAACCATTGGGTATACCTTCTACCTTAGATCCGAAGGCAAGATCTTTGTTGTTAAGAACGGATCCTTTACGGAAAAGAGTTTCTCTCGAAAGGAGTAAGTGGGAGGAAAGTAGAACTTGATGAAGTATTACCTCTTGAACCGGAAAGTAGTGCATCTCAGAAAATGTTCCTGTGGTGCCTACACCTCTTGGAGAGGAAATTAATGATGATGATCAAGGTACTTGGATCAAGTTGCTACTGAACTTCGTAGGTCCACAAGGACACGTTCCACACCAGAGTGGTATGGCAACCCTGTCCTGGAAATCATGTTGTTAGACAACGGTGAACCTTCGAACTATGAAGAAGCGATGGCGGGCTCGGATTCCAACAAATGGCTTGAAGCCATGCAATCTGAGATAGGATCCATGTATGAAAACAAAGTATGGAGTTTGACAGACTTGCCCGATGATCGGCGAGCGATAGAAAACAAATGGATCTTTAAGAAGAAGACGGACGCAGATGGTAATGTCACCATCTATAAAGCTCGACTTGTCGCTAAAGGTTATCGGCAAGTTCAAGGGATTGACTACGATGAGACTTTCTCTCCCGTAGCGAAGCTTAAGTCTGTCCGAATCATGTTAGCAATTGCCGCATACTATGATTATGAGATATGGCAGATGGACGTCAAAACGGCATTCCTTAACGGTTATCTTAAGGAAGAGCTGTATATGATGCAGCCGGAAGGTTTTGTCGATCCTAAAATGCTAACAAAGTATGCAAGCTCCAGCGATCCATTTATGGGCTGGTGCAAGCATCTCGGAGTTGGAACATTCGCTTTGATGAGATTATCAAAGCGTTTAGTTTATGAGACTTATGGAGAAGCCTGCGTTTACAAGAAAGTGAGTGGGAGCTCTGTAGCATTTCTCATATTATATGTAGATGACATACTTTTGATGGGAAATGATATAGAACTCTTGGACAACATTAAGGCCTACTTGAATAAAAGTTTTTCAATGAAGGACCTTGGAGAAGCTGCTTATATATTAGGCATCAAGATCTATAGAGATAGATCGAGGCGCCTCATAGGTCTTTCACAAAGCACATACCTTGATAAGATTTTGAAGAAGTTCAAAATGGATCAGTCCAAGAAAGGGTTCTTGCACTGCATTGCAAGGTGTGAGATTGAGCTCGGCTCAATGCCGACCACGGCAAAAGATAAAGAAAAGATGGCGTCATCCCTATGCCTCGCCATAGGATCTATTATGTATGCCATGCTGTGTACCGGACTGATGTAAACCTTGCCGTAAGTTTGGTAGGAAGGTACCAAAGTAATCCCGACAAGGAACACCGGACAGCGGTCAAGAATATCCTGAAGTACCGAAAAGGACAAAGGACATGTTTCTCGTTTATGGAGGTGACGAAGAGCTCGTCAGAAGGGTTACGTCGACGCTTAGCTTCAACACAGATCTGGATGACTCTAAGTCACAAACCGGATACGTGTATATGTCGAATGGTGGAGCGAGAGCTGGTGCAGCTGCAAGCGAGCGTCGTGGCGGGATCTACATGTGAAGCGGAGTACATGGCAGCCTCGGAGGCAGCGCATGAAGCAATTTGGGTGAAGGAGTTCATCACCGACCTAGGAGTCATACCCAATGCGTCGGGGCCGATCAAACTCTTCCGTGACAACACTAGAGCTATTGCACTTGCCAAGGAGCCAGGTTTCACAAGAAGACCGGGCACATCAGCGTCGCTTCAACTCCATCCGTGAAAATGTTCAAGATGGAGACATAGAAATTTGCAAAGTGCATACGGATCTGAATGTCGCAGATCCGTTGACTAAACCTCTTCATGGGCAAAACATGATCAACACCGAACTCTATGGGTGTTCGATTCATCACAATGTAACTAGATTATTGACTCTAGTGCAAGTGGGAGACTGTTGGAAATATGCCCTAGAGTCAATAATAAAAGGGTTATTATTATATTTCCTTGTTCATGATAATTGTCTTTTATTCATGCTATAATTGTATTATCCGGAAATCGTAATACATGTGTGAATAAATAGACCACAATATGTCCCTAGTGAGCCTCTAGTTGACTAGCTCGTTGATCAATAGATAGTCATGGTTTCCTGACTATGGACATTGGATGTCAATGATAACGGGATCACATCATTAGGAGAATGATGTGATGGACAAGACCCAATCCTAAGCATAGCTCAACCGTAGACAAGTGGGTATGTATTTACTCATGGTGGTGGCGCAGTGTCATGGAGGTCTTGCAAGCAAACCATATTGACGAGGTCAACTATGGAAGCAGAATTAACTGCTTTGGACACAGCTACTGTTGATGGACTTGCCGGTTGTTGAAAAACCTGTACCGGCTATTCTTATGAATTGTGATAACCAAACGGTTATCGCTAAAGTGAACAATTCTAAAGATAATGCAAAGTCATCAAGACACGTGAAAAGACGTTTGAAGTCTGTCAGGAAGTTGAGAAACTCCGGAGTAATAACTGTTACGTATATACAAACAGCCAAAAACCTGGCAGATCCCTTTACAAAGGGACTATCACGAAATGTAATAGATATTGCATCGAGGGAGATGGGTATGAGACCCGTAGATGTTACACCATAGTAGTAACCCAACCTTTGTGATCGGAGATCCCGTGAATTAGGATCTGGGAAGAACAAGCTATTGGTTAACTGAGGAGAGTAATAACTTATGATCGTCTCCAAGTGAAGATGCAAAACTCTCAAGAGCTGTAAGGCTCAGATCTGTAAGGCAGGTCGGCAACATGCCTTAATGTGGTTCTATTGGCTATAATTAGCAAAGATGCTGTCCTCTGAGTAGTCTTGAAAGAACACACCTATATGAGTTCGATCAAACGCGTCATGATCTATGAGATTTGGGTGATCTCTAGTAAACTCACGAAGAGACCGGGAGTATGGCGTATAAGCTCCAAACAGCAGGGGTAGCCTCTTGGCGGTCGTCATGGTTAAGACTTTGAGTGAAACCTGTTCACACAAAACTAGCAATTCAAGGCATAGTCCATTGTCAAGTTGTGAATGGATGTACCTTAAAGTTCTAGGCGAAGTTCAACTTAACAGTCTCTGCTGAAACTTGGTATATTAAACAAGTGGTGAAAGAAGGCAAATCTCTAAATGGGTATTTGAGATCTGGTGGGGGATTGTTAGAATTAATGGGCTAGGCCCATAGCAATTTCTGAAATCTCAAAGCCCATGTGTAAAATGGCAAGTGGTGGTGCTAAGTTTAGTCCCACCTTGGAAGTTGAAGAAGAGTTGGACCTCTTTATATAGTGGGTTCTCTCCACCAATCTAAGTGGTGTGTGAGAAGAGAAAGGAAAAACCACACGCCGCTGGCTCGCCTCGCCTCGCCTCGCCTGGCCGGGCCGGGCCGGGCCGGGGCGTGGCGTGGCGTGGCGTGGCGTACATGCGACATGCGCGTGAATGGTCCGCCGAAATCCGGTCCGTCTCCTTGCAGGAGCGCAGCTTTTGCCGTTTATTTTTATGTCTTGGCACAAGTTTTGATTTCTTGTCCGGTAAGTATATCGAATTAGAAACCGAGTCGGTTTGAGATTGTGGTCGCGACACAATACCGCCTCTGGTCCTAATATATATCTTGCTACCGGCTGCGCCGAGACACACCGAAAAACACCTAGGGTTTTGCCTCATCTCACAACTTGCGCCGCCATCGTAGTCTACTCCATCCCAAACGCCGGCGTGCATCGGCGCGTGGGAGAGCAGGTCTCCGAACCGTTCGTCTTTGCGATCCTACACCGGAGAGGACGAATTAGGTTTTGGGAAGCGCTGTCTTGATCGCTCAAATTCGTCATCACGGGTCGTCTTCCGTCCAAGTCGGCGGTGCTACTCATCGTCGTATTCATCGCCGTCGGCAGCAGATCGTCACCAACATCATCATCAACACCGCCGCACCCATAATAGCTAACGATCGAGACGTCCAACATCCTCTGTTCATATCTGTTTCTACAGCTATTGTTACATGCTTGCT
This sequence comes from Aegilops longissima, assembly GCA_021605205.1. Lineage (NCBI taxonomy): Eukaryota > Viridiplantae > Streptophyta > Magnoliopsida > Poales > Poaceae > Aegilops > Aegilops longissima. Next base: position 514,124,528 of record CM038680.1, read on the forward strand.
GCTGTTATGCCTGTCTTGCTGTTCTTCTAGTTTGCTAGATTATTGCATGCTAGTATCTCTTCTAGTCATGAATTATTTACTGGAATTAATCATGAACTTGCCTAATATTTCAACAATCCAAAAACCTAATTATAGGCAATTTCCTGAGTTAACTATGGCTGGATTCGCTGATGCGAGGCCGGATAAGTTTACGGTGTGCACTTTAAGAGGTGGCGGTGAAGACCACGCTCCGCTTCTCGCTCTGAAAGTTTTCCACGCTAGTGTTGGTGCTCCAGAGGAATGGTAGCGAAGATCGAGAAAATTCCAGGAAGCCAATACTATGTTTGTGGGATGCATTCGAGTGTTCTTGCTGACCGTCGTGTGATGTGTACATGCACATAAACGACGGAAAAATTCTGTGGGATGCTTGAATGCAAAATTGATTGCAACAGATGCTGAGCGATGAACTGTACATCATGGAGAGTTTTCATGACTACAAGATGGTGAATAACCGTTACGTGGTTGAACAAGCTCATGAGATACGATGCATTGTGAAGGAACTTGAACTCCTTAAATGTGTTCTACCCGACAAATTCGTGGCTGGGTGCATGATTGCAAAGTTGCCTCCTTCATGGAGGAATTTCGCCACAACTCTGAAGCATAAGAGACAGGAGATATCAGTTGAAAATCTGATTGCATCTCTTGATGTTGAAGAAAAAGCTCGGGCTAAAGATACCCTTTGAAAAAGGAGGTGAGGTTCAGCCTCGCTAACATGGTGCAGAGGTACCCACGAACAAGAACAAAGGGAAGAACAAACCTATTTTCAACAAGCCTACCAAGACTGCTACCTTCAAGAAGAAGAAGTTCAACAAGGCTGAGCTAGAGTGCTACGCCTGTGGGAAGCCTGGACACTTTTCCAAGGAATGCCCTGAACGTGCAGATCGCAGAGGGAAAACAAGCTCCAAGACTGTCAACATGGTGACCTCTAGCAATCTTGATGGGTATGGTAATTTACCTATTGTGCTTTCGATATTTCAATCATCTTCGTGGTGGATTGATTCGGTGCTAACGTTCATGTGTGTGCCGACATCTCCTGTTTACTTCTTATCGGTCGCAAGGGATTCTTCCGTCCTAATGGGGAATGGGTCACATGCTTCATTCGTGGCATTGGCACGGTGGATCTGAAGTTTACTTGGAAAGATCGTGCAACTAAGGAACGTGCAGCATGTCCCTACTATGAACAAGAATCTAGTTAGCGGCTCCCTTCTATGTCGAGATGGATTTAAGGTAGTTTTAGAGTCCAATAAAGTAATCGTGTCAAGATTTGGACAATTTATAGGAAAAGGCTATGAGTGCGGAGGCTTGTTCCGTTTTCTCTTTAGATTTTTGCAATAAGTCAATAAACCAAATTTGTGCTAGTGTTAATGATGATGCAAGTATTTGGCACTCTCGTTTATGTCATATTAATTTTGGTTTAATGTCTCGGCTATCCAGCATGAGTTTAATTCCGAACTTCACAGTTGCCAAAGGTTCTAAGTGCCATAGTTGTGTGCAATCTAAGCAACCTCGAAAGCCTCATAAGGCTGCCGAGGAGAGAAACTTGGCACCTCTAGAACTCATACATTACGATCTTTGTGAGATGAATGGTGTGTTGACAAAAGGTGGAAAGAGATATTTCATGACTTTGATTGATGATGCGACTAGATTTTGCTATGTTTATTTGTTGCAAACTAAAGATGAAGCATTAGACTACTTTAAAATCTATAAAGCTGAAGTTGAAAATCAACTAGAGAGAAAGATCAAGCGTCTTAGGTCCGATCGTGGTGGAGAGTATTTTCCAAAAGTTTTGATGAATTTTGTGAGGAACATGGTATTATTCATGAGAGGACGCCTCCTATTCACCTCAATCAAATGGAGTGGCGAGAGGAAAAACCGCACATTGGTGACTTGGTGAATGCCATGTTGAACCTTCTTCGCTGGTTTATCTAAGGCATGGTGGGGGAGGCTCTATTGACTTCATGTCATGTCTGAATAGAGTTCCCAACAATAATAAAGAAAACCCTTATGAGGAGTGGGTTGGGAGAAAACCATCACTTTCTTATTTGCGCACTTGGGGATGTTTGGCAAAGGTCAATATTCCTATTCTAAGAAAGCAAACTTGGACCAAAGACAGTGGATTGTGTCTTTCTAGGGTATGCTCAACGGAGCATTGCTTATAGGTTTTAGTGGTAAAATCTGAAGTACGATATGCATGTTGATACTATAATGGAATCTCGTGATGCAACATTTTTGAGAACATATTTCCTATGAAAGATATGCATAGCATTGCTAGATTTTCTTCGAGATAATTCCTGAATCTAGTACAACTGATGAATATTTGAACAATCACATGAGGAAGTCCTTGAGAAGGATAACAATGAAGTTCCTAGAAGGAACAAGAGACAAAGGATTGCAAAATCTTTTGGTGATGATTTCATTGTATACCTTGTGGACGACACACCCAAGACGATTGCAGAAGCATATGCATCTCCGGATGTAGATGATTGGAAAGAAGCTGTTCATAATGAGATGAACTCAATTCTTTCTAATGGAACTTGGGAACTAACTGATAGACCATATGGTTGTAAACCTGTGGGCTGTAAGTGGGTGTTCAAAAAGAAGCTAAAGCCTGATGGTACTATTGATAAGTACAAGGAGCGGCTAGTGGCCAAGGGCTACACTCAGAAAGAAGGCGAAGATTACTTTGACACCTATTCACCCGTTGCTAGAATGACCACCATTCGAGTGTTACTTTCCTTGGCTGCCTCTGGTCCTAATATATATACTGCTACCGGCTGCGGCCAGAGACACACCGAAAAACACCTAGGGTTTTGCCTCATCTCACAACTTGCGCCGCCATCGTAGTCTACTCCGTCCCAAACGCCGGCGTGCATCGGCGCGTGGGAGAGCAGGTCTCCGGAACCGTTCGTCTTTGCGATCCTGCACCGGGAGAGGACGAATTAGGTTTTTGGGAAGCGCTGTGCGCGACTGCTCAAATTCTTCATCACGGGTCGTCTTCCGTCCAAGTCGGGCGGTGCTACTCATCGTCGTATTCATCGCCGTCAGCAGCAGATCATCACCAACATCGCTCATCAACTTTATCGCACCCATAATAGCCGACGATCAAGTCGTCCAACATCCTCTGTTCATGTCTGTTTCTACAGCTATTGTTACGTGCTTGCTGCTGTTATGCATGTCTTGCTGTTCTTCTAGTTTGCTAGATTATTGCATGCTAGTATCTCTTCTAGTCATGAATTATTTACTGGAATTAATCATAAACTTGCCTAATATTTCAACAGAAGCAACTAATAATGTTCATGTTTGCTGCAAGGGGTTGCACTGTTCCAATCCTGGATTGTGATCCTGACAACTTTCCTATGAAAATAATGGTTGAGTTCTTTGGTCCGGAACTGAACCAACAAGGTCATGCACTGATGCAATGGAAGATCCCATGGTTGCAAGCACTGCTCGAAGAGCGCTCTCCTGTGATTTATTGCTTGAAGATTGGGATCAGAAGCTCAGTTGTCAGTACCTTTTCTCTATTGCACTTGCCCTGGGACCCTGGTGGTCTTACTCGTCGTTGGCTTGGGATCAAGCCAAACTTCATGGGGATCGTTCAATGGGTGCGAGGATGGTGGATTTTTGTTGCGCTGATATATTGTTGTAGCCACTACTTCGACGGTGCATTGTACCTTGATCAAGTCTGTGTCGACCAAGACTACCACCTCCATGTCATTGTCGACCAAGTTCCTGTTGGTCATGACGACGACTATATTATCACAAGATTGAATCAGTGGCCTACAATTGGTCAACAAGGTGCTTTGTGTCTGATTCTGGTTGCTGATGTGCTCATGTTACAAGACCTACAACTGGCTTGGGATCCAGATGAGAAGGTCCTTGATTGGGTTCAGTTTGCAATGCAAGTTCCTCGGAAACCCAGTGGTTCGACATGGAATCGGCTTGAGGGCAAGCCAAAACTTATGGAGGGGGATTGTCAGCGACCTTGCTATGGGCCGGCCCTATTCACCTCAACCTGGCCCATAAGATGGATGGCCTCCAACTATAAAAGGCACACGGTTGCCCACGGAAGGGGCGGCTTGGACGGAAGGCTTCGGCCTGGCTGGCGATCTCCCTCTCTGTAGCGTGTTCTTCCTCCTCTGTCTCCTCCTTCCTCTGCTTCCTCCTCCTGTAATTCTCGATTGGGTCTGTCTATATCACATCTAGATGTGAGATAATATCTCACATCTAAATGTGATGTCACCTTTAGAAACTGCCCTCGTTTGACAAAAAACAAACAAACTGTTTGCTTCCGATCCTCCCCTCCACGTGGACTTGTTTGTATGTTTTGGCTTGTACTGTTTTGTCCCTCCCACGCAACCAACCGAGCCCAACTACACCGCCTCCTGGGCCTTGTTTGTTGGATGTTTTTTTTCCTGTTTGTTTGTTTGGCAGAAGAAAAGGACTAGGCTTTATTTGTCCGCAGAAAACACTTACTTGCTTGTAGAATGAGTTTTGGTGGCTGGGAAAATAAAACCTAGACAGGGTTTATGCAAGTTTTGTGCGTATTTTACAAACATAGGGAATCACAGTGTATTGACAAAGAATCACAGTGTATTATAGTGTACAATCTTAAATTCTGCTCCAAACGAGTAACAAACAAAGGCTGGTCTTGTACAACCTTGTAGATACTTGTGACCTCTCTTTTTCCATCTTTTGATGGGAGAAACAAACAGAGGCTGGTGTGTAGGAAAAACACACATCAGTTGGCTGGCATCAGTTCAAGATACGTTGTCTTGTTCTCTCAAAACAGGGCTAAAAACAGAGTATATGTGTAAGAGCAGACAAACAAAATTTTGGTGCTGTGCCAATTAATAAGTACAAGTCAGTGTATTATAGTGTAGGAAAATTTGATGTAGTTTCATAAACTGATCAGGCAATAAAATCTGAAAAAATGACTGTCTTTTGCATTGTTGAGAAGGGAATTTATATTCAGAATGGGGGAAATGCATGATGACAAAATGGCCATAAGAAATCACATTCATAGTTCCATCCTTACAAATCTGCAGACTGGAGTAAATGGCAAAGCATACTTAACTTGTTAGGAAAAATTGCCTATTCTATAAATGAAACACTCCATTCTCAACTAAAAAAAGGGAGAAAAAACTTTGAAACTAACTACAATCAACCGTGTTAGAATTCCTTAGATAACTAAATCACAGTGTGTTGTACCATGTTGATAGAAAAAATCAAAAAAATGTTCATATATTTGATAAGCAAAAACTAAGATCATATAACAGCGGTTTGCTTGTTTTAAGGTTAAAAATGGCGTGTATCAGGTTGTGGTTCAACTTTTAGTCTTCACCATAAAAGTGATGACAGCTACAACTGATGTAAAAATAGGAGTCTACATCTGATCAAAATCTTAAGTTGAAAAAAAGAAAGCAGCTACAACTTTCAGTCTTCACATACAAAACACAAGCATAAACTTTTTGAATATCTATTCCAACAAATTTTTTGATTCATTGTAGCATTGCATTTGCAGCAAATGAAGGTATCTATGCTGACTACATTGGTACTCAGTGCGATCCAGCTTAGAAAAATCTGATTGAGGACGAAACAAATATAAACCTGTATGTTTTGATCGTAGCATATGCGCTCCCGGTAACACTGGGATGGTGTTTGACCGAGGCTTTCTCAAATGCAAGGCAATGGAGCTAATTTTCTGCAGATGATTCCACCTTACTCATTCGCCTATCCGGTCCATCAGTTTGGAACATCATCAAATTGTCTGGCTATTGTGAATAACATTTCAATTTCGGTTGCACCTCGAGGCTCCACTTGCAAGTGACATCAAAACAGAAAGCCCAGTTGCAAGTCGAGGGTCCACTTGCAAGTGGCATGAAAACAAAAGACCGGTTGCAAGTCGAGGTCCACTTGCAAGTGGCATAAAAAGACCTGGTTGCAAGTCGAGGCTCCACTTGCAAGTGGCATGAAAAACAAAGGAACCCGATGCTAGTCGAGTGTCCACTTGCAAGTGGCATAAAAAAAGAAGACCTGGTTGCAAGTCGAGGGTCCACTTGCAAGTGGCATGAAAAACAAAGGAACCCGGTTGCAAGTCGAGGGTCCACTTGCAAGTGGCATCAAAAAAATAGAAGACACAGTTGCAAGTTGAGGGTGCACTTGCAAGTGGCATCAAACAAAAAGACCCAGTTGCAAGTCGAGGGTCCACTTGCAAGTGGTATGAAAACAGAAGACCCAGTTGCAACTTGAGGTTCCACTTGCAAGTGGCATAAAAAACAAGACCTGGTTGCAAGTCGAGGGTCCACTTGCAAGTGGTATGTAACAAAAAGGTTGAGTTGCAAGTCGATGATCGACTTGCAAGTGGCTTCAAACAAGAAGACACAGATGCAAGTTAGTCGAGAGTCAACTTGCAAGTGGCATCGAACGAAAAAGAACCCAGTTGCAAGTCGAGTGTCCACTTGCAAGTGGCATGAAAACAAAAAAGACCCAGTTGCAAGTCGAGGTTCCACTTGCAAGTTGCATCAAAAAAAGATGACCTAGTTGCAAATCGAGGGTCCACTTGCAAGTGGCATGAAAAACAAAGGAACCCGGTTGCAAGTCGAGGGGCCACTTGCAAGTGGCATCGAAAAAAAGAAGACCTGGTTGCAAGTCGAGGGTCCACTTGCAAGTGGCATGAAAAACAAAGGAACCCGGTTGCAAGTCGAGAGTCCACTTGCAAGTGGCATAAAAAAATAGAAGACGCAGTTACAATTCGAGGGTCCACTTGCAAGTGACATGAAAAAAAAAGGAACCTGGCTGCAAGTCGAGGATCCACTTACAAGTGGCATCAAAAAATAAAATAGAAGACGTAGTTGCAAGTCGAGGGTCCACTTGCATGTGGCATCAAACAAAAAGACCCAGTTGCAAGTCGAGGGTCCACTTGCAAGTGGCATGAAACAAGGAACCCGGCTGCAAAGTCGACGGTCCACTTGCAAGTGGCATCAAAAATAGAAGACCCAGTTGCAATTCAAGGGGTCGACTTGCAAGTGGCATCAAACAAGAAGACCCAGTTGCAAGTTGAGGGTCGACTTGCAAGTGGCATCAAACAAAAAAGACCCAGTTGCAAGTTGAGTGTCCACTTGCAAGTGGCATGAAAAACAGAAGACCAAGTTGCAAGTTGCAAGTGGGCATAAAAAATACGTAGTTGCAAGTCGAGGGTCCACTTGCAATTGGCATAAAACAAAAAGACCTAGTTGCAAGTCGGGGGTCCACTTGCAAGTGGCATCAAAAAAAAGAAGACACGGCTGGAAGTGGAGGGTCCATTTGCAAGTGGCATGAAAACAGAAGACCTAGTAAGTGGTATGAAAACAGAAGTCCTAGTTGTAGGTCGAGGGGAAACTTGCAACTGGCATCAAATAAAAGACCTAGTTGCACATCGAGGGTCCACTTGCAAGTGGAATGAAACAAGGAACCCTGTTACAAGTCAAGGGTTGACTTGCAAACTGGCATAAAAAATAGAAGACCCAGTCACATGTCGAGGGTCGACTTGCAACTGGCATCAAACAAGAAGACCCAGTTGCAAATCGAGGGTCCACTTGCAAGTGGCATCAAACAAAAGACCCTAGTTGCAAGTCGAGTGCAAGTCGAGGCTCGACTTGCAAGTGGCATCAAACAAAAAGATCCAATTGCAAGTCGAGGCTCGACTTGTATAACACAAAAGCGAAGAACGGATGCAAGTCGAGGATCGACTTGCATGTGACATCAAACAAAAGGACCTAGTTGCAAGTCGAGGATCCACTTGCAGTGGCATGAAAAACAAAGGAACCCGGTCGCAAGTCGAGGGTCGCCTTGCAAGTGGCATCAAACAAAAAAGACCCAGTTGCAAAGTCGAGGGGCTAGCTTGTAACTGGGGGCAATGTACAACTAAACACATATGGTCTAGTTGCAAGTTGAGGCTTGACTTGCAAGTATGTTTGACTAACAAAAAAGCGCCCCCAGTTGCAAGTCAATGGTTGAATGCAAAACTGTGGCCTCGAGTTGCGAGCTAGGATTCGAATTGCAACTCGGTCAACTAAAACAAATCAAAACAAAACAAAGCTTCCCCCATTTGCGTGTCATTTGCTCACTTTCAATTCGGGGCCCTTGAGTTGCAAGTCAGGGGGCGGCTTGCAATTGGGGCAACCTAAAAGCTAAAAAAAGTCAAGGCCAGTTGTAAGTCGAGGCTTGACTTGCAACTAGGTCCGTTCAAACAGAAGAAAAGCGCCACCAATTACAAGTCAACCGTTTGCTGCAAAATTGTAGCCTTAAGTTGCTAGTTAGGGCCCGACTTGCAAATGGTTCAACTATCAACTACAGAAAAACAAACCACCCAGTTTTGGGTGAAGCTTCACTTGCAACTAGGGGGCCCTGAGTTGCAGTCGAGAACTATGTTGTAAGTCAAGGCTTGACTTGAAACTAGGTTCAACAACAACATGAAAAACAAATTCCCCCTCCCCAAGTTGCAAGTCAAATGGTTGACTTACAAGCTGTGCCCTCGAAGTTGCAAGTCGTGGTCCGACTTGCAAGCTGGTTCAACTACAACTACGACAAAACAAAGTCCCCTTGAGTTGTTAGTCGGGGTTCGCTTGCAACTAGGTCAACTACAACTATGACAAAACAAAAGCTCGATAATTGTGAGTCGATTGTTGACTTTCAACTCAGAGCCCTCTAGTTCGAGTCACGGGCCGGCTTGCAACTCGGGCAACCTACAACTACAACTTGACTTGCAACTATGTTCGACTAACAAAAAAAGCACACCGGTTCTAAGTCCATGGTTGACTACAAAACTGTGACCTCGAGTCGTGACTCAGGGTCCAACTTGTAACCGGGTTAACAACAACTACGACAAAACAAAACCCCCCGCCCCCATTTGCGAGTCGAGCGTTGACGATCAATGTTCCCACCATCAGTGGCGATAAGCATCCCAAACCTTCTTCCCTAAGCCTCAACCAAATTGTTATCCCTACTGCATATGATGTCTCGTTGAGCTTCTTCCACATTTTTACCATTGTTCTCCTCCTCAGCTACATGTGATGCAGCACCTTGCTCTCCTTCCTCTTCATCGGAATCAACTACAACACCCTGGGCAGCACCGCCCATGCTCCTCTTTATCCCCAACCATTTCATCAACTAGTTCAGCCTTCAACTCCAACTGAGCCACTACCCCTCACCGATGGAGCACACACAAACCGCCTTGGCGATCCGTCCATTCATGTGGAAGATGACAAGCTGCTTGTGCCCAAGGTTGAAGTCCTTGATGAACTTCCTTCCAGTCATTACCACTGATGCGTGTGGTTTTGTGCCCCATGTACACATCCACAACGTATCTATGACCATCTTGCTTGAAGTTCATGAAACCACCGGACAAGTCTTTGGGGAACTGGTCCTGACAGAGCATGGGAGTATCTTGAAAAAATAGATATGAACTTGTGCAAAATAGGTAAAAAATTTAAAAAACAAAAATGATTGTAACACTAGGGCAAAAGGACAAAAAATATGGCAGAAAGTTTACTATGAAGGTTTGGTCAGCATCGCGAAGATACATGTCGAAGCTCTGACCATTGTCACTCTGACAATGCAAAAAGCAAACCGGGCGAAGCATCCTGGTCAAGCAAAAAAAGAAAAAAAAATGGTGTCATAATAGAATTGTCCCAATTAAACATAAAAAATAAAATTATACTCCTGGGGGGATGCTAACATCCCTTACCATCAAAACACTAAAATTAAAAAGTGAATTCGACCAACTATAGAAGAACTACAACATGCTTGTGTGCAGATTACTACACTGAATTTTTTAATAAAAAACTATAGTATCAGCAAAAAATCTGCTAGAACTATATAAACAACTCCACTGATCCTATTTCAAAACAGTCAGGAAAAATAACCAAAATAAATAAATGAAAAAATAGAACCATTTATAAATGAAGCATGGGCGGCAGAAAAATCTAGAACATACATCAAAACAACATGTAAATCTGCTGGGTGAACACTAAAAAATGACTGGCAAAACTGTTGGCAAAACGAATTGCTTAATTTCAAAACTGAAGTTGATCCTCTCAGATAATCAAAATTGTAGACCCCTGGTATGGAAGAAATATTACAGCAAGCAAGCAGCTCACACACAAAAGAGAGATGCAAAAAATACTAGCGAGTCTCATGGCATGAACTACAAGCATGTTTTTGTACAAAAAAAATCACGACACTGAAAAGACTTCTAGAACTACATCAAACAACAACACTGAAAAGTTCATGAACTACAGCAACACAGTACACTCAACCTACATCAACGCATACATATACTCGCCTACTTCAACACTACATTGAACCTAAGTGACCTCCCTTGCCTCTGCTATGACTTGCTATACTATGCTTATCCTGTTTCCCCCTGGCTGACTTTGACTACCACCAGGACTACTAACCCCTCTACTGTACTTGAGGCCATTAGTAGATACAACTAGTAACTAGAAAAAATAGTCTGGATACGTCTATATTATAGGCACAGAAAGTTCAACACTTGCCTGTTTTTTCCAGGACAACACTTGCTTGTTTTGGCTGTACCAGATCTACAGACACTTGAATAGCAGGCAGTTTTGTATTCTAGGCACGCAAACTTGCACAAGACACAGCACTGTAGTACATCTAGCAAACTGATACTTCTTGTGGATTATAAGAGAAATCACCAACATGTGCCTACTACCGTTGTTAGCCTACCTAGGCATGCATCCACAAAAAAACATTAAAAAACAACTTACCACTATCTTCACAACGATTTAGACTCGTATTACTACAAACACATCTAGTAAATATCTGAGAATTTCACCTCCTATTACAACTCACATGAATAGACATAGAGTGAGATGCTCTGGAATTTGTACACAACAAACAAACATCACGCGGGATGGATCAAACACAACTTAGTTTCAGAGATACAAACTGAATCACACATAATGGATCTCCCCTGTCTGTTAAACACTCTCACACAATCACAAAAACCAACAAAAAAAGTCATCACTGGTCGCATAGCACACAAGACTTGGGGCAAACACTAGAACATGTATCAACTCCTGGACCTACCACCCACTGAATCTCTAGACACAAAATTCTACCGGCCCACTGAATCCCTACACAAGATTTGTCGATTGGGGCAAACCCTAGATTGATGGATACACAAAAGAAGAACAAATAACAGGGACACAAAAAGGGAGGGGAAATTACTCACTTCAGTGTGGGCGTCTCTCCTCCCTTCTCACTTTGCTGCGGGGGTCTCTCCTTCCTTCTCACTCTCGACAACGCCGTCGCCTGGAACCCCTTCGGAGAGGAAAGGGTGTGGACTGACCAAAGGAATGGGAGCAGGCCCCTGCCCTCACGATAAAACAAACAGTACGGGTGCTGAGAGAAAATGTGAGGGAACGGCCCATAACCGAGACAAAGTAAAATGGCCCACCGGCCGAAAAATCGCGAAAAGAGAAACAAACAACAGCCCGCCTCCCACTTGCATGGCCGCGGATGCGGGCCGTCGCGCCCGACAACGCCACGCGAGCTAGCGCGCGAGCGAGACAATCAAGTTGCACGAATATTAAAGACAAACAAGATCCAACGGTTCTAGAGTTAGATGTGAGATAACTATTTCACATCTAGATATGAAATAGCAAATCTGTTCTCGATTTATAGGCAAACTATGGTGATTGAGTAAAACTACTAGCTGGATCCTAACACAAAAAGACATAAACGACTCCATTATCGCTTCAAACGGACAAAAATATATCAAGACGAACGTCCTTTTGGGGGCGGTGCGCTGGATTTGGCCTAACCGCCGAGAATCGAAGATGCCGCTGGTGTAGGCTGCGCTGAACTCTGAAGAAACTACTAGCGAGTCTGCTTTCCGAAGGTAGATTGATTGGTTGGTGTGGTTCGTCGGCTGTACGATCGTGTATTTAACTATTTATAGAGTGGCGGTGATAGGGTCGGGGTCGGGGTCGGTGAGGTTTACGTGTTTGCTGAGCTCGCAGAATGTAGCATATAAACTGTGGAAAGGGAAATTTCCATGGCGCGCGAGCTTAGCGGACCTCGTGGAAGAAGACGTAGACATGCGCTGACCAATCGGCGATGGAAAAGGACGTACCGGCTGCTGACCGACCGGCCGACGAGGTGTGAATTGTTGGCCTGCGACTGCGTGTCAACAAGACCTGGCATTTAATTTCCAGCTAGCGGTCTCGCAGCTGAGCTGTGCGAATTTGAAAAATGGAAGGTCAGAATCGAGGGCTCAAATTCTGTTGTGGTGTGCTGTTTTGTTTGCGCAGAAGAGAGGACGTGTGTACGTGTGAATGTGAGCACCGGCCTAGCTCGCCAGCCGGCTTGCCTCGGTGGACTTGCTAAGTTGGTACCAGGCAACTTTCTCAGGTACTTGAATGTGTTTGGTTGGTGTCCACACCACCACAAGCCTGGCCTGAATGGGTGCCTGGCAACTTTCTCAGGTACTTGAATGTGTTTGGTTGGTGTCCACACCACCACAAGCCTGGCCTGAATGGGTGCCTGAAGTCTGCCTGGTCCCTGTTTTGTTTGTGTCTTGAGAAAGAAAATACATGCCTGGCCTGGGTGGTCCAGCAATGCCATTAGCCTGGTCAAGTTGAAAAAAATAAAGAATAAAAAAAGATTCGTAGCCCAGGCAGTAGATTAGCCAGGCCCAGGCGTCCAACTCCTTACACCTGGACGTGCCACAGCATGGCCTGGCTTTTGCTTAAGAATTATTTATTCTTTTGATGACCAGATGATGCAGCACCCTGCCAGGCTACGAACCAAACGCACAGCTGCCAGGCTAGCCTGGGCAGGCAGGAAATCATCACTTTACCAGGCCCACGTCAGGCATCGGAGATTTCCAGGCAAGGAGCTGAGAATGCGAACCAAACTAGCCCTAAAAGTGCCAGGCGCCCGCCTGCGGATCATGCGTTGTCACTCCGAGGCCAAACTCCAACCCTAGACCCCAAACGAACGTTTGCTTTGTCCGAATTTTAACTATTTGCGTCCGTAAAAAACGGACGGCCGTGTTCGGTTTTGGTGTCTGCCTACTAGTGCACCCAACCGGCGGCCACATTGCATCTTGTCCAGTTTGGCATTTAGAAAAAAATCGACCGTGTATTTTTAAAACATACTATAAACTTAATTGAACACGAATATAACTTAAAACGGTTAAAAAGGACAAGGATCGGATGGCTAGGTGGCTGACAAGTGGGTTCGCACATGCGTGTGTCTTTAATGTGGGCAGTGGGAAGTAGGTGGGCGGCCGCCACACGGGCCCGAGGCGAACGAGAAGCGGGCGCATGGCCGTCTGTCTGCTGTCCATTTGGACGCAAACTAGGAGCAAGTTTGCTCCGGAAATGGATCGAGCCTGACGCCAAACGGGCAGAATTTGGGGATGGAGTCGCGCATTTGTCCGCTTGAGTCAAAATGGATACGCGCGGAGGGTCGTTGGAGTTGGCCTGACTCGGTTTTCGTTGTCAAGGCATCTCAAACGCGGACTTGAAGGAAATATGCCCTAGAGGCAATAATAAAGTTATTATTTATTTCCTCATATCATGATAAATGTTTATTATTCATGCTAGAATTGTATTAACCGGAAACATGATATATGTGTGAATACATAGACAAACTTAATGTCACTAGTATGCCTCTACTTGACTAGCTCATTAATCAAAGATGGTTATGTTTCCTAACCATAGACATGTGTTGTCATTTGATTAATGGGATTACATTATTAGGAGAATGATGTGATTGACTTGACCCATTCCTTTAGCTTAGCACTTGATCGTTTAGTATATTGCTATTGCTTTCTTCATGACTTATACAAGTTCCTATAACTATGAGATTATGCAACTCCCGTTTACCGAAGGAACACTTTGTGTGCTACCAAACGTCACAACGTAACTGAGTGATTATAAAGGAGCTCTACAGGTGTCTCCAAAGGTACATGTTTAGTTGGCATATTTCGATATTAGGTTTTGTCACTCCGATTGTCGGAGAGATATCTCTGGGCCCTCTCGGTAATGCACATCACTATAAGCCTTGCAAGCAATGTAACTAATGAGTTAGTTACGAAATGATGTATTACGTAACGAGTAAAGAGACTTGCCGGTAACGAGATTGAACTAGGTATTGAGATACCGACGATCGAATCTCGGGCAAGTAACATACCGTTGACAAAGGGAACAACGTATGTTGTTATGCGGTTTGACCGATAAAGATCTTCGTAGAATATGTAGGAGCCAATATGAGCATCCAGGTTCCGCTATTGGTTATTGACCGGAAACAGTTCTAGGTCATGACTACCTAGTTCTCGAACCCGTAGGGTCCGCACGCTTAACGTTACGATGATGAGTTATATTATGAGTTTATAGTTTTGATGTACGAAGGTTGTTGAGTCCGGATGTGATCACGGACATAGCGAGGAGTCTCTAAATGGTTGAGACATAAAGATTGATATATTGGAAGCCTATATTTGGATATCGAATCGTTAAGGGTGAAATCAGGATTTTTAGAGATACAGGGGTTCTGGAACCCCCGGGGTTAATGGGCCTACATGGGCCCTAAGGGAGAAAAGAGGAGCCGGCCGGGGCAGGCGCGCCCCCTCCCCTAGTCTGAATAGGACAAGGAAGGGGTGGGCGGCGCCCCCTTTCCTCTTTCCCCCTTCCCCTTTCCTTCTCCAACAAGGCAAGAGGGGAGTCCTACTCCCGGTGGGAGTAGGACTCCTCCAGGCGCACCCCTAGGGGCCGACCGCACCTTCCCACTCCCTCCTTTATATACGGGGGCAGGGGGGCACCCCATGACACACAAGTTGATTTTCGTGATCGTTCCTTAGCCGTGTGCGGTGCCCCCTTCCACCATATTCCACCTCGGTCATATCGTAGCGGTGCTTAGGTGAAGCCCTGCGTCAGTAGAACATCATCACCGTCACCACGCCGTCGTGCTGACGGAACTCTTCCCCGACACTTTGCTGGATCGGAGTCCGGGAAACGTCATCGAGCTGACCGTGTGCTAGAACTCGGAGGTGCCGTAGTTTCGGTGCTTGATCGGTCGGGCCGTGAAAACGTACGACTACATCAACCGCGTTGTTATAACGCTTCTGCTTTCGGTCTACGAGGGTATGTGGACAACACTCTCCCCTCTCGTTGCAATGCATCACCATGATCTTGCGTGTGCATAGATTTTTTTTTGAAATTACTACGTTCCCCAACAGGACTCTCGAAACGCGTCTAGATCAAACTGTCCGGAGCCTTCAGATCATCCAACGCGATACAGTATAGATTCATAAACTCCAAAATCACGCAATCCGGACGCAAATCAAGGGGAGATTTGTGGGTGTCCGGACTCGCCGCCACATCCTCGCTTGGACCACCGTCACATACGCGTCCGACATCCTGGTCCTATCTAAAAATATCTCCTGCAGGGTCACACCTCCACTCCCTAAGTTGCATTCATGCCCGGCCAGGCTGGACGCGTGCGGTCATTGGAGCTGACGCTGAAGCGGCGCCAAGACTGTCGGCCGCGCCGCGTCCCGGTCTCTATGTTGGTTCAATGTCGGAGAGACGTGACTAGACATGATGGCTCTCTACCACACTCCACTACAGGAAAATACTTGTAAGTCGATTATCACAAATACTCGGTGAACGACCTTTTGACCTCAGCTACCAGTAAGCCTAGTGTTGCGAAAAAGAAAACTTCCACCCCCACGTCGCCTCCTCTGGCGACTCAGGGGACGACTCCCTCGCGTGCCGCCAGGCTTTCCCATCTCCCCTTCTCGTCTCGCCGCTGCCGGAGGCGCTCCGCCGGCGAAGCCCGGGCAGGCTCCAGTGAGGGCGGCGGCGGGTCCTCTTCCTAGGCGCCCTCCTTTCTTCTCCTTCCCTCCTCGCTGGGTGTGGCGGCTGCGCGGCGGCGCATGCTGATCTGCGAGGTCCGGCGGCGGGGTGTAGCGTCGGTCCACGGAGGGCGGCTGGCTGTCGTCGGGGTGGCCCAGGCACGTGGTGGGGTGGTCGCGGTCAGCCGGGGCAAGCGGCCAGATCTGAGCGTCGTGCCCTTTCACAGATCTGGCAGTGGGGATGGTGGCGGTGCGCGATTCTTTGCATCTGGCAGCAGCTTGGCTCTTTGGTGCTTTGGCGGCGGGGCTGGCGGGAAGAGGTGCGACCAATGGTTGCATGCTCTGTCGGACATAGGCTTGGTCCCAGCGAGCGGCACGGGCTTGGGCAGCGGCTCGGCGTGGTGGCTGCTCTGGTCGTGGGCTACGGCGGCGCAGGGTGGTATGGTGGCCTCCCTGCTACTTGGTATCTACATGGCAGCTTGGCGGTTCTGGCTGCTGCGAAGGTTGCCTTCTCCGCCGGCGTCGGCTCATTTGCAAGTGGACTGTTTCGGCCTTCGATCCCTCTCCTCGGTGTCCGGATGCTACTTTCATCGAAGGGCTGGTCCTCTCCCAGCTGCGGTCCATCGCCTGTTTCGCACCCGGGGCTGCAGGACCGAGCTCGTCCCGCGCCCAGCTACAGGACCGAGTTTGTCTCGCGCCCGGTAGCAGGATCATGCTCGTCTCGCGCCCGGCTGTAGGACCGAGCTCGTCTCGCGCCTGGCTACAGGATTGTGCTCGTCTCGTGCTCGATGCGGCAAGACGGGTCGATGGGGGCCAGTTTTGGCCGGCCTATTGGGTCTCGGCGCTGGGGGCCGTCCAGGGGTGCGAAAGGCGGGGCCATTCGACCCGTCTCTTTGGTTGGGGTAGCGGTGGGTCTCGAGTGTGGTGCTGTCTTAGGTCTTGGATGTCGGCGCGACGACCCTGGTGGTGGTAGCACAGTGCTCCTGGGCAAAGCCCGTGGCTCGGTGCTGCCTGGTGGTCATGGCCGTGTGGGCAGCGTGGTAGCTGGGGTTTGGCGTTCGGTGGCGGTGAGTGTTGGCCGGGGTGAAACCTGCTCTGACTTCGCACGGACCAGCGGCGGCGAAGCTCGTTCCCTTCTTGAAGGCGTCGTCGCGGCCCTCATTGCCCGTTGTGGTGCTCCAGGGGAAACTCTGATCCTTGGATCGGGCGGTGGCGGCGTTCCGGTGTCGTAACCTTTCTGAAGGCGCCGCCTTGGAGACCTCGGTTCGTCATATGAGGCTTCATCTCTTCGCGGTAGCATTCACGGTTGGAGTCCCCGGGTGCTCGTGTAGTGCTAGGGACGATGTTTCTGCGCTCAGCGCCTTTGTATCCTGGCTTGGGTGTGTGTGTGCGTTGTGGTGGAGTGTGTTTGTATCGGGTTGTTGTTGATCGTTGCTTTATATATAAAGCGGGCGAAAGTCTTTTTCAGTAAGCCTAGAGTTGTTCCCGGTTATGCTGGCCAGCTTAGATAATACAAACAATTGAGTGTAAGCCGAGATCTTTTTCATGGGGACTCAGCTTACCTATAAGTCGAGCTCAAAACCCTGGCTCTCGGCAACACAAAGGTACATGACAGCCACCCGATAGAACGGAGGTGCCACGTGGACCCACTGTAAGCCGAGTGCCCCTCTCGGCTTCAATTTCCCGCCTGGAGCAATCACGTGTCGCCACATGCCCAAGAATAAGTTGATTGTATTTCAATTCATGCACGGCTTATAGGTAAGCTGATATCCTCCATCCATGCACGACTTCTACATAAGTCGTGTGCCCTGCTCGGCTTTATTTCCCTACCCGGAGCAACCGCTTGCCTCCGTGTGCACATATAAGGGCATGGCCAACGCTCCACTGTGGATGGGTGCCCCAGCCCTATACGTCACTTGCAATTGTCCAGCTCAGCTCAACCTGTAGCCTGCAGACTAAGACGGGATCCTGCAGAGGAAGTAGGCTCTTGGCTGGCAAAAGTAAGAGAGAGTGGGCAAAAGCAAGAGAGATGAGGGGAGCCAGCCATCCACGTTCACGTGAAGTACAGGGAAAAGAGGATGTATATGTCATACATTGGCCTGATAGGGCAGCTCCATGCGTTGGGTGTTTGACAGATTAAATAGTACTCCATCCATCTTTACTTATGTGGAAAAGATGAAGCACTAGGAAGGTGATGCTTCCATTGTACATGCCTAAGTAGATGTCCCCTGTCGGCTTATACCTGCACTTGCAATGACATTTGGTCGGAGTTCCTAGGAGCTGACACGTAGGTTTTATGCTCGGTTTACATGTGTTATCCGAGTATAATACTTGACTTATATCCCTGTCGGGGGTTGGGTGCGACATATGCCAAAGGATGGCTTATCATGGAGGGGGCGAGTAGAACGTCGTCGGTGCCTGGAAACGGGATGAGGCGAAGACATGCATGCCGTGAATCTTACCCAACCGAGGGCTCTCAGGAGATAACACCCCTACTGCTGCTCTGCGGGGTCTCCGCATGATCACTATGGCAAAGTGGGTACAAGAGGCTCCTTGAGCTGTTTGGGGCGAGGAAGGAGAAGGGCTCGGCTTGCTCTTCTCTCCCTCTATATGTGTGTCTAAAACTACTAGCTTCCAACCCTTTGCATGGGTGCCCCGGGGGGTTTATATAGGCCTACCCCCTGGGGGTACAATGGTAATCCGGCTGGGTGTGGGTCCAAGCCGTCAGTCTCTAAGTCGCCGTCTTCTCCGCCGACTATTGGGGCCCGCCGACTAGTGGGCCCTGGCGGCGGCCCAACATGGGGTGACAGCCCTTGTCCCTTGTGGGCCAGGTCTTGCCATTGCAGATTCTGTGCAGCCGTGCTTCTAATGTGAGCTTGGTCATGGGGTTATGGCAGCAGTGTTGCCGCTTTGGCGGCGATCCTTATTGCCATTCCCATCTTGTCTCAGTTAATGGCGCGTGGATCCCGCGGGAGGGGTCGGCCGACTCCCGGAGGCCGACTCCATCGGGTCCGTCTTTGGGGCGCTCTCGCCGTCTTCGGTACTCCCGCCGACAGGCGGGTCCCGCCGTCTTCGGGTCGTACAGACAGGCCATCGTGGAGTGCGGGAATCGCTTGCAGTGCTGATGTCGAGGCGGCATGGCAATGATGCTGCGGCCGGACGGAGATCTCCGTCGATGCAGCGCTCAGTAGTATACCTGCCCTTTATGGGCAGGGGTGAGGATGGGCGCAAGGCGGCCTTACCCCATCCCGCTCGTAGTCGCTTCAAAGCAGGAGGTCGTTGGGGTCGTGGGCGCCTCCTATAGCCGGCCTCGCTGGAGGTCGCTGGCTTGAGTCGGCTTGTCACGAGGTCGCCGTCTTAAAGTCGGCTTGTCTCGAGGCCGCCTCACGGGGCTCGGCCCGGAGGGTAGTCAGCGACGACTGCTGCCGACTCTCTGAAGGCGACCTTTGTCTTGGGGTCTTGAGGCGAGATCGCCCGATGCTTTGAAAGGTTCATGGGCTCGGGTTCGCCTACATGTAGTCCATTACTCCGTGATAGTCCCAGGCCGGGGGCGCCGAGGGCAGCCCGTCGAGAGCCTCGGCGGCTTCATCCCTTTGATGGAAGAATCTGGACTCGGCCCGTCGTCTCCATCTCGAGTCGGCCTTGCAGGGGCCGTCTTGCTCTTCAAAGGTTTGAAGGTCGCTGGCGGGGTCGGGCGGCGTGCGATAAGCTTCCGGCCGCCGCCGTGGGCCCGCCATGCGACGCCCAGCGGCAGGCGATCTGCCAGCCCACGCGTGACAAGACGGGCCCGTCGGAGGGGCCCGCCACTACTGCCCGGCGCGCAGCCAGATCCGTTGTGGTCGTGCGGGCGGTTGGGCTCACGCCGTTCTGCGTGCGATAGCGTCGTGGAATTCATCGTGAGGCGTGGGGCGTGGGCGCGATTAATCCCGCCCGCCCCTCGGCCGCAGCCTAGGTGCCTATAAGTAGGCGGGGAGGGAGGCGGCGGCGACGCGCGCTCTCTCATCCGCTCCCCTGCCTCGTCTTCTTCCTTGCTCCACGCGCCGAGCCTCGTTTCTTCCTCGCCGCGGAGATGAGCTCCTCATCCGCCGCCGCGCCTCCACCACGCGCTCCGGCGTGTGGGGCAACTCCATCATCGATAGCGACATAATCAATTCCGCCGTCAAACGCGCGCATCCCGGCGGTCACCTAGTGCGGGCCCGCGCGCGCCGAAAAGCGAAATCACGCCGGCGCGGAGGAAAGCGGCGGGTGGTTTTCGCTTGCACCTCATGCGCGGGCTGGGGCTGCCGGCGGCGGCTTCTTCCGTAGCGTTCTTGGAGTTCTTGGGCTCCGGCCGCACCACCTCACCCCCAACACGGTGGTGCTGCTGGCCGCCGCCGCATCCTTATCGCGAAGGTTTTCTCGAGTTCTCCCCACCATCGAGCTGTGGGGAATTCTTCCAAGCGGCTTCGGGACCCGTCGCTCGCGTGCGGCTCTGTGCGACACGTTCATCGCCAAGAGGAGGCGGTGCCGAGAATCCTTTCCCTGCCATCCCCTCATCAAGTCGGTGAAGATGTGGCAGCGCTCGACTTCTCGTCAAGAACGTCGCCCGACGGCGGCGGAGTCAACTTGCCGCCCTCGTGGGCGGCGAACTATGAGCCGACCCACCGGCTGGTCCTCTGAGGCCGGGACTTGACCCTCGCGAGCACCGCCGCCGTCCGCAGTGACTCAGAATAATCTGATCGGAGAGCCTGGCTGAGGGCAGACTTGCTAGCCGCCGCCGTGGCACGCCGAGTTCTCCTCTTCAAGGCCGACCTCATCTGATCGCGGATGGCGGCCTTGGGACCAACCGGCTGTGCTCCAAGGACATGCCCCACGCGGAGGTGGTGGACACGGTGAACTTCTTGGCGACTGCGACCTCACGGAGGAATGGCATTTCGCAAGGAGCCATATTCGCGCGCCAATCCCGCCGATGGTAAGTTGTCTCTTGCTTCTGTTTCCTTCCTTAGCCGGATCCGCTCTTACTCCTTGGTCTCTTCGACTCAGAATCCTCTCATGCCGCCCTCGGCCGGCGCTGGGCCGGCGCGCTCGCGATTCGTCCCCCGACAGGCGGAGAGTGGCGACAACCCCGACTTGGGCGTGGCGGCGATGGGCTGACGCCGAGGGAGGAGGGCCGGCGACTTGAGCCCTCGGCCACCTTTGAGATCGCCCGATGATGAAGTCTCCCCGCCGCCAGTGAGAGCCAGCCATCCGCGTGAGCTCCTCCGCCGCCTTTAGGGTCGGCGCCGAAGAAGCGCGGGCCGGGCCGAGTCAATAGCGGCCAGCCAAGAAATTGAGGGAGCGGCCGCGCATGACTCGTATGAAAAGCGGTCGCGAGGCTAACCGCCGCAAGGAGGTGAAGAAACCACCGCTGGTCTCGCGTAAGTATCTTTTTTATTCTGTCTTGTTTTCTTTGGTCCGTCTTGCCCGAGTCTTCTCATGTCCTTTTTCTCATCAGGCTCCTTACTTTGGAGAGGGTCGCCGCCGCCTCAAATCATGGGGTCGGCAGAGCGTCCGCCAGCCAGATCGCGGGTTGACCTCGGCCGCCCTCGGAGGCAACAGAGCGGAATCTTGGGAGAAAGCGACGAGGAGGCGCCCGCCCGAGAGAAGGCGGAGGCCGAGAAGGCGGTCGAAGCCGCTGCTGCAGCAAAAGGCAAGCCGAGGAGGCCGCGCCTTGATCGGTGCTGCTTGTCCTCCGTGAGCTCAGCGCCACCACCGCCGAGTTCACGGGGAAGTCGGAGGGAGTCGGTGGTGAGGTCCCGCCGCGAGGAGGAAGGCGGCGAGTCTCTTCGCGGCCGCGCCACCTCCGCCTCCACCGCATGATCTGAGGTCATGAGGCAAACAGCCGCGGACCCACCCGTGCCGCCGACCGGCGACAAAGCCGTGGCGCTGCTGCTTCTTCAAGTTGCCTCGCCGGTAGCAGCGCCGTCTTGAAGCGACCTCGGCGCGCTTATGAGAGGCGCCGCCCGGCTCGACCATCCCGACGCCGAGGCGACAAGCGCCGCGCCCGTTGGGTGGGTGCGAGGCGGCATGGGCCTGCTGAACACGGCGCTCTGGGCGTCCAGCGGCTGCTGGGCTGGCGACTCCCTCGAGGACCTTACCAAAGGCGCTTTGGCATCGCGATCCGCCATGCGGGCATGTTTCATTTCCGAATTTTCTCTTGATCTTCTCTGTAGAGGCGCGTGGCCCTGCTGGAGTGTAATCCCGAGTTTGGTTGACTCTGCTGAGCAGTGACCGAACTTTATTGCTACTTCAAGCTTTTATCGTATGCGGAATCCTTGTTACATGAATATCACAACCTCGCGCTACCACCTTCAACCGCATAGCGTTGAAGAGCTGAACAAGCGGGCTCTTGACTGGCGAGGAGCGAGGTGAGTTTTCTTCTTGGCGGCGCGCTTGCACCAGCGGGATGTAATCCCGAGATTGGGCACGCTGCTGCTTGATCGGGCGGATCTTCTGGCGACCTTCTTGGTAGCGACTTCGCGTCCTTCTTCTTTTATTCTTGAGTCCAACGCCGCTCTGCTGAGGGCAGCTAAATACTGGCCGAGACCGCTTTGCGCGCAAAGAGGAGGATTGCGGCAAGCTTCGCGGCGAGCGTGACCTCTTGGCAACGCATGGTGGCGAAAGCAGAGGAGCTGCTCAAGGCGGCCTTGGCTGAGGCGAGAGAAGAAAGAGGCCGCCCTCTGGCCGGTCGAGAGCGGCGCTCCGCTGGACCGACAGTGGAGCCTTGGTGACCTCCGGCTTCCATGAAATCGAAGATATCATTGATGGTAAGTTTGCTTTACTTTCTCTTTTGGGTTGCCGACTATGGGTTAAGCCGGCTCCTGTTTTCTAACTTGCTTTTCTTCTTCTTCTTGGCGGACTTCTTCCCTGGTCATCTGTGACCAATCAGGCCATCGAGGCGAACGCGAGGCTCGGAGGCGGGTGGCGCCGAGATCGCAGCCAATGCCCCGGACCCTTGACGAGCAGCTCCCGAGCATTGAGGCTCGTCTGCGGCCGCACATCGGATGTTCGCCGTCTTGATGTCGGGGCCCGAGCGATTGCTGCCCGCGTGGCGGACATGCTGTTCTGCGACTCCCAGCGGACCGCCCGGTTGGTGGAGGTCATGACTGGGCGTCTTGAGGCTTGGAAGGGCTCCGCGGCTCGGGCTGGTGCTCGCCGAGCCACAGAGTTCGTCAAGCGCGGTATCGTGGCTTGACTGGACGGCTGGCAGCGTTCCGTTCGAAGCCAGGCGGAGCTGCGAGCCGGCGGGCGCCCTCGTCGAGCATCTTGGCGGCGATCGCCGACTTCTACGGACACCAGTGTCTTCGTCCCAGCGGGCTGAAGGCGGTGGGGAAGCTTACCGCCGGAGTGGTTGGGATGAACCCGGACTCTGGCGAGATTGTGGTGATCGACTCGGCACCGAGGATGAGGGCGAGGCGGAGGGCGGAGGCGGCATGGAGGTGCCGAGAGCGGCGGGCAGCCAGCCTCGGCTCGACCGCGCCAAAGCAATGAGCAGCGCCCATCCGAGCCAGCCGCTGCCGAGCGATCAAACAAGGCCCTTGACCGGCCAGCCCGGCGCTGGCCCGCCGCGCCGCCTCCGGCCTTCAACCCCATCTGCTGCTTCTTAGGCCGCTGCCTTGGCTTTATTTTATCTGGTTGTTAGTCTTCGAAAGAACTTTGTTAATTCGCACAATTCCACCCGCGTGGTGTATTCTGAACCTCTGTTCGAAGATCCGACCAAGGGCCTAAGTTTGTGTAAATATTATTCTAATTTCATGTTTCCTTGCTTATTGCTCTTGTGGATTTTTCCTTGCCGCCTTCCTTAGATGCCGCCTTGCCCGTCAGGCAACCGCTCTCATGGATTGTCGTCTAGGTCAAGTGCTTGGCTACTTTGAGAAGGCAAGTACTTAGCCATTTAGAGTCGTTTAAGCAAGTTGGGTAGAAAAGCGGCAAGCCGGCTTCTTAAGAGTCGGTTTCACGAAAGCAGGCTGGGCGCCGATTTAAACTATGTGTATGCTTTGGATCCTTAGCCATTTTTTTCGTGTGGGCGCCCGCTACCTTACTCCTGCCCACCAAGCAGTCGCTCTGCGGCTGCGGCTTCGACGAGAGCGGCTTGGGCACCTGCGCTACTTGTCGGACTTGAGGAAGCACTTCATAGCTCAAAATGGCGAGTCCCGGGCCGACTAGTCGAGCCGGTGCCAAACAGCATAATCGAAAGGTAACATACTCAAAGGCATAATTCTTATCATATAGATAACAAAGCAGGCAGTCCCCCGAGCTCGTCTCGGGGCTGAAGTCTTGGTGTTTCAAACACAAAAGGTAGCGTGGTACATCTGCATCAACTTTAAAATCTTGGAGGAGATTCGCATTCCATGGCCGCTCTGTTTCTTTGCGGGTCGTCCCTCTTGCGTGCTTTCGGGGCTTCGGCGTCGATCGGGTAGTAGGAGTCGTTACCCAGCACTTTACGGATGATGACGGTCCTTCCCAAAGCGCCGTCGGCTTGTCTGGGCGGCTGTTCGCTGGATCAGCGGAGCACAAGGTCGCCCTCTAGGAAAGATCTTGGCTTGACCTTCTTGTTGTAATAGCGGCGCGCGAGCTCTGCTGGTAGATCTTTGGACCGGTGAGTGCCGGCAGCCGGCCCTCTTCCAAGAGATCGGCGCCGTCTTGGCGTGCTTCTTCTGCTTCCTCCTCGGTGTACATGGTGACTCGCGGGGAGTTGAACTCTATATCCGTTGGGATGACGGCTTCGGCACCGTAGACGAGGAAGAAGGGTGTGAAGCCAGTTGACTTGTTTGGAGTCGTACGCAGACTCCGGAGGACGGTAGCAACTCCTCAAGCCAGCGGCGGGACGCTCGATGGTTCGACGGGCGAGGCTTGATGCCGACAAGATGAGGCCGTTCGTTTCGCTCCACCTGGCCGTTTGACTGCGGATGGGAAAGCGGACGCTAAGTCGATCGGATGCCCGCGTCGCAAAAGCGGGCGAGGCGCCCTTGGCGAAATTTGTGCCGTTATCGGTGATGATCTGTGTGTGATGCGCCGCATCGAGTCGTGATGTCGGCGATGAAAGTCACTGCCGAGGACCATTCAACTTCTTGATGGGTTTTGCTTCTATCCACTTGGTGAACTTGTCCACCGCGACAAGTAGGTGAGTTAAACCACCTCGTGCCGTCTTTAATGGTCCCACCATGTCCGGGCCCCAGAACGACAAAGGGCGGCGATGGGGATAGTCTTGGCTGAAGCGGTTGAAGCGGCTTGAGCGGAACACTGGCACCCTTGAATTTTGAACTAATTCCTTGGCCTCTTCGAGGCAGTCGGCGAAGAAACCGTGTCGGAAGGCTTTGGCGGCGAGTGCTCTGAGGCTGCATGATGGCCGACTCATACGATGGATGTCTTCGAGGATTGCTTGGCCTTGCTCTGATTCGACGCAGCGGTGACGCTGTGCCTGACCAGCTCTCTATTGATTATAGTGTAGGCTGCCGCTCGGCGTTGCACTTGCCGAGCCAAGGTTTCGTTAGTTGGCAGCTCTCCGTTTACTAAGAACTTCAGGATGGGCTGGCCCCATGAGGGTGCTGCTATTTCTTCGATAGCCAGTACTGCTACTTGGACGAGGGCGGCTGGGCTGGGAGGCGGCGGGTTGGAGTCTGCAGCAGCTTGCTGAGTTGAAGAAGTCCCCGGGCCGATTGGCGCAGTCCCCGGGCCGAGTACTGGAGTCTTTGCAAGGGTCGTTGCAGTCCCCGGGCCGGGTTCTGAAGTCCCCGGGCCGGCTTAGACTGCCGCGTTCTTGGGGGCATCTTCAAGGATTCTTATGCCGTCTGCCGAGGCTCTGGAGTCGGACCTGCCTTCTTCAGGGGGAGCCGGCACAAAAATGGAGTCTGACTCTGGTGACGGTTTGACGGATGGCTTGAGAAGGCGCCAAGGGCGACTTTGATGGTATTGCTCGTCGGGTGGAGCCGATTCTTGCCGTGGCATCCGCTTGGTCGTTGTCGTTCCTTGGTACATGGAGGAATTCGCATCCCTCAAAATATCCACTCAGCTACTGTACCAGAAAGCGGTAGCTCGCCATATTTGCATCTTTGGCGTCCCAATCACCGGATGACTGTTGGACCACCAAGTCGGAGTCGCCATAGCACAGGATCCGGCGAATGCCGAGCTCTTTGGCAAGCGGACCCGTGGATGAGCGCCAGATATCTGGCGACGTTGTTGGAGGTGGCGAAATGGATCTGCAAAGTGCGTTTGAGCTTGTCGCCTTTAGGGAAGTGAGGACCATGCCAGCTCCCAAGCCGGTGCGCATCTTGGAGCCATCAAAGTGCATCCGCCAATGGCGGAGTCGGTATTGGCAGACATCTTGGGTCTCGCCCAATCGACGAGGAAGTCGGCCGGCGCGCCAGACTTGATGGCGGTCTGGGGCTGGTAAAGATGGTGTGGGGGCAACTCTATGGCCCATTTGGCCACTCGGCTCAAGCATCTCGGCCGATGATCTCTGCTAGTGGGGCCGTGAAAACCACGGTGATGGGATGCTCTTGAAAGTAAGGCTTCAACTTCTTGGCGGCAAAGTGCACGTCGTAACACATCTTCCGGTAGTGGGGGTAGTTACGCTTGGAGGTCGACAATTACCTCGCTCAGTAATACTGCTGGTCTCGGACAGGTAGCGCCTTGCCTTCCTCCTTCGCTCAACCACAATAAATGTCTTGACTACCCTGCTGGTGGCGGCAATATCTGGAGCATGGGCTCCTTTGAGTCGAGCCGCCAAAGACTGGGGAGTAGTCAAGATTCTCTTCAACCGGAGAAAAGCCGTCCGCTTTGAGTTCCATTTGAAGAAGGTGGTCTTCTTCATAAGCTGATGCAGAGGGAGCTTTTTCACCCAGCCGATCGATGAATCGGCCGATAGATGCCAAGCAGCGGTGAACTTCGCACATCTAGCGATCGGCGGGTACTTCCATCCTCTCGATCGCTTTGATCTTCACGGGTTGCACTCTATGCGCTGTTCGGATACCAGGAAGCCAAGGAGCTGGCCGGCTGGTACTCAAGACGATTCTGGGTTGAGCTTGATCTGGAATCGACGAGGTTTTCAAAGGTCTCTTTGAGGTCTTCCAACAGCGTTCCTCGCTTCTCCGTCTTCACCACCACGTCGTCCACGTAAACGTGGGCGTTTCTGCCAAGCTGCTTGAGGAGGCACTTCTTCATGCAACGCTGAAAGGTGGCGCCGGTGTTCCTCAAGCCGAACGTCATGGTCAGGTAGCAGAAGGCTCCAAATGGCGTGATGAAGACGGTCTTCACTCTGTCTGCCGGGTTCAGCTTGATCTGATGATATCCTGAATATGCAACTAAGAAGCTCAACAGCTCGCATCCGGCTGTGGAGTCTATCACCTGATCAATTCTTGGCAGAGCGAACGGGTCCTTGGGGCAGGCTTTGTTGAGGCTTGTGTAGTCAATACACATCCGCCACTGCTTGTTCTTCTTTAGTACCAAGACCGGGTTCGCCAACCATTCTGGAAAGAAAACTTCCATGATGAAACCGGCTGCGAGGAGCCAGGCTATCTCTTCTCCAACAACTCTTCTTTTTTCTTCTGACAAGCGGCGCAAGGGCTGCCTGACGGGCTTCACATCAGGTCGGACATGTAACTTGTGCTCGGCGAAATCCTTCGGTACACCTGGCATGTCTTTGGGGGACCATGCGAAGATGTCCCGATTCTCACGGAGGAAATCGACAAGCTCGCTTTTCCTATTTGTCTGTCGAGGTTTGCACCTATGACAGCGTATTTCTCTGGGTGCTCCGGTCCAAGGGTATCTTCTTGGTCTCTTTGGCGGCTTGAACGGCCCTCGCTTCCGACTCCTTGGGGTGGGCGATATCTCGGCTGCTTGCGGCCATCGCCACGACCGATCCAGAGCCGCTTCTCATTTCGCGATCACCGGGGACTCGGCCAGCCGGCTGCTTTCACACAAGCAGCGGACGACTTCTGTAGTCGCGGCCACGGTCGAATCCCTTGAACTCGACATCTTCATCTTGAGGTAGGCGAGTGGGGATCGCCATGAACTTGGCCAAAGCAGGTCGGCCAAGCAAGGCATGGTAGGGCTCTCGAGGTCCACCACTGAACCAGATGGCTCTCGGCGAAAGTGATCCTTGTCCCCAAAGAGGACGTCTATCGAATCTTGCCAATCGGTGAGCAGGAAAGGCCGGTACAATTCCGTGGAACACGGTCCGACTATGTCAAGCTGCCTTTGCTTGATTCCTAGCTTCTCCATCGATCCTTGTACGGGATGTTGATGTTGCTGCCTCCGTCTATCAGTACTCGCGAGAAGCGAGCGGCCCGCCTATCCGTGGCAAGGGTGGCTCCCAAGACCAGGGCGTAGGAGCCCGGATTCGGCATCACCTCTGGGTGATCAGCACGGCTCTAGGTTATGGGCTTCTCAGACCAGTGCATGAATTCTAGGGCATCTGATGCTATCAGATTCACTTCTTCGCTGCTACCGCTGCCGGCGCGATCATCACCACGCCGGTAAACACGACATAAGCGCCGTGCTCTTCGGGTAATCATCTTGTATCGCGCTAATCGGGCGAACAGCCGGCTCTTTGGGCGGTGGAGGCGGCGGCCAAAGAAGCGGAGGAGGGCAAGGCCGTCTCCTTGGCGATCTGGTGAGCGCTGGCACTTCCGGTGGTGTGATTTGACGGCCGCGCGGCTGTGGAACTTGTGGTCCGCCCAGTAGTCTTTCAGAAGAGAAGGCCGGCAACCAGTTGGACTTGCCGCCTTTCTTCCACTTGGCAGGAGGCTGCCCTCTGGTTGCCGGTCTCGATCGCCGCCACCGCCGACTATTGGAAGCCGGCTGCGGGCCTTGCGCTTATGATCATTATGTTGTTGCCGCCCATCGGGCGCCGCCACCGGAGTTCGGGAGCATGAGGAGCTACTTTGCGGTCGACGACTTCGATCTCCGACTTCATGGAGGAGTCGGCAGGGCATACTTGTCTCGCTATGACTAGCAGCTCGTCGAGGGTCTCCGGCTCGTCGCAGCGAGCTTGTGCTTGAGGAGGTGCCTTCTCGCACCCGGCGGTGAAGTACTCGATTGCTCGCACTCGTGCACTCTTTCGCAGGAGTTCCGGAGCTCGCCCAGTAGCGTGAGGTAGTCGCGAGTGGACTCGTTAGCCTTTACGCACAAGGACAGCCGACGAGGCTTGGGAGGTCGCTGTATGTGCTCGTGAAGTTGCGGACGAAGGCCTCGGTGAAGTCGACCCAGCCGTTGATGCTGCGGGGCTTCGTTGTTCAACCATGTCCGGCCGTGCCTCGAGCATGAGGGGAACATACTTTACTTAACAGCGCTTGTTGCCGTTTGCTATCTTGACGGCGTGGAGTAGTCCACCAGCTTCACGGAGCCGGTGTATTTGGGTGTGTCTCGGGAGTGTGAATCCTGGGAAGGGCTCGCCTCGGATGCAAGGTCCAAACAGGGCGGGCCCAACGTCGCTTCTTCTTCTAGCGCCAGGATCGTGGAGTCGCCGATCCGTGGCGGGCGCCGTTTTCTCCGACTCCCTCTCGGCCAAGGCGGTCGCCGAGTCGGATGCTCGACGGTGGCGGGAGACTCGCTTTTCTGCGGGGAGGAGGAGGTTGATAGTCGCCCCGCCGCTCCATCGCTCTTGGGTGGCCGCTTCGTCACGCTCGATGGAGATGTGAGTCCGGTTATGGGCGACAGCGGATCTCAGTTCTTTCTTCGCGGACGCCGCCGGCCGGCG
The DNA here is from genome assembly GCA_021605205.1 of Aegilops longissima. NCBI lineage: Eukaryota > Viridiplantae > Streptophyta > Magnoliopsida > Poales > Poaceae > Aegilops > Aegilops longissima. The sequence goes on from CM038680.1 coordinate 514,154,149, forward strand.
TCGAGATGTCGCGCTTTGATCTCAGCGAGGAGGCAAGTCGCCGTGTTGTCGCCATGGCGCCTCGCGGCGGCAGCCGGCTTCATCTTGCGCGGCGGCGCGCCGAGGAGCTGCTGGACTCGCCCGTCATCAGCGGCGCCTCGCCGGTTATTCAGCTCGTCCGCCGCCGCTGGGCAGCGCGAATGTTCTCCGCAGCGTGGCGATACAGGCGACCGCCCCAAACAGATCGGGCGAGGGCATGCGCGCGCGCTGCGGACCGCGCTTAGGCGGTTAGGCCGGTCGGAGCGGGCGAAGCGCCTGGCAGCGATCCATCTCAAGGCCGATAGGCTTCCGACAAGCATCTCATGCTTGCCAGCTTCTGTGCGCCTACAAGGAGCTGAAGGCGGCGTGCCTCCAATGTTTCGGCGTCGGCGTCCTCCGGAATGAAGGCGGTCAGGTATTGTAGAACCGCGTCGAGAGGGTCACGAGCCCCCCCACCGGAGGGCTCGCCGTGACTGATGACGAGTACTTCTGTGACGGTGCTCCCGCCGCTCTCCGCGCGAGGGAGAGGCTTGTCGTAGATCACCACGTTGGTGGGGAATGCGTCGAGCGACGCGGTGTCGGAGTCGACCAGCATCGGGTCGGTGGAGCCTACGGACTCCAGGTCGGCGGCAGGCTCGCCGTCGACGTGGAGCTGCTCGAGGAGGCCCGCGAGGAGGCTTTCGGGGCCGTCTGTGCCTGCGTCGGGCGCAGGCTCATCGCAGAGGCGAACCTCGCCGACAAGTTCGGCGAGGCAACTCGCTGCGCAGGCAACCTCGGCGCCATGCAGCGCGTCGGCGCAAACTCCATCTGGCGTGCCGGGCTGGCTGCGCTCGCCAGGGAGGAAGAGGGTTCCCGTCCAGAGCAGGTCTCCGGACGACGGTGCACCAGGCCCCACGGTGGGCGCCAAATGTCGGGGGTTGGGTGCGACATATGCCAAAGGATGGCTTATCATGGAGGGGCGAGTAGAACGTCGCCGTGCTCAGAAACAGGATGAGGCGAAGACATGCACGCCGACTAATCTTACCCAGCTTGGGGCTCTCCGAGGAGATAACACCCTCTGCTGCTGCTCATGGGTCTCCACATGATCACTATGGCAAAGTGGGTACAAGAGGCTCCTTGAGCTGTTTGGGGCGAGGAAGGAGAAGGGCTCGGCTTGCTCTTCTCTCCCTCTATGTGTGTGTCTAAAACTACTAGCTTCTAACCCTTTGCATGGGTGCCCCGGGGGGTTTATATAGGCCTACCCCCCGGGGGTACAACGGTAATCCGGCTGGGTGTGGGTCCAAGCCGTCAGTCTCTAAGTCGCCGTCTTCTCCGCCGACTCTTGGGGCCCGCCGACTAGTGTGCCCCGCTGACGGCCCAGCATGGGGCCGACAACCCTTGTCCGCCGCGGACGGGTCTTGCCGGCTGCAGATTACTGTAGCTGTGCTTCTAATGACGCGAGCTTGGTCATGGGGTTATGGCAACAGTGCCGCCGCCTGGTGGGTGATCACTGTTGCCATTCCCCGTCTTGTCTGGTTAATGGCGCGTGGATCCCGCGGGAGGGGCCGGCCGACTCCCGGAGGCCGACTCCATCGGGTCCGTCTTTGGGGCGCTCTCGCCGTCTTCGGTACTCCCACCGACAAGCGGGTCCCGCCGTCTTCAGGTCGTACAGACAGGCCATCGTGGGTACATGAATCTGCCCACGGTGCTGATGTCAGGGCCGGCATGGCAACAGTGCTGCGCCGGACGGAGATCTCCGTCGGTACGGCGCTCTGTAGCCATACCTGCCCTTTATGGGCAGGGTAGGGATGGGCCACAAGGCGGCCTTACCCCATCCCGCTCGTAGTCGCTTCAAAACAGGAGGTCGTTGGAGTCGCGGGCCGCCTCCCTGTAGCCGGCCTCGCTGGAGGTCGCTGGCTTGGAGTCGGCTTGTCCTGAGGTCGCCGTCTTAAAGTCGGCTTGTCTCGAGGCCGCCTCTGGGGCTCGGCCCAGAGGGGTAGTCGGCGACTCTGTTACCGACTCTCTGAAGGCGGCCTTTTGTCTTGGGGTCTTGAGGGGCGCAGTCCGCCCCGATGCTTTGGAAGGTTCATGGGCTCGGGTTCGCCTACCCATAGTCCATTACTCCGACAATCCCGAAATGCTTTTTTTGTTGTTGGGAGAACCCTGCAATTCAAACAACATACATGGAGCCATTGAGAACTCAATAAGAAGTTCACAACCAAAAGCATGAGTCCAAGGTCACAACCAAGCATGAGTGCCAAGTTCATAAGTAAACAATCATACAAGTCCATGTATTAGCATAAGTTCACAACTAAGCATGAGTTCCAAGTTCACAAATAAGAACAAGTAAGATATGAAGTTCACGAACAACAAGCACCACACATGCTCAGACTAGGATGATCTTCGTGGACACTAGCTCTTAGATATGCTCTGTCACAGCATTCATATTTTTACCAGAGCATTTGTAAAAGAATCACAACAAACAATTTCATTAGATAATGGTGTTGGTTATGTCTTATAGAAAAGAAGTAATATTCGCTCTGTTGTACTAACCATAGACACAATAACATAAACACCACAATAACGACAAACTGGACGAAGATTATCAAATTCTTTAGCCCACGAAACCCAATCTGTCCTACACCCTTGCCTACTCCAACATTGCTCTTGGCTTTGAGCATGAACTTAATGTAAGCATCATTCATAGTCTTAAACCCTTGAAAGGAGTTGTTGTTGTAACCGGACCTACATTCATGGCATGTCTGCCATGAATCGTAGGCTCCTAGACACCTCCCTATGTACACCACATACCACTTCAATTAAGACAGAAGAACAAGATTTAAACAAGCAGGAGGAACAACACAAGGTTAGAAGAACACATGGAACATAAGCAACATTGATGATTCATATACCCAAAAGCATCACAAGTTCAACTCCGACTCGACAACAACAGCTACATTCACTACATACACATCAAACTATCTAGCTAGGCTACTCCGAGAATGGAGCTCTACCCAGACTGGTAGTCAATGAAGCCGGTGATCATGGAGTCAGGCCAGGTGGGCATCTCCCGCTTAGTGGAAGATCCATCATCCTCAACACTAGCGTTCAACGAACTCAGCAGAATCGGGTCATCGCTCTCATCTGGCGGTGCTTTTTTTGTCGAGCTCCTCGAAAAACTTCTGTTACTCGGCATGAAGGCGGACCATCATCTAGCAAATTCATTTGGCTTTCCGATGTTCCTTGAGGGACTCGTAGATCGCATGGTTCTCGGCGAGGAGCTGCGGGTTCACTTGAACGAGCGTGGCCAAGTAGTCCTCAATGGCACACTCAGTCATGACATGCGCCATGTGGCCCACATCCTCCTGGACCAGGGAGTCGGCCCTAAAGTAAGGAGTGCTAACAACTAACAATTCATTAACGAAATTCGTATCACAATGTTCTTGTAGAGTTGAGTCTACGATGCCTAATATTGTGTTGCACTCATGTGCAGTCCCTACAAAACCATTAAGTTGGTGTTTGAACTTTGAAGTAGTATCGCACAAGCGATGAACATGTTGGGTGACATGCATCCACACAAAATAAGGAGGTGGGGACTGTACCTTTGGACCTCCGAACATCATGACACTTGGTAAATAGCAGCATGCTTCTTATGAGGACTACGTTTTATTACCAAAACCATTTGATACAAATGCGTAAGAACTCCGGCGATGATTGTATCTAACAACTCGAGCTCATGACAAAAAAATGTATTTCCCCTATGGTACAATACCATAGGAGAACCATAGATTGAGATGTAACAAATGAATTAGATTGCCGATTGGTTGGCGAATGATAACATCGATGATGGAGGGTAATTAAAAGTATTTGTTAATGATCTAATATGAAATGAAAATGAACAAAACAAATACTTCTCTAAAAAGTTCAGAACAATTATCATTGTCTAGTTGACACATAAAGCTACCTCTGGATTTGTAGTACGCAAGGAGCATAAGAACTTTATTATTCCTTGCTATGAAACTTATTTTCGGTGGTTTTCACGGCTACGTGGAAGTACTGTTTAATGCCCTTGTTCTGGATACTAGAAATTGATGCGGAGCATCCTTCCATCATCCCCATGGACTCAACAACGATACATCAAGCCCCACGTGGACCTATGAAAAGAGCTAGAGCACATGCTTTGGAAACCGAGGTGAATTCCTTCCTACTAGACTTGCATATGGGAACTAATGGAACATGTTTACTACCTCACCAAAATATGCTATGCCTCCTTAGGTATGAAGAGGAACATCACCAAGACGCTCAGGAGCATCACCAAGGAGAGGGAGGACCACCCCAAGGCCACGTGAACCAAGAAGAAGGACAACAGCAAGAAGACAGAGGCTCCAGCGACCCGTGCGACGGGCCCCGAGACACCGTGCCCACGGACTACTCAGGGAGTTAGAGCTGGGGGCACCCCGTGCGCACGGGCCTGTACCATGCCCACGGGACCCCCGTGCGCACGGGCCTCCCAGGATGGCCGGCTGAGATTGCATCTTCGGCTCCTCTCCATCTCCTTCGACCCCTAGGCTATATATTCCGTACCAAGGACCATGTTTAGGGTTAGCAAAGTATTAGATGAGATATTTGTGAGCTTTGCTCCTTTCTACCTTCCCTTGTGGAATCAAGACCCCCTAGGGAAGAATCCTTGTGGATTTCAAGACCTCCATAAGGAGAAGACTATGTTCAAGCCCCCATCTCCTTTGGATTTGGGATGAACTTTGCCATTGTATCTTTCCTTTGACTGTGTTTGTGACTTGTGGATCTTGTGTTGTTACCCTAGTGGATGTGTAATCGGGAATTGTTGGAGTGATTTCCTCTTTGTGTTCTTGTTGTTTCTCTCCTTTTTCCCCTCCAAGTGTGAAAAGATCCCTCTTAGGGTTCTACCCCACATCATCTTGGTATCATGAGCCACGTTGATTCACATCTTGGAGTCCCTACCTTCCACTTTCTAGCTCGATTTCGGTTGTTTTTCGCCCTAATCCGAAAATCCCCACCAAAAATAGCCCCAAAATTTTTCTTGCAATTTGTTTGATCTTGTGAGATTTGGTTGTTTTGATCCACGAATTTTGTGTTTGGCAAGTGAATCTACCCCTCCACCTTCGTCCCCACCCTTCCACCGTTCGAATTTGGCCAAAACTTGGGAATCACCACGGGATCGGAGCAGTTCGTCCGCTCACAGAGGACCCCGTGCACACGGGCCATCGGGACCCCGTGCACACGGGCCTCATCTACCCCGTGCGCACGGACTATCCAGGGAGTTTCGGCCATTTTCTGTTTTTCCTCATTTCGTTTCCCCACCACCTCTTGTGTTCTTGCGCACCATTCCACGTGTTTGTTTGAGTGTTGGGCCGCGGTTTCTCTCGTGTCCTTAGGTGTTTCGGCTACTTAGGCGCGAGTTGGTATCATCATCATCGCCACCAATCATCGACTCGGACAACACATCGGCTTTGACAAGATTATCTTCATCACTACCGTAAGCAAGGACGGTAACCTCGTCGACGCTTTGTACTCCCTTGCCATTAACTTGATCGCTTCGAGCCCTTTTGCGTAGCTTTCCCATCGAGACTAGCTTGTTGAGTATTGTCGGGCCACGCCTTAGTGCACCATTAGTGTCCCGTCCATCCCGTGCATTTACGACTTGTAACCTCGTTGTGTGGCCCGTATATCAAGCATCGTGGCATAGTAAAAAAAAGCTTTTAAGCAAAAGAGAAGAGAAGCAAAGAGCTTATAAGCAATAGCATCGAGCCTCTTAGCAAACGTGCATCATCTTGGTCATCACATGCATAAGCATACTTGGGATAGTGAGACGAGCGGTTTCTCTATTAGGTTGGTGCACTAGCGTATCTAGCCCATTAGTGCAATCGAGCTAGCGTCTCTCTAGTATCCGTACGACAAGAGCCTTTCCCGTGGTTCGTCATCTTCGAGCTCACCCCTTGGTTGTGCGGATCCCATTTATCTTCCGTGTGTGTGTTCCTCGTGTTATCTTTGGAGGTTGATCTATTTGTCTTACTTGCCATTTGTGAATCTTCTCAACTTTATCAACATCTTGACTAACATTTGCTTGAATTATTTGTGTCTTTCCTAACCAAGCTCCTCCATAGACCATTTACTTGTAGGTGTGAGAAACAATTCCCGGTACCAATTCCCCTATTGTAACATCACGTGGGCATACTTGTTACATCCACAATCTTCGGAAAAGGTAACTTTGGTTTTGTTCTCTCATTTTCCTACTCACCACCACTTTCATATGATGGATAGGCCAAGTTCCTCTACCAACCCACTCTTCATCGAGCAAGACGACGACATGTCATCATTCGTCACCAAGAGCCACCTCTTTGGTGCACAACGAGCGCTACATCAAGAGCAACAAGCAATGAACGACCACATCAACAACCTCGCCACCGACTTGCGACTCTCCGAGCAACGTACACGGGACTACTTCGACAACAAGATCGACGCGCACAAGCAAGAGAACGATGCAAGAATGGACGAGATCCGCGCTTTGTTGGTCAACCGGCCTCCTTCAACTTCTTCCTACTCAAGACGGAGCCACTCAAGTCGACACTCCGATGCCACCTTCTCCGGCTCAAGTACACCGTCATCGAACACTCTTCGACGAGCCGCACGTCAAGACCGTCATGCATATCGAAACCCGCTACACGTCAAGCATTCACAAGAGCAAGTCGATGAGCAAGTTCCTCGTCCTCACTCAAGCCAAGACGCTTTTGCTCAAGCTCAAGAACGACAACGACTACGACACCAAGAGGAAGAACGAGCGCGTATACAGCAAGAAGAACAAGACGTCGAGGCGCAACATCTTCAACAACAACAACGAGAAGCGCAAGCTCTTGAGGCGGAACGTGCCCTTAAAGAATCAAGTCGAGCCATCGCCAACCGCAATCGCGAACGACGCAATCAAGAGGAAGCCCTTCGAGAAGAAATCCAAGAGAGGAACTACCAACCACGTGTGCAACGTCAAGTACATCAAGCTCCCCCACACGCTCGTCAAGCTCCACATCAACCTCAAGTTCAACAAGAGCAAGTTGATAATGGACTTCCTCCACGGCAAGAGCGACATCAAAACCGCTACTTCGACGAAGAACTCCGCTACGGCAAGCTAAAGTTCACCATGCCCAAGTTCAATGGAAGCAATGACCCCGAAGAGTACCTCTCATGGGCATTGAAGGTTGACAAAATCTTCCGGTTGCACAACTACGACGAAGAGAAGAAGATCGCAATGACCTCCCTCGAGTTCCAAGACTACGTTCTCATTTGGTGGGAACAAGTGATTGAGCGACGACGTACAAGAGGCGAACCACCAATCACAACTTGGACGGCGATGAAGGATGTCATGAGAGCTTGTTTCGTGCCTACACACTACACCCGTGATCTCTTCAAGAAGTTGCAACTTCTCAAACAAGGCACGAAGACGGTGGAAGAATACTACCAAGAAATGGACATTGCCATGATTCGAGCCAATGTCAAGGAAGACGACGAGCAAACAATGGCACACTTCTTGAACGGCCTCAACCATCCAATCAAGCGGATTGCCGACTTACAACCATACCCAAACCTCCTCGAGCTAGTTCATCAAGCGACCAAGGCCGAGCGACAAGTCCAAGATGACTTCAAATATGCCAAGTACTCGTCCAAGACCTACGGCTCCTCTTATCAAGCTCCCGCGACTTCGGCAACTCCTACCTCAACTAGAGCATCACCAAGTACCGGTGACAAGTCAACTTACAAGAAAACTTCGATAAGTTCAAGTCATCCTCCTCCTACTACAAGCAACTTCAAGCCGCGTGCTTCATCATCTACTCCGACCGATGAGACCATCAAGACAAGCTCCTTCAAGTGTTTCACTTGCGGCGGCCGAGGCCACAAGTCCTTTGAGTGCACAAACAAGCGCACCATGATCCTCAACGACGACGGCACCTACGACTCCATGAGGGAAGGAGAAATGGAAGCCCTTGAGCAACTGGCCATGCACCGACAAGTGAACAACGAAGACGAAGATGATCAAGTCTTTTGTGATGAAGATTCAAGTCCCGCTCTTGTTGTCTCCAAGGTCTTGACTCTTCAACATCAACAAGACGAAGACCAACGATGCCACATCTTCCACACAAAGGCCGGCATCAATGGAAGGTCCGTCAAGGTCATCATCGATGGAGGTAGTTGCCACAACTTAGCAAGTGAAGAACTATGCTCCAAGCTTTAATTGGTCAAGAGGAAGCACCTGCATACCCCTACAAGGTCCAATGGCTAAGCGACTCCGGCACTATACGAATCGAGCATACGGTCCAAGTCTCTTTCAAAATTGGTGCATACGAGGACACTTTGGAGTGTGATGTGGTCCCAATGACCGTTTGCCACCTCCTTCTTGGTCGACCATGGCAATTCGACCGTGTTGTCATCCACAACGGGCGTACCAATAACTATAGCTTCAAGATGAAAGGGAAGGAATATGTGCTACGACCTATGTCTCCTAGTCAAGTGATAGCCGACAAGCAAGCCACCCATCATGGAGAGAAGAGTGAGAAAGTGATCCACCAAAAAGTGAGTGAGAGCCACAAGCCAAACTTGAGCGGCTCTTCGCCTAGAGAGAAAAACCTCATCCTATTTGCCACCAAAAGTGAGATGAGAGAAGTGTGTGAGAACCCATCGAGTGTGATGCACTTTGTCCTTGTATGCAAGGATGGAGAGCCAACAACTAACACCTCTCATGAGCTACCTTTAGTGTTTCAATCTCTTTTGCAGGAATTCCAAGATGTTTTCTCCGATGAGCTACCTCCGGGTCTACCTCCCCTACGAGGCATTGAGCATCGAATCGACCTCATCCCCGGAGCGCCACTTCCAAACAAAGCTCCATACCGTGTCAACCCCGAAGAAACTAAGGAGATCCAACGGCAAGTACAACAACTCATCGACAACGGTCATGTACGTGAAAGCTTAAGCCCTTGTGTCGTTCCCGTTATACTTGTGCCTAAGCAAGATGGAAGTTTCCGTTTGTGTTCCGATTGTAGACCTATAAATGCTATCACCGTTCGCTATAGGCATCCCATTCCTCGCTTAGATGATATGCTTGATGAGCTTAGCGGAGCCAAGTTTTTCTCAAAAATTGATCTTAAAAGTGGCTATTATCAAATCCGCATACAAGAGGGTGATGAATGGAAAACTGCTTTCAAAACCAAATTTGGCCTATATGAGTGGTTAGTCATGCCTATGGGTTTATCGGAAGCTCCCGGTACTTTCGTGCGTCTTATGCATTATGTGCTTCGCCCTTATATTGGAGTCTTTGTTGTGGTTTACTTCGACGATATTCTTGTGTTTAGCAAAACCATGAAAGAGCATCTTAATCATGTTAGGGCTGTTTTGCAAACCCTCCGCAAGGAACGTCTTTATGCAAAGTTGAAAAAATGCACGTTTGGTGTTGACAAAGTGGTTTTCTTGGGTTTTGTTGTCTCTTCCAAGGGTGTCCATGTTGATGAATCTAAATTTGAAGCAATTGGCCCCAACCCACCAATTTGCAACAAGTGCGTAGCTTTCTTGGTCTTGCGGGTTTTTATCGTCGCTTTGTGAAAAACATTAGCACTATTGCCGCTCCTTTACATTCTTTGAGTAAGAAGAATGCTCCTTTTGTTTGGGGATCTTTGCAATCCACCGCTTTTGATGAGCTCAAGTCTTTGCTTACTCATGCATCGATTCTTGCTTTGCCCAACTTTGAGAAAACTTTTGAGGTTCATTGTGATGCTAGAGGTACCGGAATTGGCAGAGTTTTGATGCAAGAAAAACGAGCAATTGCATATTTTAGTGAAAAACTCTCCGGTGCTCAACTAAACTATCCCATATATGATAAAGAATTGTATGCTTTAGTACGTGTGCTACATGTTTGGGAACATTATCTTAGACCTCATGAGTTTGTCATCCATACCGATCATGAAACGCTTAAGTACTTAAAAGGCCAAACTAAGTTGAACAAGCGTCATGCCAAATGGAGTGAATTTATTGAATCTTTCCCCTATGTCATCAAGTACATTAAGGGTAAGGAAAATGTAGTTGCGGATGCACTTTCACGAATATGCATGCTTGTCACTAAACTTGAGTTGAATGTTATTGGCTTTGAGCACATAAAAGACTTGTATGCTAATTATTCATCTTTTGCGACTCCTTATGCTAAATGTTTGACGCATACATCTTGGGAACACTATTACATCAAGGATGGTTATCTTATGAGAGCTAACAAACTATGCATTCCCGAGTCTTCTCTTCGTTTGCTCCTTTTGCAAGAGGCTCATGGAGGCGGACTCATGGGACACTTTGGACGCGACAAGACATTCGTCATGCTCTCCAAGAACTACTTTTGGCCCAAGATGTTCCGCGACGTCTCACGCTTCACCAACCGATGCTCTACATGTCGCAAAGCTAAGTCTAAAGCTCAATCTCATGGTCTTTACATGCCTCTTCCTATTCCCTATCAACCTTGGGAAGACATTAGCATGGATTTTGTACTTGGTTTGCCTAGAACTCAAAATGGAAAGGATTCCATATTCGTTATTGTGGACCGATTTTCTAAGATGGCACATTTCATTCCTTGCAACAAGATAGACGATGCTTCACATGTTGCAAATTTGTTTTGTAGGGAAATCTTGCGCCTCCATGGAGTACCAAAGACAATCATCTCCGACCGCGACGTCAAGTTCTTGAGTTACTTTTGGAAGACGCTATGCGCCAAGCTCGGAATCAAGCTCTTGTTCTCATCCGCATACCATCCTCAAACCGACAGCCAAACGGAGGTGACGAACCGGACACTCTACACTCTACTTAACGTGTTGATCAAGAAGAACATCAAGGAGTGGGAAGCATGTCTACCCATCGCCGAGTACGCCTACAACCGGGCAAGACATTCGACTACTGGCAAGTCCCCCTTCGAGGTCGTCTACAGCTTCAACCCGTTGTCCCCTTTGGACATTCTACCTCTTCCTCTACAAGAGCGCACCAACATGGATGCGAGTGCATGAGCAAGCTACATCAAGAATATACATGAGGATACAAGGAACACCATCGAGCGTTAAGTACACCGACTAGCGACCAAGCTCAACGTCAACAAGCAATCCATGATCTTCAACATAGGCGATCTCGTGTGGCTACATCTTCGCAAGGACCGCTTCCCCAACGAACGCAAGTCCAAACTTCTCCCTCGAGCCGATGGACCCTTCAAGGTGCTAGCACGCTACAACGACAACGCCTAGAAGATTGAACTCCCACGAGACAAGTACAACGTGAGCGACATCTTCAACGTCAAAGACTTGTCCAAATACCATGGTGATGAAGATCATGATCCGTGGACGGATCTCTCCCAAGGGGGGGGGAGATGATGCGGAACATCCTTCCATCATCCCCATGGACTCTACAATGATACATCAAGCCCCACGTGGACCTATGACAAGAGCTAGAGCACGTGCTTTGGAAACCGAGGTGAATTCCTTCCTACTAGACTTGCATATGGACACTAATGGAACATGTTTACTACCTCACCAAAATATGCTATGCCTCCTTAGGTATGAAGAGGAACATCACCAAGACGCTCAGGAGCATCACCAAGGAGAGGGAGGACCACCCCAAGGCCACGCAAACCAAGAAGAAGGACAATAGCAACAGCACAGGAGGCTCCAGGCGACCCCGTGCACACGGGCCCCGAGACTCCGTGCCCACGGACTACTCAGGGAGTTGGTGCTGAGGCACCCCGTGCGCACGGGCCTGTACCGTGCCCACGGGACCCCCCTGTGCACGGGCCCAACTTACCCCGTGCGCACGGGCCTCCCAGGATGGCCGGCTGAGATTGGATCTTCGGCTCCTCTCCATCTCCTTCGACCCCTAGGCTATATATTCCGTACCAAGGACCATGTTTAGGGTTAGCAAAGTATTAGATGAGATATTTGTGAGCTTTGCTCCTTTCGACCTTCCCTTGTGGAATCAAGACCCCCTAGGGAAGAATCCTTGTGGATTTCAAGACCTCCATAAGGACAAGACTATCTTCAAGCCCCCATCTCCTTTGGATTTGGGATGAACTTTTCCATTGTATCTTTCCTTTGATTGTGTTTGTGACTTGTGGATCTTGTGTTGTTACCCTAGTGGATGTGTAATCGGGAATTGTTGGAGTGATTTCCTCCTTGTGTTCTTGTTGTTTCTCTCCTTTTTCCCCTCCAAGTGTGAAAAGACCCCTCTTAGGGTTCTACCCTACATCAGAAATGTAGAGGGACAAAAACATAACTTGTACATTGTATATATAGGGACATGAATGGATAGGCTGAAGCAGCCATCGAAACTTCATGATGGTGGAGGTTGAACACATACATTTTTCACTTTTTAGATGGACCCTAATGCATTGTGAAAAACTTGATACATCAATATGTCATTAGAACCACAGGAGAGATCTCACAACGGTCGTTGTGCCTCATGGCCATGGGCTATTGCAGAGGCGCGTATCAACTTTGTGGATGCGCCGACGGTGGGTGAGGTGGTCATTTGACTGTTGAGGTCGCCCAACACAACAAGGAGAATGATTGCTGGGAGTGTTAATTAGAAGGTCAGAGGAGAGAACCAACTACGTGAGCACTTGGTGGAGAGATATGTGAGACTTGGCTGCGGTAGGGAAGGGTGTTGGCTTGCAGACTCAGGCAGTTTTCCAGAAAGCTTGTAGTAATGTTGAGCGGAAGCAAGTTATCAGAAGGGGAGAGTCACCATAGGTGATAACATTGATGCTCCAGCGGTGGTCACAATAGGGCAGCTTGTTGTAGTGTTGCGGTGCTCCTAATATCAAATAGTTTTATTGTTTATACTAAACCCTTTTACTTGTTATATTTTTTCTAGCCATAAATAAAATTTCGCAAAAAATATCAGCATACGCTATTCAATGTTACAAAGTTCTAACATCTATCAGTGCAAGTAGATTTACATGGATTAGAACCATATTTTTGCAATATGGTTTATGTTATTAATCTCATACGTTGCCCTTTAATAAAACATATAATCCAATTGAATTCTCCAAGATAGAAGAAATGTTAAAATCTGCAAAAATTTGTATTGTTTTGTAGATTAGGTTGAGTAACTTCATAGATTGTAGTGTAGCTATACGCGCTAATATTTTAAAAATATCTTTGTAAAGAAACCTACAACATACATGCATAAAATGTATCTTGAGAGATATTTCTAATATCTTAAGATTGACGAAGTCATCATAGACGTCGCCTTCCACTGAATGAACTTTACCGAAAAGGCTGAAATAAATACAGAAAAGTGCAAGCACCAGTGCCAAGTATAAGACTTGGACCCTGGTGGGCTGGTTCCACCACAAAGAACCTAACCACCTGAGCCAGTCTGAGTATATCCCAAGGTTTTTTTCTCGTCCGCCTCCCGTCTTTTCACATTTTCCATAATCAAATGCTGCAAACTTCAGAAAAGACCGTTCTTTTTTTAGTTAATCGAAAGAATGGTGTAAGAGACGAAGAAACATGTTTCTCCAAAAATGCTAGACTCACGGGCTTTTACTGGCTATTACGGGCTCTTTTCAACTAATCAAACTTGCCCCCCCCCCCCCTAATTTTCAGCTGGTGTGGGGCCCCTCACCCTGATTTCCACCCAATCAAGAAAACCCACCTCAGCCTCTCCGTGAACCCCGTAAAATTAGTCCCGTAGATGTAGCAAAGCTCCATGTTTCTCAGCCCAGGAAATTATGGGCTTTAACGTACGGTTTGGGCTGTCGTAGTTCCATCGACCAAAGACATGGTTTAATGTTTTTTACTTCCTTGGGGGACAAGGTGTAATGTCAACATACTCTTCATCAGCAGTGGTTACTGTTCTAGTGCGCTAGTTTTATGGGGCCTTAGCACGACAACTTTCCGGCTGTCTATTATAACAAATTTTGCCTGGCTCCAGCGAGGGAGGGGCAATGATGACAGCACGCCTTCGGCTCCCTTCAGTGCTTGTAATCATCGCTAGGTGGTCTACGAATTTGGATGTAATTTTATTATTTCTGGTGTTCGTTGTACTGTCATGATTGAACATGAATAGATCGGAAGATTTTCGTAACAAATATTACAGTCACTGAAGTCTTAGTCTTTCCGCAAAGAAAAAAAGTTCTTGGTCTTGTCGTGGAGATACTCTGTTGCAGGTTGGCACATGGTGTGAGAAAGTGACAACATGCGAGGTCAGACTTTGACAGTTTCAGAGTTTAACAGCCTCAGCAATGTCGACATATATAGGGTATGCGTCCGATTATGAGACGTATGGCAGGTAACATCAGGCAGCAAAGCAGATAATAATAACACGTATAACATGAACATTGAGCAAGTTTCTACCGTCAACAGCCACAACTCATCAAGGGCGAGCTAGGTTCCAATTAGTGAGTTCAAACAAGACCGAGTGTGCCACTCTAGGTCATACTCCATATACAATCTTGAACCTCCGTGTCAACAATTTCCAAAAAGAAAAGGTAAAACAAGAAGAAAAGTACCAAAGAATAATCATCCTATATACAGTATGTGCAATTAGTATATATATACGTAACCTCCATGGGTCTATAAGCTGAACTATTCGCAGCCAGATCAGGCCGATCGATCACCCGACAGCGACACCCTTGCCGTCCGTGCGTAGCTAGTGGCCGGGGCCCTTGGGGCTGGGCCCGGCCGGCAGCCTCGCCAAGAGCATCTCCACCGTCTCCCTCGCCGTGTCCGCCACCACCACCGCGGTCGGGTACACCGCCGAGTACATCGCGCCGTCCCCACTCCTCTCCGCCGGCGCCGGCCGCGCCGCGCCGACAAGGCCTGCTCCGGCGACAAGAAAGACGACCACGAGCGCTGCCGCCAGAGCCGCCGCGCGCCGTCCCGACGACGATGCCATCGCAGAGAACTGCCGAGAAGCCGAGAATCGAAGATGCCGCTGGCGTAGGCTGCGCAGTGCGCCCCGACGAACTCTGAAGAAACTACGAGAGAGTCTGCTTTCGGACGGTTCGTTGATTGGTTGGTGTGGCTCGTCGGGTGTGCCAGCGCGTATTTATAGAGTGGCGGTGATAGGGTCGGATCGGTGCGGTTGACTGACGTGTTTGCTGAGCTCGCAGAATGCATAAGCTGGGTGGAAAGGGATATTCCAATGGCGCGTGTACATCTGCTGACCAATCGGCCATGGAAAAAATGTGTAGGGGCTGCTGAGTGAGATCGACCGACGATCTGAGAATTCTTGCCTCTACTTGGCCTGCAAGTCAAGGAGACCCGGCATTTCCAGCCGATGGTGTCACGGCTGGAGGTGTGCAAATGCGATACACGTACCGCTCATGGAAAAACGGAAGGTCACAATCGAGGGCTCAGATTATTTTGCGTACAAGGCATTTTGAAAAAAAATTAGATTCTTCCCGTCGGAGACTTTCTTTGCCTAGGTCCTGAACGTAGAGAGGCGCGCGTGCGGACGAGAGAAACCAAGTCGTTGCTAGTATCATGCAACCAGATGAGACTGACCTTCTTCCTGTCCTGAGGCAGTACCGAAAGTTCCAGGTGCCTGCCCGCATGCGGATCGTGCGTCCTCGCTCTGACTCAGGCCAACTCCTAGTCCGACTGCGTCCGTTGGGGTAAACGAACAGAACAGGCCGTCCAACGCGTGGCCGCAAACGGACCGTCGTCTGTTTTTCATTCGCTTTGACGCATTCCTGGTCCAAAGTTGGTTGCGTTTGTGGCCGAACGGACAAGCGCGGACGGGCACGGCGCACACCCTTGTCCTCCTGGCCCGCCCATCGGGGACACATCCCCTTTTCTCTTCCTTGTCTCTTCCCTCTGCCTTCCGCCTCCGCCGCCACCCCAGTTCCCGCCCGCGTCGCCTTCCAAGGCCGTCCGCCCCACAACCACGCCAAGTCATAGCCGCCCCGTGCCTGCGTTTTGGTAGAGTTTTTTGCCGGCGTTCGTGGTTCCTTATTGGTGGTAGGACAGAGGCTATGGCCGCCGGCGCCAACCGTCGACCCCAACAACTTCCGGCAGGCGCTCCATTGCCCCAGGCCGCCCACTCCACCAACACCAACCTTGTTTCGCTACATCGACTTGCTCTTTCCGGCCGCGTCTCCAGCACGACCGCAAGGTGTTCGACGCGTTGCTCACAAGGTATCATGAATAGTGGGGATGAGTTTTTCTTTCACAACTTCATTTGTTCATTGGGTGATGAAGACATTGTGGCGGCTACATTGGTCGTCCACGATCACATCAGTAGAAAGCGGCCTCGGTTCAGGGGATCAATCCCCGGCCATGTTCCGGCCTTAAATCGCAATAGGGAGAAAGGCCGCACACTTCTCTATGCCGATTACTTTGAGAATAGCGCATTCTTCAAACCACACAAATTTCGTCGCCGCTTCCGTATGGCGAGACATGTGTTCAATTGTATTCGGGAGGGAGTGGTAGCATATGACCCTTACTTTGAGTGCAAAGAGGATGCCCTTAGCAAGCTTGGCTTCTCTTCTTACCAAAAATGCACTGCGGCTATCCGCATGCTTGTGTATGGAATTCCTGGAGATCTTGTAGATGAGTATGTTCGTATGAGTGAGTCCACGTGTCTCATGTCAATGTATAGTTTCTGCAAGGCCGTAGTGGCAGTGTTCGGCCTTGGGTACCAGAGAAAGCCAACTGCCGCAGATACATAGAGGTTGTTGGCGATCAATGCCGAGAGGGGCTTTCCGGGCATGCTTGGTAGTATTGATTGTATGCACTGAAAGTGGAAGAACTGCCCATTTGCTTGGCAGGGGCAGTACAAGGGACATGTGAAAGGTGCTACTATCATACTTGAAGCGGTGGCTTCACAAGATTTATGGATATGTCATTCTTTCTTCGGCATGATTGGTTCTCACAATGATACCAGTGTTCTTCAACGATCTCTAGTGTTTGCAATGCTTGCAGAAGGCCACTCTCCGGAGGTCAATTTTGAGGTCAATGGCCAGCAATACAACAAGGGATATTACTTGGCTGATGGTATCTATCCTCAGTGGTCCACTCTTGTGAAAACTGTATCCAATTCGCAAGGAGAGAAGAGACAGAGGTTTGCCCAAATGCAGGAGAGTGGTAAGAAGGATGTGGAGCGTGCTTTCGGTGTGCTTTAGTCTTGATGGGGTATCGCCTGAAACCCTGCATTAACATGGAGCACTCAGAAAGTTTGGAAGGTGATGACTGCTTGTGTGATCATGCACAACATGATCATGGAGGATGAGCGTGATGATAGCATCTACGATCAAGCATTTGATTTTCAGGGTGAAAATGTTGAGCCTGAACAGCCACCTCCTGCAACCTTCGAACAATTTGTCTATTTTCGTCATGAATTGCGTGATAAACATACTCATGTCCAGCTCCAGAATGACTTGGTTGAGCATATGTAAACTCACATTGGCAACCAGTAGATCTATCGGTTACCTTTCATGCAAACTAATTTCGATTGGGTTGTAACAACTATTTCATATTGTTTTTATTTCGATTGGGTCGTAAACTATATCGGATGTGAAACTATTTGCTATGCTTCATTTGAACTATTTACTATGCTTCTTGTGTTGAGCGCATGGACGAGATGTAGCCGGAATACGACCACACGTTGGGATGCACGACAGATGCATCCAGAAATCCAAGCGGACAAGCCCCCTCCGTGAGTTTTTATCCGTAAGTGTAGGATTTTAGTTCATGCTTGTCGTATCGATCATCGATCAAACATGTTCCTTTTCTGCTTTGGATCATCCAACTACTCTTCTCGTCAACAAATTAATATTTCGTCGCAGAGGAAACGAGTGACGGCTCAACAAGTCCAACATGGGATCGGGACGTACGACGGCTAACTAACAAACAACGGTCAATGGCTCAAGGCATGCATCATTTGGTCAGCAACTCGATACCGCTGCAGCGCAGGGCTGCTGTAAAATCGCAGGGAGGGTCAGAATCGAGGCCTCAGACTCTGTCGCGGTGTGCTGTATGGGGAGATCGACGAGGAAAGTGCATGCGTACGTGCGTGTGAACGGTGACCACCGCCCGTTCGCCTCGATGGCTTTTGTAGAACCGAGAGATTCTTTTCTTCAGATCGCCTGATGGGAATCCGAGAGACCGTAAAGTTTTTCAGGAGCCAAGCCTGCGGAAAGTACTTCACTCTAGCTGCCAGACTCGGGTGTCGTTATAAAACAAAGATGGCTTCACTTTTGACGTACTACGTGTTCCCATGGTCCAACCCTGCAACGCGCTTGCTAAGCTACGAGCTTTAGTCATGGTTTAGCACTTGGGATCGAGTGAACGAACCCTCCAGAGGAGAAAGGGAGCATGTATATATATGTTCCCAGCCATGGAAATCCTTGACTGTATGTTGCCGGTTGGATTTAATTTAGTACTCGTAGTTGGAGTCATGCTTGGCGTATATATCATCGACTAAACACGGTGTTTTTTCTCTTTGGACCATCCAACTACTCTTCTCTTCAACAGATTCATTCATATTTCGACACAAATGCAACGAGTAACGACTTTTCAAGTCCAACATGGAATTGGGGCGACGGCTAACTAACAAGCAACAAGCAATACGATTCCATTGCCTGTATTTTTTTCCTAAAAAAAAGAAACAGCAATATGCAATGGACTCCTATTCTTGTGGCCGAGGATGCTCTGTTGTCTGTTGCACGTTTTCACGTATGTTGTGTGAGGCTGCTATTCTCTCCATTTCAATGACATTTTGATATTTCACTTTGATCATAAATTAGACCAATGAATAAGGTGCTGAAACCTGCCCACCGGCCCGAGTTCAAGTATCCTTACTCACATTCTCGGCGAGTACTCAGGTTTTGCCTTAATAAAATGTCAGGGGCTAACTAACCCTTGATCTGATTTTCTTAAAAATATTAGACCAATAATGTATATTTTATCTTTATCTAACTTATAGTTAAAGTTCGTTTTTAAAAATACGTGTGCATCTTATTCATTGGAATGGAGGGAGTAATTCAGAGAAGCAAGGTTTGTACACCCATGGCAGCCTAGGTAACATACCTATTCATTGTCACCGCGCTTCTGCTGTGGACTGGCACAAACTCAACCACGAAGTTGCCAATTTTGTAAGCATACAACGATCGAAGGCATCAAACTTGTCCTGAAAGCAAAGCAATTCATAAATAACAGCACAATAGGTGGTGGGAAGCAAAGCAGACTAAGGCATAGCCTAGTGGTGGGAAGGGGTTGATGCCTTCCTACCCACCCAGGTTTAGGCATAGTACTTGCAATTTGGATTTGTTGCACCAATTATACTGTAGGGGGCTCCCTTACAGTCTTTCTGTCAAAAAAAAAACAGCACAATAGGTGCATCAAGTACAAAGGGAAATAGATAAACCAACAGGTTCTCCGCAAAAAAAAATGCCAACAGGAACATAAATTAGTGTCATAATCAAAATTTCGAAACGAATATAGCAGAGTACAAGGTTAGCTTTGAGCCCTTATCTTTTTTTGCTTTGGTGATGGATGAGGTCACCAGGGATATATCCATGGTATATGCTCTTTACGGATGATGTGGTGCTAGTCGACGATAGTCGGACGGGTGTCAATAGAAAGTTAGAGCTATAGAGGCAAACCTTCGAATCAAAAGTTTTTGGACTTAATAGAACTAAAACCGAGTACATGACGTGTGGTTTCAGTACTGCTAGGCATGAGGAGAAGGAGGAGGTTAGTCTTGATAGTTAGGTGGTGCCTCAGAAGGACATCTTTCTATATTTGGGGTCAATGTTGCAGAAGGATGGGGATATTGATGAAGATGTGAACCATCGAATCAAAGCCAGATGAATGAAGTGGCGCCAAACTTCTGGCATTCTCTGTGACAAGAGAGTGGCACAAAAGGTAAAAGGCAAGTTCTATAGGACGACGACTCGACCGGCAATGTTGTATGGGGCTGAGTGTTAGACGACTAAAAGGCGACATGTTTTTCTTGACTGTACACTGTAGGGCAATCTCCCACGGCAATTTTTATTAATTAATCAAAAGTTACAAGGCTTGAGCTAAGCCAGAAGAAGAAGAAAAAAAAAGGGGAAAACGTCGACATGTTCAACAGTTAGGTGCGGCGGAGATGCGCATGTTGAGATGGTTGTGTGGCCACATGAGGAAGGATCAAGTCCGAAATGATGATATATGTGTGTAGGATCGAAAGTAGGCCTAGAGGGGGGTGATTAGACTACTTGACCAAATAAAAATCTAACATTTTCCTAATTTTAATTGTTGGCAGATTTTAGCAACTAGTACAAGTCAAGCAGTCAACCTACACATGCAGTTTTAAGAGTGTAACAACGGAAAGTAAAACATTGCATATGAAGGTAAAGGGAAGGGTTTGGAGAAGGCAAACGCAATGTAGACACAGAGATTTTTGGCATGGTTCCGATAGGTGGTGCTATCGTACGTCCACGTTGATGAAGACTTCAACCCACGAAGGGTAACGGTTGCGCGAGTCCACGGAGGGCTCCACCCACGAAGGGTCCTTGAAGAAGCAACCTTGTCTATCCCACCATGGCCGTCGCCCACGAAGGACTTGCCTCACTCAGGTAGATCTTCATGAATTAGGTGATCTCCTTGCCCTTACAAACTTCTTGGTTCAACTCCACAATCTTGTCGGAGGCTCCCAAGCGACACCTAACTAATCTAGGAGACACCACTCTCCAAAAAGTAATAGATGGTGTGTTGATGATGAACTCCTTGCTCTTGTGCTTCAAATGATAGTCTCCCAAACACTCAACTCTCTCTCACAGATTTGGCTATGGTGAAAAGATGATTTGAATGGAAAGCAACCTGGGGAAGGCTAGAGATCAAGATTCTTGTGGTAGGATTGGAATATCTTGGTCTCAACACATGAGTAGGTGATTCTCTCTCAGAAAATGAGTAGTGAAAGTGCAGGCACGCTCTGATGGCTCTCTTACAAATGGAGAAGGGGTGGAGGAGTATATATAGCCTCCACACAAAATTCAACCATTACACACATTTGACCCAATACGGTCAGACCGAATAGAAGAACTCGGTGAGACCGATTTAGTTCAAAATGTGAACGTTAGGTATCTTGTTGGGACCGACTGGAACAACTCGGTGGGACTGATGTGCTAGGGCTAGGGAAAAACCTCATCTCGGTGAGACCGATTGCTTGAACTCGGTGAGACCGATTTCAGCATAGAGCAAACAGAGACTTGGTCAAGCAAACTCGGTGGGATCGATTGCACATTTTGGTGAGACCGAAATAATTACAACAAGCAACGGAGAGTTTGCAAGGCCATCTCGGTGAGACCGAGATCCGTATCGGTGTGACCGAATTGTCTAGGGTTTCTGGCTGTGGCTATGTCAACTGAACTCGGTGGCACCGGATATATCAAATCGGTGGGGCCGAGTTTGACTTTAAGTTTTGGACATATTTGGAAATGAGAAAGTGGTTGAGGATGTTTGGAGCAATATCACTAAGTACTTGAGCAAGTAGACCATTAAGTAACACCCCATCCCCTTTTAATAGTATTGGCTTTCCTATGGACTCAATGTGATCTTAAATCACTAAAATAGAAATGAAGAGTCTTGAGCTTTTGCCAATCTTTGTCCTTAGCATTTTGAGGAGTTCACATCTTTAGTCCATGCCATGCCAATCATTAAACTTCCTGAAATATTTAACTTGAATGGATATTAGTTCAATGAGCTATATGTTGTTATGAATTACCAAAAACATCCGGGGATTAGTTGCACTTTCAACGTGATAGAGTTGGGGTAGCACCGAGCGAAGAGAAGCTTGTTCAACATCGTCTGAGATGGTTCGGGCGTATTCAGCGCAGGCCTCCACAAGCCCCAGTGCATAGCGGGCGGCTAAAGTGTGCTGATAAGGTCAAGAGGGGTCGGTCGTGATAGACCGAACTTTACATGGGAGGAGTTTGTAAAGAAAGATCTAAAGGACTGGAGTATCACCATAGAACTAGCCATGGACAGGGGTGTGTGGGAGCTTACTATCCATGTGCCAAAACCATGAGTTGATCGCAAGATCTTATGGGTTTCACCTCTAGCCTATCTCAACTTGTTTGGGACTATACCCCTATGAACGCACACACGCACACCCTACCCCTATGAGCACCTTTGAAAGACTGAGCCGACATATCATCTTGAAATTTACGGAAGTCACTGTAGACACCTCGTCCTCGACGGGAACGTCTCCTCCCACTGAATGCGCATCGCCGGAAATCCTGAAATAAATCCAGGAATAAATGCGAGCACCAGGATTTGAACCCTGGTGGACCGCGGATACCACAGTCCCTCTAATCATTCAACCACAGGCTGGTAATCACAAATGTAAGACGTTTTGGCAGTAAATGTCTTATACTCCTATGTAGGAACAGATGGTGTATTGTATAGTGAATCAGTCTCTCACAGCAATGTGCAAAAAAAATAAAAAAAATCTAACATACCATAACTACAGCAATGAATCATCTAGAAACCATTGCATAACCAAAGATTCACTAATCTGTTATTTTCTTATAATTGATCCATGTCAGACACAAAATTTTATTCTAATAATGTTTAGACCAAACCGAAACCTCATTATTCAGTTGGAAACTGAGTAGTACAGTACGTTTTAGCACGAATAGGATGAAGTATAGAAGACTCGCGGGTATTAGATCAAGTGCGACCACCTTAGGTTGTGAAACATTGCTAACAACAATCTGAAAATAAAAGCATATGCATATCAATATAGACAGCAATAACCTCTGATAGGAGGCAGGGCAACACTTAACCATGCATTACAGAGAAACCTCTATCAGGCCATTGTCCACTCATTTACTGTACAGAAATAGCTCACGAAAAGCGAGATGGCAGCAATGGAAATAAAGTTGTATCACTTCACAATTCACATACACGAAGCGGAACAAAAATGAGTGATTAAGGGCACCAAATTCAGTTGGCTGAACAGATGTAGCAGAGATGGAGCCTAGTTGTTTACCTCACCTACATCTGACCAGTACCCCCACAGACGACCCTCCCGTGCAGCATAGGCCCCTGACCCTCCTCCAAGCAGTAAGGCTGCGACTCAGTAAGGCTGCGACTCACAGCACCGACACACAAAGACCAGCGAAAGGCAAAGAAGAGAGCGAAGCATGCACCAACTCAACCAAAGAAATGTGGCCAGCGAATCAAGCCAAAACCAACAGTGAGCTTGTTTTACTTATAAGTTAGATTGAACAACATTTAAAAACAATCTTAAAAATCACATCGAAGCAATAAAGGGAAGTAGTTCAGTATTGGCTTTCTATCTTCTAAACTCTAAACAGGGAAACATCTTCGCTTTATGTGAAAACTAAAAAGATGGCACATCATGTAAGGTTTTGACACTCGACAAACTATAGTAATGATCTACTGATTAGGACAGGCATCGATATAAAAGGCTTATCTATTCCATGAAAAACCTAAAGGTACCACCACCAACAGTGGCAGGATAATGTTGGTTAAGTACAGTGTGATTCTAATGATGGCGGAAAAAATAGGGAAGGATAAAAAAGAAGGCAATTGACAAAACGTTTGCAACCTGGCTGATAAATAATACACACGGATGCTTATATGAGATAATAGCTACATCAACCTTGCTAATGAGAATAATAATAAGCGTTGCACAATTTTTACCATGCATTTTGTAAAGTATTTGGTTATCTCATCTCACCATCTTAGCTGAGCTTGTTCAATGCAAATGACTTCAACCAGGAGTCTCTCATCCTATATTCATGCTACTGAAACTAAATTGGCCTTCATAAAATACTATAAAATTGAGTGGAAATGTTAATGTTGAAGACCAGCAATTCTTGAGTTTTCTTGTTACTACAATTTTGACTGAGCTACACTGTTTTCTAATAGCCAAAAGCCATATGCGGCTGCCATAGATCATTTGCATGATTCCTCAACGACGCATGGGTGTTTTCCGTAATCCATCCAACTTCAAAGCCATCTCCTGTGCCAGACTAATTCTTCCTCCCTCAATAAGAGCTTCCTTCAAATTACTGAAAAGCTGACCAGGTGGCCTGATCCCTTTGTCCAACATCTCCTGGAAATACACACAAGCTTCTTCCAGCCTGTTCTCAAAGCATAACCCGTTGATCAATGCAGAAAACATGTGCATACATGGCACAACACCCTTCTCCTTCATTTGGTTCCACACCTTCAAGGCCACATCAACCCTTTCATTACTGCAGAACATACTAACCATCATTGTATATGTGTTGAGCTGAGGTTCACAGCCATCCTTGCCCATTCCCTGGAACACATTATAAGCCTCTTCTATCTTCTGAGACTTTATAAGATGGTGAAGAATAATATCATAAGTCCGGGAATTTGGACCGATTCCACTCTTTCTCATCTCATCAACCATCTTGAAGGCATGCTGGAATTTTGAGGCTCTGCAGTAAGCCCCAACAACTGCATTACATGTAGGTACCTCCATGGGAAAACCACTGGCCTTAGAAAGCTCAAAATACTTCAAAGCCTCATCCAGCCTCTCCTCTGAGCCAAGCCCATTGATAAGCATGCAATACACATGAGGGCTTGGCATGCAACCATTGGCTTCCATCTCACAGAACACCTTGATGGCCTCATCACATTTGCCAGACTTGCAAAAGGAACTAATGAGCATCCCGTATGCCACGACATCAGGCTTCAGGCCTGCATCAAGCATTTCCTGGTACACCGACTTAAGCATCAGCAAGTCCTTCTCATGGCCCCAGCCTTCCATGAGGGCGGTGTAGGTCTTCAAATCAGGAACAAACTTTCCGTTCCTCTTCATCTCCTTGAAGATGGCTTGCGCCTTCTTGACTTGCTTGGATTTGCTCAGCACATCGATCAACCAGTTGTAATCTGATAGGTCTGCTTTGAGCCCGAAGCCGGCCATCTTCTCGAACGTCTCGACGGCTTCCTTGACCTTCCTTGCCCTGGCGTACCTCCTGACGATGAGCCTGAACGTGTCCTTGGAAAGCAAGCCGCGGCACCGCATGGCCTCCACCAGGCTCCAGACCAGCCTGAACTGCTTGATCTTGCCGAGCGCTTCGATGAGGTTGTGGAAGCTCTCGGCCGTGTACACAAAGCCTTGCTGCCTCTCCGCCCACCGGAAGAAGGCGAGGGCGAGGATGCCAGCGTTGCTCAGGTTCTTGAGCACCTCCGCCACGAGCTGAGGCGACACCGAGGCCCCGAGCGCGTCGAGGGCCGACGTCACCCTCGGCTCCGGCACGGTGGACAGCACGCGGCAGACCCTCTCCGCCTCCTCGGAGACGTCGAGGCCCGGGCCGGGCACCACAGTGAAGTCCTGGTCCACTGCAAGATCATGGGCGCCGGTGAGCCCCGCCGCGTCGGAGACATCGGTGCCCAGGCCAGGCACCACGGTGAAGTGCTGGTCCACGGCGAGGTCGGGGGCGCCGGTGGGCCCCGTCGCCGTGCAGAGCCACCGGCCGCGCATTCCTCCGAGCAGGTGGTCGGCGCGCGCGCGACACGGGAAAGCGGCAGGCGGCGGAGGCATCTGTCCGAGGGCCATGCGAGCATGCTTGGAGGGGCCGCTCCTCGCGGAGCGGAGCAGGTGGGCGGCCGCGCCCGCGCGGCGGAGGCAGCGCATCCTGCCTGGAGGGGGAGCGTGGCGGCGACGAGAGATGTTTTGGTGGGGAGCGATTTCGGAGGAGAGGGGAGGCGATCGATCTGGCCGGCAGCCGGGACCCCGGACGGATGTTTTGGCGAGGTCTGTACTCCCGCAGCCGCAGGGCGGACGACGGACGATGCGGCGGCGAGCCTGGGCGGGAGCTACGGGGCGGCGCGGCGCGGCGGCGAATCCTGTCGGTGAAGTGAAGAGCCGAGCCCGTCGAGTATGCTGGAGCGTTTGCTGTACGGACAGACTTACTTCCTGCTGCATGCATACAGATTTTCTTAAAATTTAAACTTAGCTTTTTTTCTGATCAAAGTTATCAAGAAAACTATTTAAATCTACATTAAAAAATGCGGGTATCTCTACATTACTAAACATATATACTCCCTCCGTTGAACTAAAACCACGGCACTTATTTTGAAATGAAGAGATTTGAACAAAAACCATGACACTTACTAAAACCGAAGAAGTACAATAAAAAATATGTCTTTGGATGTATCTAACTATATAACTTTGGTATACTGAATATAAATATTATCTCTATAAACTTGATCGAAATTTATAAAGTTTGACTTTCAGAAAAACTATATACGCACTCTATTGTGAAATGGAGGTAGTATTATTTTTGACATTCATATACAAACATGCTATTCTAGACTGTTGTATGTTATTTTAGAAAACCGTACATGCTTTTGTTTATGTTTTGTTTTCCTCTTCACTGTTTTTTAGAAAGGTGGATACCGCCTGAAATTGCATATGGGCACTTGGGCTTACGCTTTGGCTTATGTGCATCCTTTTTCCGGATGAGCTCTAGGCAAAGAACTTGGCTCTAGGTAAAATCATTAATTCTAATAGTGACATGTACATGTTTTCGATAAACCATGACAATATTTTATGGGCATGGCGGGAGGAACGATGGCTCGGCGAGGCAGGGAAATTATGAACGGAGGCGGCTAACTCGCTAGAAGAACCTTCCTTCACGTCCCGGATTCCGACACTGACTCCCGAGCACAGCCTCCGACTGACATCAGATGCCTCTGTTTGTTAGCCAAATCAATGTTGGAGGTGGTGTCGGATTCCAGCGCAGAAGGATTCCGGGGCAGACTGTTAGGTTCTACGGTAGGGTGCGTTGACTGCAAATTAAAATTTTCTTACGCGCAGAATATCCAGGAACATGCTACGGGAGATGGATCACAGTTCGTTACCACTAGACGCGCAGTGCCGTGCAGCGGAAGAAGAGTTGGGGCAGCGCGTCCGTGTGGATCGTCTCCTCCTCGTTCGATCTCCCTCGAACAGCCGGTCGTCCGATCCCATGTACGAGTTCGCCGGAGCGGCACAAGTGCACCGCCTTTAACGGTATCCGCGCGTGCAGGAGGAACACCGTGCAGCAGACTGCTAGGTCCGATCACACAGTCGGCAGCGAGTGGAGGTGGCTATTCGCAACACATGCAAACCCTAGTCGCAGCGCCGAAGCGATCAATCGCATGAGTGTCCCGCACCTCCACTTTATATAGGCGTCCGTCGCAGGCTCAACACTTGGGCCTCGCACGGACCCTAAAGCCTAAAGTCTACTCAGTCACGTTTCTAGTCCAGTTCGGATCACATCCGACTAGTGTCCTACGAACCGACCTCGTAGGTTCCTTCCCTTAAGCGCGCGACCCCTTAGGTTCAAGCCGGCTTGGTCACAGTTCGGATCACCTCCGACCTGCACGGTTGGTAGCGGCCTCTAGCAAGGCGTGCCGACCACCAAGCGAACTATGAAGCTGGTTAGCGAACTCTGCATAACGTGTCACACTTCATTCCCTTTGCGCGACGATATATGTTGTCGGGCTCAAGGCGAGACTGTCATCCTTGTGCTAGCCCGACCTCTTTCTTGTTTCAGTGATGCCGACCACAATCCGGATTATCTCATAATCCTTGTCGCATGGCCATGCTGTTCCTGGTCGGATCACACGAGGGGCCCAGAGTATATCTCTCCGATCGGAGGAGCAATCCCATCTTGCTCGACCATGTCTCGCTGACATGGGACTGGACAAACCCGAAACCTACCTTTGTAACTACCCGATCCACGGAGTAGCGTTTGGTCGGCCCAAAGCAAGTCTGTCACCATCTCGAGTACATGCGTCGGCTCAAGTCTTAGGACATAGAACGTATGTTGTACTAGAGACTCACAGATGACATATCGCTGCATCTCATTGTTGGGTCTGTCCGACTCGGACCTTATCTCGACTCGGATCCGACTACGTCGAATCCGGCCAGACCTTTCCAAGTCCATATTATCCGGTTAGCATCCAATGCTCCATGGCTAGTGAGACCAAGCCATCGATCGTGTCATATGCCAGTCTAGACGGTTGCGTGTCCACACAGCCCTTTCGACTAGGGACCTTTTAGGACAGTCATCATACAATGCATAGTCCCACAAACAAGTCACATACTTGCTGATAGACATCATTGATAATGTCCAAGGACTATCTTTATACATAGACACATAGGAAATATCATCATACATGATTGCGTCTAGGGCATATCTCCAACACAGACTCCGAGGGCTTCAGATTCTTGTACCTACTCTGCCGTGGACTCCGATTGAACAATAATGCCTCTTATGTTAGCCGAAGTCTACGCCGGAGGCAGAATTAGATTCTAGGAGCTCCCTTAAGGTCCTGTTGGAAGTTCCGGCACCTACTTACAGAGCATGTAAAGATAGCACGGTATGCTTATACTGAGATGAATATTTTGGTTATTTTGGCTACATATGTGATAGACTTTGGGGTTGTCTATTTTCATAAGATGCATAAAAGGTGAAAGAGTTTCACCTTAATTTCATTGAGTCACCAACTTTCCTATACTCGGATAAATATAAAAGAGATTTGAACTGAGTATATTGCCTTCTTCAATCTTTGATAAATTAGGGGTCCACATCCATCTTTGCATCAACAGTTTTGACTAATCCACCTTTGTATAAACTTAACAGGCAAGATTAATCTTCAAATCATATTGTTGTTATCACTAAAGCCCACAGAAGAGAGTTGCACTTTCAGTTGCGTAACAACCCACCCTCGCCTAGTTGACTTGGTTAATCAAATGGCAGCTCTTCTTCCTCTCCGCTGGAATCGATACATCAATGGGATCCGCCATCCTTGATCCGCCTAATCTATCTCCACCGAGAACATCCTCCACCTTGCCCATTGTGGAGTTGAAATTTTTTGTCCAAAATTTGGACGAATCTGGATAGAAATTTCAAATGTTGTTTTCTCTTTGGTACTTGTTCATAATTGTCTGAAAATTCAAGAGTGCCATACTATGATTTTTATTGTTTTTCTGTAATTTTTTCACATTTTTCTGGACATTTTAATTTTTTAACTGAAATTAAACAAATCTGGACAAAAATTTGAAATCTGTTTTTCTCTTTGGCCCCTTTTCCAGAATCAGATGAAATTCGAATAGTACACTACTATGATTATTCTTAATTTTTGTAAAAAAAATCAGAATTTTTTGTGCAGCTTGTTTCTGGACAAGATTTTAATTATTTTTGGGCATTCTAGATTGCATCGGGTACTATCGTTTTGTTTTTTGTTCAGTTTTTTTTAATCTTATTCACCCTCTGATTTTTGTCATCTGGAAAGATAGATGTTTATTTTTAATGTTTGGCATTTCGTCTAGAGACACAGGGTAATGGTGGGGCATACGATCAATTGCAATACTAAAGCTACAGTGTCCCCAACAATTAATGCGTCTCACCGAAAAAAAAACAATTAATGTGTCTCACCTCCCTTTGTGTCTCCTCCAGGTCCAAGGTTTACACCCTTCCGCCGGCGCCGACGCAATCCCCCCCCCCCTTCGTTTAGATCCAAATCGAGCCGTACTCGTGAGAGCGAGATCCAAATCGAGATTCCTTAACCCTAGGTCAGCTGTGCTCAATCGGGTGATGTCGATGCAGCGGGAAAGCCGTCGCCTGCAAATACAACCCCATAGTAAGTCAGCGCCTCGCTGTTATTTTCATCTGGACCCAAGTTTTGTGGAACAATACTACAAGAATCTGCTTGCCTTACCTAGATTGATTTAACCTAGGCCCTGTTCGGCAACCCACCCACTCCCGGAATAGCGAGGATGCTGGAATTTTTGTCTATTTGGGCCTAGCCCAATAGCAGTTTCAGAATTCCTAATAAATCCTAGAGGCCCACGCAGCCCATTCGAGCAAGGCAAGAGGTGGAACTAAAGTTTAGTCCCACATTGCTAGTTTAGAGGGAGTTGAACCTCTTTATAAGGGAGGTTCTTTCCCCACATGTATGAGCATGAGAACAAGAGGGACATCCACGCGCGCTCCTCCTCCGCCGCCCGCCTCGTCACGCCCCGTTGCTTCACCTCCTGTCGGAGCTGATACGTCTCCAACGTATCTATAATTTTTGATTGCTCCATGCTATATTATCTACTATTTTGGGCAATATTGGGCTTTATTATCCACTTTTATATTATTTTTGGGACTAACCTATTAACCGGAGGCCCAGCCCAGATTCTTTGTTTTATGCCTATTTCGGTGTTTCGAGGAAAAGGAATATCAAACGAGTCGAAACGGAACGAAATCAACTGGAGAAGTTATTTTGGAAGGAAACCTACGGATAGACTTGGACCCTACGTCAGAGATGAGGAGGTGCTCACGAGGGTGGGGGCGCCCCTGCCCTCGTGGGCCCCCGCAGCTCCACCGACATACCCCCGCACCCATATATACCTACGTATCGTAAAACTTCCAGAACAGAGATTAAATCGGGAGTTCCGCCGCCGCAAGCCTCTGAAGCCACCAAAAACCAATCAGGACCCTGTTCAAGACCTGCCGGAGGGGTGAACCCTCACCGGTGGCCATCTTCATCATCCCGGCGCTCTCCATGACGAGGAGGAGTAGTTCACCCGGGCTGAGGGTATGTACCAAGAGCTATGTGTTTGATCTCTCTCTCTCTCTCTCTCTCTCTCTCTCTCTCGTGTTCTTGATTTGGCACGATCTTGATGTATCGCGAGCTTTGCTATTATAGTTTGATCTTATGTTTCTTCTCCCCCTCTGCTCTCTTGTAATGGATTGAGTTTTCCCTTTGAAGTAATCTTATCGAATTGAGTCTTTAAAGATTTGAGAACACTTGATGTATGTCTTGCGTGCGTGATCTGTGGTGACAATGGGATATCACATGATTCACTTGATGTATGTTTTGGTGATCAACTTGCGGGTTCCGCCCATGAACCTATGCATAGGGGTTGGCACACGTTTGCGTCGTGATTCTCGGTAGAAACTTTGGGGCACTCTTTGAGGTTCTATGTGTTGGTTGAATAGATGAATCTGAGATTGTGTGATGCATATCGTATAATCATACCCACAGATACTTGAGGTGACATTGGAGTATCTAGGTGACATTAGGGTTTTGGTTGATTTGTGTCTTAAGGTGTTATTCTAGTACGAACTCTAGGGCTGTTTGTGACACTTATAGGAATAGCCCAACGGATTGATTGGAAAGAATAACTTTGAGGTGGTTTCGTACCCTACCATAATCTCTTCGTTTGTTCTCCGCTATTAGTGGCTTTGGAGTGACTCTTTGTTGCATGTTGAGGGATAGTTATGTGATCCAATTATGCTATTATTGTTGAGAGAACTTGCACTAGTGAAAGTATGAACCCTAGGCCTTGTTTCCTAGCATTGCAATACCGTTTGTGCTCACTTTTACCACTTGTTACCTTGCTTTTTTATAATTTCAGATTACAAAAACCTATATCTACCATCCATATTGCACTTGTATCACCATCTCTTCGCCGAACTAGTGCACCTATACAGTTTACCATTGTATTGGGTGTGTTGAGGACACAAGAGACTCTTTGTTATTTGTTTGCAGGGTTGCTTGAGAGAGACTATCTTCATCCTACGCCTCCCACGGATTGATAAACCTTAGGTCATCCACTTGAGGGAAATTTTCTACTGTCCTACAAACCTCTGCACTTGGAGGCCCAACAACGTCTACAAGAAGAAGGTTGTGTAGTAGACATCAACAGCTTGTTCGCATCCCTCTCATGTGCCTATATAAGAGAGGTCGCTCCTCTCCAGAGAGAGCACCCGAACTTCTTCTTCCTCTCGCCACCGGTTCCAATCTCTGAGCTGTTGTTGTCTTCCTCATCCCGTCTTGCGGCGTGCACCACGAGTCGGGACAGTAGGCCTCCGAGACCGCACCACTTTGAGTCCTGTACGGGAGAAGGGTGATAAGGTTTTTGGGGAGCGCTCTGCGCGACTACTGACTTTTCCATCACGGACACCGATGACTACTTCCCCGACGACGACTTCTTCCCCGACGTCGACAACCTCATCGACGACATGGCTGGAGAGGATGTCGACCCCAAGTCCAGTGCTTCTGCTGCTACTGTCCCGTACGTGTTTTTCCTCTTTTTATTAGAGACCCTGCTGTAGTACCTTGTTCTACTGTTTTCCCTAGATATGTTTGACTCTGTTTCATATATGCAACTTGCTATACTATCTGCTCTAGATGTGTTTAGTTACAGTTCATATATGAAGATGTTGTTTACCTTCTCTTTATCAAATCTCATGACTTGTTTTATCACTGCTATACTAGCTTTATCTAGTATTTCCGTTAATAAAATCATTTGGTAAATTGCTCATATTTCCAACAATGCAAAAACCTTATTATAGGCAATTTACCCCGAGTGGTTTTGCTGCTTCCATGAAACCTCCTATGTTTGAGGGTATCCACTATAAGAGGTGGCGCGTGAGAGCAGTCTTATGGTATCAAACTATGAGTTTCTATGATGCCACTCTTGGCAAACCTGAAGGAGAGCTTGATGCTCAACAGGCACAAGCTTTTCAGAAAATGGATACTCTGTTTAAGGCTGCTCTTTTGAGTGTTCTTGGTGAGAACATAGTTGATGCTTATGCATCAATTGATAATGGAAAAGATATGTGGGGCCTTTTCGAGGTCAAGTTTGGGGTCTCGGATACTGGCACTGAGTTGTACATCATGGAGCAATTCTATGATTACAGGATGACTGAAGAGCGCTCCATGGTTGAGCAAGCTCATGAGATGCAGTCATTTGATAGAGAACTTGAGCACTTCAATTGTATGCTACCGGACAAGTTTGTTGCCGGAGGTATTATCACTAAGCTTCCTCCTTCATGGAGGAACTTTGCTACCTTACTGAAGCATAAGAGACAGGAGTTTTCCGTCCTGGATCTCATTGGTACTCTTGATGTGGAAGAAAAGGCGAGAGCAAAGGACACACGTGCTCGAGGTATTGAGGGAGGATCTAGTTCCAATCTGGTACAGAAGAAAAACTTCCAGTCCCACAAGTTCAAGAACAAGGGCAAGTTTGATGGTAAAGCAAAGTTTGATGGGAAGAACAAGGCTGTACAACACACGAACTTCAAGAAGAAGAGTGACAAGAAGAAAGGTGCTTGTCATGTGTGTGGAGATCCTGATCATTGGGCTCCTAGTTGCCCCAATCGTTATGGCAAGCGTCATCTTGGGAAAGGCGGCAAGACCGCTAATGTTGTCATTGGAGACACTGACATGAAGGATGCTAGGTATGGTATATTTCCCACTATTCTTTCATGTGATTCACTTGATGTATGTTTTGGTGATCAACTTGCGGGTTCCTCCCATGAACCTATGCATAGGGGTTGGCACACGTTTTCGTCGTGATTCTCCAGTAGAAACTTTGGGGCACTCTTTGAGGTTCTATGTGTTGGTTGAATAGATGAATCTGAGATTGTGTGATGCATATCGTATAATCATACCACAGATACTTGAGGTGACATTGGAGTATCTATGTGACATTAGGGTTTAGGTTGATTTGTGTCTTAAGGTGTTATTCTAGTACGAACTCTAGGGCTGTTTGTGACACTTATAGGAATAGCCCAACGAATTGATTGGAAAGAATAACTTTTAGGTGGTTTCGTACCCTACCATAATCTCTTCGTTTGTTCTCCACTATTAGTGGCTTTGGAGTGACTCTTTGTTGCATGTTGAGGGATAGTTATGTGATCCAATTATGCTATTATTGTTGAGAGAACTTGCACTAGTGAAAGTATGAACCCTAGGCCTTGTTTCCTAGCATTGCAATACCGTTTGTGCTCACTTTTACCACTTGTTACCTTGCTGTTTTTATAATTTCAGATTACAAAAACCTATATCTACCATCCATATTGCACTTGTATCACCATCTCTTCGCCGAACTAGTGCACCTATACAATTTACCATTGTATTGGGTGTGTTGGGGACACAAGAGACTCTTTGTTATTTGGTTGCAGGGTTGCTTGAGACAAACTATCTTCATCCTACGCCTCCCACGGATTGATAAACCTTAGGTCATCCACTTGAGGGAAATTTGCTACTATCCTACAAACCTCTGCACTTGGAGGCCCAACAACGTCTACAAGAAGAAGGTTGTGTAGTAGACATCAAGCTCTTTTCTGGCGCCGTTGCCGGGGAGGCTAGGGAAATGAAGGTATATCTTTAGATCTTGCAATCGAATCTTTTTGTTTCTTGTTTTAGCACTAGTCTAGTTTATAAAAGGAAACTACAAAAAATGGAATTGAGTTTATCTCATACGCTTCATCTTTTTAATATCTTTCGTGAGTATGATGGAAAGGAAAATTGTGCCAAAGTGTTAGAAGAATAATGCATTAAAATGTTTGGCACTAGATCTTTGTATGACGAGCATGTTGGGGAACGTAGCAGAAAGTCAAAATTTTCCTACGTGTCACCAAGATCTATCTATGGAGAAACTAGCAACGAGGGAAGGAGAGTGCATCTACATACCCTTGTAGATCGCTAAGTGGAAGCGTTCATGAGAACGGGGTTGAAGGAGTCGACTGTCGTGATCCAAATCACCGGAGATCCTAGTGCCAAGCAGACGGCACCTCCGCGTTCAACACACGTACAGCCGGTGGCGTCTCCCACGCCTTGATCCAGCAAGGAGAGAGGGAGAGGTTGAGGAAGACTCCATCCAGCAGCAACACAACGACATGGTGGTGATGGAGGGCGTGGCATCCCAGCAGGCTTCGCCAAGCACCAAGGGAGAGGAGGAGGAGGAGAGGGGGCTGCACCAAGAGGAGAGAACTCATGTGTGTTGGGCAGCCCAAAACCTCAAGTATATATAGGGGAAAGGGGGCTGCCCCTTTAGGGTTTCCACCCCAAGGGTGCGGCCAGCCCTAGATGGGACTTGGGGCGGCCAGAGGGGAGGAGTGCCTCCCAAGTCAAGTGGAGGCCCTCCCCCTTAGGGTTTCCCCCCTCCCATGCGCATGGGCCTTGGGGGGCTGGTGCCCCTGGCCCATTAAGGCTAGGGCGCCCCACTACAGCCCATGCTACTATATTGGACGTGGTGGAACAATTTCCGGACCTCCGGACCCCTCCGGAATCCTCCGAAACCTTCTGGAAGCTTCCCGGTACAATACCGAAAAAACCCGAACTTTTTCCGGAACCCGAACAACAACTTTCCATATATAAATCTTTACCTCCGGACCATTCCGGAACTCCTCGTGACGTCCGGGATCTCATCCGGGACTCCGAACAACATTCAGTAACCACATACAAGCTTCCTTTATAACCCTAGCGTCACCGAACCTTAAGTGTGTAGACCCTACGGGTTCGGGAATCATGCAGACATGACCGAGACGTTCTCCGGTCAATAACCAACAGCGGGATCTTGATACCCATGTTGGATCCCACATGTTCCACGATGATCTCATCGGATGAACCATGATGTCAAGGACTCAATCGATCCCGTATACAATTCCCTTTGTCTAGCGGTATTGTACTTGCCCGAGATTCGATCGTCGGTATCCGATACCTTGTTCAATCTCGTTACTGGCAAGTCTCTTTACTCGTTCCATAACACATCATCCCGTGATCAACCCCTTGGTCACATTGTGCACATTATGATGATGTCCTACCGAGTGGGCCCAGAGATACCTCTCCGTTTACGGAGTGACAAATCCCATCTCGATTCGTGCCAACCCAATGACACTTTCGGAGATACCTGTAGTGCACCTTTATAGCCACCCGATTCGTTGTGACGTTTGGTACACCCAAAGCATTCCTACGGTATCCGGAGTTGCACAATCTCATGGTCTAAGGAAATGATACTTGACATTAGAAAAGCTTTAGCATACGAACTACGATCTTTGTGCTAGGCTTAGGATTGGGTCTTGTCCATCACATCATTCTCCTAATGATGTGATCCCGTTATCAATGACATCCAATGTCCATGGTCGGAAACCGTAACCATCTATTGATTAACGAGCTAGTCAACTAGAGGCTTACTAGGGACATGGTGTTGTCTATATACCCACACATGTATCTGAGTTTCCTTTCAATACAATTATAGCATGGATAATAAACGATTATCATGAACAAGGAAATATAATAATAACTAATTTATTATTGCCTCTAGGGCATATTTCCAACAGTCTCCCACTTGCACTAGAGTCAATAATCTAGTTCACATCGTCATGTGATTAATACTGATAGGTCACATCGCCATGTGACCAACACCCAAAGAGTTTACTAGTGTGTGTAAACTAGTTCACATCATCATGTGATTTAGACTCAATGAGTTACGAGGTTTGATCATGTTTTGCTTGTGAGAGAGGTTTTAGTCAGCGGGTTTTAGTCAACGGGTCGAACCTTTCAGATCCGTGTGTGCTTTGCAACTTTCTAGGTCATATTGTAAACGCTGCTTCCACGCTCCACTTGGAGCTATTCCAAATGGTTGCTCCACTATCGTATCCGGTTTGCTACTCGAGTCATTCGGATAGGTGTTTAAAGTTTGCATCGGCGTAACCCTTTACGCCGAACTCTTTATCACCTCCATAATCGAGAAACATGTCCTTATTTACTCCAAGGACAATTTTGACCGCTATCCAATGATCCATTCTGGATCATTCTTGTACCCCTGACCGACTCATGGCAAGGCACACTTCGGTGTGGTACACAGCATAGCATCTTGTAGAGCCTACGTCTAAGGCATAGGGGCGACCTTCGTCCTTTCTCTCTGTTACTGCCGTGGTCGAGCTTTAAGTCTCAACTTCATACCTTACATCTCAGGCAAGAACTTCTTCTTTGGTGATCCATCTTGAACACCTTCAAGATCATGTCAAGGTATATGCTCATTTGAAAGTACCATTAAGCGGTTTGATCTATCCTATAGATCTTGATGCTCAATGTTCAAGTAGCTTAATACAGGTTTTCCATTGAAAACATCTTTCAAATAACCTATATGCTTTCGGAAATTCTACATCATTTCGATCATCAATATGTCAACAACATATACTCATCAAAAATTCTATAGTGCTCCCACTCACTTCTTTGGAAATACAAGTTTCTCATAAACTTTGTATAAACCCAAAATCTTTGATCATCTCATCAAAGTGCACATTCCAACTCGAGATGCTAGTTTCAGGTCCTTAGAAGGATCGCTGGTGCTAGCATACCTTTTAGCATCCTTAGGATCGACAAAACCTTTTCGATTGTATCACATACAACCTTTCCTTACGTAAAACTGGTAAGGAAACTCATTTTGACATCCATCGCCAGATTTCATAAATGCAGCTTATGCTAACATGATTCCGACGGACTTTAAGCATCGCTACGGATGAGAAAATCTCATCGTAGTCAACTCCTTGAACTTGTGAAAACTCTTCGCCACAAGCCGAGCTTCATAGTCGGTGACATTACCGCCCACGTCCGTCTTCTTCTTAAAGATCCATTCATCTCAATGGCTTGCCGCTCATCGGGCAAGTCCACCAAAGTCCATGCTTTGTCACGATACATGGATCCTATCTCGGATTTCATGGCTTCTAACCATTTGTCGAAATTTGGGCCCACCATTGCTTCTCCATAGCTCGTAGGTTCATTGTTGTCTAGCAACATGACCTTCAAGACAGGATTGCGTACCACTCAAGTAGTACGCATCCTTGTCACCCCACGAGGTACGTCGGTGACTTGATCCGAAACTTCATGATCACTATCATAAGCTTCTACTTCAATTGGTGTAGGTGCCACGGAACAACTTCACGTGCCTGCTACACACTAGTTGAAGTGATGGTTCAATAACCTCATCAAGTCTCCACCATCCTCCCACTCAACTTTCGAGACAAACTTTTCCTCGAGAAACGACTCGATTCAAGAAACAATCCCTATTGCTTTCGGATCTGAATTAGGAGGTATACCCAACTATTTTGGGCATCCTATGAAGATGCATTTTATCCGCTTTGGGTTCGAGCTTATCAACCTGAAACTTTTTCACATAAGCGTCATAGCCCCAAACTTTTAAGAAACGACAACTTAGGTTTCTCCAAACGGTGTCGTCTCAACGGAATTACGTGGTGCCCCATTAAAGTGAGTGCGGTTGTCTCTAATGCCTAACCCATGAACGATAGTGGAAATTCGATAAGAGACACCATGGTACGCACCATATCCAATAAGGTGCAACTATGATGTTCGGACACACCATCACACTATGGTGTTCCAGCGGTATTAATTGTGAAACAATTTGCACAATGTCTTAATTGTGTGCCAAAACTCAGTAACTCAGATATTCATCTCTATGATCATATCATAGACATTCTATCCTCTTGTCACGAAGATCTTAAACTTCACTCTGAAATTACTTGAACCATTCAATAATTCAGACTTGTGTTTCATCAAGTAAATATACTCAACATCTACTCGAATCATCGTGAAGTAAGAACATAACGATATTCATCTGCATGCCTCGGCACTTATTGGACTGCACACATCAAAATGTGTTACTTCCAACAAGTTGCTATCTAGTTCCATCTTCTTGAAACCGAGGCTTTTCAGGTCATCTTGTCCATGTGGTATGATTTGCATATCTCAAGTGATTCAAAATCAAGTGAGTCTAAACGATCCATCTGCATGGAGTTTCTTCATGCGTTTGCACCAATAGACATGGTTAGCATGTCTCAAACTTTTCAAAACGAGTGAGTCCAAAGATCCATCAACATGGAGCTTCTTCATGCGTTTACACCAATATGACTTATATGGCGATTGCCACAAGTAAGTGGTACTATCATTACTATCTTATACTTTTGGCATGAAAATGTGTATTACTACGATCGAGATTCAATAAACCATTTATTTAGGTGCAAGACCATTGAAGGTATTATTCAAATAAACAGAGTAACCATTATTCTCCTTAGATGAATAACCGTATTGCGATAGACATAACCCAATCATGTCTATGCTCAACGCATAAACACCAAATAACAATTTTAGGCTTAACTCCAATCTCGATGGTAGAGGGAGCGTGCGATGCTTGATCACATCAACCTTGGAAATACTTCCAACACATATCGTCGGCTCACCTTTAGCTAGTCTCCGTTTATTCCGTAGCTTTTATTTCGAGTTACTAACACTTAGCAACCGAACCGGTATCTAATACCCTGGTGCTACTAGGAGTACTAGTAAAGTACACATTAACATAATGTATATCAAATATACTTCTATCGACCTTGCCAGCCTTCTCATCTACCAAGTATCTAGGGTGGTTCCGCTCCAGTGGCTGTTCCCCTTATTACAGAAGCACTTAGTCTCAGGTTTGGGTTCAACCTTGGGTTTCTTCACTGGAGCAGCAACTGATTTGTCGTTTCATGAAGTGTCCCTTCTTGCCCTTGCCCTTCTTGAAACTAGTGGTTTCACCAACCATCAACAATTGATGCTCCTTCTTGATTTCTACATTCGCGGTGTCGAACATTGCGAATGGTTCAAGGATCATCATATCTATCCCTGATATGTTATAGTTCATCACGAAGCTTCTAGCAGCTTGGTGGCAATGACTTTTGGAGAAACATCACTATCTCATCTAGAAGATCAACTCCCTCGATTCAAGTGATTGTTGTACTCAGACAATCGAGCACAAGCTCAAATGATTGAGCTTTTCTCCCTTAGTTTGCAGGCTAAGAAAATCGTCGGAGGTCTTATACCTCTTGGCGTGGGCACGAGCTTGAAATCCCAATTTCAGCCCTCGAAACATCTCATATGTTCGCGATATTTCAAAACGTCTTTGGTGCCTCAACTCTAAACCGTTTAATTGAACTATCATGTAGTTATCAAAAACGTGTATGTCCGATGTTCGCAACATCCACAGACGACGTTTAGGGTTCACACACCTGGCGGTGCATTAAGGACATAAGCTATCTCTGTCCGCATAATCGCCATCGTCAACTTTCAACTATATTTTCTCTAGGAACATATCTAAACAGTGGAACTAAAGCGCGAGCTTCGACATAATTTGCAAAAGGTCTTTTGACTATGTTCAAGATAATTAAGTTCATCTTATGAACTCCCACTCGAGATAGACATCCCTCTGGTCATCTAAGTGATTACATGATCCGAGTCAACTAAGCCGTGTCCGATCATCACGTGAGACGGACTAGTCATCATCGGTGAACATCTTCATGTTGATCGTATCTACCATCGACTCATGCTCGACCTTTCGGTCTCGTGTTCCGAGGCCATGTCCGTACATGCTAGGCTCGTCAAGTTAACCCTAAGTGTATTGCGTGTGTTCCGAGGCCATGTCTGTACATGCTAGGATCGTCAACACCCGTTGTATGTGAACGTAAGAATCCATCACACCCGATCATCACGTGGTGCTTAGAAGCGACGAACTTTTGGCAACGGTGCACAGTTAGGGGAGAACACTTCTTGAAATTGTTGTAAGGGATCATCTTATTTACTACCGTCATTCTAAGAAAATAAGATGCATAAACATGATAAACATCACATGCAATCAAATAGTGACATGATATGGCCATTGTCATTTTGCTCCTTTTGATCTCCATCTTCGGGGCTCCATGATCATCATCGTCACCGGCATGACACCATGATCTCCATCATCATGATCTCCATCATCGTGTCTTCATGAAGTTGTCTCGCCAACTATTACTTCTACCACTATGGCTACCGATTAGCAATAAAGTAAAGTAATTACATGGCGTTGTTCAATGACACGCAGGTCATACAATAAATTAAGACAACTCCTATGGCTCCTGCCGGTTGTCATACTCATCGACATGCAAGTCGTGAATCCTATTACAAGAACATGATCAATCTCATACATCACATATCATTCATCACATTCTTCTTGGCCATATCACATCACATAGCATACCCTGCAAAAACAAGTTAGACGTCCTCTAATTGTTGTTTGCATGTTTTACGTGGCTGCTATGGGTTTCTAGCAAAACGTTTCTTACCTACGCAAAACCACAACGTGATATGCAAATTGCTATTTACCCTTCATAAGGACCCTTTTCATCGAATCCGTTCCGACTAAAGTGGAGAGGCGGCACCGCTAGCCACCTTATGCACCAAGTGCATGTCGGTCGGTGGAACCTGTCTCACGAAAATGCGTGTAAGGTTGGTCCGGCCGCTTCATCCCACAATACCGTCGAAACAAGATTGGACTAGTAACGGTAAGCATATTGAACATCATCAACGCCCACAACTACTTTGTGTTCTACTCGTGCAAAGAATCTACGCAATAGACCTAGCTCATGATGCCTTTGTTGGGGAGCGAGCAGAAATTCAAAATTTTCCCACGTGTCACCAAGATCTATCTATGGAGAAACTAGCAACGAGGGAAGGAGAGTGCATCTACATACCCTTGTAGATCGCTAAGCGGAAGCGTTCATGAGAACGGGGTTGAAGGAGTCGTACTCGTCGTGATCCAAATCACCGGAGATCCTAGTGCCAAGCGGACGGCACCTCCGCGTTCAACACACGTACAGCCGGTGGCGTCTCCCACGCCTTGATCCAGCAAGGAGAGAGGGAGAGGTTGAGGAAGACTCCATCCAGCAGCAACACAACAACATGGTGGTGATGGAGGGCGTGGCAATCCCAGCAGGCTTCGCCAAGCACCAAGGGAGAGGAGGAGGAGGAGAGGCAGGGCTGCACCAAGAGGAGAGAACTCATGTGTGTTGGGCAGCCCAAAACCTCAAGTATATATAGGGAAAGGGGCTGCGCCCCTTTAGGGTTTCCACCCCAAGGGGTGCGGCCAGCCCTAGATGGGACTTGGGGCGGCCAGAGGGGAGGAGTGCCTCCCAAGTCAAGTGGAG
This sequence comes from Aegilops longissima, assembly GCA_021605205.1. Lineage (NCBI taxonomy): Eukaryota > Viridiplantae > Streptophyta > Magnoliopsida > Poales > Poaceae > Aegilops > Aegilops longissima. The sequence goes on from CM038680.1 coordinate 514,195,967, forward strand.
GCCCTCCCCCTTAGGGTTTCCCCCTCCCATGCGCATGGGCCTTGGGGGGGCTGGTGCCCCTGGCCCATTAAGGCTAGGGCGCCCCCCTACAACCCATGCTACTGTATTGGACGTGGTGGAACAATTTCCGGACCTCCGGACCCCTCCGGAATCCTCCGAAACCTTCTGGAAGCTTCCCGGTACAATACCGAAAAAACCCGAACTTTTTCCGGAACCCGAACAACAACTTTCCATATATAAATCTTTACCTCCGGACCATTCCGAAACTCCTCGTGACGTCCGGGATCTCATCCGGACTCGAACAACATTCGGTAACCACATACAAGCTTCCTTTATAACCCTAGCGTCACCGAACCTTAAGTGTGTAGACCCTACGGGTTCGGGAATCATGCAGACATGACCGAGACGTTCTCCGATCAATAACCAACAGTGGGATCTGGATACCCATGTTGGATCCCACATGTTCCACGATGATCTCATCGGATGAACCACGATGTCAAGGACTCAATCGATCCCGTATACAATTCCCTTTGTCTAGCGGTATTGTACTTGCCCGAGATTCGATCGTCGGTATCCGATACCTTGTTCAATCTCGTTACTGGCAAGTCTCTTTACTCGTTCCGTAACACATCATCCCGTGATCAACCCCTTGGTCACATTGTGCACATTATGATGATGTCCTACCGAGTGGGCCCAGAGATACCTCTCCGTTTACACGGAGTGACAAATCCCAGTCTCGATTCGTGCCAACCCAGCAGACACTTTCGGAGATACCTGTAGTGCACCTTTATAGCCACCCAGTTACGTTGTGACGTTTGGTACACCCAAAGCATTCCTACGGTATCCGGAGTTGCACAATCTCATGGTCTAAGGAAATGATACTTGACATTAGAAAAGCTTTAGCATACGAACTACGATCTTTGTGCTAGGCTTAGGATTGGGTCTTGTCCATCACATCATTCTCCTAATGATGTGATCTCGTTATCAATGACATCCAATGTCCATGGTCAGGAAACCGTAACCATCTATTGATTAACGAGCTAGTCAACTAGAGGCTTACTAGGGACATGGTGTTGTCTATATACCCACACATGTATCTGAGTTTCCTTTCAATACAATTATAGCATGGATAATAAACGATTATCATGAACAAGGAAATATAATAATAACTAATTTATTATTGCCTCTAGGGCATATTTCCAACAGAGCATGATTAGCTAAAACTTTAGCGCTCACGAGATTAGCTAAAACTTTTTACTGGAGAGTGCTATTTAGTTGATTCTTTTTGAAGATGATTACTAGACAAATTTCTCAGGTCCACCTATTTATTTTAGAATTTTTGGAGTTCCAGAAGTTTGCGTTAGTTGCAGATTACTACAGCTGTTCTGTTTTTGACAGATTCTGTTTTCATTGTGTTGTTTGCTTATTTTGATGAATATATGGCTAGTAAAATAGTTTATAAACCATAGAGAAGTTGGAATACAGTAGGTATAACACCAATATAAAAAAAGAATGAGTTCATTACAGTACCTTGAAGTGGTGTTTTGTTTTCTTTCGCTAACGGAGCTTACGAGTTTTCTGTTAAGTTTTGTGTTGTGAAGTTTTCAAGTTTTGGGTAAAGATTCAATGGACTATGGAATAAGGAGTGGCAAGAGCCTAAGATTGGGGATTCCCAAGGCACCCCAAGGTAATATTCAAGGATAACCAAGCATATAAGCTTGGGGATGCCCCGGAAGGCATCCCCTCTTTCGTCTTCGTTCATCGGTAACTTTACTTGGAGCTATATTTTTATTCACCACATGATACGTGTTTTGCTTGGAGCGTCATGTCATTTTATTTTGTTTTGCTTGCTGTTTGAATAAAGTATCAAGATCTGAAATTCTTAAATGTTAGAGAGTCTTCACATAGTTGCGTAATTATCCGACTACTCATTGATCTTCACTTATATCTTTCGGAGTAGTTTGTTACTGCTCTTGTGCTTCACTTATATCTTTTAGAGCATGGTGGTAGTTTTATTTTAAAGAAATAGATGAACTCTCATACTTCACTTATATTATTTTGAGAGTCTTAAATACATGGTAATTTGCTTAAATAATCCTAATATGCTAAGCATACAAGATTTGTAAGAATTCTTATGAGTGTGTTGAATACTAAGAGAAGTTTGATGCTTGATGATTGTTTTGAGATATGAAGATGGTGATATTAGAGTCATGCTAGTTGAGTAGTTGTGAATTTGAGAGACACTTGTGTTAAAGTTTGTGATTCCTGTAGCATGCACGTATGGTGAACCGTTATGTGATGAAGTCGGAGCATGATTTATTTATTGATTGTCTTCCTTATGAGTGGTGGTCGGGGACGAGCGATGGTCTTTTCCTACCAATCTATCCCCTAGGAGCATCGCGTAATACTTTGCTTTGATAACTTGTAGATTTTTGCAATAAGTATATGAGTTCTTCATGACTAATGTTGAGTCCATGGATTATCGCACTTTCCCGTCCTTCCACCATTGCTAGCCTCTCTAATACGCGCACCTTTCGCCGGTATCATACACCCAGCATATCCTTCCTCAAAACAGCCACAATACCTACCTATCATGGCATTTCCATAGCCATTCCGAGATATATTACCATGCAACTTTCCACCGTTCCGTTTATTATGACACGCTCCATCATTGTCATATTGCTAGCATGATCATGTAGTTGACATCGTATTTGTGGCAAAGCCACCATTCATAATTCTTTCATACATGTCACTCTTGATTCATTGCATATCCCGGTACACCGCCGGAGGCATTCATATAGAGTCATATTTTGTTCTAAGTATCGAGTTGTAATTCTTGAGTTGTAAGTAAATAAAAGTGTGATGATCATCATTATTAGAGCATTGTCCTAGTGAGGAAAGGATGATGGAGACTATGATTCCCCCACAAGTTGGGATGAGACTCCGGACGAAAAAAAGAAAAAAAGAAAACAGAAAAAAAAGAGGCCATAAAAAAAGAGAAAAGGCTCAAATAAAAAAATAAAAAATGAGAGAAAAAGAGAGAAGGGACAATGTTACTATCCTTTTACCACACTTGTGCTTCAAAGTAGCACCATGATCTTCATGATAGAGAGTCTCTCATTTTGTCACTTTCATATACTAGTGGGAATTTTTCATTATAGAACTTGGCTTGTATATTCCAATGATGGGCTTCCTCAAAATGCCCTAGGTCTTCGTGAGCAAGCGAGTTGGATGCACACCCACTTAGTTTCTTTTGTTGAGCTTTCATATGCTTATAGCTCTAGTGCATCCGTTGCATGGCAATCCCTAATCACTCACATTGATATCTATTGATGTGCATCTCCATAGCCCGTTGATACGCCTAGTTGATGTGAGACTATCTTCCCTCCTTTTGTCTTCTCCACAACCACCATTCTATTCCACATATAGTGCTATATCCATGGCTCACGCTCATGTATTGCGTGAAGATCGAAAAAGTTTTGAAAATGTTAAAGTATGAAACAATTGCTTGGCTTGTCATCGGGGTTGTGCATGATTTAAATACTTTGTGTGGTGAAGATAGAGCATAGCCAGATTATATGATTTTGTAGGGATAACTTTCTTTGGGTTATTTTGAGAAGACATAATTGCTTTATTAGTATGCTTGAAGTATTATTATTTTTATGTCAATATGAACTTTTGTCTTGAATCTTTCGGATCTGAATATTCATATAAAAAGTAAGAACAATTACATTGAAATTATGCCAACTAGCATTCCACATCAAAAATTATCTTTTTTATCATTTACCTACTCGAGGACGAGCAGGAATTAAGCTTGGGGATGCTTGATACGTCTCCAACGTATCTATAATTTTTGATTGCTCCATGCTATATTATCTACTGTTTTGGGCAATATTGGGCTTTATTATCCACTTTTATATTATTTTTGGGACTAACCTATTAACCGGAGGCCCAACCCAGATTTGTTGTTTTATGCCTATTTCAGTGTTTCGAGGAAAAGGAATATCAAACGGAGTCGAAACGGAACGAAATCAACTGGAGAAGTTATTTTTGGAAGGAAACCTACCGGATAGACTTGGACCCTACGTCAGGAGATGAGGGAGGTGCTCACGAGGGTGGGGGGCGCGCCCCCTGCCTCGTGGGGCCCCCGCAGCTCCACCGACATACCCCCTGCACCCATATATACCTACGTATCGTAAAACTTCCAGAACAGATATTAGATCGGGAGTTCCGCCGCTGCAAGCCTCTGAAGCCACCAAAAACCAACCGGGACCCTTTTCCGGCACCCTGCCAGAGGGGTGAACCCTCACCGGTGGCCATCTTCATCATCCCGGCGCTCTCCATGACGAGGAGGGAGTAGTTCACCCTCGGGGCTGAGGGTATGTACCAGTAGCTATGTGTTTGATATCTCTCTCTCTCGTGTTCTTGATTTGGCACGATCTTGATGTATCGCGAGCTTTGCTATTATAGTTTGATCTTATGTTTCTTCTCCCCCTCTGCTCTCTTGTAATGGATTGAGTTTTCCCTTTGAAGTAATCTTATCGGATTGAGTCTTTAAAGATTTGAGAACACTTGATGTATGTCTTGCCGTGCGTATCTGTGGTGACAATGGGATATCACGTGATTCACTTGATGTATGTTTTGGTGATCAACTTGCGGGTTCCGCCCATGAACCTATGCATAGGGGTTGGCACACGTTTTTGTCGTGATTCTCCGGTAGAAACTTTGGGGCACTCTTTGAGGTTCTATGTGTTGGTTGAATAGATGAATCTGAGATTGTGTGATGCATATCGTATAATCATACCCACAGATACTTGAGGTGACATTGGAGTATCTAGGTGACATTAGGGTTTTGGTTGATTTGTGTCTTAAGGTGTTATTCTAGTACGAACTCCAGGGCTGTTTGTGACACTTATAGGAATAGCCCAACGGATTGATTGGAAAGAATAACTTTGAGGTGGTTTCGTACCCTACCATAATCTCTTCGTTTGTTCTCCGCTATTAGTGACTTTGGAGTGACTCTTTGTTGCATGTTGAGGGATAGTTATGTGATCCAATTATGCTATTATTGTTGAGAGAACTTGCACTAGTGAAAGTATGAACCCTAGGCCTTGTTTCCTAGCATTGCAATACCGTTTGTGCTCACTTTTACCACTTGTTACCTTGCTTTTTTATAATTTCAGATTACAAAAACCTATATCTACCATCCATATTGCACTTGTATCACCATCTCTTCGCGGAACTAGTGCACCTATACAATTTACCATTGTATTGGGTGTGTTGGGGACACAAGAGACTCTTTGTTATTTGTTTGCAGGGTTGCTTGAGAGAGACTATCTTCATCCTACGCCTCCCACGGATTGATAAACCTTAGGTCATCCACTTGAGGGAAATTTGCTACTGTCCTACAAACCTCTGCACTTGGAGGCCCAACAACGTCTACAAGAAGAAGGTTGTGTAGTAGACATCAACAGCTTGTTCGCATCCCTCTCATGTGCCTATATAAGAGAGGTCGCTCCTCTCCAGAGAGACGCACCCGAACTTCTTCTTCCTCTCGCCACCGGTTCCAATCTCTGAGCTGTTGTTGTCTTCCTCATCCCGGCTTGCGGCGTGCACCACGAGTCGGGACAGAGGCCTCGAGACCGCACCACTTTGAGTCTGTGTACGGAGAAGGGTGATAAGGTTTTGGGGGCGCTTCTGTGACTCATCGACTTTTCCATCACGGACACCGATGACTACTTCCCCGATGACGACTTCTTCCCCGACGTCGACAACCTCATCGACGACATGGCTGGAGAGGATGTCGACCCCAAGTCCGAGGCTTCGCTGCTGCATCGTCCCGCACGTGTTTTTCCTCTTTCTGTTAGAGACCCTGCTGCAGTACCTTGTTCTACTGTTTTCCCTAGATATGTTTGACTCTGTTTCATATATGCAACTTGCTATACTATCTGCTCTAGATGTGTTTAGTTACAGTTCATATATGAAGATGTTGTTTACCTTCTCTTTATCAAATCTCATGACTTGTTTTATCACTGCTATACTAGTCGTGCTTTATCTAGTATTTCCGTTAATAAAATCATTTGGTAAATTGCTCATATTTCCAACAATGCAAAAACCTTATTATAAGCAATTTACCCCGAGTGGTTTTGCTGCTTCCATGAAACCTCCTATGTTTGAGGGTATCCACTATAAGAGGTGGCGCGTGAGAGCAGTCTTATGGTATCAAACCATGAGTTGCTGTGACGCCACTCTTGGCAAACCTGAAGGAGAGCTTGATGCTCAACAGGCACAAGCTTTTCAGAAAATGGATACTCTGTTTAAGGCTGCTCTTTTGAGTGTTCTTGGTGAGAACATAGTTGATGCTTATGCATCAATTGATAATGGAAAAGATATGTGGGACGCACTCGAGGTCAAGTTTGGGGTCTCGGATACTGGCACTGAGTTGTACATCATGGAGCAATTCTATGATTACAGGATGACTGAAGAGCGCTCCGTGGTTGAGCAAGATCATGAGATGCAGCCATTTGATAGAGAACTTGAGCACTTCAATTGTATGCTACCAGACAAGTTTGTTGCCGGAGGTATTATCACTAAGCTTCCTCCTTCATGGAGGAACTTTGCTACCTTACTGAAGCATAAGAGACAGGAGTTTTCCGTCCTGGATCTCATTGGTACTCTTGATGTGGAAGAAAAGGCGAGAGCAAAGGACACACGTGCTCGAGGTATTGAGGGATGATCTAGTGCCAATCTGTGCAGAAGAAAAACTTCCGGTCCACAAGTTCAAGAACAAGGGCAAGTTTGATGGTAAAGCAAAGTTTGATGGGAAGAACAAGGCTGTACAACACACGAACTTCAAGAAGAAGAGTGACAAGAAGAAAGGTGCTTGTCATGTGTGGAGATCCCGATCATTGGGCTCCTAGTCGCCCCAATCGTTATGGCAAGCGTCATCTTGGGAAAGGCGGCAAGACCGCTAATGTTGTCATTGGAGACACCGACATGAAGGATTTGGGTATGGTATATTTCCCACTATTCTTTCAGATGTCATTCTCTGATTGGTTGATTGGCACGGTGCTAATGTGCATGTATGCGGTGGTATTTCCATGTTTTCGTCTTATCAGATCGCAGGGACTTCAACTGTGCTGATGGACAACGGTTCAAGTGCTTCTGTTCGTGGTGTTGGCACGGTCGATCTGAAGTTTACTTCAGGGAAGATCATGCGGCTGAAGAACGTGCATTATGTCCCCTCCGTCAATAAAAATCTTGTTAGCGGATCTCTTCTGTGTAGAGATGGCCACAAGCTTGTCATTGAGTCGAATAAATTTGTAAATATCCAAGTATGGAACCTTTGTTGGTAAAGGTCATGAGTCAGGAGGCCTGTTTCGTTTATCCTTATCAGACGTTTGCAATAAAGATGTTAATCATATTTGCAACAATAGTGAATCAAATGTATGGCATTCACGTCTTTGTCATGTTAACTTTGGTTGCATGTCGCGACTAGCAAAGTTGAACTTAATCCCTAGTTTCACCACCGCTAAGGGATCTATGTGTCAAGTTTGTGTGCAAGCTAAGCAACGTCGTAAGTCTCACACGACTGCGAAACGAGAAATCTTGCACCACTAGAGCGCATACATTCAGATCTATGTGAAATGAATGGTGTTTTGACAAAAGGTGGAAAGAAATATTTCATGATGTTAATTGACGACTCCACTAAATACTGCCGTTTGTATCTTCTGAAATCTAAGGATGAGGCTTTGAACTTTTTCAAGATCTATAAAGCTGAAGTGGAAAACCAACTTGATCGAAAAATCAAGAGGCTTAGGTCCGACCGTGATGGAGAGTATTTTTCCAATGAATTTGATGTTTTTTGTGTGGAACATGGTATAATCCATGAGAGGACGCCTCCCTACTCACCTCAGTCAAATGGGGTGGCCGGAAGAAAGAACCATAGTCTAACTTATTTGGTTAACGCCATGTTAGACACATCGGGTCTCTCCAAGGCATGGTGAGGGGAGGCGATATTGACAGCATGTCATGTCCTAAATTGAGTCCCCACAGAGAACAAAGAGATAACTCCATTCGAGGAATGGGAGAAGAAAAGGTTAAAACTCTCTTATCTGCGAACATGGGGTTGTTTGGCGAAAGTCAATGTTCCAATTCCAAAGAAGCGGAAGCTTGGACCAAAGACTGTGGATTGTGTTTTTCGGGATATGCTTTTCATAGCATTGGCTATAGATTCTTGGTTGTAAATCTGAGGTACCGACATGCATGTCGATACGATCATGGAGTCGAATGATGCGACTTTCTTTGAAGATATCTTTCCCATGAAGGATATGGCTACCTCGTCTAATCAGGAGATGCCTAGTTCATCGAATCAGGAATCAGTGACAATTACTGAACCTGCCATTTTGATGGAACACTTTGAAAGTCCTGGGGAGGAAAACAATGAAGTTCCTACTAGGAGCAAGAGACAAAGGACTGCAAAGTCCTTTGGTGATGATTTTCTTGTGTATCTCATAGATGACACTCCCAGTTCTATTTCAGAGGCCTATGCATCCAAGATGCCGACTCTTGGAAGGAAGCGGTTCGTAGCGAGATGGATTCCATCTTGGCGAATGAAACTTGGGAGATAACTGATCGTCCTTATGGGTGAAAACCTATAGGATGCAAATGGGTATTCAAGAAGAAGCTTAGGCCTGATGGTACTATTGAAAAGTACAAGGCTCGGCTAGTGGCTAAGGGTTATACCCAAAAGGAAGGTGAAGACTTCTTTGATACTTACTCACATGTGGCTCGACTGACCACTATTCGAGTTCTACTTTCACTAGCTGCCTCACATGGTCTTCTCGTTCATCAAATGGATGTTAATACTGCTTTCCTAAATGGAGAGTTGGACGAGGAAATTTATATGGAACAACCAGATGGGTTTGTAATAGATGGTCAGGAAGGGAAAGTGTGCAAATTGCTGAAGTCTTTGTATGGACTCAAGCAAGCACCCAAACAGTGGCATGAGAAGTTCGAAAGAATTTTAACAGCTGCAGGCTTTGTTGTGAACAAAGCTGACAAATGTGTGTACTATCGCCATGGTGGGGGCGAGGGAGTTATGCTTTGCTTGTATGTTGATGACATACTGATTTTCGGAACAAATCTAAATGTTATTAAGGAGGTCAAGAATTTTCTATCTCGTTGTTTTGAGATGAAAGATTTAGGAGTGGCTGATGTCATTCTGAACATCAAGTTGTTGAGAGACCATGATGGTGGGATCACATTGCTTCAATCTCACTATGTGGAAAAGATCTTGAGTCGCTTTGGCTACAGTGACTGCAAGCCCTCTCCAACACCATATGATGCTAGCGTGTTGCTTCGAAAGAATCAAAGAATTGCTAGAGACCAATTGAAGTATTCTTAGATTATTGGCTCGCTTATGTACTTAGCCAGTGCTACAAGACCTGACATCTCTTTTGGTGTTAGCAAACTGAGTAGGTTTGTCTCAAAACCAGGAGATGTGCATTGGAAAGCTCTAGAGAGAGTTTTGCGTTATTTGAAAGGCACTGCGAATTATGGAATTCACTACACCAGGCACCCTAAGGTGCTTGAAGGGTATAGTGACTCAAACTGGATCTTAGATGCTGATGAGATAAAGGCCACGAGTGGTTATGTATTCACTCATGGAGGTGGTGTTGTTTCTTGGAAGTCTTGCAAGCAGACCATCTTAACGAGGTCAACAATGGAAGCAGAACTCACAACACTAGATACAGCTATGGACGAAGCAGATTGGCTTCGCCGGCTCTTGAATGACTTGCCGGTAGTTGAGAAACCTGTACTAGGTATCCTTATGAACTATGACAATCAAACTGTGATCACGAAGGTGAGCAGCTCAAAGGATAACATGAAGTCATCAAGACACGTTCAGAGAAGGTTAAAGTCTGTCAGAAAAATGAAAAACTCTGGAGTTATTGCATTGGATTATATCCAAAAGTCTAAAAATCTGGCAGATCCTTTTACTAAGGGTCTATCACGTAATGTGATAGATAATGCATCGAGGGAGATGGGTATGAGACCCACAATATGAGTTGTTCACAGTGGTAACCTATTCTTTGTGATCGGAGATCCCGTGAATTAGATGTAGAAGACAAGATGTTGGTCAACTGAGAGGAGAGTATCCTTACTGTTAAAAATACCACTCCATGAAGATGCAATACTCTCCTAATCTGCATGGCAGGTTGATGTATATCTTAATGTGTTCTAAGTGGCTCTTTGAAGCAGAGATGTTGTCCTGCAGAACATCTTTTGAAGAACTCACCTATATGAGTCTGATTGTTAAACATCGCAATCTATGAGAGTAGGGTTCTCTCTAGTAAACTCATGAAAGGTCTCGGAGTATGACGCATAAGCTCCACCCGCGGGGAAGACCCACGGTAGCCACGTACCGGTCAAGGCTTTGTGTGGAGCTAGATTCGCAGAAAACTTGCAGTTCAAGGTCCAGTCCACTGTTCAAGTTGCTTACTAGTGTAGCATAGAGTTCTAGGTGGAAGTTCAACTTAATAGTCTCCACTGCAGTACCGGTATATAAAACAGTGTTTTGGAACCAAAGACAAATTTTGTGTGCCTCTGGGATCTGGTGGAGGATTGCTGGAATTTTTTTCTATTTGGGCCTAGTCCAATAGCAGTTTCAGAATTCGTAATAAATCCTAGAGGCCCACATAGCCCATTCGAGCAAGGCAAGAGGTGGAACTAAAGTTTAGTCCCACATTGCTAGTTTAGAGGGAGTTGAACCTCTTTATAAGGGAGGTTCTTTCCCCACATGTATGAGCATGAGAACAAGAGGGACATCCACGCGCTCCTCCTCCGCCGCCCGCTGATACGTCCATTTTGCATCATGCTTTTATATCGATATCTATTGCATTATGGGCTGTTATTTCACGTTATGTCACAATACTTATGGCTATTCTCTCTTATTTTACAAGGTTTACATGAAGAGGGAGAATGCCGGCACTGGAATTCAGAAATTGGAAAAGGAGGAAATATTGAGACCTATTCATGCAACTCCAAAAGTCCGAAACTCCATGGAATATCTTAAAATAAATAAATAAAAATCATCGCTAAAGATGAAGGCCAGGGGCCCACACTGTCACGAGGTGGGGCGCGCCCCGGGCGCGCCCCACCTCGTGGGCCCCTTGTGGCTCTCCGATGCCCATCTTCTCCTATATGAAGTCTTCGATGAGAAAAAACAAGAAGCAACCTTTGGGACGAGACTCCCACGAGGCGAAACCTTGGCGGAACCAATCTAGGGCTTCGGCGGAGCTGTTCTGCCGGGGACACTTCCCTCCGGGAGGGGGAAATCATCACCATCGTCATCACCAATGCTCCTCTCATCGGGAGAGGGCAATCTCCATCAACATCTTCACCAGCACCATCTCATCTCCAAACCCTAGTTCATCTCTTGTATCCAATTCTTGTCTCCAAGTCCGGGATTGGTGCTAGTAGGTTGCTAGTAGTGTTGATTACTCCTTGTAGTTGATGCTAGTTTGTTTATTTGGTGGAAGATCATATGTTCAGATCCTTTATGCATATTATTACCCCTCTGATTATGAACATGAATATGCTTTGTGAGTAGTTACGTTTGTTCCTGAGGACACGGGAGAAGTCTTGCTATTAGTAGTCATGTGAATTTGGTATTCGTTCGATATTTTGATGATATGTATGTTGTCTAACCTCTAGTGGTGTTATGTGAATGTCGACTACATAACACTTCACCATTATTTGGGCCTAGAGGAAGGCATTGGGAAGTAATAAGTAGATGATGGGTTGCTAGAGTGATGAAGCTTAAACCCTAGTTTATGCGTTGTTTCGTAAGGGCTGTTTTGGATCCATATGTTTCATGCTATGGTTAGGTTTACCTTAATACTTTTGTTGTAGTTGCGTATGCTTGCAATAGAGGCTAATCATAAGTGGGATGCTTGTTCAAGTAAGAACAGCACCCAAGCACCGGTCCACCCACATATCAAATTATCAAAGTACCGAACGCGAATCATATGATCGTGATGAAAACTAGCTTGACGATATTCCCATGTGTCCTCGGGAGCGCTTTTCCTATTATAAGAGTTTGTCCAGGCTTGTCCTTTGCTACAAAAAGGATTGGGCCACCTTGCTGCACCTTATTTACTTTTGTTACTTGTTGCTCGTTACAATTTACCTTATCACAAAACTATCTGTTACCACTTATTTTAGTACTTGCAGAGAATACCTTGGTGTAAACCGCTTATCATTTCCTTCTGCTCCTCGTTGGGTTCGACACTCTTACTTATCGAAAGGACTACGATAGATCTCCTATACTTGTGGGTCATCAAGACTCTTTTCTGGCGCCGTTGCCGGGGAGTGTAGCGCCTTTGGTAAGTGGAATTTGGTAAGGAAAAATTTATATAGTGTGCTAAAATTTTCTGTCACTTGTTACTATGGAAAGTAATTCTCTGAGGGGCTTGTTCAAGGTATCTTCACCCCGTCTAGTAGAGAAAATAGTTGCTCCTCAACCTACTGAACCTATTGAAAATGAAACTCCTTTTGAAATTCCTTCGGGTATGATGGAAAAACTGCTGGCTAATACTTTTACAGGAGATGGAACAAAGCATCCTAATGAACATCTACTCTATGTGGATGAAGTTTGTGGATTATTTAAGCTTGCAGGTATACCCGATGATGTTGTTAAGAAGAAGGTCTTCCCTTTATCTTTGAAGGAAGACGCATTGACATGGTATAGGCTATGTGATAATATAGGATCATGGAACTATAAAAGATTGAAATTGGAATTTCATCAAAAGTATTACCCTATGCATCTTGTTCATCGTGATCGCAATTATATATATAATTTTTGGCCTCACGAAGGAGAAAGCATCGCTCAAGCTTGGGGGAGGCTTAAATCAATGTTATATTCATGCCCCAATCATGAGCTCTCAAAAGCGACAATTCTTCAGAATTTTTATGCTCGGCTTTCTGATAACAACCGCACCATGCTCGATACTTCTTGTGCTGGCTCTTTTATGATGAAGACTATTGAATTTAAATGGAATTTATTGGATAGAATTAAACACAACTCTGAAGATTGGGACCTCGATGAAGGTAAGGAGTCAGGTATGACGCCTTAGTTTGATTGTGTTAAATCTTTTATGGATACCGATATTTTCCGTAAGTTTAGCACTAAATATGGTCTTGACTCTGAGATAGTAGCTTCTTTCTGTGAATCTTTGCTACTTATGTTGATCTCCCTAAGGAGAAGTGGTTTAAATAGCATCCTCCCATAGAAGTAAAAGTAGGTGCACCTATTAAAGTTGAAGAAAAGACTGTCACTTATAATGATCCTATTGTTCCTACCTCTTATGTTGAGAAACCACCTTTCCCTGTTAGAGTAAAGGATCATGCTAGAGCTTCAACTGTTGTTCGTAAAAGCAATATTAGAACTTATACACCTCCTGAGCAAGTTAAAGTAGAACCTAATATTGCTATTATTAAAGATCTCTTGTCTGATAATATTGATGGGCATGTTATTCAATTCTATGGTGAAACTGCTAGAATTGATAAACCGTGTGCTAAAGATAAACATAGACCTGTGGTAGGCGTGCCTGTTATTTCTGTTAAAATAGGAGATCATTGTTATCATGGCTTATGTGATATGGGCGCTAGTGCTAGTGCAATACCCACTGACTTATACAAAGAAATTATGCATGATATTGCACCTATTGAGTTAGAAGAAATTTATGTCACAATTAAGCTTGCCAATAGAGATACTATTTCACCAGTGGTAATTGTTAGAGATGTTGAAGTCTTGTGTGGAAAACCAAATATCCCGCTGATTTTCTTGTTCTTGGTTCTCCACAAGATAGCTTTTGTCCCATTATATTTGGTAGACCCTTCTTGAACACTGTTAATGCTAAGATAGACTGCGAAAAGAATGTTGTTACTATTGGCTTGGATGATATGGTTCATGAGTTTAATTTCTCTAAATTTAGTAAACAACATCATGAGGAAGAATTGCCTAGTAAGGATGAAATTATTGGTCTTGCTTCTATTGCCGTACCTCCTAGTGATCCTTTAGAACACTATTTGCTAGACCATGAAAATGATATGTTCATGAATGAAAGAAGGCAAATAGATGAAGTATTCTTTAAACAGGAACCTATTCTCGCAACACAATTTGCTGTTGAAATCTTAGGGATCCTCCTCCACCCAAGGGTGATCCCGTGTTTGAGCTTAAACCGTTGCCTGATAATCTTAAATATGCTTATCTTGATGAAAAGAAAATATATCCTGTTATTATTAGTGCTAACCTTTCAGAGCATGAAGAAGAAAGATTGTTGAAAACTCTGAAGAAGCACAGTGCTATTGGATGTACTCTTGATGATCTTAAGGGCATTAGTCCCACTCTATGTTAGCATAAAATAAATTTGGAAGCGGATTCCAAGCCAGTTCGTGATCCTCAACGACGTTTGAATCCTAAAATGAAAGAAGTGGTAAGAAAAGAAATACTCAAGCTTCTGGAGGCAGGTATAATTTATCCCGTTGCTGATAGTCAGTGGGTATGTCTTGTACATTGTGTCCCTAAGAAGGGAGGTATTACTGTTGTCCCTAATGATAAAGATGAATTGATTCCGCAAAGAATTATCACAGGTTATAGGATGGTAATTGATTTCCGCAAATTAAATAAAGCTACTAAGAAAGATCATTACTCCTTACCTTTTATTGATCAAATGCTAGAAAAATTATGCAAACATACACATTATTGCTTTCTAGATGGTTATTCTGGTTTCTCTCAAATACCTGTGTCGGCTAAAGATCAATCAAAGACTACTTTTACATGCCCTTTTGGTACTTTTGCTTATATACCTATGCCTTTTGGTTTATGTAATGCACCTGCTACCTTTCAAAGATGCATGATGGCTATATTCTCTGATTTTTGTGAAAAGATTTGTGAGGTTTCCATGGACGACTTCTCCGTCTATGGTTCCTCTTTTGATGATTGCTTGAGCAATCTTGATCGAGTTTTGCAAAGATGTGAAGAAACTAATCTTGTCTTGAATTGGGAAAAGTTCCACTTTATGGTTAATGAAGGTATTGTCTTGGGGCACAAAGTTTCTGAAAGAGGTATTGAAGTTGATAAAGCCAAACTTGATGCTATTGAAAAGATGCCATGTCCCAAGGACATCAAAGGTATAAGAAGTTTCCTTGGTCACGCCGGATTCTATAGGAGGTTCATTAAGGACTTCTCAAAAATTTCTCGGCCTCTGACTAATTTATTACAAAAAGATGTACCATTTGTCTTTGATGATGATTGTGTAGAAGCATTTGAAATACTTAAGAAAGCATTAGTCTTGTAGCGACCCGACCCAAAATCGGTCAAGTCTCTGTGTAGCTGTACCATCCCAAGATCATGCTGGCACACACAGTACATTGATGAAATAATCAAAGTTCAATCACACCTGAATTTATTACACGATTCTCATATCGAGTCTTTATTACAATAGAATAAATTCGGCCGAAGGCCAACTCATGAGAAATAAACTAAATAAAGCTGCGGAAGCATAGAAGAATAGCGAGTCCATCCGACTCCAAAGGGCAATCGCCAAGCGTGGATCGTAGCCTCACTCCCGATCGAATAATCCTCCGCAACATAAGACGTTGCAGCCATGTAGGTCAGCATTTTGAATATGCCGCAAGTCATGAAGAGAGAATAACAATAAAATTACTAATACTATATGCAATTTGGCTGTGGGGCTCTAAGTTTCATTGTTTTTTGAAAAAGCCAGCTTTTTCCTACAATAAGGACTTGTTTGCAATTACTACGAAATGTTGGTAATTATTGAGATGGTTCCGCCAACCAATGTCTCATCCCCAATTATTAAAATAATCCCTCAATTAATTTATTAAGTTTGGTGTTGAGATATCCAAATACTCCAGTTCCAGAGGCTTAAATTGTCCAGAATCGGGACACGGCTAACCGATTAGTTCTTCACTCTGCAGAGGTTTGCACTTTACCCGCAAGATTCGCTCCTCCTTTAAGTCTTCGCACTTCATGGTGT
The DNA here is from genome assembly GCA_021605205.1 of Aegilops longissima. Lineage (NCBI taxonomy): Eukaryota > Viridiplantae > Streptophyta > Magnoliopsida > Poales > Poaceae > Aegilops > Aegilops longissima. The sequence goes on from CM038680.1 coordinate 514,212,034, forward strand.
TTGAAGACGGACGAACGAAACAGGGTCTTCCAAGAGTTCCTCCGCCACCGCCGTACCCATCCAATCCTACCGTTCTTCTACATCTCGTAGCACCGTCCGGCTAGAGTCACAACTAGGGTTGACCAAGCGAGCCCATAATGGCTTGCGGCTGCACGGGTAAGCTTCCGTCAATGGGGTATACATCCGTCTCTTCGTGGCTGGGTGAAGCTTTCGCAAGATGTCATGGCGCTTCTCCATGCATCCTGGCCAACCGCTGGTTTTCCAGGTGCCCGTCAACCGTCCTCCACCCAGTAGTGAATTTTGAAGTCCATCTTGAGCTTGAAGTCATGGGGTTGTCATCATCTTGACTCTCACATCTCCCTTATGATTCACTCAACCAACCCCGTCTACGAGCATAGCAAAATAAACTACTTCGTCCCGGGCAATGGTAACAAGGGGAATTGGGTTCATCCTACCTCATGATACTACTTAAGAACATAACTTCAAATTCTCCTACTGCATGCATGGTGGGGAGGTACAATTCTAATGCAATAAAATCATAGGTATTGTAAAAGAAAACATGATCAATTGACTTGCCTTGCTGACGATCTTCGAAAGCTAGGGACTCGTGGTAGCAAGCTTCGCACTCCGGAAATTCTACCGAGGCAAACAACAATCATATAAGCATACCAACATATGATCACTTAACATAACAGCATACTAATATAACACATGAACAATTGAATTAAAACCCAAAGAAAACTTGAAGAAATCCAAATCAATGTTTTCACCATATCAAACAACAACCAAGAAATAGTTTTACACAACCAAATTTTTCTTAACAGAACCTAAGCATGGGTTTTTGCTAACTAACAGAAAAGAAAACATCATGCAACTAGGAGCAAAAAGAATCACATTAAAAACTATTATAGAACTCCTATTATGCCTAAAATAATCCTAGCAAGAAAATATAAAATAAAAATTCTATTTATTGTAAATAAAAGTCCATGTTCTAAAGTTACAGAAACTAACCTAAGATAAACTATCACATAGGAAAAATAAAATTGTTTGCTAATTAAAACAATAGGAAAACAGTAGCTAGTTAAATAAATAGGAACAACATGATTCTGATTAAAACTATTTTTATTAAATCTAAAATACCCAAATAAATTCCTACGGTTAGGCAAGGTCAAAACAAAGTAGTGACAAAAGAATCACTAAAATAAAATAATCCTAACTCATTTTATAGCAGAATTACTAATCTGTCTAAATCTAAAATAAAACAATTTATAATAATTTTAACATGACTAAACATATTTTCTACAGAAACTACAACAAATTTGGAAACTAACAAAAAAGAATAAATTAAAAATATTAAGTGGATTAAAAGATATGGATTTTACAAAACTGAAACTATTCTGTTAAAACAGAAACGAAAATATTAACTAAAAAGAAAAACCGCTAATGGGCCTATCTAACGATCAAGGTCAAATAACTAAAACGTGCACGCGAATTAAACCAAGTCGGCCGGTCTAAACTAAACCTAACTAACCAAAATAAACCGTAAATAAAACCGGATCTTTAAACTAAAACCTAAATAAACCGTACCCCTTCGGGATCTAATCTAGACCCTACGTTTAGATCGAACGGCGGCGGGATCTCCGGCGACTTACCGCGGTGGTCGACGGCGACGGCGGCTCGGGCGGCGACGGTGCGGGGGCTCCGGTGGTCGGGGACGACGGCGGAGGCCTCCGGCGGGTGCGGCGGAGCAAGGGGGCTCGGTGGTGCTCTCGGTGGAGCTCGGGGTGATCGGGGATGGCCGGGGCGGTGGCAATGGCGCAGCGGCGGCGTCGGACTCCGGCGGGCGATTGCGGGCGAGAGCGAGGGTTTTCGTGGCGGGGCGTAAACGGGCGAGGGGGGGGTATATAGGGGCGTCGACTTGGGCGAGGGGCGATCGGGAGGAATCCGGATCCTTCGCGATTCCGGCGGCGGTGACGCGGTGGCGCTGCGGGTTGGCATGGGCGAGGGGAAAGGGAGAGGTGGGTCCGGGGTGTCGGTGAGAGAGGGACGGGGGCGTTTGGGTCGGGCGACCGGAGGGAAGGGGCTTCGGGCGAGGGGGGTACTGGGCTGCTCGCTGGCTGGCTTGGGCGCGGCTAGGCCGGTTGTCCTGGCCCGCTGGCTGGGCCGCCTCGGCTAGGGCTGGGCGTTCGGTTCCCCCGAACCGATCGGTTCGGTGCTTCGGGTTTTCAAGAATTTCGGTTTCTAGATTTTCCTGACCGTTCGGTTACCTATAAAAACACTAACCGAGAGATCGGGCACCGATGCTTGGTTCGGTCTCGGTTGAGACCGAACAATCAAGAAAATAAAACCGAGGCAAAGAAGATCCAGAAATATGACAACGACAAAGATCAACTATGGCAAAAATACAGGTTAATTACTAGATGTAATTCATTAGCCAAGTCCACCACCGCATCCCTTTCTACCCTGAACTCAAATCAGATCCTCGATCCATGCAACTCCCAGCTCCCTCTCACTCCCATCACATACCAAGACTTGTAGCTCGGATCTGCGCTCGGACGCTCGGTAGGTGGAAGAGATGGTCGCCGGCTCGCCGCCTTGCCGGCTCGCCACGAGCAGCAGCACTGCCGCCGTCCCCCTGGGATGGATAGCAGAGGGCCAGGGATGAGAGGTGGGAGTGAAGCGCCGCCACCGCCGCCATGGGGATGGACAAGTCAAAGGCAGCCAGCAGGGGTAGCTAGATTGAGGCGATCGAGAGACCAGCGGGCGGCGGCTGGGTGCGGTCGTGGATCGAAGACTCTAGGTGCTGCCGATGCGAGTGCGGCAGGGATTTTTTTAGTGCGGCAGGGATTGGGGAACGCTTTCATCGCTCTATCAAGGTTGAGTAGTTGGGCCGTGGGCCGTGGGCTACGCAGATTTCTCGGGAGTTGACAATTTCTTGATGCTTGTGTGTTCGGTTAGTCTATACATACACCCGAATTGACCGATGGAATTTCGGTTTCCCAGATTGGCTGACCGAACATACGACCGAAGGATTCGGTTTCGGTGCATTCGGGTTCGGTCCCGGTTAATTCGGGTCGGTACTTCGGTCATCGGTTTATATGCCCACCCCTAGCCTCGGCGCTGGCTGGGCCGGTTGGCCTGGCTGGCGCCTGGGGTCTCTTTTTCTTTTTTTTTGAATTTATGGAGAGAGAGAAATATAGTTAAATATATATATTTTATATAGGACATATATATATCAAAATGATCAGGGGAATATTCCCTATAATTTGAACATTTTTCCAGGGGCAAAACTCAAACTTTATAAAAAATAATTTTTCTAAAATCCCAAATAAAATCAAAATTTGAATTCAAACTTTTTGGCAATGTTTTTCATCTGGCATTTTTGGAGTGTCATGTTTACTCCTCTCATACCTTTTCTCAAGTATTTGTCAGGCATAAATTTTCAACTGCCAAATTTTGAATTCAAATTCCATCAAACTCAAAATCTTCTGAAACTTCAAATGTCACTCAAATTCAAACAATATGCATAGATGCTTAGCTATAATTGTAGAACATTCCAAATAGGAAATTTGGGATGTTACAAACCTACCCACCTTAAGATGAATCTCGCCCTCGAGATTCGGGTTGGCTAGCAAATAGGTGCGGGTGGTCTCGGCGGAGGTCTTCTTCTTGCTCCCAGGTGGCTTCCTCCTCAGAGTGATGACTCCACAAAGACCTTGCAAAACTTGATGATCTTGCTGCGGGTGACTCTGTTCGCAGTCTCGAGAATTCGGACGGGTTTCTCCTCATAAGTCAGATCACTATCGAGCTGTATGGCCTCTAGGGGCACTGTGTCTCTCAACGGAATATCGGCCATGTTGGCATGGCATTTCTTCAGCTGAGAAACATGGAAGACATCATGAACTCCGGACAATCCTTCCGGCAATTCCAACTTGTAAGCAACTTCTCCACGATGTTCGAGGATTTTGTAGGGGCCAATGAACCGGTGTGCTAACTTTCCTTTAACACCGAACCTCTTGATTCCACGAAGTGGGGACACACGAAGATATGCTCGGTCTCCCGCTTCGTATGTTACTTCCTTGCATTTACCGTCGGCATAACTCTTCTGCCTCGACTGAGCTACCTTGAGTCTATCTCGAATCAGCTTGACTTTCTCTTCGGAATCTGTGATAAGATCGGGACCGAAAAGTTTTCGATCTCCCACACCATCCCACAGCAATGGTGTTCTGCACCTCCTTCCGTATAGAGCTTCTAAAGGGGCCATTTTCAGACTGGTCTGATAACTGTTATTGTACGAGAACTCCGCGTATGGCAAATTATCATCCCAGCTAGACCCATAGTCCAACGCACAAGCTCTCAACATGTCCTCTAGGATCTGGTTGACTCTCTCGGTCTGTCCATCTGTGTGCGGATGAAAAGCTGTACTGAACTCCAGCCTCGTACCCAAAGTTTCATGCAACTGATTCCAAAACTTTGAGGTAAATTGTGTTCCTCTATCTGACACGATACTCCTCGGAACTCCATGCAGACATACGATCCTGGTCATGTATATCTTGGCTAACTTAGCACTGGTATAGGTAGTCTTCATGGGAATGAAATGAGCTACCTTGGTCAATCGATCAACCACTACCCAGATGGAATCATAACCTGAACGGGTCCTGGGTAATCCTGTGATAAAATCCATTCCAAGTTTTTCCCATTTCCACTCGGGAATCGGCAAAGGTTGAAGTAACCTGCTGGCTTCGATGTTCGCCTTTACTCGTTGACAAACATCGATATCGCTACGCACTCGGCAATATCCTTCTTCATACCGCCCACCGAAACTTTCCTTCAAATCCAGATACATCTTGGTGTTACGGGGTGAATCGAGTACGGTGAATCATGAGCCTCTGAAGAATTAGCTTCCTGAGTTCGGGATCATTGGGTACATAAATACGATCCTCGAACCATATAGCTCCGTATTCATCCTTACGAAACCCTTTAGCTTTTCCTTCATTCATCCTTTTCTTTATCTCCTCAATTTCCTTGTCCGACTTACGGGCTTCACGAATTCTTTCGCCAAAGTGGATTGAACTTCCAGAGTTGCAACATATCCTCTCGAACTATCTCGATCGAAGATCTACGAGGTCATCGACTAACTCTGGGTAATCCTCCGCTATAAGAGTATTCACATAACTCTTACGGCTCAAAGCATCTGCTACAACATTAGCCTTTCCGGGTGGTAATGCAATCTCATGTCATAGTCCTTGATTAACTCTAGCCATCTCCTCTCGCTCGAGGTTCAACTCTTTCTGCGTGAAAATATACTTCAAGCTCTTATGATCTGTGTAAACATCACAACGGTTTCCGTAAGGAAATGTCTCTGTGTCTTGAGTGCATGCACCATGCTGCTAACTCCAAATCATGTGTGGCATAATTCATCTCGTGTGGTCGAGCTGTGCGGAGGTATAAGCTACAACTTTTCCTTCCTGCATGAGTACTCCTCCGAGTCCCCGACGAGAAGCGCCACAATATACCGTAATCCTTGTGTATGTCCGCAAAATCAGATCGGGCTGTAACCAAACGTTTCTTCAATTCACGAAACGGCCTCACAATCCTTGGTCCAAATGTACTTGGCATCCTTCTTCAACAGCTCGGTCATGGGCTTGGCAATCTTTGAGAAATTCTCAATAAACCTCCGATAATATCCTGCGAGTCCGAGAAAACTGCGGATCTCCTTGATCGAGGTGGGCGATCGCCAATCGGTGATCGATACGACCTTGGCGGGGTCAACTGCTATTCCTTCTCCTGAAATAACATGTCCGAGAAATCCGACTTCCTTCAGCCAAAATTCACATTTGCTGAACTTGGCATACAACCGATGTTCTCGGAGTTTCTCCGAACTAGATGCAAATGTTCCTTATGCTCTTCCTCGCTCTGGAGAAAATCAGTATATCATCGATGAACACCACGACAAACTTGTCCAGATATTCCATAAATACCTTGTTCATCAAATTCATGAAGTATGCAGGGCATTAGTCAATCCGAATGACATGACGGTATACTCATATAAACCATACCGTGGTGAATCTGTTTTAGGTATATCCTTTTCACGGATCTTCAATCGATGATACCACGATCAAGATCGATCTTGGAGAATACCTTGGCTCCAACTAGCTGATCAAATAGATCATTAATCATCGGCAGAGGGTACTTGTTCTTGATGGTCACGCTGCTCAATGAACGATAATCCACAACCATTCTCGTGGTTCCATCCTTCTTCTCTACCAAAAGAACTGGGGCTCCCCAAGGTGACGAGCTTGGCGAATATATCCTTTCTCCAATAGCTCATTAATTTGGTTTTGATCTCTTTCAAATCGCTCGGGGCATCCGATAGGGTCTCTTGGATATTGGGGTTGTGCGGGCAATAACTCAATCAGAAATTCAATGTCTCGTCCGGTGGCATTCTGGTAATTCCTCCGAAACACATCGGAAAATCTTGCACCATCGGCACTTCCTCTGAACAACTCCCGTGAGGGAATGCACTGATTCTTCATCGGGATACGCCGGATACATACTTGATCCTCTTACGCTCCGGTGGTGAGCAGAATTGACTTTGGGCACGATCTATGTTTCCTTCAAACTTTGTCAACCAATCCATGCCTAGGATCACATCCAAGGTCCGGGTTTCCAATACTATGAGGTCTCGGGAAATTTATGGTTTCCGATGTTGAGGGTTGCATGACAGCCTAAGCTGCCATCATTTCTCCTCTGCGAACCGACGTGAAGAGGGCTTCTAAGGGTTCTAGTGGGCAACCCGTACTTTTCCACAACTACCCTTGATATGAATGAATCGTTGCACCGAATCAAAGAGTACCAAATCTGGATGTGAATTTAATAAAACTTACCAACCACGATTGTCTGGCTGATCATAGACGTCCTCCACGTCAATGTGGTTCACCTGAGCACGAGGAAAAGGGTTGGGCTTCTTTGCTGAGCTTCCATTGCCGTTTCCATTCCTATGCTTGGCCTCCGGGCAGTCGGTGGCATAGTGCCCTGTTTTCTGGCACTTGAAACAGGTGATGTGACTCAGATCTTTCTGAGCCGGGGCAGGACGATACTGGTTGCCATTGCCGTTTCCATTGCCTGTCTTGTTGTCCTGGTTGCGGTTGTTCCCATTTCCTCCATGGTTATGTCCTCCATGGTTATGATGGGTATGCCCTCCCGAGTATGGAGCATAACGGGGCTTCTGCTGAGCTCCAGAGTTGTACTTCCCCTGGCCATACTTCCTCTTGCGGCTATCAATCTGCTGCTTGCCTTCAAGTATGGTGGCCTTGTCTACCAGCTCCTGGTAGTTGTTGAAGGTAGCCACCATTAGCTGCATTCCCAGCTCGTCATTGAGTCCCTCGAGAAACTTTTCCTGCTTATGCATCATCGTGGCCACATCATCCGGGGCATAGAGGGCTAACTTGCTGAACTCATCCACGCATCGCCCCACAAGACGGTTCCCTGGCGTAAGTTGCGGAACTCACGCTTCTTCGACTCATGGCTCCGGTGATACATGAGCGGTGCGGAAAGCCTCTTGGAACTGATCCCATGTGATGGTGGCGATGGGATAAGTGGCGGTGTAGTTCTCCCACCAAGAGGCTGCGGGTCCATCAAGTTGATGTGCGCAAAGCGCACCTTTTCGCATCTGTGCATCCAAAGTGGCTAACTCCTTCCGACCTTGCGGAGCCAATCATCGGCCACAATCGGCTCAGTGCTGCTAGAGAACACTGGCGGATTCAGCCTTAGGAAGCGGGTCAAGTTGTCAACAGGGGGTGGTGGCGGTGGATTGTTGTTGTTGTTGTTGTTGTTGTTCTGGTTCTGGATGAGCATCTGCATGAGGGCATTCTGCTGCTGGATCAGCTGGGTGAGCTCCGGCGGAAAGTTGAGACCGGGGTCACGTCTCGGAGGCATCTGGTGTTTTGGAGTGGATGAGAAAATTAGAATAGAACAAGGGTCTAATGAGAAAATATCACTACCCATATGAATGCACAATCATAATCACACCAATCATTTATTCAATCATCTCAAACATGGTTCAATCTCGGATTACAAATTCTCACGACTAATCGAAAATAACGACCTAACTGATCGACGGAAAATAAAATAACATGGCGGTCGACTAAATGTCTTCATCAATTATCCTTGCGTCCTCTGGTGCGGCGTCCTCCGGTGTGGCGTCCTCTGATGCGGCGCCTCCTCTTGCGGCTTTCTTCGGTGGAGCTCTCTTCATAATCCTGATCATTGCTCACGAGGGGTCCGTCATCTCCACTCGGAAAAAGGTCCTCTCCCAAGTCCATCTTCTCCTCTAATGCGGCAACATCCATCTTCAGCTTGTCGACTCTCTCCATGAAATCCTTGATTTCTTCTTCATGGTCAAGGAAGTCTGCGTGTGCTTTCTCCTCCAGTTCCAGTTCACGGAACAACAGCCTCCTGTGTACCTTGAGTTCTGGCGAGTCGGATCTCCTGTTTCCGAGGAGACACTCCAAGTCTTGGACATATGAGAGAATGGAGTCATCCTCACGGTACGGATGATATCTCCATTCCTAGCTCTGAGAAATCATGGCGAGGTCGATGGGTCGAGCTCGGCCCTGTACTCTTCTCGGAGATGTCCAAGTGCACGATAAATCGCCATGTCTCTTCCGAGGATCCAATTGAAATCGGTAAACTCAAAGTCAATAGGCTCAATGTCCTCGAAGGTCCTCCCCGAATGTGCACCTCAATCTCAGAAGCGGGTATCCGCTCGGAAGTGCATTGGTAGGCTTCCCGTGATCGAGGGCGAGCAATCTTCAGCTTCTTCACGATCTGAACCAGCTTCTTGCCGAAGGCATCGTCTCATCTGGTGGCAAAACTCCGTAGCAAACTGGGGTGAACTTCGGCCATCTAGAATGTTGAAAATCGGAGAGAAGTCAAAATGAACAGGCAGAATTACGGAATGATAAGGACATAAAATAAATAGTCTCTTCCTATGGCTTTCCGATCCTAGGGGTTACGCCCCACGGTCAGCGTGTGCTCGATACCATCTCAGAGCGACCCGACCCAAAATCGGTCAAGTCTCGTGTAGCTGTACCATCCCAAGATCATGCCGCACACACAAGACATTGATGAAATAATCAAAGTTCAATCACACCTGAATTTATTACACAATTCTCATATCGAGTCTTTATTACAATAGAATAAATTCGCCAAGGCCAACTCATGAGAAATAAACTAAATAAAGCTGCGGAAGCGAGAAGAATAGCGAGTCCATCCGACTCCAAAGGGCAATCGCCAAGCGTGGATCGTAGCCTCACCCCGATCGAATAATCCTCTCGCAACATAAGGCGTTGCAGCCGCAGGTCAGCATTTTGAATATGCCGGCAAGTCATGAAGAGAGAATAACAATAAAATTACTAATACTATATGCAATTTGGCTGTGGGGCTCTAAGTTTCATTGTTTTTGCGAAAAAGCCAGTTTTTCCCTACAATAAGGACTTGTTTGCAATTACTACGAAATGTTGGTAATTATTGAGATGGTTCCGCCAACCAATGTCTCATCCCCAATTATTAAAATAATCCCCTCAATTAATTTATTAAGTTTGGTGTTGAGATATCCGAAATACTCCAGGTTCCAGAGGCTCAAATTGTCCGTAACCGGGGACACGGCTAACCGATTAGTTCTTCACTCTGCAGAGGTTTGCGCACTTTACCCGCAAGATTCGTTCCCTCCTTTAAGTCTTCGCACTTCATGGTGTTTGAAGACGGGACGAACGAAACAGGGTCTTCGAAGAGTTCCTCCGCCTTTGCCGTACCCATCCAATCCTACCGTTCTTCTACATCTCGTAGCACCGTCCGGCCAGAGCCACAACTAGGGTTGACCAAGCCAGAGCCCATAATGGCTTGCGGCTGCACATGTAAGCTTCCGGTCAATGGGGTATACATCCGTCTCTTCGTGGCTGGGTGAAGCTTTCCGCAAGATGTCATGGCGCTTCTCCATGCATCCCGGCCAACCGCTGGTTTTCTCCAGGGTGCCCGTCAACCGTCCTCCACCCAGTAGTGAATTTTGAAGTCCATCTTGAGCTTGAAGTCATGGGGTTGTCATCATCTTGACTCTCACATCTCCCTTATGATTCACTCAACCAACCCGTCTCTGAGCATAGCAAAATAAACTACTTCGTCCCGGGCAATGGTAACAAGGGGAATTGGGTTCATCCTACCTCATGATACTACTTAAGAACATAACTTCAAATTCTCCTACTGCATGCATGGTGGGGAGGTACAATTCTAATGCAATAAAATCATAGGTATTGTAAAAGAAAACATGATCAATTGACTTGCCTTGCTGACGATCTTCGAAAGCTAGGGACTCGTGGTAGCAAGCTTCGCACTCCGAAAATTCTACCGAGGCAAACAACAATCATATAAGCATACCAACATATGATCACTTAACATAACAGCATACTAATATAACACATGAACAATTGAATCAAAACCCAAAGAAAACTCGAAGAAATCCAAATCAATGTTTTCACCATATCAAACAACAACCAAGAAATAGTTTTACACAACCAAATTTTTCTTAACAGAACCTAAGCATGGGTTTTTGCTAACTAACAGAAAAGAAAACATCATGCAACTAGGAGCAAAAAGAATCACATTAAAAACTATTATAGAACTCCTATTATGCCTAAAACAATCCTAGCAAGAAAATATAAAATAAAAATTCTATTTATTGTAAATAAAAGTCCATGTTCTAAAGTTATAGAAACTAACCTAAGATAAACTATCACATAGGAAAAATAAAATTGTTTGCTAATTAAAACAATAGGAAAACAGTAGCTAGTTAAATAAATAGGAACAACATGATTCTGATTAAAACTATTTTTTATTAAATCTAAAATGCCCAAATAAATTCCTACGGTTAGGCAAGGTCAAAACAAAGTAGTGACAAAAGAATCACTAAAATAAAATAATCCTAACTCATTTTATAGCAGAATTACTAATCTATCTAAATCTAAAATAAAACAATTTATAATAATTTTAACATGACTAAACATATTTTCTACAGAAACTACAACAAATTTGGAAACTAACAAAAAAAGAATCAATTAAAAATATTAAGTGGATTAAAAGATATGGATTTTACAAAACTGAAACTATTCTGTTAAAAACAGAAACGAAAAATATTAACTAAAAAGAAAAACCGGCTAATGGGCCTATCTAACGCATCGGCCGTCAAATAACTAAAACGTGCACGCGGAATTAAACCGAGTCGGGCTGGTCTAAACTAAACCTAACTAACCAAAATAAACCGTAAATAAAACCGGATCTTTAAACTAAAACCTAAATAAACCGTACCCCTTCGGGATTTAATCTAGACCCTACGTTTAGATCGAACAGCGGCGGGATCTCCGGCGACTTACCGCGGTGGTCGACGGCGACGGCGTTTCGAGGCGGCGACGGCTTGGGGCTCGGTGGTCGGGGACGACGGCGGAGGCCTCCGGCGAGTCTTGGTGAGCAAGGGGCTCGGTGGTTCTCTCGGTGGAGCTCGGGGTGGTCGGGATGGCGGGCGGTGGCAATGGCGGCGGCGACGGACTCCGTGGGCGATTGCTTGGAGAGCGAGGGTTTTGGCGAGGAGGGGTAAACGGGCGAGGGAGGGTATATAGGGGGCGTCGACTTGGGCAAAGGCGATCGGGAGGAGATCCGGATCCTTCGGATTCGGCGGGCGACGCTGGGTGGGCGCTGAGTTGGCGCGGGCGAGGGAAAGGAGAGGTGGGTCGGGGTGTCGGTGAGAGAGGAGGCGTTTGGGTGGGCGACCGGAGGAAGGGCTTCGGGCGAGGGGGCGCTGGGCTGCTCATGGCTCGGGCTCTGGGCGGGTTGGGCAGTTGGCTGGCCCATTGGTGGGCCGCCTCGGCCTGGTGGCTGGGCAGTTAGCTGGTAGCGCTACTGGGTCTCCTTTTTTTGAATTTAGGGAGAGAGAAATATAATTAAATATATATTTTTTATATAGGACATATATATATCAAAATGATCAGGGGAATATTCCCTATAATTTGAACATTTTTCCAGGGGCAAAACTCAAACTTTATAAAAAAATCATTTTTCTAAAATCCCAAATAAAATCAAAATTTGAATTCAAACTTTTTGGCAATGTTTTTCATCTGACATTTTTGGAGTGTCATGTTTACTCCTCTCATACCTTTTCTCAAGTATTTGTCAGGCATAAATTTTCAACTGCCAAATTTTGAATTCAAATTCCATCAAACTCAAAATCTTCTGAAACTTCAAATGTCACTCAAATTCAAACAATATGCATAGATGCTTAGCTATAATTGTAGAACATTCCAAATAGGAAATTTGGGATGTTACAAGTCTCTGCACCTGTTGTTCAGCCACCTGATTGGAATTTACCCTTTGAAATTATGTGTGATGCTACTGATTATGCTGTAGGTGCTGTTCTAGGGCAAAGAGTTGATAAGAAATTAAATGTTATCCATTATGCTAGTAAGACTCTAGACAATGCTCAAAGGAATTATGCTACTACTGAAAAGGAACTTTTAGCAGTTGTGTTTGCTTGTGATAAATTCAGACCCTATATTGTTGATTCTAAAGTAACTATTCACACGGATCATGCTGCTATTAAATATCTTATGGAAAAGAAAGATGCTAAACCTAGACTTATTAGATGGGTTCTCTTGCTGCAAGAATTTGATTTGCATATTGTTGATAGAAAAGGAGCTGATAACCCTGTTGCAGATAATTTATCTAGGTTAGAGAATGTTCTTGATGACCCACTACCTATTGATGATAGCTTTCCTGATGAACAATTAAATGTCATAAGCACTTCTCGTAGCACTCCACGGTATGCTGATTATGCTAATTATATTGTTGCTAAATTTATACCACCTAGCTTCACATACCAACAAAAGAAAAAGTTCTTTTATGATTTGCGACATTACTTTTGGGATGATCCACATCTTTATAAAGAAGGAGTAGATGGTGTTATTAGACGTTGTGTGCCTGAGCATGAACAGGAACAGATCCTACGCAAGTGTCACTCCGAAGCTTATGGAGGACACCACGCTGGAGATAGAACTGCACATAAGGTATTGCAATCTGGTTTTTATTGGCCTACTCTCTTCAAGGATGCCCGTAAGTTTGTCTTATCTTGTGATGAATGTCAAAGAATTGGTAATATTAGTAGACGTTAAGAAATGCCTATGAATTATTCACTTGTTATTGAACCATTTGATGTTTGGGGCTTTGATTATATGGGACCTTTTCCTTTTCCTGCCTCTAATGGATATACACATATTTTAGTTGTTGTTGATTACGTTACTAAGTGGGTAGAAGCTATTCCAACTAGTAGTGTTGATCACAATACCTCTATTAAAATGCTTAAGGAAGTCATTTTTCCGAGGTTTGGAGTCTCTAGATATTTAATGACTGATGGTGGTTCACATTTTATTCATGGTGCTTTCCGTAAAATGCTTGCTAAATATGACGTTAATCATAGAATTGCATCTCCTTATCACCCACAGTCTAGTGGTCAATTAGAATTGAGTAATAGAGAGCTCAAATTAATTTTTGAGAAGACTGTTAATAGGTCTAGAAAGAATTGGTCCAAGAAACTTGATGATGCATTATGGGCCTATAGAACTGCATATAAGAATCCTATGGGTATGTCTCCGTATAAAATGGTTTATGGAAAAGCATGTCACTTACCTCTCGAACTAGAACATAAGGCATATTGGGCTATTAAAGAGCTCAACTATGATTTCAAACTTGCCGGTGAGAAGAGGTTATTTGCATTAGCTCACTTGATGAATGGAGAACCCAAGCTTATGAAAATGCCAAGTTGTTTAAAGAAAAAGATAAAAGATGGCATGACAAAAGGATACAAAAGCGTGAGTTTAATGTAGGTGATTATGTATTGCTATACAACTCTCGTTTAAGATTTTTTGCAGGAAAACTTCTCTCTAAATGGGAAGGTCCCTACGTTATCGAGGAGGTCTATCGTTCCGGTGCCATAAAAATCAACAACTTCGAAGGCGCAAATCCGAAGGTGGTAAACGGTCAAAGAATCAAACATTATATCTCAGGTAATCCCATAAATGTTGAAACCAATATTATTGAAACCGTAACCCCGGAGGAATATATAAGGGACACTTTCCAGACCGTTTCAGACTCCGAAAAGGAATATGTATGTGGTACGGTAAGTAAACCAACTCCAAAACAATTTTTAAGGCAATATTTCTCCGTTTTGGAATATTTAGAAAAATAGAAAAATAAGTGGTAGTCCGGGAAGGACACGAGGCCTTCACGAGGGTGGAGGGCACGCCCTACCCCTGGGCGCGCCCCCTACCTCGTGAGCACCTCGTGTGCCCTTCGGACTCCGTTTTCTTGCACGACATGTATTTTGGTCGGTAAAAATTCATTATATATTCTCCCGAAGGTTTTGACTCTCGTATCACGCAAATATCTCCTGTTCTTGTTTCGAGCTGTTTTCTGTTAGAGTTGTCAAAGCCAGGCATCATGTCGTCCCCCTCCTCCGACAATGGTGATAAATATGCTTGGCTAATGAAGATAGAGCTGAAGAGGGAAGAACCCATGGTGATCATCAAGGATGAAAGGATCAAGAAGGCCACGGAAGACCAAGCTCCGGCAGCGGAAGACACTCTCCAATTTGATCACAACTTTCTCACCCCAATTGAAGTCGAAGCTTTCAAGATGATTGAGTTAGCTCGTATTCAAAACAAGTATCTCACAAGTGAAAATATTTTGTTGAAGGAGCATATTGTTGCACTCAAGGGCATTATCCGCAAGCTGGAGGACCTCTTACGCTCGATGTGCGACTATCCATCACCTCCACCATCACCGACAAAGAAGGAGACATAATCACATGGGTATGGGCACTCCCCTTGGCAACTGCCAAGCTTGGGGGAGGTGCCCCGGTATCGTATCACCATCACAACTCCTATCTTTACCTTTTTTCTTAGTTCGATCCTATTAGTAGTATCTTTATCTAGTAGAATAAAGTTTATGGCATGATTTAGTTTCGAGTTTTGCTTTATGATCCCTCTACGTAATCGAGTCCGTGAGCTATATATAAAGATTAGTGTTGAGTCAAGGGCTTGATTATTTTGCCATGATCTTGGGTGAATAAAAGAAAAAGAATAAAAAGAAACAAAGAGTACATATTGATCTCATTGAGAGTAATGACTTCACATAGAAAAAGTATGATGATTAAAAGTTGTTAGGAGTTGGCAAATATAGCTTTGGTCATCGTTGCAATTAATAGGAAGTAATAAGGAAAGAGGGGTTTCACATATAGATATATTATCATTGACACCTTTTATGATTGGGAGCACTCATTAAAATATGACATGCTAAAGAGTTGATGTTGGACAAGGAAGACAACATAATGAGTTATGTTTTCTTATATCTGAGATAAAGTATGTTGTCATGGATCCTCTAACATGTTGAGCTTGCCTTTCCCCCTCATGCTAGCCAAATTCTCAGCACCAAGTAGAGATACTACTTGTGCTTCCAAATACCCTTAAACCAGCCTAGCCATGAGAGTCCACCATATCTACCTATGGATTGAGTAAGATCCTTCAAGTAAGTTATCATCGGTGCAAGCAATAAAAATTGCTCTCTAAATATGCATGACTTATTAGTGCAGAGAAATAAGCTTTGTACGAACTTGTTGTGGAAGTAATAAAAGCGACGGACTGCATAATAAAGTTCCACATACAAGGGGCAATATAAAGTGACGTTCTTTTGCATTAAGATTTTGTACATCCAACCATAAAAGCGCATGGCAACCTCTGCTTCCCTCTGCGAAGGGCCTATCTTTTATTATTATCCCCTACCTTATGCAAGAGTCACGGTGATTTTCACCTTTCCTTTTTCATTTTATCCTTTGGCAAGCCAAGCATGTTGGAAAGAACATGATATATATATATATATATATATATATATATATATATATATATATATATATATATATATATATATATATATATATATATATATATATATATATATATCTAATTGGATGTAGGGGAGCATAAATTGTTATTGTTGACATTACCCTTGAGGTAAAAGGTTGTGGGGCAAAACTATAAGCCCCTATCTTTCTCTGTGTCCAATTAAAACTCCGTAACCACAAGTATTGCGTGAGTGCTAGCAATTATGAAGGACTAAATGATAGTTGAGTATGTGGACTTGCTTTTAAGCTCTGACATAGACTCTTTCCGATGTTATGATAAATTGCAATTGCTTCAATGACTGAGGTTATAATTTGTTGGTGCCCAATAAGGTTTCTGATTCATACTTTTGCATTGTGAAAAGATCATCACTTGAACATAAGTAATCATATGACAAAAATCTATATATGCTGCTGTTATGAGATTAATCATGATGCCTTCATGTCCGTATTTTATTTTTATCGACGCCTCTGCCTCTAAACATGAGGACATATTTATTGTTATCGGCTTTTCGCTTGAGGACAAGCGTGGTCTAAGCTTGGGGGAGTTGATACATCCATTTTGCATCATGCTTTTATATCGATATCTATTGCATTATGGGCTGTTATTTCACGTTATGTCACAATACTTATGGCTATTCTCTTTTATTTTACAAGGTTTACATGAAGAGGGAGAATGCCGGCAGCTAGAATTCTGGGCTGGAAAAGGAGCAAATATTGGAGACCTATTCTATGCAACTCCAAAAGTCATGAAACTCCACGGAATATCTTAAAATAAATAAAGAAAAATCGTCGCCAAAGATGAAGGCCAGGGGGCCCACACCCTGCTCACGAGGGTGGGGGCGCCCCCCGGGCGCGCCCCCTACCTCGTGGGCCCCCTGGTGGCTTTCCGATGCCCATCTTCTCCTTTATGAAGTCTTTCGATGAGAGAAAAACAAGAAGCAACCTTTCGGGACGAGACTCCGCCGCCACGAGGCAGAACCTTGGCGGAACCAATCTAGGGCTCCGGCGGAGCTGTTCTGCCGGGGACACTTCCCTCCGGGAGGGGGAAATAATCACCATCGTCATCACCAACGCTCCTCTCATCGGGAGAGGGCAATCTCCATCAACATCTTCACCAGCACCATCTCATCTCCAAACCCTAGTTCATCTCTTGTATCCAATTCTTGTCTCCAAGTGTTGGAAATATGCCCTAGAGGCAATAATAAAAGCATTATTATTATATTTCCTTGTTCATGATAATTGTCTTTTATTCATGCTATAACTGTATTATCCGGAAATCGTAATACACGTGTGAATACATAGACTACAATACGTCCCTAGTAAGCCTCTAGTTGACTAGCTCGTTGGTCAACAGATAGTCATGGTTTCCTGACTATGGACATCAGATGTCATTGACAACGGGATCACGTCATTAGGAGAATGACGTGATGGACAAGACCCAATCCTAAGCATAGCACAAAGATCGTGTAGTTTGTTTTGCTAGAGCTTTTCCAAATGTCAAGTATCTCTTCCTTAGACCGTGAGATCGTGTAACTCCCGGATACCGTAGGAATGCTTTGGGTGTACCAAACGCCACAACGAATCGGGTGACTATAAAGGTGCATTACAGGTATCTCCGAAAGTGTCTGTTGGGTTGACACGGATCGAGACGGATTTGTCACTCCGTATGACGGAGAGGTATCACTGGGCCCACTCGGTAGTGCATCATCATAATGAGCTCAACGTGATCAAGTGTCCGGTCACGGGATCATGCATTCTGATGCGAGTAAAGTGACTTGCCGGTAATGAGACTAAACGAGGTATTGGGATACCGACGATCGAGTCTCGGGCAAGTAACATACCGTCGACAAAGGGAATAGCATACGGGTTGCTTGAACCCTCGACATCGTGGTTCATCCGATGACAACATCGAGGCGTGTGGGAACCAACATGGGTATCCAGATCCAGCTGTTGGTTATTGACGGAGAGCGTCTCGGTCATGTCTACATGTCTCCGAACCCGTAGGGTCTACACACTTAAGGTTCGGTGGCGCTAGGGTTAATAGGAAGACTTGTATGTGATTACGAATGTTGTTCGAGTCCGGATGAGATCCCGGACGTCACGAGGAGTTCGGAATGGTCCGGAGGTAAAGATTTATATATGGGAAGTCGTTAAGCGGACACCGGAAAAGTTTGGGTCATATCGGTTTTATGGAGGGTCCACGGAAAGGTTCGGAGGACCACGGGAGGGGCCACCTTTTGGGGGCCACTTGGGCTGCGTGGGAGGCAGCCAGCCCCTGGTGGGCTGGGCGCACCCCTCCCTTGGCCCATGCGCCTAGGGTTGAGGGGGAACCTAAGGGGCGCCCCTTGCTTAGGGGCAAGCCCCCTCCCTTGGCCGCCGCCTCCCTCTAGATGCATCTAGAGGGGCCGCCCTCCTCCCTTCCCCTATAAATAGAGGGGTGGAGGGGAGGGCTGCACACACCATTGAAGGCGCAGCCCCTCCCCTCCCCAACACCTCTCCTCCTCCGCGTGAGCTTGGCGAAGCCCTGCCGGAGATTAGTCACTCCATCTGCATCACGCCGTCGTGCTGCCATTGGAGTGGTCTTCCTCAACCTCTCCTTCCTCCTTGCTGGATCAAGACGAAGGAGACGCCGTTGTCCCGTACGTGTGTTGAACGCGGAGGTGCTGTCCGTTCAGCACTTGGTCATCGGTGATCGGAATCACGTTGGGAACGCCTTCAACATCACCACTCCCTCGAACGCTTCCGTACTCGATCTACAAGTGGTATGTAGATGCAAACTCTCTCTCGTAACTCGTTGCTTAGATGAACTCATAGATAGATCTTGGTGAAACCGTAGAAAAATTTTAATTTTCTGCAACGTTCCCCAACAGTGGCATCATGAGCTAGGTCTATGCGTAGTTCTCTTTGCACGAATAGAACACAATTTAGTTGTGGGCGTGGATCTTGTCAATTTGCTTGCCGCTACTAGTCTTATCTTGCTTCCGCGGTATTGTGGGATGAAGCGGCCCGGACCAACCTTACACGTACGCTTACGTGAGACCGGTTCCACCGACTAACATGCACTAGTTGCATAAGGTGGCTGGCGGGTGTCTGTCTCTCCTACTTTAGTTGGAGCGGATTCGATGAAAAGGGTCCTTATGAAGGGTAAATAGAAGTTGACAAGATCACGTTGTGGTTATTCGTAGGTAAGAAAACGTTCTTGCTAGAACCCAATTGCAGCCACGTAAAAGATGCAACAACAATTAGAGGACGTCTAACCTGTTTTTGCAGCAATTGTCATGTGATGTGATATGGCCAAGTTGTGATGAATGATGAATGACATATTGTGATGTATGAGATCATGTTCTTGTAATAGGAATCACGACTTGCATGTCGATGAGTATGACAATCGGCAGGAGCCATAGGAGTTGTCTTTATTTTGTATGACCTGCGTGTCATTGAAGAACGCCATGTAACTTACTTTACTTTATTGCTAAACGCGTTAGCCATAGAAGTAGAAGTAGTCGCGTGACAACTTCATGGAGGCACAATGATGGAGATCATGATGATGGAGATCATGGTGTCATGCCGGTGACAAGATGATCATGGAGCCTCGAAGATGGAGATCAATAGAGCTTTATGATATTGGCCATATCATGTCACTACTATATAATTGCATGTGATGTTTATTATGTTTATACATCTTGTTTACTTAGAACGACGGTAGTAAATAAGATGATCCTTACAACAATTTCAAGAAGTGTTTCCCTAAGCGTGCACCGTTGCTAAAGTTCGTCGCTTCTAAGCACCACGTGATGATCGGGTGTGATGGATTCTTACGTTCACATACAACGGGTGTAAGACAGATTTACACACGCGAAAACACTTAGGGTTTACTTGACGAGCCTAGCATGTACAGACATGGCCTCGAACACGGAGACCGAAAGGTCGAACACGAGTCGTATAGAAGATCGATCAACATGAGAATGTTCACCGATGATGACTAGTCCGTCTCACATGATGATCGGACACGGCCTAGTCGACTCGGATCGTGTAACACTTAGATGACTAGAGGGATGTCTAATCTGAGTGGGAGTTCATTTAAATAATTTGATTAGATGAACTTAATTATCATGAACTTAGTCTAAAACTTTTGAATGATATGTCTTGTAGATCAAATGGCCAACGCTCATGTCAACTTGAACTTCAACGCGTTCCTAGAAAACCAAGCTGAAAGATGACGGCAGGAACTATACGGAATGGGTCCGAACTTGAGGATCATCCTCATAGCTGCCAGAAACAATATGTCCTAGAAGGACCGCTAGGTGACGCTCCGTCTGCAGAACCAAGACATTATGAATGCTTGGCAGTCTCGTCTTGATGATTACTCCCTCGTTCGATGCGGCATGCTTTACAGCTTAGAACCGGGCTCCAAAAGCGTTTTGAGCATCACGGAGCATATGAGATGTTCGAGGAGCTGAAACTTGTTTTCCAAGCTCACGCCCGGTCGAGAGATATGACATCTCCAACAAGTTCTATAGTTGTAAGATGGAGGAAAACAGTTCTGTCGGTGAGCACATATGAAGATGTGCAGGTTGCACAACCGTATGACCCAACTGAATATTAACCTCCACGATGAGGCGGTCATTGACAGAATCCTCCGATCGCTCCCACCAAGCTACAAGAGCTTTGTGATGAACTACAACATCCGGGGATGGTAAAGACCATTCTGAAGTGTTCTCTATGCTGAAGTCACCGAGGTTGAAATCAAGAAAGAACATCAAGTGTTGATGGTCAATAAGACCACTAAGTTCAAGAAGGGCAAGGGCAAAAGAACTTCAAGAAGGACGGCAAGGAGGTTGCCGCGCCCGATAAGCAAGTTGCGGGAAGAAGTCAAAGAATGGACCCAAGCCCGAGACCGAGTGCTTTTATTGCAAGGGAGGGGTCCGAAGCGGAACTGCCCCAAATACTTAGCGGACAAGAAGGCCGCAACACCAAAGGTATATTTGATATACATGTAATTGATGTGTACTTTACCAGTACTCGTAGTAACTCCTGGTATTTGATACCGGTGTTGTTGCTCATATTTGTAACTCACAGCAGGAGCTGCGGAATAAGCGGAGACTGGCAAAGGACGAGGTGACGATGCGCGTCGGGAATGGTTCCAGAATCGATGTGATCGCCGTCGGCACGCTACCTCTTCATTTACCTACGGGATTAGTTATGAACCTTAATAATTGTTATTTGGTTCCAAGTTTGAGCATGAATATTGTATCTGGATCTCGTTTAATGCGAGATGGCTACTCATTTAAATCCAAGAATAATGGTTGTTCTATTTATATGAGGGATATATTTTATGGTCATGCTCCGATGGTCAATGGTTTATTCTTAATGAATCTCGAGCGTAGTATTACACATGTCTATAGCGTGAATACCAAAAGATGTAAAGTTGATAACGATAGTCCCACATACTTGTGGCACTGCCGCCTTGGTCACATTGGTGTCAAGCGCATGAAGAAGCTCCATCTTGATGGACTTTTGGAGTCTTTAGATTATGAATCATTTGACACATGCGAACCATGCCTCATGGGCAAGATGACCAAGACTCCGTTCTCGGAACAATGGGCGAGCAACCAACTTGTTGGAAATCATACATACCGATGTATGCGGTCCAATGGCGTTGAGGCTCATGGAGGATATCGTTATGTTCTCACTCTCACAGATGACTTGAGTAGATATGGGTATGTCTACTTGATGAAACACAAGTCCGAGACCTTTGAAAAGTTCAAGGAATTTCAGAATGAAGTAGAGAATCAACGTGACCGAAAGATAAAATTCTTACGATCGATCGTGGAGGAGAATATTTAAGTCACGAATTTGGTACACACTTAAGAAAATGTGGAATCGTTTCACAACTAACGCCACTGGAACACCTCAGCGTAATGGTGTGTCCGAACGTCGTGTCGCACTCTATTGGATATGGTGCGGTCTATGATGTCTCTTACTGATTTACCGCTATCATTTTGGGGATACGCTCTAGAGACAGCTACATTCACTTTAAATAGGGCACCGTCTAAGTCCGTTGAGACGACACCGTATGAATTATGGTTTGGAAAGAAACCTAAGTCTGTCGTTTCTAAAAGTTTGGGGATCTGAAGCTTATGTCAAGAAACTTCAACTGAAAAGGTCGAACCCAAGTCGGAAAAATGCGTCTTCATAGGATACCCTAAAGAAACCATTGGGTATACCTTCTACTTAAGATCCGAGGGCAAGATCTTTGTTGCCAAGAACGGAACCTTTACGGAAAAGAGTTTCTCTCGAAAGAAGTAAGTGGGAGGAAAGTAGAACTCGATGAAGTACTACCTCTTGAACAGGATAGTAGTGCAGCTCAGAAAGTGTTCTTGTGATGTCTACACCAACGAAGAGGAAATTAATGATGATGATCAAGGTACTTGGATCAAGTTGCTCTTGAACCTCGTGAGGTCCACAAGGACACGTTCCGCACTGAGTGGTACGGCAACCCTGTCACGGAAATCATGTTGTTAGACAACGGTGAACCTTGAACTATGAAGAAGCGATGGCGGGCCCAGATTCCAACAAATGGCTAGAAGCCATGAAACCGAGATAGAATCCATGTATGAAAACAAAGTGTGGACTTTGGTGACTTGCCCGATGATCGGCGAGCGATAGAAAACAAATGGATCTTTAAGAAGAAGACGGACGCGGATGGTAATGTCACCATCTATAAAGCTCGACTTGTCGCTAAGGGTTATCGGCAAGTTCAAGGGATTGACTACGATGAGACTTTTTCTCCCGTAGCGAAGCTTAAGTCCGTCCGAATCATGTTAGCAATTGCCACATACTATGATTATGAGATATGGCAGATGGACGTCAAAACAGCGTTCCTTAATGGTTATCTTAAGGAAGAGCTGTATATGATACAGCCAGAAGGTTTTGTCGATCCTAAGAATGCTGACAAAGGTTGCAAGCTCCAGCGATCCATTTATGGGCTGGTGCAAGCATCTCGGAGTTGGAACATTCGCTTTGATGAGATGATCAAAGCGTTTGGGTTTATGCAGACTTATGGAGAAGCCTGCGTTTACAAGAAAGTGAGTGGGAGCTCTGTAGCATTTCTCATATTATATGTAGATGACATACTTTTGATGGGAAATGATATAGAATTCTTGGACAGCATTAAGGCCTACTTGAACAAGTGTTTTTCAATGAAGGACCTTGGAGAAGCTGCTTATATATTAGGCATCAAGATCTATAGAGATAGATCGAGACGCCTCATAGGTCTTTCACAAAGCACATACCTTGATAAGATTTTGAAGAAGTTCAAAATGGATCAGTCCAAGAAAGGGTTCTTGCTCAGATTGCAAGGTGTGAGATTGAGCTCAGCTCAATGCCCGACCACGGCAAAAGATAAAGAAGAGATGAGTGTCATCCCTATGCCTCAGCCATAGGATCTATTATGTATGCCATGCTGTGTACGGACCTGATGTAAACCTTGCCGTAAGTTTGGTAGGAAGGTACCAAAGTAATCCCGCAAGGAACACCGGACAGCGGTCAAGAATATCCTGAAGTACCGAAAAGGACAAAGGACATGTTTCTCGTTTATGGAGGTGACGAAGAGCTCGTCAGAACGGGTTACGTCGACGCTTAGCTTCGACACGATCCGATGACTCTAAGTCACAAACCGGATCGTGTATATGTTGAATGGTGGAGCGAGAAGCTGGTGCAGCTGCAAGCGAGCGTCGTGGCGGGATCTACATGTGAAGCGGAGTACATGGCAGCCTCGGAGGCAGCGCATGAAGCAATTTGGGTGAAGGAGTTCATCACCGACCTAGGAGTCATACCCAATGCGTCGGGGCCGATCAAACTCTTCTCGTGACAACACTGGAGCTATTGCCCTTGCCAAGGAGCCAGGTTTCACAAGAAGACCAGCACATCAAGCGTCGCTTCAACTCCATCCGTGAAAATGTTCAGGATGGAGACATAGAAATTTGTAAAGTGCATACGGATCTGAATGTCGCAGATCCGTTGACTAAACCTCTTCCATGGGCAAAACATGATCAACACCGAACTCTATGGGTGTTCGATTCATCACAATGTAAACTAGATTATTGACTCTAGTGCAAGTGGGAGACTGTTGGAAATATGCCCTAGAGGCAATAATAAAAGCATTATTATTATATTTCCTTGTTCATGATAATTGTCTTTTATTCATGCTATAAGCTGTATTATCCGGAAATCGTAATACACGTGTGAATACATAGACTACAATCGTCCCTAGTAAGCCTCTAGTTGACTAGCTCGTTGGTCAACAGATAGTCATGGTTTCGACTATGGACATCGATGTCATTGACAACGGGATCACGTCATTAGGAGAATGACGTGATGGACAAGACCCAATCCTAAGCATAGCACAAAGATCGTGTAGTTCGTTTTGCTAGAGCTTTTCCAAATGTCAAGTATCTCTTCCTTAGACCGTGAGATCGTGTAACTCCGGATACCGTAGGAATGCTTTGGGTGTACCAAGCGCCACAACGAATCGGGTGACTATAAGGTGCATTACAGGTATCTCCGAAAGTGTCATTGGGTTGACACGGATCGAGACAGGATTTGTCACTCCGTATGACGGAGAGGTATCACTGGGCCCACTCGGTAGTGCATCATCATAATGAGCTCAAAGTGATCAAGTGTCCGGTCACGGATCATGCATTACGATACGAGTAAAGTGACTTGCGTAACGAGACTAAGCGAGGTATTGGGATATCGACGATCGAGTCTCGGGCAAGTAACATACCGTCGACAAAGGGAATAGCATACGGGTTGCTTGAACCCTCGACATCGTGGTTCATCCGATGACAACATCGAGGCGTGTGGGAACCAACATGGGTATCCAGACCCGCTGTTGGTTATTGACCGGAGAGCGTCTCGGTCATGTCTACATGTCTCCGAACCCGTAGGGTCTACACACTTAAGGTTCGGTGGCGCTAGGGTTAATAGGAAGACTTGTATGTGATTACGAATGTTGTTGAGTCCGGATGAGATCACGGACGTCACGAGGAGTTCGGAATGGTCCGGAGGTAAAGATTTATATATGGGAAGTCGTTAAGCGGACTTTGGAAAAGTTTCGGTCATATCGGTTTTATGGAGGGTCCACGGAAGGTTCCGGAGGACCACGGGAGGGGCCACCCTTTTGGGGGCCACTTGGGCTGCGTGGGAGGCAGCCAGCCTGGTGGGCTGGGCGCACCCCTCCCTTGGCCCATGCGCCTAGGGTTGAGGGGGAACCTAAGGCGCCCCTTGCTTGGGGGCAAGCCCTCCCCTGGCCGCCGCCTCCCTCTAGATGCATCTAGAGGGGCCGCCCTCCTCCCTTCCCTATAAATAGAGGGGTGGAGGGAGGCTGCACACACCATTGAAGGCGCAGCCCTCCCTCCCAACACCTCTCCTCCTCCGCGTGAGCTTGGCGAAGCCTGCGGAGATCAGTCACTCCATCCGCATCACGCCGTCGTGCTGCCATTGGAGTGGTCTTCCTCAACCTCTCCTTCCTCCTTGCTGGATCAAGGCGAAGGAGACGCCGTAAATCCCATCGTGTGTTGAGCGCGGAGGTGCTGTCCGTTCAGCACTTGGTCATCGGTGATCGGAATCACGTTGAGAACGTCTTCATCATCACCACTCCCTCGAACGCTTCCGTACTCGATCTACAAGTGGTATGTAGATGCAAACTCTCTCTCGTAACTCGTTGCTTAGATGAACTCATAGATAGATCTTGGTGAAACCGTAGAAAAATTTTAATTTTCTGCAACGTTCCCCAACACCAAGTCCGGGATTGGTGCTAGTAGGTTGCTAGTAGTGTTGATTACTCCTTGTAGTTGATGCTAGTTTGTTCATTTGGTGGAAGATCATATGTTCAGATCCTTTATGCATATTATTACCCCTCTGATTATGAACATGAATATGCTTTGTGAGTAGTTACGTTTGTTCCTGAGGACACGGGAGAAGTCTTGCTATTAGTAGTCATGTGAATTTGGTATTCGTTTGATATTTTGATGATATGTATGTTGTCTAACCTCTAGTGGTGTTATGTGGACGTCGACTACATAACACTTCACCATTATTTGGGCCTAGAGGAAGGCATTGGGAAGTAATAAGTAGATGATGGGTTGCTAGAGTGATGAAGCTTAAACCCTAGTTTATCGTTGTTTCGTAAGGGCTGTTTTGGATCCATATGTTTCATGCTATGGTTAGGTTTACCTTAATACTTTTGTTGTAGTTGCGGATGCTTGCAATAGAGGTTAATCATAAGTGGGATGCTTGTTCAAGTAAGAACAGCACCCAAGCACCGGTCCACCCACATATCAAATTATCAAAGTACCGAACGCGAATCATATGACCGTGATGAAAACTAGCTTGACGATATTCCCATGTGTCCTCGGGAGCGCTTTTCCTATTATAAGAGTTTGTCCAGGCTTGTCCTTTGCTACAAAAAGGATTGGGCCACCTTGTTGCACCTTATTTACTTTTGTTACTTGTTGCTCGTTACAATTTACCTTATTACAAAACTATCTGTTACCACTTATTTCAGTACTTGCAGAGAATACCTTGCTGAAAACCGCTTATCATTTCCATCTGCTCCTCGTTGGGTTCGACACTCTTACTTATCGAAAGGACTATGATAGATCCCCTATACTTGTGGGTCATCACCCGCCTCGCCATGCCACGCCTCGCCACGACGCGCCACGGGTTGCGGGTTGCGGGAATGAGCCGAGCCGATGTCTAAATTTTTGCCACGCACGACGGGTATACGAACGGTCACACGGGTGCTGAAACGTTTTGCTATAGTGGAGACTGAATGCAAACGGCGCACCTCTTCGCGTGCTGCCTGTTCACTTCGTCTCCCGCCGTTACTTCACCTCCCGTCGCAGCCTGTTCGCGTCCCTCTCCTGTGCCTATATAAGAGAGGTCGCTCCTCTCTAGAGAGACGCACCAGAACTTCTTCTTCCTCTCGCCACCGGTTCCAATCTCTGAGCTGCTGCTGTCTTCCTCATCCCGGCTTGCGGCGTGCACCGCGAGTCGGGACAGTAGGCCTCCGAAACCGCACCACTTTGAGTCCTGTACGGGAGAAGGGTGATAAGGTTTTTGGGGAGCGCTCCGGGCGACTACTGACTTTTCCATCACGGACTCCGACGACTACTTCCGCGATGACGACTTTTTCCCCGACGTCGACAACCTCATCGACGACATGGCTGGAGAGGATGTCGACCCCAAGTCGAGTGCTTCTGCTGCTGCTGTCCCATACGTGTTTTTCCTCTTTCTGTTAGAGACCCTGCTGCAGTACCTTGTTCTACTGTTTGCCCTAGATATGTTTGACTCTGTTTCATATATGCAACTTGCTATACTATCTGCTCTAGATGTGTTTAGTTACAGTTCATGTATGAAGATGTTGTTTACCTTCTCTTTATCAAATCTCATGACTTGTTTTATCACTGCTATACTAGTCGTGCTTTATCTAGTATTTCTGTTAATAAAATCATTTGGTAAATTGATCATATTTCCAACAGAGGAAACTGCAGCTCCGTGATTTTCAACTGCAGCTCTGCCCGCTCCGGGAGCAGAGTTGTGGAGCGGTGTGATTCCGAACAGGGCGCTAATGTCTATTTGAGCGTAAAATTTTGATTTTCTTTCATAGAGAAAACTGTTTGAGTAAGCTAGGTTTCTATGGTAATATAAAAGAATTTTGTTCATTGATTTGGGAAAGATCAAATTTTGTGCGTGTTGCTCATATGTACCCATGTTATGAAAAATTGCTATAAAATTAGTATAGCCACTCAAATACGCAGTAAAGATTGATAGACAGTATCACAAGAAACAAAAACTCTACAGTGAATAGCCCCGCTCGCCGTAACCCGCGTCGCCTCCGTCAGCAGCATCACCAGAAGAAAACTAAGTGCTGTCAAAGAGGTCATGCATGCACACTACAACAATTGCAGTTAGACCAAGGAAAAAAAAGGGGTTACTAGCCCACGTGAGATACATCAGAAGAAATATTCCTCGATTGATTGGACGTTTGAGCCCAAACTCAGAAGCAGGCTAATCTGATCCTACTACTAGTCCTAGTACAGTTCAGATTTGTTATTAAGAGCCGGCACCTCCGCGATTAATTGGAAGAAGCTAAGTGCTACTATCGGATCATGATCACTGGAAGATTAAAAAAAAAGGAAAATTGCAGCGCGGCGCGCAGAGGCTGCAAGTATCTTGGGCGCTCCACTCACAAGGCCGGGGTTTGTATGCGGTTGACAAAGAACAGTGTGTGCGTACGCTGGTACTTCATGTGAGATTAGAAAAAGGACAGAAGGAAAAGGTCACGTGGAGACCTCATGTGCTTGAAGACAAGAGAACAAATCAATTCTTTTGTCAAAATCAAAAGGAGCATTATACATTATCCAGCGCCAGTATCCGTGTTCATCCGGCAAAAAATACCAGGTGTTATTTTTCCAATGTATTTCATCAATGCATATTAATTCATCCGAGCAAAATTACTCTGGCCTATAATATTTTTATGCAGGACGGCTATTAAAAGAAAAAGGGGTGGTATGATACCGCGGAGGCACGTTCGGCTATTCCGCGCAGCTTCACGGACACATGTATCGCGGTCCGGTTTACATCAACGCGCTGGCCGACTCGCCCGTCCGCACTACCTTGCAACTCCACGGACGACTCGCCCGTCCGCCCTCGCCGCCGGTTCATGCATCCGCGCCGGTTTACAACACGGAGGGCAACTTGCTCGTCCGCACCGGTGTACAACGCCGCGACCGATTCATTCGTTTGCTCGCATGGACGACTCATCCGTGATTGAGTTCAGTTTCACTGTGGTGATCATCAACTCTGCGGTGGATATTTTTTGGCTAACATATCAGGTGAAAACCATCCATTATATTTTCATATTATATATTGCTTTCTTTTAAAAGAGCAATTACTCTGGCTTGCAAGTTTTCCAATTGAGGACAAATTGTCTATTGCAAAAAGGGATTATTACATCGCTGAGCTATTGGATAACCCATGCCGGTTTATATCGCGATCCAGTCCGTATGAATTCGTCAGGACCGTGCGAATTACCCAATAAAGCGTGCATAGGCCGCCGTTCCCTGCAATCCGGTCTACATCAACATACGGCCGATTTACGCGTCTGCGCCCGTTTACAATGTCGCGGCCGATTCATTTATCTGTGCTGCCTCTGAAGCCGCGGTCGTCTTTGGCGTTCGTCTCTCGCGGCCTAGTCTACATCAACACACCGGGCCGCACCTGTCTGCATGAGCTGTTTGAGCAAGTCACAACTTGGGTAGCCCGTTTTTCTTTCAACAAAATGGAAGCAAATTATCATTTATTTTCAACCGCCGTCTGCACTGGATGGCTCAATGAGCAGGCGCACAAGTCGCCGCCACTACAGTTTGGTTAACTTCAAATCGCCAGTTGGAAGGAACCATTGGCCGAGTTGCTGACACGGCTCATACGGGATCATTTATAACCCGCCGTAGTCACCTCAATCTTCTATGAATTCACATCGTGCTATCAACGCCAATGATATACAAGTTATGCCAGTTTATATCACGGTCAAATATGGAGAATCTCAAGCCAACTCTTCGAGTCACCTTGAGACTCGGGGGCTACAATGATATGACTCAGCAAAGATTGCCGGTTTGTCAGTGAAGTCAAGAACCCCAGGACGCTGGAGGGAAAGATAACCCGGTCCCGGAAGCTACTACCATATGGATGAAAATTTAAGGGCCGTCAGAAAATTTCCGGTTCAAAATGAAGAATGCCGGTTTAATATCCGGTTCAATGGAAATCTGTTCTCCCACAAAGCTCTGAAGCGCTCAAATCCGGTTTAACAATGTCCGGTTCAAAAAGGAATTAACTTCTCGCAAGTTCGAGTTTAAAGGCCTCAGAAAATTTCCGGCTAAAAATGAAGATTCTGGTTTAAAATCCGGTTCAAGGGAAAGATGTCTCCCACAAAGCTTTGAAGCTCTCAATATCCGGTTTAACATCCGGTTCAAGAAGGATTTATCTCTTGCAAAAAGTTAAAGGGTGCCAAAGAGGACCTGTTGCCATGACGCGCGGTTCAAACATGGGTATCATGCCTTGTTGGTTTATCATATTATTGATCACTTGGGGCCTTGGTCGTATCCGAACCATAGTCACACCTCTTGATCGGCGCAATGCCACAATATCACTTGGGGGCTTGTTCGTGTCCGAACCAATGCAACACCTCTTGATAGGCGAAAGCCACCAGATCACTTGGGGACATGGTCACGTCTGAACCAGTCACGCCTCTTGATCGGCCTAAGGCCACAGAGTCACTTGGGGGCTTGGTCGAACCCGAACCATTGCCATGCCACTTGGCCGGCATATATGCCACGGTGTCAGTTGGGGACCTGGTTGACTTGAACCATAGCTACGCCTATTGGGGGCTTGGTCATGTCTGACCATGGTAATGCCATTTGATCAGCTCAGAATAGCCTCTTTTTGCAAACGGTTTTATCATTGCCTTTGCTTCCATATTTTTTCATAACTGTTATTTGATTTTTGTTGCGTTTTTTAAACCGACAATGTTTTAATCCGGTTCAACTGTCAATTACAAATTGACGGAACACGGTCAAATCTTAATCCGGGGGCCATCTGCCCGGTTTGATTTTCTATTATCATCCTATTATGGAGTAAACCGGCGTTCATTAACCCGGCTTGACTTTCAATCACAAATTGTCAGTACATGACCAATTATAATCTGGCGATTATTAACCCGGTTTGGTTCGACTACAAGTCGCCGAGATATATATGGATAATCCGGTGTCTATCATAACCCGGTACGGTTTTATCATAAACCGGCACAATATGGAAGGAGTTATCAGTACTCAAGATTGGGATTATCACCCTTACTACAAAAAATTGGTAAACCAACGATGTGATTCAATATCACAGGTATGATATATTTCATATTTGATTGTTCTTAAGTGCAGCCTTGGTTATAAACCCAGGTTATATGTTGGGCATTATGACCCGTCCGGCGGTAAACCGCCAGGACACTATAAACTTGTTGTATGCAGAAACAGGTTGAATAAAGCATGATTATAAATCGCTGGCGTTTATTAAACCGGCCTGGCTTTGGAATGTAAGTTGCCAGTATATATTTGGATTGCATCATTGGAATCATGCGCTTATAAGTCATTGGGTTATGTTATTCAAATAGCCAAACTTGGCTGGATTTTTGTTATGGTTATCAATAACCAGTATTATGATTAAGGTTTTCAAAGTCGCTTTAGCGCAATGGCTATCATATTATCAATGGATATAATTTATTCTACAATTGAAGGAATAGTCCCGAGTTGCTGCAGGCTTACAACTCGGCACTTGGGGGCTACATTATTTAAGTTGAGATTACATCAAATATGCAAGTCTCATGTCGCTGCAAGCACGAACCATGACACTTGGGGGCTAATGCAAAGTCATTTTTTGCTCATATTATTGAAGACCCGACTCATCACATTATAATGAGCCGGCCCTTGGGGGCTACCAATTGCTCCTGTCAACAACTCAAGGTACACAAGTTACATCCATTATATTGAAGGGTCCACTGCTCAGTTGGTAAAGCACAAGGCTCTTAACCTTATGGACGTGGATTCAAGCCCATGATGGGGGTTACATCATATGATGTTATTTTCATTGAAGTATATATCAAGTCCCAGCTCAATATTATCTTCTTGAGCGGCCCTTGGGGGCTACACATCATTGCTCAAATCTACATGATTATATTTACAAAGTCCTGCTCATTATTGCATAAATGACCCGGCCCTTGGGGGCTACACTGGCTGAAGTTTTATGAGTATAATGCAATTTCAAGTCCCTGGTTGCTGCAAGCATGACAACCCGGCACTTGGGGGCTACATAATATGGAGTGTTCAGTTTTACTAGTATTTGGGATGAACAACATGGATTTCTTCAAAAGTGGCGATATTGATATTGAAGCAAGTCTTAAACCATAACTTTGTTACGCTCAAGACTTGGCGGCTCTGAGTAATATGCATATAAGGAGAAATATTTTCAAAATTCTCGTCTTGAGCAAACCAGATTGACCCGTGTATGCGCAACAATCATAACCGGCGTTGGCAACAATCATAACCCGAAATATCAGTTTTTATAACCCGGCAGTTTTGGCAATGATAAACCGGCAAGTTCTACATCTTCAAACCGGATGAATATCAAATGAGTATTTCAAAGACCAAAATTTCTTAAACCGGCATTTTGGAAACCGATTCAAGTGGATTATTCTTCACAATATTTTTCTATGAGAGGCCAACATCAGCAATTTGAGTATGAAACTGGTTATTGATCCGGATTTTCTAGAGGAGGGAATGACAAGGACTTAAGGATGATCAGGTGCCGGTCTACAAGAATTCTTAACCCAGAGCACAACCCGCCAAATTTGTTCTTGTGTTTATATTACGGATCAGTTTAACATGGATAAATCCAAATTAAACTGGGGGCTAATGTCGGGGATATACCCCGCGGTGTAAACCGGCCGGAAGTTAATCCGGCGGACTTGTGATTTATCGAAGACCATACGACCTTGGCGGTTTACAAGCAATCCGCTTGGTCGTTATGATTCCTTTGGTAACCCGTAGGCGGATCAGACGGATGACAAGGCCCAAGGCCTAGAAGGCCGGTTCAACTATTGTGGGCCGGTTTAAGAGGAAAGGAATATTTACCTTACAAAGAGTTAAGACCAGGACTTGTATCCGGTTTGTATTAGAGATAGACTAGTCCTAATCATAATAGGACTCCACATGTAAACCGCCCCTTCAACATATATAAGGAGGGGCAGGGCTCCCCCAAGAGGGACAAGCTACAAGCAATAAGAAACAATCTTAGGGCTAGACACAAAGAGGAGAGCCGGTTTACGGCGACTCCCTCGTGATGATAATGAGACCTAGCCTCAAGCAGCATGTAGGGTTTTTACCGGATGTTGTTTCCCGGGGCCCAAAGCTGTCTAAATCCCTGTCTTGCGTTGCGTCTCTCGATTCCGCTCAACCCCTCTCAAGCTACCACATAGATGCATTGGCCTCACGACTAAGTCCTCACATTAGGACATCTGACGTGACAATTCCACGACAGGCGGGGTGAATCCTTTTCTACGCAGTAAACATACACTGGATTTGAGAGGCCCCATGTGTCTTCCATGCTAAAGTTAGCAGGTGGCTGCCTTGACGTGGTCTGAGACGATCCTTGGCGACACAATATAGGGGAGCCCAAGTTGACTGTCTATGCACCCTGTCGATTATGTGTTCCCCTGTCTTCTTTTATTTGTTTGAGCACCGCGGACGATACTTGGGTGGTATATTGCAATGTTTTGTACCAATTTATATGGTCATTCAATAGTCTTTTTCTTTAATTGAAACTTGGGTGTCTAGCTCGAAAAGCATTATTTCTGTTGAGTGAAGTTGGAGAGGAATCTAGCTGGGTGCAACTACAAGTGGATTTGGAAAGCTAAAATCCCACTTAAAATCCAAATTTTCCTTTGGCAGCTGTTCCAAGATGCTGTCTTGACTAGAGATGTCATGAAGCGAAGATGCTGGGCTGGTAACCCGAATTGCTCTTTCTGTAGAGACAGAGAGACTTCTCAACATTTATTCTTTACGTGCCATGTAGCCAGAGTGGTCTGGAGGACGGTGGGCTGTGTTTTGGGTACTGATAAATGCCCAAACAATATTTGGCAGTTTTTCTCCTGGTGTTACGTTTTCTTACCTGATGGTGAAAGATTCTACACCTTCGGTTTAGCGATCATTTATTGGGCATTTTGGAACTGTCGCAACCAAGCTACCTTTGAACAGAAAAGGCTTAAAACCCCCTTTGCCGTGAGTTTTTCAGCATGTGGCTTCATGTCTTATTGGGCAGGGATGATGAATGGAGAAGATCGGGCAATGATGGAACGAGGATCCAAGATGTTGAAGGCCAGTGCTTCAGCCATGATGAGGATCTGCGCAGCGTTGGGTGAGAAGACGCTGAACTGATGGGAGATCTTGGTTGCATTCTGGAGTTGAAAAAGCTGGTTTCCGTCGTTGTCTCAGGATGTTTTGCTGCTCCTGCGTGGGCATGGTGTTGTTGCTCCTGCGTGAGCCCTACTGGAGGCCCATTTACTCTATTATGTTTGATACCTACAAAAATGCTTGGTGTCTGTGGGTTTTCGCCCCACGGCAGGCTGCTCGATGACGAGTGCTTGTAGTGGGTTTCCCACAGATGCGTTGAACTCGCGTTCCCCTTTCTAGTTTCCTGGGTAGTAGCAGTCTGGACAAACTATTTGTATTTTCGTTATGTCAAAGTAATGGAAAGGGGTGATGCCCGGTTCAAAAAAAAAGTTGGACAAGAAAAACTATTTCTGTTTCAGCATGTGCATATGCATGCTTCACTTTTTTCCTTGTAACTTTCCACCTCTAATCATGCATTATGTATTGCAGATGGACCAGTTGATTC
This sequence comes from Aegilops longissima, assembly GCA_021605205.1. NCBI lineage: Eukaryota > Viridiplantae > Streptophyta > Magnoliopsida > Poales > Poaceae > Aegilops > Aegilops longissima. Next base: position 514,246,538 of record CM038680.1, read on the forward strand.
AAAGCTTGACAGAAAGAACTCAACCTGCAAACAAGATCATAGTTCCCAAGGTGGTGAAACACAATACCCTGGGCCACATCTTCCAGAGGTACGCCATGAAACGCTGACGATGGGCTATGAGTGCTCTAACTATACTAATTGGTTGAACTATGCTTGGTAAATATTTAGTATGAACATATCTTTTAGTACTGCAACCTGCCACAATCCTAATGCATCAGTAGCTTTATTTTTTCTTATACTGCCTGCAGAAAAATGTCTGTCATGACTCATGAGTGTTAGATCCCCTCTTGTCTTAGTAAGGAGCGGTAGATTTCATAGAGTCACTTCTCTTAGCAGTGGCTAGTGTTTTTCTTGATGTGGTTTTATGGCCTGAAATCTGGATTCATTGTCCTGCTATTTATGCATACTGGTACTTTAAATACTTTGATATGCGGTGCTGAGGGTTGATCCCCGGCTGCGAGGCCTGACGCCAATCCCCTTCACCTCCTTGTTCAACCTCCATATTTTGGAGGCCCTTCTCCCCTTGCCGCCTTGGTCAGGTGTCCTCAGCAAACAAGTTGAGAGTGGCTCTGCTCATGTTGGTAAGGTGTGCTTTTGTTGGTGACAACATAGTCCTCGTCTCCTAATAGACTGGCTGCAGCTCCAAGACTCGATTGTGTTTCTTTTGTTTGATCCAAGTCCTGTGTGCAAAAGTGAAGGACTAAGTTTTATTTTTTTAGGGTCCTCCTATGGGTTGTGATGTAACAAAGTTTGACATGTTATACCAGCTTCGGGGGTCCTTTGACCGTAAACTTTGTTTAGAAAATAAATTAAAAATAGCCAAACTTATTGTTAGCTTCTTCCATGCCTAGCACATGCCATCCTTGGCAGTTAAAACTCAATCTTCATGATAGAACTTCCATATGTATCTACTGAGGCCCTGTCCTTTCCTTGATACATTATTTAATTCAGATAAATAACCATTTTTGTGCCCATGCTTGCTACAGTATATATATCCTGAATGTCTATATCTACTACTAATTTGACTTGTGATGTTATTTTTATACAACTCCCTTCCATTAAAAGACCAATATTTTGACTGCACTATTTTCCTAGTCCAATTGACCTTGGGCTCTTTAACCAGTAAATAATGATATAAGTTCAGCTGCTCATTCCTGTAGTGAAATGATATTTTTTTTATAGAGGAAACTTCTTCTGCGGTGGCATAGTTATCTCTATCCTTCTTTGTTTTGCACTTCTATATACCCATTTAACATGGTCACACCAAAATTATGAGCGAGTTTAGGACCATGTAAGTTACACGTCTTCATACTAGTAGAACTGAAAAGTGGTCAATTTGGACGGAATACTTTTGGATATGTCGCTATTGTTGCTAGTGCTAGGCTGCTAAGGCTACTGCACTGCAACATTTTATCCTGGTGTTAGTGGCTGGTGCTCGGCATAAGTAATGATTTAATTTGCTATCATTACGAAGTTAGGCTGTGTGACTGTGTCTATGAAGTTAGTGTCTGGTTCTCTGTGTGACTGTGTGTATGAACTCGCCTCGCCATTCGTCATGAACGTGAGTATATGTGAGTTCGATGGAATACAATGGTTTCACTCATAGTAACTAGATGATACTAAGACTATTCTTTTAGAACCACTAAGGCCTTGTACAATGGGAGGTGCTTAGGGGAGGTGTTTAGAGAAATAAATCAGGTTTTTCTTAAGCACCGGTGCTTATTTGTACAGGATAGACGCTTAACTAAGTGTCTCTCATGTAGAAATAGACACCGGTGCTTCAAAAAAACCGGTTTATTTTTTTAAGCATCTCTCTAAGCACCTCCCATTATACAAGGCCTAATAAGACATTTAGGAAAGTAACCACCCTTTACTCAGAAGTCAGCACAATTGCATGGTGTGCCTATGTATAGCGTTGCAATCATGTGCAAACACTTGGGTTGAAATGTTACTCGACATGGTTTTCTTTATTTCTTTTGTCCATTTGAAATAATTATACCTGACCATGTTCAGCTTTTCTCACATTCTTATGCGTGCAGGATATATGGTGTCATATATATTCCCTACTGCCAATGCGAGATGCTGCTCAAGCTGCTTGCGTGTCAAATGCATTTCAACGTTTATGGAGATGCCATCCAAACCTTGCTTTCAGTATGAAAGCATTCGCATGGATAAAAGATCATGTGGAGAGGATGAAATAGCGAGAAATTTCACCAGCAAAGTCGACCACATTTTAAAAAACCACTCATGCATGGCCATAAAGACACTCAAGATTGTTTTCCGTTATTACAATGATCAGGTATGTAACCTTGATAGCTGGCTTCAGACGGTTGTTACACCGGGGATTGAAGAACTCACTGTTCAGCTATCTAGAAAGTCAGGAAGATATTACAACTTTCCGTGGTCAGTTTTAGCTAATGAGAGTGGAAACTCGATTCGGTATATAATGTTAGATGTGTATACTCTTTTTTCGGTATATCCCCATTGTATAAGGGGTTTTCTCCACTTTGACACACATGTATATGTAATGGCTTTTGGCCCTCAGAAAATACTAGTTGCTCATTATCCAACATGGTATAAGATGCTAGGTTGCCCTCGCTCTCCCGCACGCTGCAACTCCGTGCTCCCTCCTCCTAGCCTCCCTCGTCTCCGGCCGCCTCTGCTCGATTCTGGCTGCCGCCGTTGCTCTCGTCCCATCCGGATCCGCTGCTCCGGCTGTCTGATAACCTACGAGTATAGGGGATCGCAACAGTTTTCGAGAGTAGAGTATTCAACCCAAATTTATTGATTCGGCACAAGGAGAGCCAAAGAATATTCTCAAGTATTAGCAGCTGAGTTGTCAATTCAACCACACCTGGAAACTTAGTATCTGCAGCAAAGTGTTTAGTAGCAAAGCAATATGATAGTGGTGGTAACGGTAACAAAAGTAAAGACAGCAAAAGTAATGTTTTTGGTATTTTTGTAGTGATTGTAACAGTAGCAATGGAAAAGTAAATAAGCGTAAACCAGTATATGGAAAGCTCGTAGGCACCAGATCAGTGATGGACAATTATGCCGGATGCGGTTCGTCATGTAACAGTCATAACATAGGGTGACATAGAACTAGCTCCAATTCATCAATGTAATGTAGGAATGTATTCCGAATATAGTCATACGTGCTTATAAAAAAGAACTTGCATGACATCTTTTGTCCTACCCTCCCGTGGCAGCGGGGTCCTATTGAAAACTAAGGGATATTAAGGCCTCCTTTTAATAGAGAACCGGAACAAAGCATTAGCACATAGTGAATACATGAACTCCTCAAACTATGGTCATCACCGGGAGTGGTCCCGATTATTGTCACTTCGGGGTTTCCGGATCATAATACATAGTAGGTGACTATAGACTTGCAAGATAGGATCAAGAGCACACATATATTCATGAAAACATAATAGGTTCAGATCTGAAATCATGGCACTCGGGCCCCAGTGACAAGCATTAAGCATAGCAAAGTCATAGCAACATCAATCTCAGAACATAGTGGATATTAGGGATCAAACCCTAGCAAACCTAACTCGATTACATGATAAATCTCATCTAACCCATCACCGTCCAGCAAGCCTACGATGAAATTACTCACGCACGGTGGTGAGCATCATGAAATTGGTGATGGAGGATGGTTGATGATGACGACGGCGACGAATCCCCCTCTCCAGAGCCCCGAACGGACTCCAGATCAACCCTCCCGAGAGAGATTAGGGCTTGGCGGCGGCTCCGTATCGTAAAACGCGATGATTTCTTCTCTCTGATTTTTTTCTCCTCGAAAGCCAATATATACAGTTGGAGTTGGCGTCGGAAGGTTTCCAGGGGGCCCGACAGGGTGTGGGCCCCCTAGTCTTCATCTTTGGCGAGGATTTTTTATTATTTATTCTAAGATATTCCGTGGAGTTTCAGGTCATTCCGAGAACTTCTGTTTTCTGCACATAAAACAACATCATGGCAATTCTGCTGAAAACAACGTCAGTCCGGGTTAGTTCCGTTCAAATCATACAAGTTAGAGTCCAAAACAAGGGCATAAGTGTTTGAAAAAGTAGATACGATGGAGACGTATCAACTCCCCCAAGCTTAAACCCTTGCTTGTCCTCAAGCAATTCAGTTGACAAACTGAAAGAGAAAAAGAAAAACTTTTACAAACTTTGTTTGCTCTTGTTGTTGTAATTATGTCAAGCCAGCATTCAGATTTTCAGCAAAGATCATAACTAACCACATTTGCAATAATTCTCAGGTCTCATATTTACTCATATCAATAACATAATCAGCTAGCAAGCCATAATAATGAATCTCGGATGACAACACTTTCTCAAAATAATCATAATATGATATAACAAGATGGTATCTCGCTAGCCCTTTCTGAGACCGCAAAACATAAATGCAGAGCACCTTCAAAGATCAAGGACTGACTAGACATTGTAATTCATGGTAAAAGAGATCCAATCATAGTCATATCCGATATAAATTAACAATAATGAATGCAAATGACAGCTGTGATCTCCAGCTAGTGCTTTTAATAAGAGGGTGATGACTCAACATAAAAGTAAATAGATAGGCCCTTCGCAGAGGGAAGCAGGGATTTGTAGAGGTGCCAGAGCTCGGTTTTGAAATAGAGATAAATTATATTTTGAGCAGCATACTTTCATTGTCAACATAACAACTAAGAGATGACGATATCTTCCATGCTAAACAAATTATAGGCGGTTCCCAACAGAATGGTAAAGTTTATACTCCCCTTCCTCCACAAGCATCAATCCATGGCTTGCTCGAAACAACGAGTGCCTCCAACATTCAATGGGTCCCAGGGGGAGTTTTGTTTGCAATTATTTTGATTTAGTTTGCATAAAGCATGGGAATGGGCATCCCGGTGACCAGCCATTATCTAGTGAGTGAGGAGCGGAGTCCACTCCTCTTGAGAATAACCCGCCTAACATGGAAGATAAGGGCAGCCCTAGTTGATATATGAGCTATTCGAGCATGCAAAACAGAATGATTATTTGAAGGCTTAGAGTTTGGCACATACAAATTTACTTGGAACGGCAGGTAGATACCGCATATAGGAAGGTATGGTGGACTCATATGGAATAACTTTAGGGTTTAAGGGATTGGATGCACAAGCAGTATTCCCGCTTAGTACAAGTGAAGGCTAGCAAAAGACTGGGAAGCGACCAACTAGAGAGCGACAACACTCATGAACATGCATTAAAATTAATAAAAATTGAATACAAGCATGAATAGGATATAATCCAGCATGAACATAAATATCGTGAAGGCTATGTTGATTTGTTTCAACTACATGCGTGAACATGTGCCAAGTCAAGTCAGTTAAATCATTCAAAGGAGGATACCACCCAATCATACCACATCACAACCATTTTAATAGCATGTTGGCACGCAAGGTAAACCATTATAACTCATAGCTAATCAAGCATGGCACGAGCAACTATGATCTCTAATTGTCATTGCAAACATGTTTATTCATAATAAGCTGAATCAAGAACGATGAACTCATCATATTTACAAAAACAAAAGAGGTCGAGTTCATACCAGCTTTTCCCATCTCAGTCAGTCCATCATATATCATCATAATTGCCTTTCACTTGCACGACCGAACGATGTGAATAATAATAAGAGTGCACGTGCATTGGACTAAGCTGGAATCTGTGAGCATTCAATAAACAGGAGAATACAAGGCAATATGGGCTCTTGGTTAAATCAACAATGATGCATATAAGAGCCACTTCAACAATTTAATCATGGTCTTCTCCAACTGACCCCAAAGAAAAGAAATGAAATGAAAACTATTTACACGGGAAAGCTCCCAACAAGCAAAAGAAGAACCGGAAATATTTTTGGGTTTTCTTTTAATTATTACTACTACAGCAGGAAAAATAAACTACTACTAATTTTTTGGTTTTTCTTAAGGTTTATTAAACACACAAAAAGAAAGCAGGAAAAAGGAAATAAACTAGCATGGATATTATAGTGAAAGAGTATGAGCACCGACATCTAGCAATGAGTGTGTGTGAACATGAATGTAATGTCGGTGGGAAATACGTACTCCCCCAAGCTTAGGCTTTTGGCCTAAGTTGGTCCATTGCCAGGGATAGCCTGGCGGATACCCGTAGGTGTACTGGGTCGTACTGCGATGCAGCGGCTATCGCCTCCTGAGCTACAGCTTGGCGTCGAGCCACCTCCGCTCTTCTCTCGTACTCATCTGCCTCCTCTCTGGTAATAATATATCTTTCGCTTGTCTGAGAATCAAAGAAGGTAGGAGCAGGAAGAGTAATATGGACAACATGTCGTTTGTTAAAGATTAGTCGATACTGGAGAGGTGGTTCAGTCCTCTCAACAAACTGGTGGGAAACCATAGAATCAAAATCTAAATAAGTAGGGGGTAACTCCATATCACCCTCACGAATGTCTATTTCAAGAAATTAGCTAAGCGGGTTGCATAAATTCCTCTAAAGAAATCTTCGTTATGTCTATTATGATTCAACCTACGAGCTACAATGGCTCCCATATGATAAGATTGGTCTCCTAACAAAGCACTTCTGAGAATGCTGAGATCAGGGGCACACATGTGACATGCTTCATCCTTAGCATTTATGCATCTACCTATGAAGAGAGCAAAATAATGTATAGTAGGAAAGTGAATGCTCCCTATAGTGGCTTGTGTTATATCTCTAGATTCCCCCACAGTTATTCTAGCAAGAAAGTCTCTAAATTCAGATTTAGGGGGATCCCTGACACTACCCCAAGATGGAAGTTGGCAAGCAAAAGTGAAATCCTCTAAGTCCATGGTATAAGATTTGTCATAAAGGTCGAACATGACTAGAGGAGAATTACGCGAAGATGAAAACTCAAACCTCCTCACAAATGAACTTGTGAGATCATGATACTGGGGGCATTTGTCAGCTTCAAAGTCCTCAAGACCGGCATTACGCAAATATGCGTTAAATTCTTCTTTGATTCCCGCTTGATCCATAAAATTTTCCGAAGGCCATTCACAGGGCCTCACAGGAGCGTCTCTTGGTGGTTCCTCCTCAGCATCACGCATTGCAAGCCTGGGACCTTGCTTCCTCGAAGAACCACCTTGGAACATCTTCCTAAACATATTGTTTCCTCTGAAAAATTTCTGAAATTTTTAGTAACTTCAAACAAAAGTGAACCAACTTCAATAAAATTGATAGCAACCACTCCTACAAGTGCCTAGAGCCTATATCAAGCATTAGAACTACTTGGAACCATATAAATTTGGCATGCAAGCTCAAGAACATGATCACCTATGCAGCACAAATTTGCAATGAGTAAAGCACTAGAACAAAAACTAATTGTACCAATGGAGGAGTCGCATACCAAGGAACAATCTCCCCAAGCAGTTTTGCGAGAGGTGCTTTGAGCAAGGAGATCGAAAATCACAGCAACGGGGGCTGGAACTCGTGCTTGAGTTGGTTTTTCGGGTTTGTGTGAGGCAGAGGAAGAAGATGGGTGCAGGGATAAGTGGAGGAGGGCCACCGTGGGCCCATGAGGCAGGGGGCGCGCCCAGGGGGGTAGGGCGCGCCCTCCACCCTCGTGGCCAGGTGGCAGCTCCCCCTGCGGTAATTTTTGCACAGTAAATCCTCAAATATTCCCCAAAAAATCATATTAAATTGGCATGGCATTTTGAGGACTTTTATTTTCAGGATATTTTTATATTGCACGGGTAAATCAGGAAACAGACAGAAAAAATACTATTTTACTTTATTTCTACTAAATAACAAAAAATATAGAGAGGGTACAGAAGGTTGTGCTTCTAGTTGCATCCATCCCATGCTCATCAAAAGGAATCCACTAACAAGGTTGATCAAGTCTTGTTAACAAACTCATTCCGATTAACATGGAACTGGAGAAATTTCGAATAACACTAGGTTACCTCAACGGGGATATGGGCATCCCCAATAATAAGTATATCATATTTCTTCTTGACAGTAGGAAGAGGAAATTCAAAACCTCCAAATATAATCGATGGAATTTTTCCAATAGAGTTGATACTATGAACTTGAGGTTGTCTCCTCGGAAAGTGTACCGTGTGCTCATTACCATTAACATGAAAAGTGACATTGCCTTTGTTGCAATCAATAACAGCCCCTGCAGTGTTAAGGAAAGGTCTTCCAAGAATAATAGACATACTATCATCCTCGGGAATATCAAGAATAACAAAGTCCGTTAAAATAGTAATGTTTGCAACCACAACAGGCACATCCTCACAAATACCGACATGTATAGCAGTTGATTTATCAGCCATGCATTTGCAAAGATATTTCAGTAGGTGTCAACTTATTCAAGTCAAGTCTACGATATAAAGAGAGAGGCATCACACTAACACCGGCTCCAAGATCACATAAAGCAGTTTTAACATAATTTCTCTTAATGGAGCATGGTATAGTAGGTACTCCTGGATCTCCAAGTTTCTTTGGTATTCCACCCTTAAAAGTATAATTAGCAAGCATGGTGGAAATTTCAGCTTCCGTATCTTTCTTTTATTTGTAACAATATCTTTCATATATTTAGCATAAGGATTCATTTTGAGCATATCAGTCAATCGCATACGCAAAAAGATGGGTCTAATCATTTCAGCAAAGCGCTCAAAATCCTCATCATCCTTTTTCTTAGATGGTTTCGGAGGAAAAGGCATGGGTTTCTGAACCCATGGTTCCCTTTCTTTACCATGTTTCCTAGCAACAAAATCTCTTTTATCATAACGTTGATTCTTTGATTGTGGGTTATCAAGATCAACAGCAGGTTCAACTTCTACATCATTATCATTACTAGGTTGAGCATCATCATGAACATCATCATTAACATTTTCACTAGGTTCATGTTCATTACCAGATTGTGTTTCAGCATCAGAAATAGATATATCATTTGGATTATCAGGTGATTCAGCAATAGGTTCACTAGAAGTTTGCAAAGTCCTATCATTTTTCTTTTTCTTCCTTTTAGAAGAACTAGGTGCATCGATATTATTTCTCTGAGAATCTTGCTCGATTCTCTTAGGGTGTCCTTCAGGATACAAAGGCTCCCGAGTCATTCTACCAGTTCTAGTAGCCACTCTAACAGCATAATCATTTTTCTTACTATTCATTTCTGAAGGAAATATGCCCTAGAGGCAATAATAAAGTTATTATTTATTTCCTTATATCATGATAAATGTTTATTATTCATGCTAGAATTGTATTAACCGGAAACATAATACATGTGTGAATATATAGACAAACAGTATGTCACTAGTATGCCTCTACTTGACTAGCTTGTTAATCAAAGATGGTTATGTTTCCTAACCATGAACAAGGAGTTGTTATTTGATTAACAAGGTCACATCATTAGTTGAATGATCTGATTGACATGACCCATTCCGTTAGCTTAACACTTGATCGTTTAGTATGTTAATGCTTTCTTCATGACCCATACATGTTCCTGTAACTATGAGATTATGCAACTCCGTTTACGGAGGAACACTTTGGTACTACCAAACGTCACAACGAATCGGGTGATTATAAAGGAGTACTACAGGTGTCTCCAAAGGTACTTGTTGGGTTGGCGATTTGAGATTAGGTTTTGTCACTCCGATCGTCGGAGAGGTATCTCTAGGCCTTCTCGGTAATACACATCACCTAAGCCTTGCAAGCATTACAACTAATGAGTTAGTTGTGAGATGATGTATTACGGAACGAGTAAAGAGACTTACTGTAACGAGATTGAACTAGGTATTGGATACCAACGATCGAATCTCGGGTAAGTAACATACCGATGACAAAGGAACAACGTATGTCGTTATGCGGTTTGACCGATAAAGATCTTCAGTAGAATATGTAGGAACCAATATGGGCATCCAGGTTCCGCTATTGGTTATTGACCGAGAATGGTTCTAGGTCATGTCTACATAGTTCTCGAACCCGTAGGGTCCGCACGCTAACGCTTCGATGACAGTTCATTATGAGTTTATAAGTATTGATGCACGAAGTTTGTTCGAGTCCCGGATGTGATCACGGACATGACGAGGAGTCTCAAATGGTCGAGACATAAAGATTGATATATTGGAAGCCTATGTTTGACTTGGAATGGTTCCGAGTGAAAACAGGATATTCTGGAACACCGGAGGTTACGGAACCCCGGGGGTATATGGGCCTTCATGGGCCTCAAGGGAGAAGGAGAAGGGCCGGCCGGGTGAGCTGCGCCCCTCCCCTTCCAGTCCGAATAGGACAAGGAGAGGGGGGCGCCCTTCCTCTTTCCCTCCCCAATCCTACTCCAACTAGGATAGGGGAGTCCTACTCGGTGGGAGTAGGACTCCTCCTTGGTGCGCCTCCCCCTTGGGCCGGCCACCTCCCCCTTGCCTCCTTTATATACGGGGGCAGGGGGCACCCCATGACACACAAGTTGATCTACGGATCTTTCCTTAGCCGTGTGCGGTGCCCCCTTCCACCATATTCCACTTCGGTCATATCGTCATGAGCTTAAGCGAAGCCTGCGCGGAGAAGTCATATCGTCATGAGCTTAGGCGAAGCCCTGCGTCGGTGGAGCATCAACATCGTCACCACGCCGTCGTGCTGACGGAACTCATCCCCGACACTTTGCTGGATCGGAGTCCGGGGATCGTCATCGAGCTGAACGTGTGCAGAACTCGGAGGTGCCGTACGTTCGGTGCTTGGATCGGTCGGATCGTGAAGACGTACGACTACATCAACCGCGTTGTTATAACGCTTCCGCTTTCGGTCTACGAGGGTACGTGGACGGACACTCTCCCCTCTCGTTGCTATGCCATCACCATGGTCTTGCGTGATCGTAGGAAATTTTTGAAATTACTACGTTCCCCAACAGTGGCATCCGAGCCTGGTTTTATGCGTTGATGTCATATGCACGAGTAGAACACAAGTGAGTTGTGGACGATACAAGTCATACTGCCTACCAGCATGTCATACTTTGGTTCAGCGGTATTGTGAGATGAAGCGGCCCGGACCGACATTACGCGTACGCTTACGCGAGACTGGTTTCACCGCTCCGAGCACTCGTTGCTTAAAGGTGACCGCGGGTGTCTGTCTCTCTCACTTTAGTTGAATCGAGTGTGGCTACGCCCGGTCCTTGAGAAGGTTAAAACGGAGTCAATTTGACGAAGTATCGTTGTGGTTTTGATGCGTAGGTAAGAACGGTTCTTGCTCAGCCCGTAGCAGCCACGTAAAACTTGCAACAACAAAGTAGAAGACGTCTAACTTGTTTTTGCAGGGCATGTTGTGATGTGATATGGTCAAGACGTGATGCTATACTTTATTGTATGAGATGATCATGTTTTGTAACCGAAGTTATCGGCAATGGCAGGAGCCATATGGTTGTCGCTTATTGTATGAAATGCAACGCCATGTAATTGCTTTACTTTATCACTAAGGAGTAGCGATAGTCGAGAAGCAATAGTTGGCGAGACGACAACGATGCTACGATGGAGATCAAGGTGTCGCGCCGGTGACGATGGTGATCATGACGGTGCTTGGCGATGGAGATCACAAGCACAAGATGATGATGACCATATCATATCACTTATATTGATTGCATGTGATGTTTATCCTTTATGCATCTTATCTTGCTTTGTTTGACGGTAGCATTATAAGATGATCTCTCACTAAAATTATCAAGAAGTGTTCTCTCGAGTATGCACCGTTGCCAAAGTTCAGTAGTACCCGGACACCACGTGATGATCGGGTGTGATAAGTTCTACGTCCATCTACAACGGTGCAAAACAGTTGCACACGCAGAATACTCGAGTTAAACTTGACGAGCCTAGCATATAACAGATATGGCCTCGAACACGGAGACCGAAAGGTCGAACGTGAATCATATAGTAGATATGATCAACATAGTGATGTTCACCATTGAAACTACTCCGTCTCACGTGATGATCGGACATGGTTTAGTTGATTTGGATCACGTGATCACTTAGATGACTAGAGAGATGTACATCTAAGTGGGAGTTTTTAATATGATTAATTGAACTTAAATTTATCATGAACTTAGTACCGATAGTATTTTGCTTGTCTATGTTTAATGTAGATAGATGGCTCGTGCTGTTGTTCCGTTGAATTTTAATGCGTTCCTTGAGAAAGCAAAGTTGAAAGATGATGGTAGCAATTACACGGACTGGGTCCGAATTTGAGGATTATCCTCATTGCTGCACGAAAAATTACGCCCTGGAAGCACCGCTGGGTGACAGGCCTGCTGCAGATCTTGAGCGAAGTTATGAACGTCGCAAAGCGAGCTGATGACTACTCTATAGTTCGGTGTGCCATGCTTTACGGCTTAGAACCGGGTCTTCAACGACGTTTTGAACGTCATGGAGCATATGAGATGTTCCAGAGTTGAAGTTAATATTTCAAGCAAATGCCCGGATTGAGAGATATGAAGTCTCCAATAAGTTCTATAGCTGCAAGATGGAGGAGAATAGTTCTATCGGTGAGCACATACTCAAAATGTCCGGGTATAACAATCACTTAATTCAGCTGGGAGTTAATCTTCCGGATGATAGTGTCATTGATGAAATTCTCCAATCACGCCACCAAGCTACAAGAGCTTCGTGATGAACTATAATATGCAAGGGATGACTAAGACAATTCTCGAGCTCTTCGCGATGCTAAAAGCATGGAGGTAGAAATCAAGAAAGAGCATCAAGTGTTGATGGTCAACAAGACCACTAGTTTCAAGAAAAGGGCAAAGGGAAGAAGAAGGAAACTTCAAAAGAACAGCAAGAAAGTTGCTGATCAAGAGAAGAAACCCAAGTCTGGACCTAAGCCTGAAACCGAGTGTTTTACCGTAAGCGCACCGGACATCGAAGCGGAACTGCCCCAAGTATTTGGCGGATAAAAGGATGGCAAGGTGAACAAAGGTATATGTGATATACATGTTATTGATGTGTACCTTACTAGAGCTCGTAGTAGCACTGGTATTTGATACTGGTTACATTGCTAATATTTGCAACTCAAACAGGACTACGGAATAGACGAGCACCGCAAAGGACGAGGTGACGATCGCGTGGAAATGGTTCCAAAGTCAATGTGATCGCGGTCGGCACGCTACCTCTACATCTACCTTCGGGATTAGTTTTAGACCTAAATAATTGTTATTTGGTGCCAGCGTTGAGCATGAACATTATATCTGGATCTTGTTTAATGCGAGATGGTTATTCATATCAGAGAATAATGGTTGTTCTATTTATATGAGTAATATCTTTTATCGTCATGCACCCTTGAAGAATGGTCTATTCTTGTTGAATCTCGACAGTAGTGATACACATATTCATAATATTGAAGCCAAAAGATGCAGAGTTGATAATGATAGTGCAACTTATTTGTGGAACTGCCGTTTAGGTCATATCGGTGTAAAACGCATGAAGAAACTCCATACTGATGGGCTTCTGGAATCACTTGATTATGAATCACTTGGTACTTGCGAACCGTGCCTCATGGGCAAGATGACCAAAACGCCGTTCTCCGGAACTATGGAGCGAGCAACTGATTTGTTGGAAATCATACATACTGATGTTTGTGGTCCAATGAATGTTGAGGCACGCGGCGGGTATCGTTATTTTCTCACCTTCACAGATGATTTAAGCAGATATGGGTATATCTACTTAATGAAACACAAATCTGAAACGTTTGAAAAGTTCAAAGAATTTTAGAGTGAAGTGGAAAATCATCGTAACAAGAAAATAAAGTTTCTACGATCTGATCGTGGAGGAGAATATTTGAGTTACGAGTTTGGTTTACATTTGAAACAATGTGGAATAGTTTTGCAACTCACGCCACCCGGAACACCACAGAGAAATGGTGTGTCCGAACGTCGAATCGTACTTTACTAGATATGGTGCGATCTATGATGTCTATTTCGATTTACCGCTATCGCTTTGGGGTTATGCTTTAGAGACGGCCGCATTCACGTTGAATAGGACACCGTCAAAATCCGTTGAGACGACGCCTTATGAACTGTGGTTTGGCAAGAAACCAAAGTTGTCGTTTCTTAAAGTTTGGGGCTGCGATGCTTATGTAAAGAAACTTCAACCAGATAAGCTCGAACCCAAATCGGAAAAATGTGTCTTCATAGGATACCCAAAGGAGACTGTTGGGTACACCTTCTATCATAGATCTGAAGGCAAGATTTTCGTTGCTAAATTCGGGTCCTTTCTAGAGAAGGAGTTTCTCTCGAAAGAAGTGAGTGGGAGGAAAGTAGAACTTGATGAGATAATCAGATCTGCTCCCTTATTGGAAAGTAGTTCATCACAAGAAATGGTTCTGTGACAACTACACCAATTAGTGAGGAAACTAATGATGATGATCATGAAGCTTCAGATCAAGTTGCTCTTGAACCTCGAGGTCAACCAGAGTAAAATACGCACTGAGTGGTACGGTAATCTTATTCGGAAGTCATGTTACTTGACCATGGCGAACCTACAAACTATGAAGAAGCGATGGTGAGCCCAGATTCGCAAAATGGCTGGAAGCCATGAAATCTGAGATGGGATCCATGTATGAGAACAAAGTATGGACTTTGGTTGACTTGCCCGATGATCGGCAAGCCATTGAAAATAAATGGATCTTTAAGAAGAAGACGCGCCGATGGTAATGTAAGCTGTCTACAAAGCTCGACTTGTTGCAAAAGGTTTTCGACAAGTTCAAGGAGTTGACTACGATGAGACTTTCTCACCGTAGCGATGCTTAAGTCTGTCCGAATCATGTTAGCAATTGCCGCATTTTATGATTATGAAATTTGGCAAATGGATGTAAAACTGCATTCTTGAATGGATTTCTAGAAGAAGAGTTGTATATGATGCAACCAGAAGGTTTTGTCGATCCAAAAGATGTTAACAAAGTGTGCAAGCTCCAGCGATCAATTTATGGTCAGTGCAAGCCTCTCGGAGTTGGAATAAATGCTTTGATAGTGTGATCAAAGCATATGGGTTTATCTGAGACTTTTGGAGAAGCTGTATTTACAAGAAAGTGAGTGGGAGCTCTGTAGCATTTCTAATATTATATGTGGACGACATATTATTGATTGGAAATGATATAGAATTTCTGGATAGCATAAAAGGATACTTGAATAAAAGTTTTTCAATGAAAGACCTCGGTGAAGCTGCTTACATATTGGGCATCAAGATCTATAGAGATAGATCAAGACGCTTGATTGGACTTTCACAAAGCACATACCTTGATAAAGTTTTGAAAAAGTTCAAAATGGATCAGGCAAAGAAAGGTTTTTTACCTGTGTTACAAGGTGTAAGATTGAGTCGACTCAATGCCCGACCACAGCAGAAGATAGAGAGAAAATGAAAGATGTTCCTATGCTTCAGCCATAGGCTCTATCATGTATGCAATGCTGTGTACCAGACTGACGTATGCTTAGCTGTAAGCTTGGCAGGAAGGTACCAAAGTAATCCAGAGTGGATCTTTGGACAGCGGTCAAGAACATCTGAAATACGAAAAGGACTAAGGATATGTTTCTCGTATATGGAGGTGACAAAGAGCTAGTCGTAAATGGTTACGTCGATGCAAGCTTTGACACCGATCCGGACGATTCTAAATCGCAAACCGGATCGTGTTTTTATTAAGCGGTGGAGCTGTCGGTTGGTGCAGTTCTAAACAAAGCGTCGTGGCGGGATCTACATGTGAAGCGGAGTACATAGCTGCTTCGAAGCAGCGAATGAAGGAGTCTGGATGAAAGAGTTCATTTCCGATCTAGGTGTCATACCTAGTGCATCGGGACCGATGAAGATCTTCGTGACAATCTTGGTGCAATTGCCTTGGCAAAGGAATCCAGATTTCACAAGAGGACCAAGCACATCAAGAGACGCTTCAATTCCATTGGGACCAAGTCCAAGTGGGAGACATAGAGATTTGCAAAATACATACGGATCTGAATGTTGCAGACCGTTGACTAAGCCTCTTCCACGAGCAAAACATGATCAGCACCAAGACTCCATGGGTGTAAGGATCATTACTTTGTAATCTAGATTATTGACTCTAGTGCAAGTGGGAGCTCAAGGAAATATGCCCTAGAGGCAATAATAAAGTTATTATTTATTTCCTTATATCATGATAAATGTTTATTATTCATGCTAGAATTGTATTAACCGGAAACATAATACATGTGTGAATATATAGACAAACAGTATGTCACTAGTATGCCTCTACTTGACTAGCTTGTTAATCAAAGATGGTTATGTTTCCTAACCATGAACAAGGAGTTGTTATTTGATTAACAAGGTCACATCATTAGTTGAATGATCTGATTGACATGACCCATTCCGTTAGCTTAACACTTGATCGTTTAGTATGTTAATGCTTTCTTCATGACCCATACATGTTCCTGTAACTATGAGATTATGCAACTCCGTTTACGGAGGAACACTTTGGTACTACCAAGCGTCACAACGAATCGGGTGATTATAAAGGAGTACTACAGGTGTCTCCAAAGGTACTTGTTGGGTTGGCGTATTTGAGATTAGGTTTTGTCACTCCGATCGTCGGAGAGGTATCTCTAGGCCTTCTCGGTAATACACATCACCTAAGCCTTGCAAGCATTACAACTAATGAGTTAGTTGTGAGATGATGTATTACGGAACGAGTAAAGAGACTTACCGGTAACGAGATTGAACTAGGTATTGGATACCAACGATCGAATCTCGGGTAAGTAACATACCGATGACAAAGGGAACAACGTATGTCGTTATGCGGTTTGACCGATAAAGATCTTCGTAGAATATGTAGGAACCAATATGGGCATCCAGGTTCCGCTATTGGTTATTGACCGAGAATGGTTCTAGGTCATGTCTACATAGTTCTCGAACCCGTAGGGTCCGCACGCTTAACGTTTCGATGACAGTTCATTATGAGTTTATAAGTATTGATGCACGAAGTTTGTTCGAGTCCGGATGTGATCACGGACATGACGAGGAGTCTCGAAATGGTCGAGACATAAAGATTGATATATTGGAAGCCTATGTTTGGACTTCGGAATGGTTCCGAGTGAAAGCAGGATGTTCTGGAACACCGGAGGTTACCGGAACCCCCCGGGGGGTATATGGGCCTTCATGGGCCTCAAGGGAGAAGGAGAAGGGCCGGCCGGGTGAGCTGCGCGCCCCTCCCCTTCCAGTCCGAATAGGACAAGGGAGGGGGCGCCCTTCCCTCTTTCCCCTCCCCAATCCTACTCCAACTAGGATAGGGGAGTCCTACTCCGGTGGGAGTAGGACTCCTCCTTGCGCCTCCCCCTTGGGCGGCCACCTCCCCTTGCCTCCTTTATATCTGGGGCAGGGGCACCCCATGACACACAAGTTGATCTACGGATCTTTCCTTAGCCGTGTGCGGTGCCCCTTCCACCATATTCCACTTCGGTCATATCGTCATGAGCTTAGGCGAAGCCTGCGCGGAGAAGTCATATCGTCGCGGAGCTTAGGCGAAGCCCTGCGTCGGTGGAGCATCAACATCGTCACCACGCCGTCGTCTTGTGGAACTCATCCCGACACTTTGCTGGATCGAGTCCGGGATCGCCATCGAGCTGAACGTGTGCGAACTCGGAGGTGCCGACGTTCGGTGCTTGGATCGGTCGGATCGTGAAGGCGTCGACTACATCAACAGCGTTGTTATAACGCTTCCGCTTTCGGTCTACGAGGGTACGTGGACGGACACTCTCCCCTCTCGTTGCTATGCCATCACCATGGTCTTGCGTGATCGTAGGAAATTTTTTGAAATTACTACGTTCCCCAACAATTTCATCAAGCACTTCTTTCTGAGATTTAAGTACTTGTTCTACTTGAGTGGTAACCATAGAACCATGTTTGCCAACAAATTTAAGTTCACCTCTAATATTAGCCATATAATCACCCAAGCGTTTAATCATATAAGCATCTTGTTTTAATTGTCTACCAAAATAAGCATTAAAGTTGTCTTGCTTAAACATAAAGTTATCAAACTCATCCAAGCACTGACTAGCAATTTTAGTAGGAGGGACTTCAGCTTTATCATATCTATAGAGAGAATTTACCTTTACTACCTGTGTCGGGATATCGGGATCAGGAGGTTCTTCAGTGAATAAAGAATTGAGATCATATACTTCTTCAACAGGCGGTAAATTAAGACCATGTATTTGTTCAATAGGAGGTAAATTCTTAACATCTTCAGCTTTGATACCTTTTTATTTCATGGATTCTTTGCCTCTTGCATATCTTCAGGACTGAGAAATAGAACACCTCTCTTCTTCGGAGTTGGTTTAGGAATAGGCTCAGTAATTGGAGCAGGAGTTGGCTCAGGAGTTGGCTCAGGAGGTGCCCAATTATTTTCATTTGTCAACATATTATTCAGTAGAATTTCAGCTTCATCCGGTGTTCTTTCCCTGAAAAGAGAACCAGCACAACTATCCAGGTAATCTCTAGAAGCATCGGTTAGTCCATTATAAAAGATATCAAGTATTTCAGGTTTCTTAAGAGGATGATCAGGCAAAGCATTAAGTAACTTGAGAAGCCTCCCCCAAGCTTGTGTGAGACTCTCTTCTTTAATTTGCACGAAAGTTGTATATTTCCCTCAAAGCAGCTTGTTTCTTATGAGCAGGGAAATATTTAGCAGAGAAGTAATAAATCATATCCTGGGGACTACGCACACAACCAGGATCAAGAGAATTAAATCATATCTTAGCATCACCCTTTAATGAGAACGGAAATATTTTAAGTATATAAAAGTAGCGCGATCTCTCATCATTAGTAAATAGGGCGTCTATATCATTTAACTTAGTAAGATGTGCCACAACAATTTCAGATTCATAGCCATAAAAAGGATCAGATTCAACCAAAGTAATTATATCTGGATCAACAGAAAATTCATAATCCTTATCAGGAACACAGATAGGTGAAGTAGCAAAAGCAGGATCAGGTTTCATTCTGTCTCTAAGAGATTCTTTACTCCATTTAACTAGCAGCCTCTTAAGTTCGTATCTATCCCGACAAGCAAAAATAGCTGCAGAAGATTCCGCATCAAAAAGATAACCCTCAGGAATAGCAGGCATATCTTCATCATCACTTTCATCAATATTATCAGTTTCAATAATTTCTCTTTCTCTAGACCTAGAAATTTGTTCATCTAGAAATTCACCAAAAGGCACAGTAGTATCAAGCATAGAAGTAGTTTCATCATAAGTATCATGCATAGTAGAAGTGGCATCATCAATAACATGCGACATATCGGAACGAATAGCAGAAGCAGGTTTAGGTGTCGCTAGCTTACTCATAACAGAAGGTGAATCAAGTGCAGAGCTAGATGACAGTTCCTTACCTCCCCTCGTAGTTGAGGGATAAATTTTTGTCTTAGCGTCTTTCAAGTTCTTCATAGTGTCCAGCAGATATAAATCCCAAGTGAATCAAAGAATAGAGCTATGCTCCCCGGCAATGGCGCCAGAAAAAGGTCTTGATAACCCACAAGTATAGGGGATCGCAATAGTTTTCGAGGGTAGAGTATTCAACCCAAATTTATTGATTTGACACAAAGGGAGCCAAAGAATATTCTCAAGTATTAGCAGCTGAGTTGTCAATTCAACCACACCTGGAAACTTAGTATCTGCAGCAAAGTGTTTAGTAGCAAAGCAATATGATAGTGATGGTAACGGTAACAAAAGTAAAGACAGCAAAAGTAATGTTTTTGGTATTTTTGTAGTGATTCTAACAGTAGCAACGGAAAAGTAAATAAGCGTAAACCAGTATATGGAAAGCTCGTAGGCACCGGATCAGTGATGGATAATTATGCCGGATGCGGTTCGTCATGTAACAGTCATAACATAGGGTGACACAGAACTAGCTCCAATTCATCAATGTGTAGGCATGTATTCCGAATATAGTCATACGTGCTTATGGAAAAGAACTTGCATGACATCTTTTGTCCTACCCTCCCGTGGCAGCGGGGTCCTATTGGAAACTAAGGGATATTAAGGCCTCCTTTTAATAGAGAACCGGAACAAAGCATTAGCACATAGTGAATACATGAACTCCTCAAACTATGGTCATCACCGGGAGTGGTTTATTGTCACTTCGGGGTTGCCGGATCATAACACATAGTAGGTGACTATAGACTTGCAAGATAGGATCAAGAACACACATATATTCATGAAAACATAATAGGTTCAGATCTGAAATCATGGCACTCAGGCCCTAGTGACAAGCATTAAGCATAGCAAAGTCATAGCAACATCAATCTCGAACATAGTGGATACTAGGATCAAACCCTAACAAAACTAACTCGATTACATGATAAATCTCATCCAACCCATCACCATCCAGCAAGCCTCACGATGGAATTACTCACGACGGCGGTGAGCATCATGAAATTGGTGATGGAGGATGGTTGATGATGACGACGGCGACGAATCCCCTCTCCGAGCCCCGAACGGACTCCAGATCAGCCCTCCCGAGAGAGATTAGGGTTTGGCGGCGGCTCCGTATCGTAAAACGCGATGATTTCTTCTCTCTGATTTTTTTCTCACCGAAAGCCAATATATAGAGTTGGAGTTGGTGTCGGAAGGTTTCCAGGGGGCCCACGAGGTAGGGGGCGCGCCCGGGGGGGGGGCTACCCTCGTGGACAGGGTGTGGGCCCCCTAGTCTTCATCTTTGGCGAGGATTTTTTATTATTTATTCTAAGATATTCCGTGGAGTTTCTGGTCATTCCGATAACTTATGTTTTCTGCACATAAAACAACATCATGACAATTCTGCTGAAAACAGCGTCAGTCCGGGTTAGTTCCATTCAAATCATACAAGTTAGAGTCCAAAACAAGGGAAAAGTGTTTGGAAAAGTAGATACGACGGAGACGTATCACTGTCCAGTTCGGCCTCGTCTCCCCCGTCTGGCGCCTCTTGGCCCGCGTTAAGGCAGCGTTGCTCCACCCCCCCCCGAGTGAGCGAGCTCCTGCCGGCCAGCCTCGGGAGCGCCTCCTCTGCTTGATCCTGTCCGGGTCGTGCGCTCCCCTTCCATTCGCGCAGTGCTGTGCGCCCCTCTTCCTCTTGCGCAGGGCCGCGATGCTCTCGAGCTCGTCCTCTGCCCGTTTCCATGCTGGGCCGCGTGTTGCTCCTCCTCTCAGGCCGGGCCGCGCGTTCCCTGTCCGCCCGCCTGCGCTGCTCGCCTGGCTACATCGGGGAGTCCCTGCCTCTCGCGCTCCCTGCCCGCGGTCGCTCTCTGTGGCCTCGCTCGCTTCCTAGTTCGGGATCCCCTCGATCCAGATCGAGTTGAGGGTCCGTTGACCAGAGAGAGAGAGAGAGAGAGAGAGAGAGAGAGAGAGAGAGAGAGTTTTCCTCATGTCTGCTTTGGGCTATGTCGCGGTCCCTCGGTGCTCGGTGATCTTCGATGGCACCAACTATGCTGAGTTTGTGGGCTTCATGTGTATCCATATGTGCGTCCTTCTTCTATGGGGCGTTCTCTCTGGCGAGGTCCCCTGTCCGCCATGCCTTGTTGCCCCGGTGTCTCTTGTTCCGCCGGTTCCGCCAGTGCTTGCTGCTGATGCTTCTCAGGCTGATCGGGATGCAGCCAAGGCTCTTGATGATGCTGCAGTTGATGCTTACGATCAAAGGTATCCGCATACTCTGATGCTCTTTCTGTCTACGGAGATGATCTATCTGCTTACACTCAGTGGTGCAATGATGATGCTCGCGCTGCTGCTGTTCTCACTGCAAGTGTGCTCCCTCGGTTTGCTTTGGAGTTCATGGGCCTCAGCACTGTTGCAGCGATGTGGTCCTACCTTTGTCAGCGCTATCAGCCCTCTGGTGATGCTCTATACCTTTCTGTGGTGCGTCAGGAGCATGCTCTCCAGCAGGGTGACTCGTCTGTTGGTGAGTTCTATTCCTAGTGCTCTGCCATCTGGCGTCAGCTTGACTCACTACGGACAGTTGTGTGTGGTACTTGTCGCTGCTGTCAGACTACGCGGTCTGACTTGGAGTTTCAGAGGGTTCATGAGTTCTTATCTCGTCTCCGCTCCGAGTTTGAGCCTCGCCGTGCTCACTTGCTTGCTCGTGGTCGTGTTCCTATCTCAGAGATACTTGCTGAGCTTCGTGCCGAGGAGACCCGCCTTCGCTCTGCTGGGTTGCTTCTGGTTCCGTCAGTTTTGGCTGCCCAGGCTCCTGTGTCGTCTGCTCGCCTCACTGCTCTGCCGCTCCTGCCCACTCCTCCGGGGGTGAGTCGTCCTCCTTATGCTGAGAAGGGCACGTCGCGCCGTGACACCGTCTGTGGTTAGTGCTCCCGGCCAGGTCACCCAGAGTCTGATTGTCGCCAGAAGAAGCGAGACCAGAGGCGCTCCTCCTCCAGCGGGCCTCCTGTGTCTTTCTCGGCTCCGTCACTTACTGACCAGGACATTGTTCGCCTCAAGCGTCTTCTTGCTTCTTCAGGCTCCTCGTCAACTGGCTCTGCTGCTGCTGTTACTGCATCCTCCTCCTCGTCATCACAGGCATCTACATAGTCAGGTACATCTTCGTGGGTTCTAGATTCTGGAGCCTCCTTTCATATGTCTTCTGATTCTTCTGCGTTGTCTTCTCTCCGACCTCTTGATTCGCCTGTTAATGTTCTTACTGCCGATGGCACATCTCTTCCTGTTGCTAGTCGTGGTATTCTTTCCACTCCATCTTTTTCTGTTCCGAGCGTTTCACATGTTCCTCGCCTTACCATGAATCTCTTTTCCGCTGCCCAACTTACTGATTC
Source organism: Aegilops longissima (assembly GCA_021605205.1). Lineage (NCBI taxonomy): Eukaryota > Viridiplantae > Streptophyta > Magnoliopsida > Poales > Poaceae > Aegilops > Aegilops longissima. The sequence continues at coordinate 514,269,307 of CM038680.1, forward strand.
TGGTTATCGTGTCATTCTTGATATCGACTCTTGCTCCATTCAGGATCGTCGCACCAAGGCTTTGGTTGGTGCTAGCCCTGGCGCCGTGAGTCAGAGGGCCTTTGGGAGGTTGACTGGCTTTGTATTCCTTTCGCTGCCACCACTTCTGCCAGCTCTCATGCTCTTGCTGCCTCTTCGTCCGCGTCCTTCCAGCAGTGGCATCATCGACTTGGTCACCTCTGTGGCTCTCGCTTGTCTTCCTTAGTTCGTCAGGGCCTCTTAGGGTCTGTATCTGGAGATGTCTCCTTACATTGTAATGGTTGCAGACTTGGCAAACAGACTCAGTTAACCTATCCTACTAGTGCGTCTGTATCTCAGCGTCCTTTTGACTTAGTTCATTCTAATGTCTAGGGTCCTGCTCCCTTTGATTCGAAAGGTGGTCATCGCTACTATGTTTTGTTTATTGATGATTTCTCTTGCTACACTTGGCTCTACTTCATGAAATCTCGTAGCGAGGTTCTCCCTATATACAAATGTTTTACTGCCATGGTTCACACCCAGTTTGCCACGTCCATTCGTACTTTTCGTGCTGACTCTGCTGAATAGTATATCTCTCGGTGCTATGCGTGGTTTTCTCATGAACAGGTACTCTTGCCCAGTTCTCCTGTCCTGGTGCTCATGCTCAGAATGGTGTTGCCGAGCAAAAGCATCGTCACTTGCTTGAGACGGCTCGTGCGCTGATGATTGCTGCTTCCCTTCCACCCCATTTTTGGGCTGAGGCTGTTTCTACATCCACCTATCTCATCAACATTCAGCCATCGACTGCTCTGCAGGGTGGCATTCCTATGAAGTGTCTCACTGGTCGCTCTCCTGACTACTCAGCTCTTCGTATGTTTGGATGCGTCTGCTATGTTCTTCTTGCCCCCCGAGAACGCACCAAACTGACTGCTCAGTCGGTTGAGTGTGTTTTCCTTGGCTACAATGATGAGCACAAGGGCTATCAATGTTGGGATCCTGTGGGTCGTCTCTTGCGCATCTCACGTGATGTGACTTTTGACGAGTCTCGTTCTTACTACCCACGTTCTTCTTCCTCGAGTTTCTCTGTGGACGACCTTTCTTTCCTTCTCCTTCCCGATACACCCTGCTATGTGCCTCATGTGTCACCTCTTCCTCCGGCACCTCTCATTCCTTCTCATTCACCACCGACCTCGTCTTCTCCATCCTCCTCCTCCACCTCTCCCCATCCTCTCTAGTCCGTCGCCCTCTCTCACCGTTTCCTCTCCACTATACTCGACGATCTCGTACTGAGGATGTCTCCTCTGACGAGCCTTCCACCTCTGGTGCACCTCCTCTCACACCTCCTCTGGTTCATAACCTCCATTCTCGTCCTCGTCCTCCGCCTGATCGCTACTCCCCTGATCGGTACGGTCTCTCTGTTTTGACTGAGCCCACTTCCTATCGCACTGCCATGACTCAGCCTGAATGGCAGCTTGCGATGGCCGAGGAGCTTGCTGCCCTTGAGTGCTCTGGCACCTGGGATCTGGTTCCCCTCCCTTCCGGTGTCCATCCCATCACCTGCAAGTGGGTCTACAAGCTTAAGACTCGCTCCGATGGTTTTCTTGAGCGCTACAAAGCTCGTCTTGTGGCCCGTGGCTTTCAGCAGGAGCAAGGGCGCGATTATGATGAGACATTCGCTCATGTGGCCCACATGACCACTGTCCGCACTCTTCTTGATGTGGCTTCTGTTCGTCAGTGGTCTATCTCTCAACTTGATGTTCAGAACGCTTTTCTCAATGGCGAGTTGCGTGAGGAGGTTTATATGCATCCACCACAGGGGTACTATGCTCCTGATGGTATGGTCTGTAGACTTCGCCGCTCCTATATGGTCTCAAACAGGCCCTCGCGCTTTGGTTTGGCGCTTCAGCGTCTGTCTTGGCCGACCGCGCTGGTTTCTTGCCCAGTGACCATGATCCCGCGCTGTTTGTTCACACGTCTCCTCGCGGTCGGACTCTTCTCCTTCTCTATGTTGATGACATGATCATCACTGGTGACGACACTGATTACATTGCCTTTGTTAAGGCTCGCCTTCGCGACTAGTTTCTTATGACTGATCTTGGTCCACTTTGCTACTTTCTTGGGATTGAGATCTCCTCGACCTCTGATGGCTTCTACATCTCCCAAGAAAAATATATTCAGGATCTTCTTGCTCGAGCTGCTCTCGGTGATGAGCGCACGGTTGTGACTCCTACGGAGCTCAACGTTCAGCTTCGTGCCACCGATGGTGACCCTCTTCCTCATCCCACTCGCTATCGTCATCTTGTTGGCAGTCTTGTCTATCTTGCTGTTACGCGTCCTGACATCTCCTATCCTGTCCACATCCCGAGTCAGTTTGTTTCAGCCCCACCTCTGTCCACTATAGTCATCTCCTTCGTGTTCTACGATATCTTCGTGGCACGATCTCTCAGCGCCTTTTCCTTCCACGCTCCAGCTCTCTTGAGCTCCAGGCCTACTCTCATGCTACCTGGGCTAGTGATCCCTCTGATCGATGCTCGCTGTCTGCTTATTGTGTCTTTCTTGGTGGCTCTCTTATTGCTTGGAAGACCAAGAAACAGACTGCAGTTCTCGCTCGAGTACAGAGGCTGAGTTGCGAGCCATGGCAATGTTGACGGCTGAGGTGATCTGGTTACGGTGGTTACTTGAGGATTTTGGTGTGTCCGCTACTACCTCGACTCCCTTACTGTCAGACAGTACTAGCGCTATCAGTATTGCGCGTGACCCGGTGAAGCATGAGCTCACCAAGAACATCGGTGTGGATGCCCACTTTGTGCGTGCTGCTGTGCAGGATCAGACTCTCGCTCTTCACTATGTGCCCTCTGAGTTACAGTTGGCGGACTTCTTCACCAAAGCACAAACTCGAGCGCAGCACGGCTTTTTCCTCTCCAAACTCAGTGTTGTTGATCCACCATGAGTTTGAGGGGGGGAGGAGGGGGTGTTAGATGTGTATACTCCCTTTTCGGTATATCCCCATTGTATAAGGGGTTTTCTGCACTTTGACACACATGTATATGTAATGGCCTTTGGCCCTCAGGAAATACTAATTGCTCATTATCCAACATATAAATCTTTCTTGTTGTGCTTTCTCTTCCACTGTCGGGTTGTGCTTGAAAAGCTTGTCAAGACTTGAGTTGTGTGATGTTGATATCACGGGGGACCAATTGGGGTCTCTTCTTCACAATTCTTTTGCTTTGCAACGGACGCAACTCGGACGTTGCAATAATATAAGTTGCTTGAAGATACCATTTCATTTGCAACAACTTGGATATCTTGAAGTGTTTGACTGCAGCTTGCTACTTATAGAGATAGAACCTCAAAACCTTTCTAATTTTCAGTTTAGGGGTCACACCCAAGTACAACTACCACTTGGAGTAGCATTGCAATTGAAGAAGCTTGTCATGTCATTTCCTGGTGTTGTCAGCTATGTTTGTGCTGATTTTCCGTCTAGCTTGCAATATGTTGAAGCTCTTACCATATGTTCATCTCATGAGGTATACACTAAATCTTTAGGAATCTTTATCTGTTGATATACATAGTATGATTGATCTGAGATATCTTTGTGCAGATGATTGATACACCAGTGCTACCTAGTAGCAAGTTCTTACATCTTAAGTACTTGAGTGTTGATCTTAGTGCAGTGGCATTTTCCCCAACCTACGATTATTATTCTCTGATATCCTTTTTTGATGCTTTTCCTTCCTTGGAGACCCTTGTCATGAACGTAAGTCCATTGCCCATCCTGCAAGATTATTTAGTTTTAATGATGGAACTATTAATCCAACTATCTGGCCTATCATCTTTAGGTGTTGCAGGTAAAAATGTTGCAAGAATCAATCGTGGGAGATACATCACATTTGAGGGAGATGCCAGGACACCGCCATGATAGCCTTAAGACAGTGAAGATCATTGGTTTCTCCTCTGTGAAGAGTTTAGTTGAGCTGACATGCCATATCATTGAGAATACGACGTCACTTGAGTGCCTTACATTGGACACCACACGAGGACATCCTTGGATAGCTGTTCATCCAACTATACTGGAAAGTGCTTGCTGTTGCACGGGGATTTTATGGTGGAAGCTCGTAAAGGCCTCTTGGCTATAAGGACATATGTTGAGCCAAAAGTTCCCTCTGGAGTCAAGCTAAATGTTGTGGAGCCTTGCCGCCGATGCCATGACCTTGAACCGGTGTCATGATCTCGAACTTCATCTGCAAGTTACATTATAACGTTGAGGAACCTTGTTGCTGCTGCTCCCCGGTTATATTACCCTAAATCCAATGTTTAACATGTAACTAATAGTAGGCTCTTGTGTTGCCACGTACCCTTGATGATGCTCTCTCTGTTCTAAAAATATATACGGTGAGTATGGGAAAAAAATCTTCAAAAAGTCGAAAATCATAAAATTTGGCGAAGTTTATCAGCATTAATGATACCGAATAGATAAAATATGGAAACATTAATGATATAGGTTTCATATATATCTAATGATATTTATTTTGTACTTACAAATGTACATCTTTTTCTACAAACTTGGCGAAACATTACGAAGCTTCACTTCTTAAAAATAAACATATACTGTATTTTTGAACGGAGAGATTATAATATAAGCTTCTTACAGGTAGTTAAGAAGTTGAAATACAAGGTTAGGATCATTGGTATTCGTTGTGATTTGGCCGCTGTTGTGAGGCTGCAAAATCAGTGCAAAGCTTGATATATACTCCCTCCGTCCGGAAATACTTGTCATAAAAATGAATAAAAGGGGATGTATCTAGATGTATTTTAGTTCTAGATACATCCTTTTTGTCCATTTTGATGATAAGTATTTTCAGACGGAGGGAGTACCAAATAGAAGGGTGTTGCGTCCTCATTTTTCTTTGAGCTGCGGTGTCATGTTCTTTGTTGTGTAAATAAGTTATGGTGACCGGTGTGGCGGTTGGCCTCACGATCTGCCGGTCTTAGAGCATCTACAGCCGGATCTAGCTAATCCGTCCTCCTAAGCCTCTCGAGTCGACGACCTGCATGTCGCCAATGCCACCACTTACCTCTGCGCTCCAACAGAAGATCATTGTCCAGGTAAGGGTACCTCGCCGCAAGCCGGCAACAGTTGCCATCACTGTTGATTATTCGTACTTAGATTAAGTTTCAGGCTCAGTCGTCTCTGTCGTCAGCGCACAGACGAAGGGTTGGTGCCATACTATCATGTGCCACCTCCGTCATTCTGGGCCGGGAAGATAACACTTCGTTGTTTTTGTCATCTCTCATCCAGGCGTCTTTCAGTTTGTTGTCTTTATCTCCGTTGTTGGGTACAGGATCTAAATGAAATAAAAATTAGAGTTGAGAGAAGAACCATGGATATGATAGAATTGCGTTGAGATTTCCATCAGTTCATTCGATTTGTAGGCAAGAAATTGCACAGGCTGTTTATTAGTTTCTGTGCATACTTTACATTGGGATTTAGATCATCTTTGCATTTTGGTACTCTCTTGTAATGGCTTTGATCGTGGGTAGTTGTAATATGCAGTAGCTTTGATCGTGAGATTGAAAAAGATACTAGTTCTATTTATATAAACACTGTTCAGAAAAACAAGACTTACATTCTTCTTTTTTGTAGATACTGCGGTCTAGGATTTGGATGAGACAATGAATAATTCAACTGGGAGGACAGTGACCACAGGGACACCAAGTACCTCCTGCAATTTGCTTCTTCCAGTTCTTAAGGTAATTCATACATAATCCGTTGACATCTAATTTTTCGTAGCACATTGCTTTACGCTGGTATAGCACGAGACTCCTTGTGTGAAATTATCCATCATTCAGGGTAGATAATGTGTGGAGGTGCATTCTTTTGAGTTGTACAATATTTACAATTCATCCACTTGCAGCTATGGTAATGACCAATACGTAATTTGCTTTTTCTGATTTGTTTCCTCTACAGACATTCTGGTTAGTAGTAATGTAATTTTGTTCTGGTATAGAATACATTTTTTTTGGTATAAGCGAATCAGATTGGTCACAGTAAACATTCTTAGTTCAGCAGCATTCATGTTTTCTAACTGAAAACATTTTGGCCTAGGATTATCCTAACATTTTCTCTGTAGCATCTGAATTTGCACTTTTACTGCAGTTTGCTATGCAATTAGATGCACCATTATTTAACTAAGAAGGTCCATGTCAGGTCAGTTATTAGAGTGCAAAAAGATGCTTCAATGAGGGAGTGCCAATTCTCAGCTAGGAGCTTTTGGAGTTGACATATTAGATGTTATACCAATAGGAAGGTATAACCCGTGACATGTAAAATACCATATAATTGATAAATTACACAATTCGGTGCAACTGTTGCAGTTTCATGTTCACATATTTTTTTCTTCATAAAACTGTTGTTTGCTGGCCGATTTGTCAGTGACTACAGGTTTAGACACCTTGTGCTTCTGATCTACACTTACTTACCATGGAGATATACTTGGGCAAATGAAAAGTGAAAATGTTTTTTTACAACATGCTATCATATGCTTCATGAGTTTGGCAGTAAATTGCCGCCCATTTTTTGTATCACTGACTCCATCTGAAAGGTCTTTCTTTTTACTTCATCCAATTTTCTTAGTCATGTCTCGAAATGTCGGAATATTAAAAATCTTGCTCTGGTCATAGCGAGTGGAGCCAACGGCCAAAGTCGTTAGGTGAGCTAGCAGATGCAGGAGCTAAGGAGCATGCACCATAGTGGAGTCGAGGGGTAGACGGATAAAATGAGACATTGAATTGTATATATATGGTCAGTATATAATCAGATTCTAGATACTCTTTTTTGTTATTGAGTCGACTCCAGTTTCAGTATCGATCAATGGGAATTGATGTTCTTGATGAGTCTCCTCCAGTTTAAATATCTACTAGCCGAAAATATTATTTAATTGTTTCTCGGTACAATTGAGAGTATCTTCTAATGCGGTTCATCACGATTACATACCTCTTCTCTTGCATTTGATTATTATGTAAAAATGGAGATAAATGCAAACATATATCTTCTAAAGGGCATGTGGTGGTTGCTAGAGATGTGGGAGAAAGACATCATGGTAAGAATTTAGAGTGGTTGCTAGAAGGGCATGTGGTGCTCGGGGGGAGAATGTGTGGCATGATGTAGTAGATCACATGAGAGTAAAATACGGATTTGACCAACGTCATACAGCCAATGACAGTGATGTTATTTCCCTCCCATGCAGTGAGCTTTGTTAGATAGATAGGTAGAGATATATGTTGTATTCAAACTTCTATCTCTTCTCCCTCTCGTGTAACCTTCTCTCTCCCTCTCTCTCTCTCGTGTAATACTGGAGAGTCCTAGAGACCTCCTAAACTTGTAACCCACGGTAAATTCTCAATATATACAGCGGCCCGAGACCAAAGGGTTCAACGCTTCCTCCAATCTTTACATGGTCATCAGAGCCTATCCTCATCGCATCTAGCAACATACGAGAAAGCCTTCATCCCCAAGAGGAAAAACAACCTAGCCGCCGTAGATCAAAGCCATAGTAGGAACCGATGCATCCACCGCCGCCTCTACCATCTCCACGCTTACCACATCCACCATGAGCGCCCTGACTACCCAGTTCGCCGGTTCCTCCTACGCTTCTTCTTCCACCTCCAGCAACGGCGCTAGCTCCCTCGGGTCGCCTCCGTCAGAGAAGCTGACGAGGATGAATTTTCTTCTCTAGAAGGCCATCGTGCTACCCCAGATCAAGGGGGCACAGATGGAGCACTTCCTGGACGCCACAAACACGGCGCCCCCTGCCACCATCACCATCACCAAGGATGGGAAGGAAGAGCAGGTCTTCAACTATGCCAGGACGATCTGGTACGCCCAACAGCAGTAGGTACAAGGTTACCTTATGGGATCTCTATCATGTGAGGTTCTTGCGCAGGTTGTAACTCTCCAGACGCCGGACAAGGTGTGGAGCGCCATCCACTCCTTCTTCGATGTGCAAACCCAGTCGCAGCTCGTCAATACTCGCATCGCCCTTGCAAACCTCCAGAAGGGAAACATGGGGATGCCAGAGTACCTCGCCAAGATCAAGGCCCCGATGGATGAGATCGCCTGCACCGGATCTCCGCTCGGCGATGGCAAGATCGTCTCCTTTGTTCTGAAGGGCCTGGACATGGAGTATAACTCAGTTGTCTCGGCCCTCTCTGCCCGCGTCGAGCCCGTCACCGTCACCGAGCTCTACAACCAGCTTCTTAGCTTTGAAGCCCGCATCAATCTGCTCCAGCAAGGAAATCTGCATCAATCTTCGGTAAACGCCCTGACCCGTGGCCGTGGCTATGGTGGCCGAGGCCGTGGTCACCAAGGCCAGCAAGGGCATGGCCGAGGCGGCAATAGCAACTACGGACGTGGACGCTCTAACAGCAACGACAACAACAACAACAACAACAACAACAACAACAACAACAACAATGGTGCACGCTCCTTCAACAACAACAATGGCGACCGATCTGGTGGACGGCCTCGACCCGATGCCAGCTCTGCAAGAAGCCTGGTCATGAAGTACTTGAGTGCTGGCATAGGTATGATGAGGACTATGTGCCTGAAGAGCGCCATGTCCTTGTTGCCTTGAGAGAACAAGCATAAGAAGGAGAAACCGTGTGGTACGCTGATTCTGGTGCAATTGATCACATCAGGGTGAGCTTGAGAAGCTTGCAACTCGTGAAAGATATTACGGCAACGATCAAGTGAACACTGCTGCAACCGGTGGAGGTATGGGCATACATCGTATTGGTCGTGCTTTCATTAATTTCCCTACCTCTAAACGTGATCTTGTTCTTGAAGATGTCCTTCATGTTCCTCAAGCTAACAAAAATCTTGCATCTATGTCTCGCTTATCAGCTGATAATAATGTCTGTTTTGAAACTCATCCAAAATATTTTTTCATCAAGGATCGGGCAATGAGGGAACTTCTTCATCACGGTAGATGCATCGGTGGTCTCTACCCTATTACATCAAGGTTTTTTAGCCGCAAGCATCATCGTCAAGTTTACTCCGTCGTCAAGCCCTCCTTGGCAAGATGGCATCAAAGATTAGGACATCCATCTTCTGTTAAGTAGTTAATAAAGACAATCTTCCATTGTCAGGTAGAGAAAATAGTGAGTCTGTTTGTGAAGCTTGTCAATGTGCCAAGTGTCACCAACTTCCCTATCCGAAGTCTAGTAGTGTTTCTCATGCTCCTTTAGAGCTTATATTTAGTGATGTGTGGAGTCATGCAAGAGATTCTTTTGAAAGAAAGAAATATTATGTTAGCTTCATTGATGATTGTAGCAAGTTTACTTGAATATATCTTCTTAAACACAAATCTGAAGTTTTTGTTGTTTTTCAAGAATTTCGAAAGCTTGTTAAACGTCACTTCGACAGAAAAATCCTTGCAGTCCAAAGTGATTGGGGAGGGGAGTATGAAAAACTCAACTCCTTCTTTCGAAGTATAGGCATTGAACATCATGTCTCTTGTCCCCATGCTCATCAACAGAACGGTTCTGCCGAGCGCAAACACTGTCACATTGTCGAAGTAGGGTTGTCACTACTTGCTCATGCTTCTATGCCCCTCAAATATTAGGATGAGGCTTTTATTGTTGCCATGTATCTTATAAATTGGCTCCCTAGCAAAGTCATTGGTAATTCAACTCCTCTAGAGTGTCTGTATCATCAAAAACCTGATTACAACCCCCTAACAATATTTGGGTGTGCTTCTTATCCCAATCTTCGACCATACAATCGTCACAAACTCGAGTTTCGGTCAACTCAGTGTATTTTCATTGGTTATAGCAATCTTCACAAAGGCTACAAGTGTCTTGAAGTCTCCACGGGACGAGTCTATATCTCTCGTGATGTTGTTTTTGATGAAACTCTTTTCCCGTTTTCTCAACCACATCCAAATGCAAGCGCTCTTCTTCGTAAAGAAATCTCCCTTCTTTCTGATCCTTTGACTTCTCCTGATCACGGGGGTGAATTAATTGAAACTTATCATGAGATTAGTCCAACCGAAAAAGATTCAGATGAAAACAGTGCATCTAATGATAACAATGCAGTTTCCAGGCATGATTTTATGTGTGCAGAACAGGACGAAAACGGCACTGGATCCTACGACGATTTGGCGCAGCGCAACAATTGTTGGGGAACGCGGTAATTTCAAAAAACATCCTACGCACACGCAAGATCCATCTAGGTGATGCATAGCAACAAGAGGGGAGGGTGTTGTCTACGTACCCTCATAGACCGAAAGCGGAAGCGTTATGACAACGTGGTTGATGTAGTCGTACGTCTTCACGATTCGACCGATCCTAGTACCGAAAGTACGGCACCTCCGTGATCTGCACACGTTCAGCTCGGTGACATGCCACAAACTCTCGATCCAGCTGAGTGTCGACGGGGTTCGAGAACTATGTAGACATGACCGAGACACCTCTCGGTCAATAACCAATAGCGGACCTGGATGCCCATATTGGTTCCTACATATTCTACTGAAGATCTTTATCGGTCAGACCGCATAACAACATCGTTGTTCCTTTGTCATCGGTGCGTTACTTGCCCGAGATTCGATCGTCGGTATCCAATACCTAGTTCAATCTCGTTCTTGGCAAGTCTCTTTTCTCGTTCCGTAATACATCATCTCATAACTAACTCATTAGTTACAATGCTTGCAAGGCTTAGGTGATGAGCATTACCGAGAGGGCCAGAGATACCTCTCCGACAATCGGAGTGACAAATCCTAATCTCGAAATATGCCAACCCAACATGTACCTTCGGAGACACCTGTAATGTACCTTTATAATCACCCGATTACGTTGTGACGTTTGGTAGCACCAAAGTGTTCCTCGTGCAAACGGAGTTGCATAATCTCATAGTCATAGGAACATGTATAAGTCATGAAGAAAAGCACTAGCAACAAACTATACGATCGGTGCTATGCTAATGGAATGGGTCATGTCAATCAGATCATTCAACCAATGATGTGATCCCGTTAATCAAATAACAACTCCTTGTTTATGGTTAGGAAACATAACCATCTTTGATTAACGAGCTAGTCAAGTAGAGGCATACTAGTGACACTCTGTAGGTTTATGTATTCACACATGTATTATGTTTCCGGTTAATACAATTCTAGCATGAATAATAAACATTTATCATGATATAAGGAAATAAATAATAACTTTATTATTGCCTCTAGGGCATATTTCCTTGATCTCCCACTTGCACTAGAGTCAATAATCTAGTTCACATCGCCATGTGATTTACCACAATAGTTCACATCACCATGTGATTAACACCCATAGTTCACATCGATATGTGATCAATACCCAAAGGGTTTACTAGAGTCATAATCTAGTTCACATCGCTATGTGATTAACACCCAAAGAGTACTAAGGTGTGATCATGTTTTGCTTGTGAGAGAATCTTTAGTCAACGGTCCGACATATTCAGATCCGTATGTATTTTGCAAATTTCTATGTCAACAATGCTCGCACGGAGCTACTCTAGCTAATTGCTCCCCTTGTCAATATGTATCCGATTGAAACTTAGAGTCATCTGGATTAGTGTCAAAACTTGCATCGATGTAACACTTTACGATGAACCTTTTGTCACGTCCATAATCGAGAAACATATCCTTATTCCACTAAGGATAATTTTGACCGTTGTCCAGTGATCTACTCCTAGATCACTATTGTACTCCTTGTCAAAATCAATGTAGGGTATACAATAGATCTGGTACACAGCATGGCATACTTTATAGAACCTATGGCTGAGGCATAGGGAATGACTTTCATTCTCTTTCTATCTTACGCCGTGGTCGGGTTTTGAGTCTTACTCAATTTCATACCTTTGCAACACAGGCAAGAACTCTTTCTTTGACTGCTCCATTTTGAACTACTTCAAAATCTTGTCAAGGTATGTACTGATTGAAAAACTTATCAAGCGCCTTGATCTATCTCTATAGATCTTAATGCTCAATATGTAAGCAGCTTCACCGAGGTCTTTCTTTGAAAACTCCTTTCAAATACTCCTTTATGCTTTGCAGAATAATTCTACATTATTTCCGATCAACAATATGTCATTCACATATACTTATCGAAATCTGTAGTGCTCCCACTCACTTTCTTGTAAATACAGGCTTCTCCAAAGTCTCAGATAAAACCATATGCTTTGATCAAATCATCAAGCATATATTCCAACTCTGAGATGCTTGCACCAGTCCATAGATGGATCATTGGAGCTTGCACATTTTGTTAGCTCCTTTAGGATTGACAAAACCTTCTGGTTGCATCATATACAACTCTTCTTTAATAAATCCATTAAAGAATGTAGTTTTGTCATCCATTTGCCAGATTTCATAAAGTGTGGCAATTGCTAACATGATTCGGACAGACTTAAGAATCGCTACAGTTGAGAAAATCTCATTGTAGTCAACACCTTGAACTTGTCGAAAACCTTTTTGCGACAAGTCGAGTTTTGTAGATAGTAACACTACTATCAACATCTGTCTTCCTCTTGAAGATCCATTTATATAACATGGCTTGCCGATCATCGGGCAACTCCATCAAAGTCCACACTTTGTTCTCATATATGGATCCCATCTCAGATTTCATGGTCTCAAACCATTTCGCGGAATCTGGGCTCATCATCGCTTCCTCATAGTTCGTAGGTTCATCATGGTCTAGTAACATGACTTCTAGAATAGGATTACCGCACCACTGGTGCGGATCTTACTCGGAAGACCCACGAGGTTTGGTAGCAACTTGATCTGAAGTTTCATGATCATCATCATTAACTTCCTCACTAATTGGTGTAGGAATCATCGAACTGATTCTCGTGATGAACTACTTTCCAATAAGGGAGAAGGTACAATTACCTCATCAAGTTCTACTTTCCTCCCACTCACTTCTTTCGAGAGAAACTTCTTCTCTAGAAAGGATCCATCTTAGCAACGAAAAACTTGCCTTCGGATCTGTGATAGAAGGTGTACCCAACAGTTTCCTTTGGGTATTCTATGAAGACACTTCTCCGATTTGGGTTTGAGCTTATCGGTGAAAACTTTTCACATAAGCATCACAACTCCAAACTTTAAGAAACGACATACTTAGGTTTATTGCTAAACCATAGTTCATACGGTGTCATCTCAACGGATTTAGATGGTGCCCTATTAAACGTGAATGCAGCTGTCTCTAATGCATAACCCCAAAATGATAGTGGTAAATCGGTAAGATACATCATAGATCGCACCATATCAAAATAAAGTACGGTTATGACGTTCGGACATACCATTACGTTATGGTGTTCCATGTGGCGTGAGCTGTGAAACTATTCCACATTGTTTTATATGAAGGCCAAACTCGAACTCAAATATTCTCCTCCACGATCAGATCGTAGAAACTTTATTTTCTTATTACGATGATTCTCCACTTCACTCTGAAATTATTTGAACTTTTCAAATGTTTCAGACTTGTGTTTCATTAAGTAGATATACTCATATCTGCTCAAATCATCTTGTGAAGGTCGAAAATAACGATACTTGCCGTGAGCTTTAACACTCATCGGACCGCATACATCAAGTATGTATTATTTCCAATAAGTCATTTGCTCGCTCCATTGTTCCGAGAATGAGTCTTTAGTCATCTTGCCCATAAGGCATGGTTCGCAAGCATCAAGTGATTCATAATCAAGTGATTCCAAAATCCCATCAGCATGGAGTTTCTTCATGCGCTTTACACCAATATGACCTAAACGGCAGTGCCACAAATAAGTTGCACTATCATTATTAACTTTGCATCTTTTGGCATTAATATTATAAATATGTGTATCACTATGATCGAGATCCAACGAACCATTTTCATTGGGTGTGTAACCATATAAGGTTTTATTCATGTAAACAGAACAACAATTTATTCTCTTACTTAAATGAATAACCGTATTGCAATAAACATGATCAAATCATATTTATGCTCAACACCAAATAACACTTATTTAGGTTCCACACTAATCCCGAAAGTATAGGGAGTGTGCGATGATGATCATATCAATCTTGGAACTACTTCCAACACTCATCGTCACTTCCCCTTCAACTAGTCTCTGTTTATTCTGTAACTCCTGTTTCGAGTTACTAATCTTAGCAACCGAACGAGTATCAAATACTCAGGGGCTACTATAAACACTAGTAAGGCACACATCAATAACCTGTATATCAAATATAACCTTGTTCACTTTGCCATCCTTCTTATCCACCAAATATTCAGGGTAGTTCGCCCGGTGACCAGTTCCATTGCAGCAAAACTACTCGGTCTCGTGCTTAGGTCTAGACTTGGGCTTCTTCACTCGAGCAGCAACTTGCTTGCCGTTCCTTTTGAAGTTCCCTTCTTCCCTTTGCCATTTTCCTTGAGACTAGTGGTCTTGTCAACCATCAACACTTGATGTTTTCTTGATTTCTACCTTCACGATTTTAGCATCGCCAAGAGCTCGAGAATCCTTTTCGTCATCCCTTGCATACTATAGTTCATCACGAAGTTCTACTAACTTAGTGATGGTGACTAGAGAATTCTGTCAATCACTATCTTATCCGGAAGATTAACTTCCACTTGATTCAAGCGATTGAAGTACTCGGACAATCTGAGCACATGCTCACTAGTTGAGCGATTCTCCTCCATCTTTTAGCTATAGAACTTGTTGGAGACTTCATATCTCTCAACTCGGTATTTGCTTGAAATATTAACTTCAATTCCTGGAACATCTCATATGGTCCATGACGTTCAAAACGTCTTTGAAGTCCCGATTCTAAGCCGTTAAGCATGGTGCACTAAACTATCAAGTAGTCATCATATTGAGCTGGCCAAACGCTCATAACGTCGCATCTGCTCCTGCAATAGGTCTGTCACCTAGCGGTGCATTAAGGACATAATTCTTCTGCGCAGCAATGAGGATAAACCTCAGATCACGGATCCAATCCGCATCATTGCTACTAACATCTTTCAATACAATTTTCTCTAGGAACACATATGAAAACACAGGGGAAGCAACAACGCGAGCTATTGATCTACAACATAATTTGCAAAATACTACGGGACTAAGTTCATGATAAATTAAAGTTCAATTAATCATATTACTTAAGAACTCCCACTTAGATAGACATCTCTCTAGTCATCTAAGTGATTACGTGATCCAAATCAACTAAACCATGTCCGATCATCACGTGAGATGGAGTAGTTTCAATGGTGAACATCAATATGTTGATCATATCTACTATATGATTCACGCCGACCTTCGGTCTCCGTGTTCCGAGGTCATATCTTATATGCATAGCTCGTCAAGTATAACCTGAGTATTCCGTGCGCAACTGTTTTGCACCCGTTGTATTTGAGCGTAGAGCCTATCACACCCGATCATCACGTGGTGTCTCAAAGACGAAGAACTTTCGCAACGGTGCATACTCGGGGAGAACACTTCTTGATAATTTTAGTGAGAGATCATCTTATAATGCTACCGTCAATCAAAGCAAGATAAGATGCATAAAGGATAAACATCACATGCAATCAATATAAGTGATATGATATGGTCATCATCATCTTGTGCTTGTGATCTCCATCGCCAAGCACCGCCATGATCACCATCGCCACCGGCGCGACACCTTGATCTCCATCGTAGCATCGTTGTCGTCTCGCCAACTATTGCTTCTACGACTATCGCTATCGCTTAGTGATAAAGTAAAGCAATTACATGGCGCTTGCATTTCATACAATAAAGCGACAACCATATGGCTCCTGCCGATTGCCGATAACTCGGTTACAAAACATGATCATCTCATACAATAAAATATAGCATCACGCCTTGACCACATCACATCACATCATGCCCTGCAAAAACAAGTTAGACGTCCTCTACTTTGTTGTTGCAAGTTTTACGTGGCTGCTACGGGCTGAGCAAGAACCGTTCTTACCTACGCATCAAAACCACAACGATACTTCGTCAAATAGACTCCGTTTTAACCTTCTCAAGGACCGGCGTAGCCTTTTCGGTTCAACTAAAGTGAGAGAGCAGACACCCGCCAGCCACCTTTAAGCAACGAGTGCTCGCAGCGGTGAAACCAGTCTCGCGTAAGCGTACGCGTAATGTCGGGTCCGGGCGCTTCATCTCACAATACCGCTGAACCAAAGTATGACATGCTGGTAGGCAGTATGACTTGTATCGTCCACAACTCACTTGTGTTCTACTCGTGCACATGACATCAACGCATAAAACCAGGCTCGGATGCCACTGTTGGGGAACGTAGTAATTTCAAAAATTTTCCTACGATCACGCAAGACCACGGTGATGGCATAGCAACGAGAGGATAGAGTATCCGTCCACGTACCCTCGTAGACCGAAAGCGGAAGCGTTATAACAACGCGGTTGATGTAGTCGTACTTCTTCCCGATCCAACCGATCCAAGTACCGAACGTACGGCACCTCCGAGTTCTGCACACGTTCAGCTCGATGGCGTCCCTCGAACTCCGATCCAGCCGAAAGTGTTGAGGGAGAGTTTCACAAGACGACGGCGTGATGGACGATGATGATGTTCCACCGACGCGGGGCTTCGCCTAAGCTCCTTCACGGTATGATCGAGGTGTAATCTGGTGGAAGGGGCACCGCACACGGCTAAGGAACGATCTAATCGATCAACTTGTGTGTCATGGGGTGCCCCTATATAAAGGAGGGAAGGGAGGGCTGGCGGCCAGGAGGGAGGCGCACGGGGTGTCCTACTCCTACTAGGAGTAGGATTCCCCCAAATCCTAGTCCAACTAGGGTTTGACCAAGGGAGAGGGAGAGAGGCGCCACCCTTCTCCTAATCCTAATAGGACTAGGGAAGGGGAAGGCTGCGCCAGCTATAGGGCCCCTTTCTCTTTCCCACTAAGGCCCATCAAGGCCCATTGACCCCGGAAATTCCGTAACCCGGTACTCGGTAAAATTCCCAATTTCACCCGGAGTGATTCCGAGTCCAAACATAGGCTTCAATATATCAATCTTTATGTCTCGACCATTTGAGACTCCTCGTCATGTCCGTGATCTCATCCGGACTCGAACAACCTTGGTACATCAACATCATAAAACTCATAGTAGCTGTCATCGAAGCGTTAAGCGTGCGGACCCTACGGGTTCGAGAACTATGTAGACATGACCGAGACACCTCTCGGTCAATAACCAATAGCGGGACCTGGATGCCCATATAGGATGAAGCTAGCACTAGCAACAAACTATACGAAGGGCTTGCTAATGGAATGGGCCTAAGCACTGATGTGACGATGTGACCGAGGTGGATTATGGTGGAGGGGGCACCGTATTCACACATGTATTATGCTAAGACAATGATCAACTTGTGTGTCTATGGGATGCCCCTCCTGACGATGTATATAAAGGAGTGGAGGAGGGACTTGTGGCCAGCCCTCTGTATATAAAGGAGTGGAGGAGGGGAGGGCCAGCGCCCTATGGCGCGGGGAGTCCTACTCCCACCGGGAGTAGGATTCCCCCGTTCCAAGTAGGAGTAGGAGAGGAAGGAAGGAGGAGAGAGGGAGGAAGGAAAGGGGGCCCGGGCCCCCTCCCAATTCGGATTGGGCTTGGGGGGGCGCCCCCTCCTAGGCCGCCTCCTCCTCTCTCCCACTAAGGCCCAATAATGCCCATACACTCCCCGGGGGGTTCCGTTAACCTCCCGGTACTCCGGTAAATGCCTCCGGAACCATTCCGATGTCCAAACATAGCCATCCAATATATCAATCTTTTAGAGACTCCTCGTCATGTATGTGATCACATCCGGGACTCCGAACAACCTTCGGTACATCAAAATACATGAACTCATAATACCGATCGTCACAGAACGTTAAGCGTGTGGACCCTACGGGTTCGAGAACTATGTAGACATGACCGAGACTCATCTCCGATCAATAACCAATAGCGGAACCTGGATGCTCATATTGGTTCCTACATATTCTATGAAGATCTTTATCGGTCAAACCGCATAACAACATACGTTGTTCCCTTTATCATCGGTATGTTACTTGCCCGAGATTCGATCGTCGGTAGCTCAATACCTAGTTCAATATCGTTACCGGCAAGACTCCATGGGTGTTAGAATCATTACTGTGTAATCTAGATTATTGACTCTAGTGCAAGTGGGAGACTGAAGGAAATATGCCCTAGAGGCAATAATAAAGTTGTTATTTATATTTCCTTATATCATGATAAATGTTTATTGTTCATGCTAGAATTGTATTAACCGGAAACTTAGTACATGTGTGAATACATAGACAAACAGAGTGTCACTAGTATGCCTCTACTTGACTAGCTCGTTGAATCAAAGATGGTTAAGTTTCCTAGCCATAGACATGAGTTGTCATTTGATTAACGGGATCACATCATTAGAGACTGATGTGATTGACTTGACCCATTCCGTTAGCTTAGCACTTGATCGTTTAGTATGTTGCTATTGCTTTCTTCATGACTTATACATGTTCCTATGACTATGAGATTATGCAACTCCCGAATACCGGAGGAACACTTTGTGTGCTATGAAACATCACAACGTAACTGGGTGATAATAAAGATGCTCTACAGGTGTCTCCGATGGTGTTTGTTGAGTTGGCATAGATCGAGATTAGGATTTGTCACTCAGATTGTCGGAGAGGTATCTCTGGGCCCTCTCGGTAATGCACATCACTATAAGCCTCGCAAGCAATGTGACTAATGAGTTTGTTGCGGGATGATGCATTACGGAACGAGTAAAGAGATTGCCGGTAACGTGATTGAACTAGGTATTGAGATACCGACGATCGAATCTCGGGCAAGTAACATACCGATGACAAAGGGAACAACGTATGCTGTTATGCGGTTTAACCGATAAAGATCTTCGTAGAATATGTGGGATCCAATATGAACATCTAGGTTCCGCTATTGGTTATTGACCGGAGACGTGTCTCGGTCATGTCTACATAGTTCTCGAACCCGTAGGGTCCGCACGCTTAACGTTCGGTGAAGATCGGTATTATGAGTTTATGTGTTTTGATGTACCGAAGATAGTTTGGAGTCCTGGATGTGATCACGGACATGGCGAGGAGTCTCTAAATGGTTGAGACATAAAGATTGATATGTTGGACGACTATATTCAGACACCGGAAGTGTTTCGGGAGTCATCGGATATTTATCGGAGTGCCGGGGGTTATTGGAACCCCCGGGGGAACTAATGGGCCATCATGGGCCTTGTGAGAGAGAGGGGGGGTTCTAGGGCTGCCCCCTAGGAGTCCGAATTGGACAAGGAGGGGGAGGCGCCCCCTCTTTCCTCCCTCTCTCTCTCTCCTTCCTTCCCCCTTCCCCTTCCTAGTTGGACTAAGAAAGGGGGAGCCCTACTCCTACTAGGAGAAGGACTCCCCCCTCTCCTCGCCGCGCCCCAAGGCCGGCCGGCCTCCCCCCTTGCTCCTTTATATATGGGGGCAAGGGGCCACCCTAGAACACACCAGTTGATTGTTTCCAGCCGTGTGCGGTGCCCCCCTCCACCATAATCCACCTCGGTCATATCATTGCAGTGCTTAGGCGAAGCCCTGCACCGGTAGCTTCATCATCACTGTCATCATGCTGTCGTGCTGATGAAGCTCTCCCTCGACACTCTGCTGGATCATGAGTTCGTGGGACGTCACCGAGCCGAACGTGTGCAGATCGCGGAGGTGCCGTACCTTTGGTGCTTGGATCGGTCGATCGTGAAGACGTACGACTACATCAACCGCGTTGTCATAACGCTTCCGCTTACGGTCTACGAGGGTACGTAGATAACACTCTCCCCTCTCGTTACTATGCATCACTGTAGCGACTAGACCCAAAATCGGTCAAATCTCTGTGTCTGTACCATCCCAAGATCATGCTGGTACTCACAGTACATCGATAAAGTAATCAAAGTTCAATCACACCTGAATATCATTAAACGATTCTCATATAGAGTCTTTATTACAAGGGAATAAATTCGGCTCAAGGCCAACTCATGAGAAATAAACTAATAACACTGCGGAGCGTCAAGTAAAGCGAGTCCATCGACTCCAAAGGGCAATCGCCAAGCGCGAGCGTAGCCTCACCTCGATCGAATAAATCTCTGCAACATAAGACGTTGTAGCCGTGTAGGTCAGCTTTTGGAATAAGCTGGCAAGTCATGAAGAATAACAATGATAAGCTTACTATCACTATATGCATCTTGGCTGTGGGGCTCTAAGTTTCATCATTTTGCGAAAAGCCAATTTTATCCTACTACAGTGGACTTGCTTGCAAAATTACTACAATTGTTGGTAGTTATTGAGATGGTTCCGCCAACCAAAATCTCGTTCCCAAATTATTAAGTCATAAAACCCCTCAAATTAATTCATTAGTTTTAGTGTTGAGATATCCGAATACTTCCAAGTTCCAGAGGCTCAAATGTCCGTAACCGGGGACACGGCTAATCGATTAGATCTTTAACTCTGCAGAGGTTTGCGCACTTTCCCCGCAAGAATCATTCCCTCCTTTAAAGTCTTCGCACTTCATGGTGTTTGAAGACGGACGAATGAAACAGGTCTTCCAAAGAGTTCTTACGCTACTGCGGTACCCATCCAATCCTACCGTTCTTCTACATCTCGTAGTACCGCCCAGCCAGCGTCACTACTAGGGTCAACCCAGCCAGAGCCCATAATGGCTTGCGGCTGCTGAGTAAGCTTCGGTCATGGGGCATCCATCCTTCTCTTCGTGGCTGGGTGAAGCTTTCCGCAAGATGTCATGGCACTTCTCCATGCATCCCGCCACCTTGGGTTCTCCAGGTGCCCGTCAACAAATCCTCCACCCAAAGAGTGAATTTCCAAGTCCATCTTGATCATTGTAGTTCATGGGGTTGTCATCATCATTGACTCTCACATCTTGCTTATGAATATCACTCATACCCAAAACCCGTCACGAGCATAGCAAAGTAACTACTTGGCGTCCGAGGTCATGGTAACAAGGGGATTGGTTCATCCTACCACATGATACTACTCAAGTTTAATGACTTCAAAATTTCACTACTGCATGCATGGTGGGGTGGTGACAATTACTAATGCACAAAAACATAGGTATAGAAATAACATGATCAAAACTTGCCTTGCTGACGATCTTCGTGAGCTAAGGATTCGTAGTAGCAAGCTTCGCACTCCGGAAACTCTACCGAGACAAACAATAACACAATAAGCATATAGCATAGGGTAACATAACATAGCAATATAGCAATAGCAACATAACACACCAAAACAACCAAATCAAAATCCAAAGGGAAAACTCAAAGAAAACCCATTCAAAGTTTTCCTACTTCAAACAACAACTAAAAGTAGTTTTATATAATAAAATTTTTTCTAACATAACCTAATCAAGGTTTTAGGTTAACTTAACAGAATAGGATTCACTAAGCAACTAGGAGCAAAAAGAATTAATTAAAAAGCTATTATAAAACTCATTTTAGGCCTAATCAAATTTCTATTAGGAAAAATAAAATAAAACTTTTATTAATTATAAATAAAAGTTCATCTATTAGAGTGACAGAAACTAACCTAGAATAACCAATCACAAGTTAAAAATAAATTTATTTACTAATTAAAATATTAGGAAAACAGAGCTAGTTAATTAATTAGGATTACTAAGATTCTGCTTAAAACTATTTATTTAATAATCCTAAAATACCCAAGTTAATTTCTATGGTTTGGCAATGTCAAAATAAAGTTGGGACAAAAAGAATCATGCAAAAATAATTTTTCTAACTCAAGTTATAGCAGATTTACTATTCTGACTAAAACTAAAATAAAGCAATTTTAATTATTTTAACATAGCTAAATATATATTCTACAGAAACTACATAAAATTTGCAAACTAAAAAAAAGAATCATCTAAAATATTAAACAGAATAAAAGATATCAATTTTTCAAAGCAGAAACTATTCTGCTAAAACAGAAAATCAAAATAAAAGAAAAAGGCCTAATGGGCCTAAAGCGTGCCTCAGCGTCAAATAGTCTAAACGGGCCTATTGGTTTAAACTAAAACGGGCGGCTAATTAACTAAAACCTAACTAATAAACCGGACGAACCGGGCGGTCTTTTATAAAAGATACCCCTTGGGGTCTAATCGTAGCCGTCGATTTGAGATCGGACGGGGGTTTCTCGCGACATACCGAGTCCGGCGACGGGCGGGCGGCGGCGAGAATCGTCGAGGGTTCAGGCGTCGGGAGCTCGACGGAGTCGCCGTCTTGAGTCTTGAGGAGCTCGGGAGGGGTCTGTGGTGTCGTTGGGGTCGGGGTGGCCTAGGCGGCGACGGCGGCGACAATGGCGGCGAGAGCTTGGTCTCCGGCGTGCTCGGGAGAGAGAGGAGAGGGCTCCATGAGGCTAGGGGGGAATGGGGTGCGGAGGGTCGGCTTTTATAGCGGGGCCTCGGACGGCCGGGGCGATCGGGGCGATCGGAATCCGGATCCTTGGATCCGCGATCTCGGCATGTGTGGCGAGGCGGGCGAGGGAAGAAGATGGGCGGGCCCCTTGGTCGAGAGAGAGAGAGAGGCGAGGCGAAGGGTGGTGGCGGGCAGAGCGCTTTCAGGAGGGGAGAGGGAGAGGGAGCGGTCGGTGGGGCTGGCGATTGGCAGTGGGTGGGCTGGTTGGGCAGTGGGGAGAGGTGCGGTGGCTGGCTGGGCAGGGCTGGTGGCGCCTCGGGGGTTTTTTTTCTGAATTTTATTTTTAAAATAAAACAAAACAGAAATAAAACAATATCTATAAATATTTTATATAGGGTATATATATACCAAAATGATCAGGGAATATTCCTTTCATTTGAACATTTTTCCAAAGGCAAAATCCAAACTTTATAAAATCCATTTTTTCAAATTCAAATAAAATTCAGATTTGAATCCAAATCTTTTGGCAATATTTTCCTCTGATATTTTGGAGTGTCATGTTTGCTCCTCTCATACTTTTGATCAAGTATTTATCGGGCTTAGTTTTTGAAATGTTTCCCACATGCCAAAGTTTGAATTCAAATTCAAAACTCAAATTTCTCTGAAACTCCAAATGGCATTCAAATTCAAACAGGATGCATAGGATGCTTAGCTATAATTGTAAAACATTCCAAATAGGAAATTTGGGATGTTACAAAACCTACCACCTTAAGATGAATCTAGCCCTCGAGATTGGGTTGGCTAACAAATAGGTGCGGGTGGTCTCGAAGAAGGTCTTCTTGGCGCTCCCTGTGTGGCTTCTTCCTCGGTGTGGTGACTCCACAAAGACCTTGCAAAATTTGATGACTTTGCTGCGGGTGACTCGCTTGCAGTCTCAAGAATCCGGACGGGTTTCTCCTTGTAAGTCAGATCACCGTCAAGCTGTATGGCCTCTAGGGGCCTTGTGTCTCTCAACGGAACATCGGCCATGTCGGCATGACACTTCTTGGTGAGAAACATGGAAGACATCATGAACTCAGCACAATCCTTCCGCAATTCCAACTTGTATGCAACCTCTCCACGACGTTCGAGGATTTTGTAGGGCCAATGAATCGGGTGCTAACTTTCCTTGACACCAAACCTCTTGATTCCACGAAGTGAGACACACGAAGATATGCTCGGTCTCCCACTTCGTAAGTCACTTCCTTGCGCCATCGTCGGCATAACTCTTACGTCTCGATTGTGCTATCTTGAGCCTGTCTCGAATCAGCTTGACTTTCTCTTGGAATCCTGATAAGATCGGAACCGAAAAGTGATCGATCTCAACACTATCCCACAAACAATGGTGTTTCGCACCTCCTTCCGTATAGAGCTTGAAAGGGCCATCTTGATGGATTGATAACTGTTGTTGTATGAGAACTCGTATGGCAAATTATCATCCCAGCTAGACCCATAGTCTAGCACACAAGCTCTCAACATGTCCTCCAGAATCTGATTGACTCTCTCGGTCTGTCCATCTGTCTGCGGATGAAAAGTTGTACTGAATTCTAGCCTCGTACCCAAAGTTTCATCCAACTGCTTCCAAACTTTGAGGTAAACTGCGTTCCTCTATCTGACACGATTTTCTTCGGAACTCCATGCAGACATAAGATCCTGGTCATGTATATCTTGGCCAACTTAGCACTGGTATAGGTAGTCTTCACAGGAATGAAGTGAGCTACCTTGGTCAAACGATCTACCACTACCCAGATAGAATCATAACCTGAACGGGTCCTGGGTAATCCCGTGATGAAATCCATTCCAAGTTTCTCCCATTTCCAATCGGGAATCGGCAAAGGTTGAAGTAACCTGCTGGCTTCGATGTTCTGCCTTTACGTTGACAAACATCGATATCGCTACGTACTCGGCAATATCCTTCTTCATACCATCCACGAAACTTTGCTTCAAATCCAGTACATCTTGGTGTTGCGGGGTGAATCGAGTACGGTGAATCATGAGCCTCTGAAGAATTAGCTTCTGAGCTCGGGATCATTGGGCACATAAATACGATCCTCAAACCATATAGTTCCATGTTCATCCTTACGGAATCCTTTAGCTTTTCCTTCATCCATCTTTTGCTTTATCTCATCAATTTCCTTGTCCGACTTACGGGCTTCACGAATCCTTTGGCCAAAGTGGACTGAACTTCGAGTTGCAACAAATCCTCTGGAACTATCTCCATCGGAGATCTACGAGGTCATCGACTAACTCTGGGTAATCCTCCTGCTGTAAGAGTATTCACATAACTCTTACGGCTCAAAGCATCTGCTACAACATTAGCTTTACCGGGTGGTAATGCAATCTCATGTCATAGTCCTTTATCAATTCTAGCCATCTCCTCTCGCTCGAGGTTCAATTCCTTCTGCGTGAAAATATACTTCAAGCTCTTGTGATCTGTGTAGACATCACAGCGGTTTCCGATGAGGAAATGTCTCCAGTCTTGAGTGCATGCACTACGGCTGCTAACTCCAAATCATCGTGGCATAATTCATCTCATGAGGTCGTAGCTGTGCGGAGGCATAGGCTACAACTTTTCCTTCCTGCATGAGTACTCCTCCGAGTCCTTGACGAGAAGCGTCACAATAAACTGGTATTCCTTGTGTATGTCCGCAAAATCAATCTTCGGGCTGTGACCAACCGTTTCTTCAATTCCTGAAAACTGGCTTCACAATCCTCGGTCCAAACATACTTGGCTTCCTTCTTCAACAGCTCAGTCATGGGCTTGGCAATCTTCGAGAAGTTCTCAATGAACCTCCGATAATATCCTGCGAGTCCGAGAAAACTGCGGATCTCCTTGGTCGAGGTGGGTGGCGCCATTCGGTGGTGATTCAACTTTGGCGGGATCAACTGCTATTCCTTCTCCGAAAGGACATATCCGAGGAATCCAACTTCCTTCAGCCAAAATTCACATTTGCTGAACTTGGCATACAAGCGATGTTCTCAAGTTTCTCGAACTAGACGCAAATGTTCCTTATGCTCTTCCTCGCTCTTGAGAAAATCAATATATCATCGATGAACACCATGACAAACTTGTCCAGATATTCCATGAACACCTTGTTCATCAAATTCATGAAGTATGCAGGAGCATTAGTCAATCCAAATGACATGACGGTATACTCATATAAACCATACAGTAGTGAATGCTGTTTTGGGTATATCCTTTTCACGGATCTTCAATCGATGATACCCGATCAAGATCGATCTTAGAGAATACCTTGGCTCCAACTAGCTGATCAAACAGATCATTAATCATCGGCAGAGGGTACTTGTTCTTGATGGTTACTTCGTTCAATGCACGATAATCCACAACCATCCTCAAGCTTCCATCCTTCTTCTCTACCAAAAGAACTGGGGCTCCCCAAGGTGATGAGCTTGGGCGAATATATCCTTTTTCCAATAACTCATTAATTTGATCCTTGATCTCTTTCAACTCATTCGGTGGCATCCGATAAGGTCTCTTGGATATTGGGGCTGTGCCGGGTAATAACTCAATCAGAAACTCAATGTCCCTGTCGGTGGCATTCTGGTAATTCCTCAGGAAACACATCGGAAATTCTTGCACCATGGCACTTCCTCTGAACAACTCCCGTGAGGGAATGCACTGATTCTTCATCTGGCTGTGCTGGCTACATACTTGATCCTCTTACGCTCCGGGTGGTGAGCAGAATAGACTTCTTGGCACGATCTATGTTCCCTTCAAACTTCGACAACCAATCCATGCCTAGGATTACATCCAAGGTCTGGGTTTCCAACACTATGAGGTCCACGGAAATTTATGGTTCCCGATGTTGAGGGTTGCATGACAGCCCTCGCCGCCATCATTTCTCCTCTGCGGAACCGACGCGAAGGGGCTTCTAAGGGTTCTAGTGGGCAACCCGTACTTTTCCACAACTACCCTTGATATGAATGAATCGTTGCACCGAATCAAAGAGTACCAAAACTGAGCGTGAATTCAATAAAACTTACCAACCACGATGTTCCGGCTGATCATAGGCGTCCTCCACGTCGATGTGGTTCACCGAGCACGAGGGAACGGATTGGGCTTCTTCGCTGAGCCTCCATTGCCATTTCCATTCCTCTGCTTGGCCTCCGGCGTCGGTGGCATAGTGCCCCGTCTTCCGGCACTTGAAGCAGTGATGTGGCTCAGATCCTTGAGCCGGGCAGAACATGCTGATTGCCATTACCGTTGCCATTGCCATTGCCATGGCCTGTCTTGTTGTCCTGGCTGCGGTTGTTCCCATTTCCTCCATGGTTATGACCTCCATGGTTATGATGGGTGTGCCCTCCCGAGTATGGTGCATAGCGGGCTTCGCTGAGTTCCCGAGTTGTGCTTCCCTGGCTGTACTTCCGCTTGCGGCTTTCTATCTGCTGCTGCTTGCCTTCAAGAATGGTGGCCTTGTCTACCAGCTCCTGGTAGTTGTTGAAGGTAGCCACAATAAGCTGCATGCTCAGTACATCATTGAGTCCCTCAAGGAACTTCTCCTGCTTTGCGGCATCTGTGGCCACATCATCAGGGGCATAGCGAGCGAGCTTGCTGAAGTCATCCACGTACTGTGCCACAGTACGGTTCCCCTGGCGTAAGTTGCGGAACTCACGCTTCTTCAGACTCATGGCTCCAGGTGAGACATGAGCGGTGCGAAAGGCCTGCTGGAATTGATCCCATGTGATGGCACCAATGGGAAAGGTGGCGGTGTAATTCTCCCACCAAGAAGCTGCAGGTCCATCCAGTTGATGCGCGGCAAAGCGCACCTTCTCAAAGATCGGTGCATCCAACGGTGATTAGCTCTCTTCCGACTTTGCGGAGCCAATCATCAGCCACAATCGGCTCGGTGCTACTAGAGAACATTTGGCGGATTCAGTCTCGTAAATCGAGTCAAGTTGTCCACGAGGGGTGGTGGCGGTGGATTGTTGGCGTTGTTGTTCGATTCGAATAAGGAGCTGCATAAGTGCATTCTCTGCTTTGGAGCATTTGGGTGAGCTCCGCGAGAAAACCAAAGGTCACGTCTCGGAGGCATCTGGTGTTTTGGAGTGGATGAGAAAATTAGAATAGAACAATGGTCTATGAGAAATAACACTACCCATATGAATGCACAATCATAACACACCAATCATTTATTCATTCCACTCAAACATGGTTCAATCTCGATTACAAAAGCTCACGGCTAATCGAAAGAAAATATCGGCCTAACTGATCGACGAAAAGTAAATGATAACATGGTGGTCGACTAAAAAGTCTTCATCAGTGGCGCCTCCTCTTGGGGCTTCCTTCAGTGGTACTCCCTTCAAAATCCTGATCATTACTCACGAGGGGTCCTTCATCTCCACTCGGATAAAGGTCCTCTCCCAAGTCCATCTTTTCCTCTATCGCGGCAAGCTTCATCTTGGTCGTCATTGTCTCCATGAAGTCCGTGATTTCTTCCTCATGGCCAAGGAAGTCGCGTGCCTTCTCCTCCGATTCGATTCGCGGAACAGAAGCTTCCGGTGTGTCTTCGAGTTACGGCGAGTCTGAATCTCCCATTTCCTGAGAAGACACTCCAAGTCCTGGATGTAAGAGAGAGTGGAATCGTCCTCCACGGTACGGATGATATCACCATTCCTTGCCCTGCGAGAAACCATGGCGAGGTCTGAGTGATCGAGCTCGGCCCTGTACTCCTCTCGGAGATGTCCAAGTGCTCGATAGATCGCCACGTCCCTTCCGATGATCCAGTTGAACTCGGTGAACTCAAAGTTTATGGGCTCCGTGTGTCCTCCAAAGGTTCTCCCTGGGATATGCACTTCAATCCTGTAGCGGGTGTCCGTCGGAAGTGCATTGGTTGGCTTCCCGGTGATCGAGGGCGAGCAATCTTCAGCTGCTTCACCATCTGGACCAGCTTTCTTCGAAGGGCATCGTCTCGTCGGGTGGCAGAACTCCGTAGCAAAACTGGGGTGAACTCGACGGCCATCTAGAATGTTGAAAATAGGAGAAGAGTCAGAATTGAGCAGGGAGAATTACGGAATGAAAAGGATTTAAAGTAAATGGTCTCTTCCTATGGCTTTCCGATCCTAGGGGTTACGATCCACGGTCGGCGTGTGCTCGATACCATCTCAGAGCGACCTGACCCAAAATCGGTCAAATCTCTCGTGTGCATACCATCCCAAGATCATCTTTGGTACTCACGGTACATCGATAAAGTAATCAAAGTTCAATCACACCTGAATATCATTAAACGATTCTCATATAGAGTCTTTATTACAAGGGAATAAATTCGGCTCAAGGCCAACTCATGAGAAATAAACTAATAACACTGCGGAAGCGTCGAAGTAAAGCGAGTCCATCCGACTCCAAAGGGCAATCGCCAAGCGCGGAGCGTAGCCTCACTCCTGATCGGAATAAATCTCTGCAACATAAGACGTTGCAGCCGTGTAGGTCAGCTTTTGGAATAAGCTGGCAAGTCATGAAGAATAACAATGATAAGCTTACTATCACTATATGCATCTTGGCTGTGGGGCTCTAAGTTTCATCATTTTGCGAAAAGCCAATTTTATCCTACTACAGTGGACTTGCTTGCAAAATTACTACAATTGTTGGTAGTTATTGAGATGGTTCCGCCAACCAAAATCTCATTCCTAAATTATTAAGTCATAAAACCCCTCAAATTAATTCATTAGTTTTAGTGTTGAGATATCCGAATACTTCCAAGTTCCAGAGGCTCAAATGTCCGTAACCGGGGACACGGCTAATCGATTAGATCTTTAACTCTGCAGAGGTTTGCGACTTTCCCGCAAGAATCATTCCCTCCTTTAAAGTCTTCGCACTTCATGGTGTTTGAAGGCGGGACGAATAAACAGGTCTTCCAAAGAGTTCTTACAGCTCTGCGGTACCCATCCAATCCTACCATTCTTCTACATCTCGTAGTATCGTCCAGCCAGCATCACTACTAGGGTCAACCCAGCCAGAGCCCATAATGGCTTGCGGCTGCATGTAAGCTTCGGTCATGGGGCATCCATCCTTCTCTTCGTGGCTGGGTGAAGCTTTCCAAGATGTCATGGCACTTCTCCATGCATCCCGCCACCACCTGGGTTCTCAGGTGCCCGTCAACAAATCCTCCACCCAGTGAGTGAATTTCAAGTCCATCTTGATCATTGTAGTTCATGGGGTTGTCATCATCATTGACTCTCACATCTTGCTTATGAATATCACTCATACCCAAAACCCGTCTACGAGCATAGCAAAGTAACTACTTCGTCCCGAGGTCATGGTAACAAGGGGATTGGTTCATCCTACCACATGATACTACTCAAGTTTAATGACTTCAAAATTTCACTACTGCATGCATGGTGGGGTGGTGACAATGGCGTGAGTGAGCTCGGGTCTCCGTGTGGTCGGCGGGAGGAGAGGGTCCACGAGGTCTCGGGGAATGGGGTGCGGAGGGTCGGCTTTATAGCGGGCCCGGACGGCTTGGGGCGATCGAGGCGATCGAATCCGGATCCTTCGGTATCCGCGATCTCAGTGGCGAGGCGTGGCGTGGGCGAGGAAAGAAGATGGGGGGCCCATGGGTCGAGAGAGAGAGAGAGGGGCGAGGCGAAGGTGGTGGTACAGAAGCGCTTCAGGAGGGGAGAGGAGAGAGGGAGTCGGTGGGCTGGCGATTGGCAGTGGGCACTGTTGGGCCAGTGAGGGGAGAGGGTTGTTGCTGGCTGGGCAGGGGCTGGTGGCGCCTCGGGGGGTTTTTCTTTTTCTGAATTTTATTTTTTTAAATAAAACAAAAACAGAAATAAAACAATATCTATAAATATTTTATATAGGGTATATATATACCAAAATGATCAGGGGAATATTCCCTTTCATTTGAACATTTTTCCAAAGGCAAAATCCAAACTTTATAAAAATCCATTTTTTTCAAATTCAAATAAAATTCAGATTTGAATCCAAATCTTTTGGCAATATTTTCCTCTAATATTTTTGGAGTGTCATGTTTGCTCCTCTCATACTTTTGATCAAGTATTTATCAGGCTTAGTTTTTGAAATGTTTCCCACATGCCAAAGTTTGAATTCAAATTCAAAACTCAAATTTCTCTGAAACTCCAAATGGCATTCAAATTCAAACAGGATGCATAGGATGCTTAGCTATAATTGTAAAACATTCCAAATAGGAAATTTGGGATGTTACAATCACCATGATCTTGCGTATGCGTAGGAATTTTTGTAAAATTACTACGTTCCCCAACAGTGGTATCAGAGCCAGGTTTATGCGTAGATGTTATATGCACAAGTAGAACACAAGTGAGTTGTGGGCGATACTAGTCATATTGCTTACCAACATGTCATACTTTGATTCGGTGGTATTGTTGGATGAAGTGGCCCGGACCGACATTGCGTGTACGCTTATGCGAGACTGGTTCTACCGACGTGCTTCGCACACAGTTGGCTGGCAGGTGTCAGTTTCTCCAACTTTAGTTGAATCGAGTGTGGCTACGCCCGGTCCTTGTTGAAGGTTAAAACATCACATACTTGACGAAATATCGTTGTGGTTTTGATGCGTAGGTAAGAACGATTCTTGCTCAGCCCGTAGCAGCCACGTAAAACTTGCAACAACAAAGTAGAGGACGTCTAACTTGTTTTTGCAGGGAATGTTGTGATGTGATATGGTCAAGACATGATGCTAAATTTTATTGTATGAGGTGATCATGTTTTGTAACGGAGTTATCGGCAACTGGCAGGAGCCAAATGGTTGTCGCTTTATTGTATGAAATGCAATCGCCATGTAATTGCTTTACTTTATCACTAAGCGGTAGCGATAGTCGTAGAAGCAATAGTTGGCGAGACGACAACGATGCTACGATGGAGATCAAGGTGTCGCGCCGATGACGATGGTGATCATGACGGTGCTTTGGAGATGGAGTTCAAAGGCACAAGATGATGATGGCCATATCATATCACTTATATTGATTGCATGTGATGTTTATCCTTTATGCATCTTATTTTGCTTAGTTCAGAGGTAGCATTATAAGATGATCTCTCACTATATTTCAAGGTACAAGTGTTCTCCCTGATTATGCACCGTTGCGAAAGTTTGTTGTGCCGGGACACCACGTGATGATCGGGTGTGATAAGCTTTACGTTCACATACAACGGTGCAAGCCAGTTTTGCACACGCAGAATACTCGGGTTAAACTTGACGAGCCTAGCATATGCAGATATGGCCTCGGAACACTAAGACCGAAAGGTCGAGCGTGAATCATATAGTAGATATGATCAACATAGTGATGTTCACCATTGAAAACTACTCCATCTCACGTGATGATCGAACATGGTTTAGTTGATATGGATCACGTGATCACTTAGATGATTAGAGGGGTGTCT
This sequence comes from Aegilops longissima, assembly GCA_021605205.1. Classification (NCBI taxonomy): domain Eukaryota; kingdom Viridiplantae; phylum Streptophyta; class Magnoliopsida; order Poales; family Poaceae; genus Aegilops; species Aegilops longissima. The sequence goes on from CM038680.1 coordinate 514,301,158, forward strand.
ATCTAAGTGGGAGTTCTTAAGTAATTTGATTAATTGAACTTTAATTTATCATGAACTTAGTACCTGATAGTATTTTGCATGTCTATGTTGTTGTAGATAGATGGCCCGTGCTGTTGTTCCGTTGAATTTTAATGCGTTCCTAGAGAAAGCTAAGTTGAAAGATGATGGTAGCAACTACACGGACTGGGTCCGTAACTTGAGGATTATCCTCATTGCTGAAGAATTACATCCTGGAAGCACGGCTAGGTGCCAAACCCGCTGCAGGAGCAACACCAGATGTTATGAACATCTGGCAAAGCAAAGCTGATGACTACTCGATAGTTCAGTGTGCCATGCTTTACGGCTTAGAACCAGGACTTTAACGACGTTTTGAACGTCATGGAGCATATGAGATGTTCCAGGAGTTGAAGTTAATATTTCAAGCAAATGCTCGGATTGAGAGATATGAAGTCTCCAATAAGTTCTACAGCTGCAAGATGGAGGAGAATAGTTCTGTCAGTGAGCATATACTCAAAATGTCTGGGTATAACTATCACTTGATTCAACTGGGAGTTAATCTTCCTGATGATAGTGTCATTGACAGAATTCTTCAATCACCGCCACCAAGCTACAAGAGCTTCGTGATGAACTATAATATGCAAGGGATGGATAAGACAATTCCTGAGCTCTTCACAATGCTAAAGGTAGCGGAGGTAGAAATCAAGAAGGAGCATCAAGTTTTGATGGTCAAAAAGACCACCAGTTTCAAGAAAAAGGGTAAAGGGAAAAAGGGGAACTTCAAGAAGAACGGCAAGCAAGTTGCTGCTCAAGTGAAGAAGCCCAAGTCTGGACCTAAGACTGAGACTGAGTGCTTCTACTGCAAAGGGACTGGTCACTGGAAGCGGAATTGCCCCAAGTATTTGGCGGATAAGAAGGATGGCAAGGTGAACAAAGGTATATGTTTGTATACATGTTATTGATGTGTACCTTACTAATGTTTGCAGTAGTGCCTGGGTATTTGATACTGGTTCTGTTGCTAATATTTGCAACTCGAAACAGGGACTACGGATTAAGCAAAGATTGGCTAAGGACAAGGTGACGATGCGCGTGGGAAATGGTTCCAAAGTCGATGTGATCGCAGTCGGCACGCTACCTCTACATTTACCTTCAGGATTAGTTTTAGACTTGAATAGTTGTTATTTGGTGCCAGCGTTGAGCATGAACATTTATCTGGATCTTGTTTGATGCAAGACGGTTATTCATTTAAATCAGAGAATAATGGTTGTTCTATTTATATGAGTAATATCTTTTATGGTCATGCACCCTTGAAGAGTGGTCGATTTATGTTGAATCTCAATTTTAGTGACACACATATTCATAATAATGAAGCTAAAAGATGCAGAGTTGTTAATGATAGTGCAACTTATTTGTGGCACTGTCGTTTAGGTCATATTGGTGTAAAGCGCATGAAGAAACTCCATTCTGATGGACTTTTGGAATCACTTGATTATGCATCACTTGGTACTTGCGAACCATGCCTCATGGGCAAGATAACTAAAACTCCGTTCTCTGGAACAATGGAGCAAGCAACAAATTTGTTGGAAATCATACATACTGATGTATGTGGTCCGATGAATGCTGAGGCTCGCAGCGGGTATCATTATTTTCACACCTTCACAGATGATTTGAGCAGATATGGGTATATCTACTTGATGAAACATAAGTCTGAAACATTTGAAAAGTTCAAAGAATTTCAGAGTGAAGTGGAAAATCATCGTAACAAGAAAATAAAGTTTCTACGATCTGACCATGGAGGAGAATATTTGAGTTACGAGTTTGGTCTTCATTTGAAACAATGCGGAATAGTTTCACAACTCACGCCACCCGGAACACCACACCGTAATGGTGTGTCCGAACGTCGTAATCGTACTTTACTAGATATGGTGCGATCTATGATGTCTCTTACTGATTTATCGCTATCATTTTGTGGTTATGCTTTAGAGATGGCTGCATTCACGTTAAATAGGGCAGCATCTAAATCCGTTGAGATGACACCTTATGAACTGTGGTTTGGCAAGAAACCAAAGTTGTCGTTTCTTAAAGTTTGGGGCTGCGATGCTTATGTGAAAAAGCTTCAACCTGATAAGCTCGAACCCAAATCGGAGAAATGTTTCTTCATATGATACCCAAAGTAGACTATTGGGTACACCTTCTATCACAGATCCGAAGGCAAAACATTCGTTGCTAAGAATGGATCCTTTCTAGAGAAGGAGTTTCTCTCGAAAGAAGTGAGTGGGAGGAAAGTAGAACTTGATGAGATAACTGTACCTGCTCCCTTATTAGAAAGTAGTGCATCACAGAAATCTGTTCATGTGACTCCTACACCAATTAGTGAGGAAGCTAATGATGATGATCATGTAACTTCGGATCAAGTTACTACCGAACCTCGTAGGTCAACCAGAGTAAGATCCGCACCAGAGTGGTACGGTAATCCTGTTCTGGAGGTCATGTTACTTGACCATGACGAACCTACGAACTATGAGGAAGCGATGATAAGCCCAGATTCCGCGAAATGGCTTGAGGCCATGAAATGTGAGATGGGATCCATGTATGAGAACAAAGTGTGGACTTCGATTGACTACCCCATCGAGAATAAATGGATCTTCAAGAAGAAGACTGACGCTGATGGTAATGTTACGGTCTACAAAGCTCGACTTGTTGCGAAAGGTTTTCGACAAGTTCAAGGAGTTGACTACGATGAGACCTTCTCACCCGTAGCGATGCTTAAGTCCGTCCAAATCATGTTAGCAATTGCGGCATTTTATGATTATGAAATTTGTCAAATGGATGTAAAGACTGCATTCCTAAATGGATTTCTGAAAGAAGAGTTGTATATGATGCAACCTGAAGGTTTTATCGATCCAAAGGATGCTAACAAAGTGTGCAAGCTCCAGCGATCCATTTATGGACCGGTGCAAGCATCTCGGAGTTGGAATAAACATTTTAATAGTGTGATCAAAGCATATGGTTTTATACAGACTTTTGGAGAAGCCTGTATTTACAAGAAAGTGAGTGGGAGCTGTGTAGAATTTCTTATATTATATGTGGATGACATATTCTTGATTGGAAATGATATAGAATTTCTGGATAGCATAAAAGGATACTTGAATAAGAGTTTTTCAATGAAAGACCTCGGTGAAGCTGCTTATATATTGGGAATCAAGATCCATAGAGATAGATCAAGACGCTTAATTGGAATTTCACAAAACACATACCTTGATAAAGTTTTGAAGAAGTTCAAAATGGATCAAGCAAAGAAAGGATTCTTGCCTGTGTTACAAGGTGTGAAGTTGAGTCAGACTCAATGCCCGACCACTGCAGAAGATAGAGAGAAAATGAAAGGTGTTCTCTATGCTTCAGCCATTGGCTCTATCATGTATGCAATGTTGTGTACCAGACCTGATGTGTGCCTTGCTATTAGTTTAGCAGGGATGTACCAAAGTAATCCAGGAGTGGATCACCAGACAGCGGTCAAGAACATCCTGAAATACCTGAAAAGGACTAAGGATATGTTTCTCGTTTATGGAGGTGACAAAGAGCTCGTTGTAAATGGTTACGTCGATGCAAACTTTGACACTGATAAGGATGACTCTAAGTCACAAACCAGATACGTATTTATATTGAACGGTGGAGCCGTCAGTTGGTGCAGTTCTAAACAAAGCGTCGTGGCGTGATCTACGTGTGAAGCGGAGTACATAGCTGCTTCGGAAGCAGCAAATGAAGGAGTCTGGATGAAGGAGTTCATATCCTATCTAGGTGTCATACCTAGTGCATCGGGTCTAATGAAAATCTTTTGTGACAATACCGGTGCAATTGCCTTGGCAAAGGAATCCAGATTTCACAAGAGAACCAAGCACATCAAGAGACGCTTCAATTCCATCCGCGATCAAGTCGAGGAGGGAGACAAAGAGATTTTCAAGATACATACGGATCTTAATGTTGCAGACCCATTGACTAAGCATCTCTCACGAGCAAAACATGATCAGCACCAAGACTCCATGGGTGTTAATCATTACTGTCTAATCTAGATAATTGACTCTAGTGCAAGTGGGAGACTGAAGGAAATATGCCCTAGAGGCAATAATAATGTTGTTATTTATATTTACTTATATCATGATAAATGTTTATTATTCATGCTAGAATTGTATTAACCGGAAACATAGTACATGTGTGAATACATAGACAAATAGAGTGTCACTAGTATGCCTCTGCTTGACTAGCTCGTTGAATCAAAGATGGTTAAGTTTCCTAGCCATAGACATGAGTTGTCATTTGATTAACGGGATCACATCATTAGAGAATGATGTGATTGACTTGACCCATTCCATTAGCTTAGCACTTGATTGTTTACTATATTGCTATTGCTTTCTTCATGACTTATACATGTTCCTATGACTATGAGATTATGCAACTCCCGAATACCGGTGGAACACTTTGTGTGCTACCAAACGTCACAACGTAACTGGGTGATTATAAAGGTGCTCTACAGGTGTCTCCGATGGTAATTGTTGAGTTGGCATAGATCAAGATTAGGATTTGTCACTCCGATTGTTGGAGATGTATCTCTGGGCCTCTCGGTAATGCACATCACTATAAGCCATGCAAGCAGTGTGACTAATGAGTTAGTTGTGGGATGATGCATTACAGAAAGAGTAAAGAGATTGCCGGTAACGAGATTGAACTAGGTATTGAGATACCGACAATCGAATCTCGGGCAAGTAACATACCGATGACAAAGGGCACCCTATAGACACACAAGTTGATCAGTTGATCTTTTAGCCATGTGCGATGCCCCCCTCCACCATATTCCACCTCGATCATATCGTAGTGGTGCTTAGGCGAAGCCCTGCATCGGTAGCAGCTTCATCACCGTCATCACACCATCGTGCTGATGGAACTCTCCCGCAAAGCTTTGCTGGATCGGAGTTCGTGGGACGTCATCGAGCTGAACGTGTGCTGAACTCGGAGGTGTCGTGCGTTCGGTACTTGATCGATCGGATCGTGAAGACGTACGACTACATTATCCGCGTTTTCATAAAGCTTCTGCTTACGGTCTACGAGGGTACATGGACGGCACTCTCCCCTCTCATTGCTATGCATCACCATGATCTTGCGTGTGTGTAGGATTTTTTTTGAAATTACTATATTCCCCAACAGTGGCATCCGAGCCAGGTTTATGCGTAGATGTTATATGCACGAGTAGAACACAAGTGAGTTGTGGGCGATACTAGTCATACTGCTTACCAGCATGTCATACTTTGATTCGGCGGTATTGTTGGATGAAGCGGCTCGGACCGACATTACGCGTATGCTTACGCGAGACTGGTTCTACCGACGTGCTTCGCACACAGGTGGCTGGCGGGTGTCAGTTTCTCCAACTTTAGTTGAATCGAGTATGGCTACGCCCGGTCCTTGAGAAGGTTAAAACATCACATACTTGATGAAATATCGTTGTGGTTTTGATGCGTAGGTAAAAACGGTTCTTGCTCGGCCTGTAGAAGCCATGTAAAACTTGCAACAACAAAGTAGAGGACATCTAACTTGTTTTTGCAGGGCATGTTGTGATGTGATATGGTCAAGACTTCATGCTAAATTTTATTGTATGAGATTATCATGTTTTGTAACCAAGTTATCGGCAACTGGCAGGAGCCATATGGTTGTCACTTTATTGTATGAAATACAATCGCCATGTAATTGCTTACTTTATCACTAAGCGGTAGCGATAGTCGTAGAAGCAATAGTTGGCGAGACGACAACGATGCTACGATGGAGATCAAGGTGTCGCGCCGGTGACGATGGTGATCATGATGGTGCTTTCGAGATGGAGATCAAAGGCACAAGATGATGATGGCCATGTCATATCACTTATATTGATTGCATGTGATGTTTATCCTTTATGCATCTTATTTTGCTTAGATCGATGGTAGCATTATAAGATGATCTCTCACTAAATTTCAAGGTATAAGTGTTCTCCCTGTGTATGCACCATTGCGAAAGTTCGTCGTGCCGAGACACCATGTGATGATCGGGTGTGATAAGCTCTATGTTCACATACAACGGGTGCAAGCCAGTTTTGCACACGCAGAATACTCGGGTTAAACTTGACGAGCCTAGCATATGCAGATATGGCCTCGGAACACTGGAGACCGAAAGGTCGAGCGTGAACCATATAGAAGATATGATCAACATAGTGATGTTCTCCATTGAAAACTACTCCATCTCACATGATGATCGGACATGGTTTAGTTGATATGGATCACGTGATCACTTAGATGATTAGAGGGATGTCTATCTAAGTGGGAGTTCTTAAGTAATATGATTAATTGAACTCTAATTTATCATGAACTTAGTCCTGGTAGTATTAGCATATCTATGTTGTAGATCAATAGCTCGCGTTTAGCTCCCCTGTTTTATTTTTAATATGTTCCTAGAGAAAACTAAGTTGAAAGATGTTAGTAGCAATGATGCGGATTGGATCCCTGATCTGAGGATTATCCTCATTGCTGCATAGAATAATTATGTCCTTGATGCACCGCTAGGTGACAGACCGATTGCAGTAGCAAATGCAGATGTTATGAACGTTTGGCAAGCTCGATATGATGACTACTTGATAGTTTAGTGCACCATGCTTTACGGCTTAGAATTGGGGCTTCAAAGACGTTTTTGAAACGCCACGGAGCATATGAGATGTTCCAAGAGTTGAAATTAGTATTTCAGACTCATGCCCATGTTGAAAGGTATGAGACCTTTGACAAGTACTTTGCCTACAAGATGGAGGAGAATAGCTCAGCTAGTGAGCATGTGCTCAGAACGTCTGAGTACTACAATCACTTGAATCAAGTGGGAGTTAATCTTCCAGATAAGATAGTGATTGACAGATTTCTCTAGTCACTGTCACCAAGTTACTAGAACTTCGTGATGAACTATAATATGCAAGGGATAACAGAAACGATTCCCAAGCTCTTCGTGATGCTGAAATTGACGAAGGTAGAAATCAAGAAAAGCATCAAGTGTTGATGGTTGACAAGACCACTAGTTTCAAGAAAAGGGCAAAGCGAAGAAGGGGAACTTCAAAAAGAACGGCAAGCAAGTTGCTGCTCCCATAAAGAAGCCCAAAGCTAGACCCAAGCCTGATGAGTGCTTCTACTGCAAAGGAAATGGTCACTGGAAGTGGAACTTCCCTAGATACTTGGCGGATAAGAAGGATGGCAAAGTGAACAAAGGTATATTGGATATACATGTCATTGATGTGTAATTTACTAGTGTTTATAGCAACCCCTCGGCATTTGATACTGGTTCAGTTGCTAAGAGTAGTAACTCGAAACGGGAGTTGCAGAATGAACGGAAACTAGTTAAGGGCGAGGTGACGATGTGTGTTGGAAGTAGTTCCAAGATTGATATGATCATCATCGCACACTCCCTATACTTTCGGGATTAGTGTTGAACCTAAATAAGTGTTATTTGGTGTTTGCGTTGAGCATGAATATGATTTGATCATGTTTATTGCAATAAGGTTATTCATTTAAGTTAGAGAATAATTGTTGTTCTGTTTACATGAATAAAACCTTCTATGGTCATACACCCAATGAAAATGGTTTGTTGGATCTCGATCGTAGTGATACACATATTCATAATATTGAAGCCAAAAGATGCAAACTTAATAATGATAGTGCAACTTATTTGTGGCACTGCCGTTTAGGTCATATTGGTGTAAAGCGCATGAAGAAACTCCATGCTGATGGAATTTTGGAATCACTTGATTATGAATCACTTGATGCTTGCGAATCATGCCTTATGGGCAAGATGACTAAGACTCCGTTCTCCGGAACAATGGAGCAAGCAACTGACTTATTGGAAATAATACATACTGATGTATGCGATCCGGTGAGTGTTGAGGCTCGTTGCGGGTATCATTATTTTCTGACCTTCATAGATGATTTGAGAAGATATGGGTATATCTACTTGATGAAACAAAAGTCTAAAACATTTGAAAAGTTCATATAATTTTAGAGTGAAGTGGAAAATCACCGTAACAAGAAAATACAGTTTCTATGATTTGATCATGGAGGAGAATATTTGAGTTACGAGTTTGGTCTTCATTTGAAACAATGTGGAATAGTTTCGCAACTCATGCCACTTGGAACACCACAGTGTAATGGTATGACCGAACATCGTAACCGTACTTTATTAGATATGGTGCAATCTATGATGTCTCTTACCGATTTACCACTATCGTTTTGGGATTATGCATTAGAGACAACTGCATTCACGTTAAATAGGGCACCATCTAAATCCGTTGAGATGTCACCATATGAATTGTGGTATGGCAAGAAACCAAAGTTTTCGCTTCTTAAAGTTTGGGGTTGCGATGCTTATGTGAAAAAAATTCATCCTGATAAGCTCAAACCCAAATCGGAGAAATGTGTCTTCATAGGATACCCAAAGGAGACAGTTGGGTACACCTTCTATCACAGATCCGAAGGCAAGACATTCGTTGCTAAGAATGGATCCTTTCTAGAGAAGGAGTTTCTCTCGAAAGAAGTGAGTGGGAGGAAAGTAGAACTTGATGAGGTAACTGTACCTGCTCCCTTATTGGAAAGTAGTCCATTACAGAAATCTGTTCCTGTGACTCCTACACCAATTAGTGAGGAAGCTAATTGTGATGATCATGTAACTTCAGATCAAGTTACTATCAAACCTCATAGCTCAACCAGAGTGAGATCCGCACCAGAGTGGTACGGTAATCCTGTTCTGGAGGTCATGTTACTTGACCATGACGAACCTACGAACTATGAGGAAGCAATGATGAGCCCAGATTCCGCGAAATGGCTTGAGGCCATGAAATCTGAGATGGGATCCATGTATGAGAACAAAGTGTGGACTTTAGTTGACTTGCCCGATGATCGGCAAGCCATAGAAAATAAATGGATCTTCAAGAGGAAGACAGACGCTGGTAGTAGTGTTAATATCTACAAAGCTAGACTTGTTGAAAAAGGTTTTGAACAAGTTCAAGGTGTCGACTACAATGAGATTCTCTCACTCGTAGCGATGCTTAAGTCTGTCCGAATCATGTTAGTAAATTGCTACATTTTATGAAATCTGGCAAATGGATGTGAAAACTACATTCCTTAATGGATTTCTTAAAGAAGAGTTGTATATGATGCAACCAGAAGGTTTTGTCGATCCTAAAGGTGCTAACAAAATGTGCAAGCTCCAGCGATCCATCTATAGACTGGTGCAAGCATCTCGGAGTTGGAATATACGCTTTGATGAGTTGATCAAAGCATATAGTTTTATACAGACTTGCGGTGAAGCCTGTATTACAAGAAAGTGAGTGGGAGCACTACAGCATTTCTGATAAATATATGTGAATGACATATTGTTGATCGGAAATAATGTAGAATTTTCTGGAAAGCATAAAGGATTATTTGAAAGGAGTTTTTCAAAGAAAGACATCGGTGAAGCTGTTTACATATTGAGCATCAAGATATATAGAGATAGATCAAGACGCTTGATAAGTTTTTTCAATGAGTACATACTTTGACAAGATTTTGAAGTAGTTCAAAATGGAACAGTCAAAGAAAGAGTTCTTGCCTGTGTTACAAGGTGTGAAATTGAGTAAGACTCAAAGCCCGACCAGGCAGAAGATAGAAAGAGAATGAAAGTCATTCCCTATGCCTCAGCCATAGGTTCTATAAAGTATGCCATGTTGTGTACCATATCTATTGTATACCCTACACAGAGTTTGGCAAGGGAGTATAATAGTGATCTAGGAGTAGATCACTGAATAGCGGTCAAAATTATCCTTAGTGGAATAAGGATATGTTGCTCGATTATGGAGGTGACAAAAGGTTCATCGTAAAGGGTTACGTCGATTCAAGTTTTGACACTGATCCAGATGACTCTAAGTCTCAATTGTTGGGGAACGTAGTAATTTCAAAAAAAAATCTACGCACACGCAAGATCATGGTGATGTATAGCAACGAGAGGGGAGAGTGTGTTCACGTACCCTCGTAGACCGAAAGCGGAAGCGTTATGACAACGCGGTTGATGTAGTCGTACGTCTTCACGATCCGACCGATCCAAGTACCGAACATACGGCACCTCCGTGTTCAGCACACGTTCAGCTCGATGACGATCCCCGGACTCCGATCCAGCAAAGTGTCGGGGATGAGTTCTGTCAGCACGACGGCGTGGTGACAATGATGATGCTCTATCGGCGCAGGCTTCGCCTAAACTTGCGACGATATGACCGAGGTGGAATATGGTGGAGGGGGCACCGCACGGCTAAGGAACGATCCGTAGATCAACTTGTGTGTCCTAGGGTGCCCCCTGCCCCAGATATAAAGGAGCAAGGGGGTGCGGCCGGCCCTAGGAGGAGGGCGCGGAGGAGTCCTACTCCCACCGGAGTAGGACTCCCCCTTTCCTAGTTGGATTAGGACTTGGGGGAGGGAAGAGAGAGAGCGCCCCCCTTCCTTGTCCTATTCGGACTAGGGGAGGGGGCGCCTGCCCCTGGCCGGCCCTCCTCTTCTCCCTCATGGCCCACTAAGGCCCATTAACCCTCGGAGAGGTTCGGTAACCCCGGTGTTCGGAAAAATCGATTTCACCAAACTATTCTCAAGTCCAAACATAGGCTTCCAATATATCAATCTTTATGTCTCGACCATTTTGAGACTCCTCTTCATGTCCGTGATCACATCCGGGACTCCGAACAAACTTCGGTACATCAATACTCATAAAATTGTCATCGTAACGTTAAGCGTGCGGACCCTACGGGTTCGAGAACTATGTAGACATGACCTAGAACTATTCTCGGTCAATAACCAATAGTGGAACCTGGATGTTCATATTGATTCCTACATTTTCTACGAAGATCTTTATCGGTCAAACCGCATAACAACATACGTTGTTCCCTTTGTCATCGGTATGTTACTTGCCCGAGATTCGATCGTCGGTATCCAATACCTAGTTCAATCTCGTTGCCGGCAAGTCTCTTTACTCGTTCCGTAATACATCATTTCATAACTAACTCATTAGTTACAATGCTTGCAAGGCTTAGGTGATGAGTATTACCGAGAAGGCCCAGAGATACCTCTCCGACAATCGGAGTGACAAAACCTAATCTTGAATTATGCCAACTCAACATATACTTTTGGAGACACCTGTAGAGTACCTTTATAATCACCCAGTTACGTTGTGACGTTTGGTAGCACACAAAGTGTTCCTCCGGTAAACGGGAGTTGCATAATCTCATAGTTGTAGGAACTTTGTATAAGTCATGAAGAAAGCAATAGCAACATAATAAACGATCAAGTGCTAAGCTAACGAAATGGGTCAAGTCAATCACATCATTCTCCTAATGATGTGATCCCGTTAATCAAATGACAACTCATGTCTATGGTTAGGAAACATAACCATCTTTGATTAACGAGCTAGTCAAGTAGAGGCATACTAGTGACACTCTGTTTGTCTATGTATTCACACATGTATTATGTTTCCGGTTAATACAATTCTAGCATGAATAATAAACATTTATCATGATATAAGGAAATAAATAATAACTTTATTATTGCCTCTAGGGCATATTTCCTTGATCTCCCACTTGCACTAGAGTCAATAATCTAGATTACACAAGAATGATTCTCACACCCATGGAGTCTTGGTGCTGATCATGTTTTGCTCGTGAGAGAGGCTTAGTCAGCGGGTGCGCAACATTCAGATCCGTATGTATCTTGCAAATCTCTATGTCTCCCACTTGGACTTGGTCCCGAATGGAATTGAAGCGTCTCTTGATGTGCTTGGTCCTCTTGTGAAATCTGGATTCCTTTGCCAAGGCAATTGCACCAGTATTGTCACAGAAGATCTTCATTGGTCCCGATGCACTAGGTATAACACCTAGATCGGAAATGAACTCCTTCATCCAGACTCCTTCATTTGCTGCTTCCGAAGCAGCTATGTACTCCGCTTCACATGTAGATCCCGCCACGACGCTTTGTTTAGAACTGCACCAACTTACAGCTCCACCGTTTAATAAAAATACGTATCCGGTTTGCGATTTAGAATCGTCCGGATCAGTGTTAAAGCTTGCATCAACGTAACCCTTTACGACAAGCTCTTTGTCACCTCCATAAACGAGAAACATATCCTTAGTCCTTTTCAGGTATTTTAGGATATTCTTGACCGCTATCCAGTGATCCAATCCTGGATTACTTTGGTACCTCCCTGCTAAGCTAATAGCAAGGCACACATCAGGTCTGGTACACAGCATTGCATACATGATAGAGCCTATGGCTGAAGCATAGGGAACTCATTTCATTTTTCCTCTATCTTACAAGTGGTGGGGCATTGAGTCCGACTCAATCTTACACCTTGTAATACAGGCAAGAACCCTTTCTTTGCACGATCCATATTGAACTTTTTCAAGACTTTATCAAGGTATGTGCATTGTGAAAGTCCAATCAAGCGCCTTGATCTATCTCTATAGATCTTGATGCCCAATATGTAAGCAGCTTCACCGAGGTCCTTCATTGAAAAACTTTTATTCAAGTATCCTTTTATGCTATCCAGAAATTCTATATCATTTCCAATCAACAATATGTCGTCCACATATAATATTAGAAATGCTACTGAGCTCCCACTCACTTTCTTGTAAATACAAGGCTTCTCCAAAAGTCTCAGATAAAACCATATGCTTTGATCACACTATCAAAGCGTTTATTCCAACTCCGAGAGGCTTGCACCAGACCATAGATTGATCGTTGGAGCTTGCACACTTTGTTAGCTCCCTTAGGATCGACAAAACCTTCCGGTTGCATCATATACAACTCTTCTTCCGTAAATCCATTCAGAAATGCAGTTTTGACATCCATCGCCATATTTCATAATCATAAAATGCGGCGATTGCTAACATGATTGAACAGACTTAAGCATCGCCACTGGTGAGAAGGTCTCATCGTAGTCAACTCCTTGAACTTGTCGAAAACCTTTTGCAACAAGTCAAGCTTTGTGTGATAACATTACCGTCAGCGTCAGTCTTCTTCTTGAAAATCCATTTATTCTCTATTGCTTGCCGACCATCGGGCAAGTCAACCAAAGTCCACACTTTGTTCTCATACATGGATCCCATCTCAGATTTCATGGCTTCAAGCCATTTTGCGGAATCTGGGCTCACCATCGCTTCTTCATAGTTCGTAGGTTCACCATGATCTAGTAGCATGACTTCCAGAATAGGATTACCGTACCACTCTGGTGCGGATTTTATTCTGGTTGATCTCTGAGTTCAAGAATAACTTGATCTGAAGTTTCATGATCATCATCATTAACTTCCTCACTAAGCTGGTGTAGGTGTCACAGAACCGATTTACGTGATGAACTACTTTCCAATAAGGGAGCTGGTACTGTTACCTCATCAAGTTCTACTTTCCTCCCACTCACTTCTTTCGAGAGAAACTCCTTCTCTAGAAAGGATCCATTCTAGGCAACGAATGTCTTGCCTTCGGATCTGTGATAGAAGGTATACCCAATTGTCTCCTTTGGGTATCCTATGAAGACACATTTTTCCGATTTGGGTTCAAGCTTATCAGGTTGAAGCTTTTTCACATAAGCATCGCAACCCCAAACTTTCAGAAACGACAACTTTGGTTTCTTGCCAAACCATAGCTCATAAGGTGTCATCTCAATGGATTTTGATGGTGCCTTATTTAACGTGAATGTGGCCGTCTCTAAAGCATAACCCCAAAACGATAGCGGTAAATCGGTAAGAGACATCATAGATCGCACCATATCTAGTAAAGTACGATTACGACGTTCGGACACACCATTACGCTGTGGTGTTCCAGGTGGCGTGAGTTGCGAAACTATTCCGCATTGCTTCAAATGTAGACCAAACTCGTAACTCAAATATTCTCCTCCACGATCAGATCGTAGAAACTTTATTTTCTTGTTACGATGATTTTCAACTTCACCCTAAAATTCTTTGAACTTTTCAAATGTTTCAGATTTATGCTTCATTAAGTAGATATACCCGTATCTGCTTAAATCATCTGTGAAGGTGAGAAAATAACGATATCCGCCACGAGCTTCAACATTCATCGGACCACATACATCTGTATGTATGATTTCCAACAAATTTGTTGCTCTCTCCATACAACCGAAGAACGGTGTTTTAGTCATCTTGCCCATGAGGCATGGTTCGCAAGTACCAAGTGATTCATAATCAAGTGATTCCAAAAGTCCATCTGTATGGAGTTTCTTCATGGGCTTTACACCGATATGACCTAAACGGCGATTGCCACAAATAAGTTGCACTATCATTATCAACTCTGCATCTTTTGGCTTCGACATTATGAATATGTGTATCACTCTTGTCGAGATTCAATAAGAATAGACCACTCTTCAAGGGTGCATGACCATAAAAGATATTACTCATATAAATAGAACAACCATTATTCTCTCGATTTAAATGAATAAACGTCTCGCATTAAAAAGATCCAGATATAATGTTCATGCTCAACGCTGGCACCAAATAACAATTATTTAGGTCTAAAACTAATCCGAAGGTAGATGTAGAGGTAGCGTGCCGACCGCGATCACATTGACTTTGGAACCGTTTCCCACGCACATCGTCACCTCATCCTTTGCGCTGCTCGCTTATTCCGTAGTCCCCTGCTTTGAGTTGCAAATATTAGCAATGAACCAGTATCAAATACCCAGTGCTACTACGAGCTCTAGTAAGGTACACGTCAATAACATGTATATCACATATACCTTTGTTCACCTTGCCATCCTTCTTATCCGCCAAATACTTGGGGCAATTCCGCTTCGGTGACCAGCTTGCTTGCAGAGAAGCACTCGGTTTCGAGCTTAGGTCCAGACTTGGGTTTCTTTTCTAGAGCAGCAACTTGCTTGCTGTTCTTCTTAAAGTTCCTTCTTCTTTCCTTTGCCCTTTTCTTGAAACTAGTGGTCTTGTTGACCATCAACACTTGATGCTCCTTCTTGATTTCTACCTCCGCAGCTTTTAGCATTGCGAAGAGCTCGGGAAGTGTCTTGTTCATCCCTTGCATATTATAGTTCATCACGAAGCTCTTGTAGCTTGGTGGCGTGATTGGAGAATTCTGTCAATGACACTATCATCCGGAAGATTAACTCCCAGTTGAATCAAGTGATTATTATACCCGGACATTTTGAGTATGTGCTCACCGATGTAACTATTCTCCTCCATCTTGCAGCTATAGAACTTATTGGAGACTTCATATCTCTCAATCCGGGCATTTGCTTGAAATATTAACTTCAACTCTGGAACATCTCATATGCCCCATGACGTTCAAAACGTCGTTGAAGACCAGTTCTAAGTCGTAAAGCATGGCACACTCGAACTATAGAGTAGTCATCACTTTGCTCGCCAGACGTTCACAACTTCGGCGTTGTTCTGCAGCAGGCTCGGCACCCAGCGGTGCTTCCAGGGCGTAATTCTTTCGTGCAGCAATGAGGATAATCCTCAAATTCGGACCCAGTCCGTGTAGTTGCTACCATCATCTTTCAACTTTGCTTTCTCAAGGAACGCATTAAAATTCAACGGAACAACAAGACGATCCATCTATCTACAACAAACATAGATAAGCAAAATACTATCGGTGCTAAGTTCATGATAATTTTAAGTTCAATTAATCATATTATTTAAGAACTCCCACTTAGATAGACATCTCTCCGGTCATCTAAGTGATCACGTGATCCAAATCAACTAAACCATAACCGATCATCACGTGAGATGGAGTAGTTTTCAATGGTGAACATCACTATGTTGATCATATCTACTATATGATTCACGCTCGACCTTTCGGTCTCCGTGTCCCGAGGCCATATCTGCATATGCTAGGCTCGTCAAGTTTAACCTGAGTATTCCGCGTGTGCAAAACTGGCTTGCACCCGTTGTAGATGGACGTAGAGCTTATCACACCCGATCATCACGTGGTGTCTGGGCACTACGAACTTTTAGCAACGGTGCATACTCAGGGAGAACACTTCTTGATAATTTTTTAGTGAGAGATCATCTTAAAATGCTACCGTCAATCAAAGCAAGATAAGATGCATAAAGGATAAACATCACACGCAATCAATAGTGATATGATATGGCCATCATCATCTTGTGCTTGTGATCTCCATCTCCGAAGCACCACCATGATCACCATCGTCACCGGCGCGACCCCTTGATCTCCATCGTAGCATCATTGTCGTCTCGCCAACTATTACATGGCATTTGCATTTCATACAATAAAGCGACAACCATATGGCTCCTGCCAGTTGCTGGTAACTCGGTTACAAAACATGATCATCTCATACAATAAAATATAGCATCACGTCTTGACCATATCACATCACAACATGCCCTGCAAAAACAAGTTAGACGTCCTCTACTTTGTTGTTGCAAGTTTTACGTGGCTGCTACGGGCTGAGCAAGAACCGTTCTTACCTACGCATCAAAACCACAACGATAGTTTGTCAAGTTGGTGTTGTTTTAACCTTCGCAAGGACCGGGCGTAGCCACACTCGGTTCAACTAAAGTGAGAGAGACAGACACCCGCGGTCACCTTTAAGCAACGAGTGCTCGCAGCGGTGAAACCAGTCTCGCGAAGCGTCACGCGTAATGTCGGTCGGCCGCTTCATCTCACAATACCGCTGAACCAAAGTATGACATGCTGGTAAGCAAGATGACTTGTATCGCCCACAACTCACTTGTGTTCTACTCGTGCATATAACATCAACGCATAAAACCAGGCTCGGATGCCACTATTGGGGAACGAGTAATTTCAAAAAATTCCTACGCACACGCAAGATCATGGTGATGTATAGCAACGAGAGGAGAGTGTGTTCACGCACCCTCGTGAGACCGAAAGCGAAGCGTTATGACAACGCGGTTGATGTAGTCGACGTCTTCACGATCCGACCGATCCAAGTACCGAACGACGGCACCTCCGTGTTCAGCACACGTTCAGCTCGATGGCGATCCCGGACCGATCCAGCAAAGTGTCGGGATGAGTTCCGTCAAGACGACGGCGTGGTGACGATGATGATGCTCTATCGGCGCAGGCTTCGCCTAAACTCCGCGACGATATGACCGAGGTGGAATATGGTGGAGGGGGCACCGCACACGGCTAAGGAACGATCCGTATATCAACTTGTGTGTCCTAGGGTGCCCCCTGCCCCGTGATATAAAGGAGCAAGGGGTGCGGCCGGCCCTAGGAGGAGGCGGCGGAGGAGTCCTACTCCCACCGGAGTAGGACTCCCCCTTCCTAGTTGGATTAGGACTTGGGGAGGGAAGAGAAGGGGGCGCCCCCCCCTTCCTTGTCCTATTCGGACTAGGGGGGGGCGCTGCCTGCCCTGGCCGCCCTCCTCTTCTCCCTCATGGCCCACTAAGGCCCATTAACCCCGGGAGGGTTCGGTAACCCGGTGTTCGGTAAAATCCCGATTTCACCGGAACTATTCAAGTCCAAACATAGGCTTCCAATATATCAATCTTTATGTCTCGACCATTTGAGACTCCTCGTCATGTCCGTGATCACATCCGGGACTCGAACAAACTTCGTACATCAATACTCATAAAATTGTCATCGTAACGTTAGCGTGCGGACCCTACGGGTTCGAGAACTATGTAGACATGACCTAGAACTATTCTCGGTCAATAACCAATAGTGGAACCTAGATGTTCATATTGGTTCCTACATTTTCTCTGAAGATCTTTATCGGTCAAACCGCATAACAACATCGTTGTTCCCTTTGTCATCGGTATGTTACTTGCCCGAGATTCGATCGTCGGTATCCAATACCTAGTTCAATCTCGTTACCGGCAAGTCTCTTTACTCGTTCTGTAATACATCATTTCATAACTAACTCATTAGTTACAATGCTTGCAAGGCTTAGGTGATGAGTATTACCGAGAAGGCCTAGAGATACCTCTCCGACAATAGGAGTGACAAAACCTAATCTTGAATTATGCCAACTCAACATATACTTTTGGAGACACCTGTAGAGTACCTTTATAATCACCCAGTTACGTTGTGATGTTTGGTAGCACACAAAGTGTTCCTCCGGTAAACGGGAGTTGCATAATCTCATAGTTGTAGGAACTTTGTATAAGTCATGAAGAAAGCAATAGCAACATACTAAATGATCAAGTGCTAAGCTAACGAAATGGGTCAAGTCAATCACATCATTCTCCTAATGATGTGATCCCGTTAATCAAATGACAACTCATGTCTATGGTTAGGAAACATAACCATCTTCGATTAACGAGCTAGTCAAGTAGAGGCATACTAGTGACACTCTGTTTGTCTATGTATTCACACATGTATTATGTTTCCGGTTAATACAATTCTAGCATGAATAATAAACATTTATCATGATATAAGGAAATAAATAATAACTTTATTATTGCCTCTAGGGCATATTTCCTTCATCAATCTGGGTACATATTGAAAGTGGGAGCAATTAGCTAAAGTAGCTCCGTGCAGAGCATTGTAGACATAGAAATACATACGGATCTGAATTTGGCAGACCCGTTGACTAAACTTCTGAGTGTTGGCCACATGGCGTTAATCACATGGCGATGTGAACTAGATTACTGACTCTAGTAGACCCTCTGAGTGTTGGCCACATGGCGTTGTGAACTATGGATATTAATCACATGGTGATGTGAACTATTGGTGTTAAATCACGTGGCGATGTGAACTAGATTATTGACTCTAGTGCAAGTGGGAGACTGAAGGAAATATGCCTAGAGGCAATAATAAAGTTGTTATTTATATTTCCTTATATCATGATAAATGTTTATTATTCATGCTAGAATTGTATTAACCGGAAACGTAGTACATGTGTGAATACATAGATAAACAGAGTGTCACTAGTATGCCTCTACTTGACTAGCTCGTTGAATCAAAGATGGTTAAGTTTCCTAGCCATAGACATGAGTTGTCATTTGATTAACGGGATCACATCATTAGAGAATGATGTGATTGACTTGACCCATTCCGTTAGCTTAGCACTTGATCGTTTAGTATATTGCTATTGCTTTCTTCATGAATTATACATGTTCCTATGACTATGAGATTATGCAACTCCCGAATACCGGAGGAACACTTTGTGTGCTACCAAACGTCACAACGTACTGGGTGATTATAAAGGTGCTCTACAGGTGTCTCAGATGGTACTTGTTGAGTAGGCATAGATCAAGATTAGGATTTGTCACTCCGATTGTTGGAGAGGTATCTCTGGGCCCTCTCGGTAATGCACATCACTATAAGCCTTGCAAGCAATGTGACTAATGAGTTAGTTGCGGGATGATGCATTACAGAACGAGTAAAGAGACTTGCCGGTAATGATATTGAACTAGTTATTGAGATACCGACGATGAAATCTCGGGCAAGTAACATACCGATAACAAAGGGAACAACGTATGTTGTTATGCGGTTTGACCGATAAAGATTTTCGTAGAATATGTAGGAGACAATATGAGCATCTGACCTGACTCTCCTCCAGAACTTTCACGTGAGGAGCTAGCATGTGAACCGGCCATGTTAGACAAGACAAGGTAGTAGTCCTACTCGAGTATTCCCTCCGTTTCTTTTTAGTCTGCATATAAGATTTGGTCAAAGTCAAACTTTGTTAACTTTGGCTAAGTTTATAGAATAATATATCAAGATTCATAATATGAAATCAATATTGTTAGATGTGTCATGAACTTAATTTTCATACTATACAAATTTAGTATTGTAGATGTTGATAGTTTGTCCTATAAAGTTGGTCAACTTTACAACATTTGACTTTGACCAAATCTTATATGCAGACTAAAAAAACGGATGGAGTACTACACACTAGCTAGAAGTACCTAGACGTGGGTGCTACAGTACTAATTAACTCCTCACGTAATTGCCGTTGAATGCATACATGAAAGCATTTTTTATTTTTCTCAAAGATAGCAATACACTGTAGAAAAGAGTGCACAAGTGGCAATATTATTTGTCAGTTAGATAAATATTCAAACAATCAGTAGGAAATTTAGATTTAGATTTTATTTTGCATTTTCTTAGTAGGATGTTAAGTTGCTTAAAACAAATTGTGAGGTCAACGACACGCAAATCAAATAGAGTTTATAAGAAAACTGTAACTTAAAGGTAAGGTGAAAATTATTACATCACACTAATTTTCCTATATTTAAAGATTGAATTTGGAAAACATAAAAATTTCATGAACGTGTCAATAACATTTCTTTTGGAAAAAATATATGCTTGGCCTAATGCATTTTCCATATAGAAATTCGTTGTGGTACTGTGATTTGATGTGGAGAGCTAAAAGAATAAGTTTCCAAAAATTCTCACTAGAAAACACAAATGTACTTCTGAAAATTGCATATAATTTTATCATAATATAGGAGATATAGTTTTAATTTAAATGGTTTAGTACTGTGATTAAATGTAATAATCTAATGTGCAAACAGTGGCGGAGCTTAGTGAGGGCCAATGGGGGCAATGCCCCCCCCCCCCACCAAATTTATTTCTTTGTATAAACACATAGTAATATTTAATAATATTTGGGCAAACTTTAATGGAATGCACTAGATTAGGCCCCTCAACTCTATTTAAGACTCATTTATTCCCCTCTCAAATCGCGTTGAAGCTCCGCCACTGCGTGCAAAGCACGTACAAATTACTAGTATATGATAGAGTTTGGGGTTGTGTATTTTTTAAGGGAAAGCACCAGGGATCAGACTACTGATTGTTGCTTCCTATCAGACCAGTGCTAAGCCATAAGATAAGATGTAAGATGGTCGCTGGATCTATTACTTGGCTGTGCATGATGGTTTGATTGCTTCTTAATATTGCTTCCTGTTAGCACACACGGCACCCCTAATTATGGGGAATTAACTACCAATCTGCACCTTCATTGCTTTGTTTCAGGAAACTACTAGTAATGGATTTGTAGGAAGCAAATCTTTTAATTAATTTGATTCAAATTTGCTTTAGATGCAAATAATCTCTGCTTCCTCCTTAGTCTGTAATGTCGCGTAACAATTTGCTTCCTTTAGAACAAAATTGTGTTTCTTTTCACCGAAGAATTTGCTTCCATGGTGATTGGAAAATATGCTTTGATTTAACAGAAAATTATGACCGCATAAAGAGATACATTTCAGAAGCTTTGTTATCTTGTTTCCATCGACTAGCGAATTGCTTCAAACCAAATATTAATTTGCTTCCATCAAAGAGAACAAAAATACATATTTTGGAAACATCGCTATCTTGTTTCCATCGACTAGAGAATTGCTTCCATCAAATAATAATTTACTGCCAAAGCGAATACTATTTCCACGGTCACTATTACAAATCCTTCGGGATTTGTTTGAAAATTAAAAAATGCTACTATTAAATGGAGTATGATTTCTGGACGTAGTAAGTCAATTCGCTTCCATGTGTCAAACGTCCGCTTCGAAACAAATTGGTAATTGCTTCCTACTTGTTTTTGTACACATTGGATGAGGAAACATCAGATTGACTTCGCTGCAGCTCCTCCAGGCATCGAGCAGATCACACAGCCATCATGGTCCTGGCCCCTCAAGGCTGATAAAAGGGCCAACTTCCAGAGAATGATGGCACCCACTCAATTATGTAAGTTTCCTAGCTGACTTTTGAGTCCTAAAACTACACACTGAATCAATCTTCCGCAAAACGACTCTTCAAAATGAACTCAATTTTCCTCTTCATGATTTCTAGATGTGTACTGAAAATAAATAATTACATGTACATTAGCAAATATAAACGTATGTCACCTGCAACCATAATAACTGGACAAATGAAACAAGAAACAAGAAATAAAAATACAGCATGAATCGCACGGTTTGACAACAAAAAAACTGGTAAGAATACTTGACTCTACTACTTCAGGTTAAGATCAGAAGGGGTGACAGGACTTTTGTCCAATCGAAGCATGGGCTTTTTCGGAATCAAGTACAAACATGAAGCCTACAAAAAAACTGAGGCATGAAAATGAAGCAAATTGAAAGTATTGTAGAAGCACAAGTTAAAAATGCATGGCGCAAATGATACACCGAAAGGGTGAAGCTTCATAACCATGGTACTTAATTATGAATAAACCGTATGCACTTACGAAGCACAAGTATGATATGCATGAAGCATGGTGATTTGGCAGCATTGTATCCATGCAAATCTTGACAACTACTGCATGGTGGAAGCAAAAAAACTAGATGGGAAGCATAGATATTTGAGTATAGAAAACGTTCAAAAGCATAAAAAAACGAAAATGTAATTAGCACTAAATTCACAAAAATTAGTGAATAATCCAATGACTTCGTATATACCAAACTGAGATGAAAAAATGAATCAACTAGAGGAGGTGAGACGAGTTGAGAGCAACTCCAATGGGCCGACCCAAACGGACGGCGATTTCGTCCGCTTTTTATCCGTTTGGGTCGGCCGCCCGCCCGGCGTCCGCCCTGTTTTTCATATGGGTCCGCAGCGCGCCCAACGCGCCGACCCATATGTGCAGGCGTGGCCGGCTGGCCGCACAATTTTGCATTGCATTCAACATATTGTGAAATGAAAATTTAACAAACAAAATAATCCGCCCAAATAAATAGTATAGTTTACAGGCCAAATAAAAATAAAAAGGCTTCACATAGTTTTACGAACGAATAAAAGAAGATATATCTATTGGTTGCCAACAGGAGTCCACATATGCTCAACCAAATCATTTTGCAGTTGCACGTGAGTTTCCCAATCACGCATGTCTTCATTTACTCTAAGTGAACTGCTCAAATGTTGCCGCTACTCCATGCTCAGGCACAACATTCTCACCCTGAAACTGAAAGCCTTGATCGTACAGACATTCCGGGTGCTCGTCTTCTATGATCATATTGTGCATGATCACACAAGCAGTCATCACCTCCCATAGTTTCTGCATGCTCCAAGTACTAGCAGGATACCGAACGATGCCCCATCGAGAATGCAAAACACCAAAGGCACGCTCGACATCCTTTCTAGCACTCTCTTGCTCTTGGGCAAATCTTTTCCTTTTCTCTCCAACAGGGTTGGGTATTGTCTTTACAATAGTGGTCCACTGAGGATAGATACCGTCACCCAAATAGTACCCTTTGTCGTAGTTGTGGTCGTTGTGATAAAGTTCACGGTGGGTTGTTGCCTTGGCAAGCCTAGCAAACACCGGCGAGCCAAGCACGTTGATATCATTGTGTGATCCAGCCATGCCAAAGAAAGAGTGCCAGATCCAGAGATCTTGAGACGCCACGGCCTCTAGTATGACAGTGCAAGCCCTGACATGTCCCTTATACTGCCCTTGCCAAGCAGAAGGGCAGTTCTTCCACTCCCAGTGCATGCAGCCTATGCTGCCAAGCATCCCCGGGAAGCCCCTGCTAGCATTCATCGCCAACAAACAGGTTGTATCTGCAGCTGTCGGCTCTCTCAAGTACTCAGTGTTGGGGAACATTGCAGAAAATTAAAATTTTCCTACGGTTTCACCAAGATCTATCTATGAGTTCATCTAAGCAACGAGTCAATAGAAAGAGTTTGCATCTACATACCACTTGTAGATCGAGTACGGAAGCGTTCGAAGGAGTGGTGATGATGGAGTCGTTCCCAACGTGATTCCGATCACCGATGACCAAGCGCTGAAAGGACAGCACCTCTGTGTTCAACACACGTACGGGACGATGGCGTCTCCTCCGTCTTGATCCAGCAAGGATGAAGGAGAGGTTGAGGAAGACAACTCCAATGGCAGCACGACGGCATGGTGCAGTTGGTACGGCAGTTCTCCGGCAGGGCTTCGCCAAGCTCGCAGGGAGAAAGAGAGGTGTTGGGGAGGGGAGGGGCTGCGCCTTTAATGGTGTGTGCAGCCCTCCCCCCACCCCTCTATTTATAGGAGGAGAGGGCCAAGGGGGGGCCGGCCATCTAGGGGAAACCCTAGATGGGGCGGCGGCCAAAGGGGAGGAGGAGAGGGTGGCTTGCCCCCCAAGCTAGGGGGGCGCCCCCTTTAGGGTTTCCCCTCCCCATGCCCTAGCCACATGGGCCTAGGTGGGGAGGCGCGCCCAGCCCACCAGGGGCTGGCTCCCTCTTCCACACAGCCCATGTGGCCCCCCGGGAGGGGTGGCCCCTCCCGGTGGACCTCCGGAACCCTTCCCGGTGGCCCCGGTACATTACCGGTATACCCCCGAAACTTTCCGGAGTCCGTTTAACCACTTTCCATATATAAATCTTTACCTCCGGACCATTCCGGAACTCCTCGTGACGTCCGGGATCTCATCCGGACTCAACAACATTCGGTAATCACATACTTGTCTTCCTAATAACCCTAGCGCCACCGAACCTTAGTGTGTAGACCCTACGGGTTCGGGAGACATGCTGACATGACCGAGACGACCTCAGTCAATAACCAACAGCGGGATCTGGATACCCATGTTGGCTCCTACATGTTCCTCGATGTTGTCATCGGATGAACCACGATGTCAAGGGTTCAAGCAACCCCGTATTCTATTCCCTTTGTTAGGCGGTATGTTACTTGCCCGAGACTCGATCGTCGGTATCCCAATACCTCGCTTAGTCTCGTTACGGCAAGTCACTTTACTCGCATCAGTAATGCATGATCCCGTGACCGGACACTTGATCACTTTGAGCTCAATATGATGATGCACTACCGAGTGGGCCCAGTGATACCTCTCCGTTATACGGAGTGACAAATCCCTGTCTCGATCCGTGTCAACCCAAAAGACACTTTCGGAGATACCTGTAGTGCACCTTTATAGTCACCCAGTTACGTTGTGACGTTTGATACACCCAAAGCACTCCTACGGTATCCGGGAGTTACACGATCTCACGGTCTAAGGAAGAGATACTTTGACATTGGAAAAGCTCTAGCAAAACGAACTACACGATCTTTGTGCTATGCTTAGAATTGGGTCTTGTCCATCACGTCATTCTCCTAATGACGTGATCCCGTTGTCAATGACATCTGATGTCCATAGTCAGGAAACCATGACTATCTATTGACCAACGAGCTAGTCTACTAGAGGCTTACTAGGGACGTATTGTAGTCTATGTATTCACACGTGTATAACGATTTCCGGATAATACAGTTATAGCATGAATAAAAGACAATTATCATGAACAAGGAAATATAATAATAATGCTTTTATTATTGCCTCTAGGGCATATTTCCAACACTCAGGGCCAAACATAGCAATCACAGCCTTGCAGAACTTATACAGGGACTCTAGGCATGTAGACTCGCTCATACGGATGTACTCGTCAATGAGATCACCTGGCACTCCGTATGCAAGCATTCGGATGGCGGCAGTGCATTTATGGTAAGAGGAGAAACCAATCTTGCCGATGGCATCCTCTTTGCACTCGAAGTAGTCATCATAGCCGACCACTCCCTCATACGGTTGAAAACATGCCTACTCATACGGAACCGGTGGCGGAATTTGTGATGTTTGAACAACGGGTTTGTTGTATCAAAGTAGTCCTTCCAGAGAAGGAAATGCCCGCTCTCTCGGTTACGATTCAACGCCGGAAGGTGGCCCGGAATGGAGCCACGGAACAACGGACGCTGGTTGTTGAGGTGGTGATGGACCAACACGACAGCCAATATCTCCTCCTCGTTGTCGGACGACGAATCGTCGGAGTCGCAAATGAAATTGTGGAAAAAGAACTTGTCGGCGGAGTCCATTTTCGTACCTTGGCAAACTGTCGAACAGCTTGCGGGCGTCGAAGAAGGAGACGGCCGGCGAGGGGAGACGCAGCGCCTATAGACCAGCTAGCTGCCCGGCCGGCATCCGACGAGTGTGACGGCATCCGATGAGCGTGCCGGTCGTATGTGGCGGGGGCGGCGAGGCGTCTTCTTGGTCGTGGGCGGCTGTGCGGTGGGGGAAGTGGCGGCGGGAACTAGTTTGCTCGACGGCGGCGGGCGACTGGAGACAGGGGCGGCGTTGCTGGACGGATGTGGAGGCGGCGGCAGCTGGAAGAGTCGCCGCAAAAATGGGCGGCGACGTCGGTGACGGAGGAGGCGGGGGCGAGGGTTGCTTGTTGGCCGGGGGAAGGGAGGCCAATGTGCCACCGACCAGTGGGCCCGGGGACAGGAGTAGGCGACCGCGCGCGCGTCCGTCCCATGTCCGCGCCAACGCAAATCAGGCTCAAAAATGGGTCGGAAATGGGTCGCCCGCGGACGAAAAACGGACGCGCGTCCGTTTGGGTCGGCGCGTTGGGTCGTCTTTTCTGTCCGCGCCGACCCAAATGGATGGCCGCGAACGAAATGGGCTGCCCCATTGGAGTTGCTCTGAGGACCGATTTTGTACAGATTGGTGATGGTCGTCGTCGTTGGATGAAGGGGACATCGGTGGCAGCCACCAGCTGCAACATCAAGCCGCCGTTAGTGTGTCGCTGTTGAGGGCCTGAGTAGATGAATAAGTCGACGACAATGCTGCTGGGAAATGGGATAGAGGAGCAAAATCACACCCAGATCAAAAGTAACGCAAATCAAAATAATTGATTAAAATGGATAACAGATGAGATGAATCGAACTGTAGTTTTTTCACGGCGATGGGGGTTACACGGTCTGGTGAGATCAAGGAAGGACGGAGCAGACACAGGAGGGACGTCGCACCATCAACATGGACGAGTTGTAGCCGTCGCGGATTTTTGGGTGCGGAGAATGGTGGCGGAGCTAGCCGTCGCAGCGAGCTCGAGGATGAGTTCGTTGGGACGATGCAGGCGGGGCGAGTAGGCGAGATTTACACGCCCTGGCCGCGGTGAGTTGGTCGGGACGTGGGAGGAGGCGACATTAACTTGGGATGGATAATTATGTTGGAATTATGTGTCCTGCAACTATATATCAAATTGCTTGGAATTGTTAATATTCAGAATATCTCATTATAAAATTATACATGTTTTTATACATGGAATTGCTTTACATGTTCATCATGGAATTGTTACTTGCTGGAATGTACTTAAGTAATATATCCTTGAGGAAGCTGGTCGATTATCAGTGGAATACAATATAGTAGTTATATTGGAAAGACTACCCGGGTACACTGATGATTGGAAGGAGCTAGATCGTATAGTTAGATTACAGCCCTAATGTTGATCTACATAATTAGAGGAATTTACGCTCTATTATGGCGCGTTGCTCACAAGCGCGTGCTCCAGGGACATAACGGGTAGAATCCGTTAACAAACAAATATGATCGTGGTTGGTAATTTGATCTGGACTCTATCCTGGAAACTAGTGGAAAAAACTAGGAATCTTATATCTGTATAAGAGGTGGACTCTTTGGAAAAACAATATAAGAAGGTCCCTACCCCCTAGCCTCAGTCATGCGAATTGTAAGCGGCACCACGGATAAGCGCAGAGGAATTAGGGGGTAGACCACAAAACCCTAAATTTCTAACATTGGTATCAGAGCAAGGTTTAATCGTGCTCTAACCCTAGTGCCATGCAAACTGTCCGCGGTCGTCGTGATTGCCGCCGGTCGCATCTGATTCCGCTGCGTACTCTCCTACGTCATGTCGATCGGTTCACATATACAATCGCATCCCACGCGTGCAGTCTGCCTGTTTCAGATCTGCTCTTTGATTCAGCGTCCTGTAGCTACGTCCTACGTGTACCTCTTGCTACGTATTTTTTTATGTCCAAGCAGAAGGGGCACATGGATCGAGACAGACTAGTACCAATTGCTGGAGCGTTCTGCTGAATAATTTACGTGGATGGAGAAATCAAGTGGCAGCCGCGCTGCACTGCAGGTTGCTGGAAGTTTTGCGCATTGATCAACCGGAAGCAAGCCAAGACGGAGATCTAGGAAGCTAATCATAACATCACGTGGAGCATGGAAGGTTAAACTTGCTGCACGGAGATCAAGGAGTACAACTGGTGTTGATATTTTGTGAAGCCACGGGAGATCTGGAAGTTAAAGATTTACTCTCGCATCATGTAACAGTCGCTCACACCGCTCCGTCGGAACGTTCAGAAGTTTGCGGCCTCTCCTACTTGTTGCACGCATAGGCACGGATGCATTGACAGATATACAGGATCAAACTGGCAGCTTGCTGACCAAGGACCAGAAAATCTCCAATTGACGACTTTCCAAGTTGAACGAGCAAGTGCTCGGAAACTGCAGGTCATGCGAACGCTTGCTGCCGCTGCTATCTTTATCATCAAGAACAGCAATTTTCATTTGAAAATTACTGGAATTTCAAGCCATTACTTGAAGGAAAGAGAGGGAATTTCTATTGTTATTTATTGTGTCTAACATCTAGCCAACTGCACGGCCGACAGGCTGGCCCGCACGCGTGCTATGAGGAAAAGGATGACAATTACGAATCCTATCTGTGATTATTATATTTTATTACATCACTCATTAAAGGTTTGCTAATCTACTGCATGTATGTCATAACAAGGAAAATACGTCTACACCTTGGAAGAAGTTGAGGACTCTGAATTAAATGTGTGGATGGACTGCACAGAGCAAATGATTGAATATTTTCCGGAGAATTACACATAACCTGGAAAGGGATTTCAAAGAAGTGTTTTTATGGAGCATCACTTGTGTATGGAGGAATATGAGAGTCACTCCAAGGACAAGGAAATTGCTCTTCATTTGTCGGTATGTCTAATGATAATATTTGCACTATATACTTTTGGGTACTCTTCCAAATAGTGGGATTATGATGTTTGTTTATATACATCATCCATTGTTGGAATACTATAGCAACTTTATTGGCATGCTAACAGTACCAAAGAAAATTATATATATTGTGTGTTTTGTCATTGCTGCAAAATCTTATACACTTTGGAATTGGAAATTTTGCCATGAAACTCCCTGGTGGAGGAAAAGTGTTATTCTTATTGGGCACTCTATATGCAACTTCAATGTGAAGGGATTTAATTTATGATTCTGTCTTGGAACCCATTGTTTATGAAAAACTATTTGGAAAAGGAAGAGTGGAATATTGCTCAATGATAAAATTAGTGCATTATGGATTTTCACAGAATGGTCTATCTTTCTTGATGTCCATTGGAAGTTGGCAAACCAAATTGTTTAAAATTTGGCAAAGATAACTCCATATATATGGAGGAATACCAACAATGGGAACACATGCTTGGAATCTTATTATCTACATCACCAATGACTTGGTCACATATCTTGGAACTAGATGAATTGGCTTATTGATTCTGGAATTCTAAACTTTAGTGGGAGGACTATGGTATCTTGTGAAGCATATATGATGGTAGTTTTTGTTTATATACACCTTTTCCGAAGGTGGAAAAAGAAAAAGCTTCACAGCATTATTTATTTGTGTAGCCTTATGGTATTTTCATTGCACTCCCACTAGAGGTGATGTTATTTATTTTATCTCAACATTGATGATTGCACTTGATATGGTTATGTTTGTACTATTTCAAAATACAAGTTGGAATGTTTTATTGTGCTCTTCACATGTTATATTGAAGTGGAAAATCAGTTGATTAAATAACATCATAGTTTTAACTATTGATTGGTGGGGGAAGTACACTTCAGGAATATACCGTTTGTAGGTAAAGAGCATGGAACTATTCACCATTGTAATATACCGTACACTCCACAATTGAATGGATCAATGGAGGAATTGACTGTCTTGTATACTCCCTTGTTTCATTGGAAAGAAGCATTGCATACTGTCAGTTGTTGAAATCATTATCCATCTAGCACAGTCACTATATGTCTTGTAGACTGGAAGGAAATCTTCTATTTTGACAGGAAATTATCAGTTACTACAAAGCGCACGCCAGGAATTTTTTTCATGGTTATTCTAGTTGATCAAAGGGTTATTTTTTTATTTGAAAAGGTAAAACTGGTGGAAAGTAGGAAAACAATTATTTTTATGATCAAGGGTGGAAATATTAACAATCATACTGGAATATAATCTTGACCCCAAAGGAAACTACAAGTGAAACTCCCGATACTAACATGCTTAGGATAAGTGGGAGGAATTAGCTTGGACTATCATGTCTGGGTAATTATTTTGTGTTATTGGGTGATGTCACTCAAATTTTAGAGGAATCACTAAATTCACTTAAGATTTTTTTTCCATCATTGTCAACTATGGGTGGAAGAATTGAGGGAAGGAATAAACTCAATGAGGAAATATATAGTTTCGGAAGTTATTATCATACCAAACAACCGCAGGCCCATTATTTGTAAGTGTTTTTTTGTGTCTGAGGAAATTTGGCTCATTGGAATATTATAATGTCACTCGTGTTATTCAATTACTCACACAGAGGGAAATATACTTTGTGGAAACCCTCTCTCCTGGAATTTTGGGAAAGAGGAACTAAAGACATGGTTTGCTAATTGAGTATATTAATGTATGATCTTATAACAAGCTTCACATCAATGTAATAGCAGGTCATATGGTTTTCTAAATGAAGCAAGGCGGTCATCTACAAATGTAAGTGTGAAGTATCTTGCATTATTATTGTATACGTTAACATTGTTTTTGTTGTTTGCAATGATAAAGTCACATTGATGGAAGTGAAAGCTTGGTCATCTTTTAACTTTCATATGAAAGGAACATTTGAAACATCCTATGTTTTACGAGTGGAAATACATAGAAAATATTTTGAAATGTTTCTCTATCAAAAATTGCAAATTTGTTAAAATACCTTTGATAAAGGGAATCATACTCAGTGAGGAATTATATTTGAACTACTGAGAAAAGTGGAATAATAAATGATACTGGAATGCGTATGTATCTTCATTATGTTATCATAACTTAGCTTTCGGAATTTATGCTGCATTCAAGGAGTGGAAGGAAAGACGAGTAGCTAAGGGAATCTCACACATCATATAAGACTGTGGAAAGTGCATCACAATCTGTCACTTGTTTTGAAATTCCTATTAAAGGTAAACACACTGAAGAAGCTATTATTATATCTACGAGATGAGAAATGAGTCCAGGTACGCATATCCTTTTTTTTGTGTTCTGAAGTACTAATATGGTGCAGGTTCACTGACCGAAGTCAGGAATTTCTTTCAAAACATGGTTGCTTATGGAGCTTCATTTACTGATTGGATTTGATATTTACGTGGTTTTGGAAATTTTATTCTACATGGTTATCATATATTTGACTCAATGCGGAATTAATCATATTATTGATATATGTGATGGAAAACAATTGATGTGGAATTTCACTTGAGGAACAAAATACTCGAGGTGCCTATAAAGGCGGGATTACACTCGAGGAAATAATACTCGAGGCGCTGAGGACAGCTATGCTGGAATAATTAGGCGAAAATTAATGGTCTCTAGTGATCTTAAGTGTCACAGCAAGGAAACATACTGAGGGAAGGTATAACTATATATTTCTTTGGATTTTTGACATAGTGTTACCCTGGTTGCTGACCCCTTGACTAAGCCTATTAGTCATGAGGTATTTGGTAAGCATGTTAAGACTATGGGGTTACGAATATTTGAATGATCGTTTTTGACAAGTGGGAGATGTTGGAATTATGTGTCCTGCAACTATATATTCAAATTGCTTGGAATTGTTAATATTCAGAATATCTCATTATGGAATTATACATGTTTTTATACATGGAATTGCTTTACATGTTCATCATGGAATTGTTACTTGCTGGAATGTACTTAAGTAATATATCCTTGAGGAAGATGGTCGATTATCAGTGGAATACAATATAGTAGTTATATTGGAAAAACTACCCGGGTACACTGATGATTAGAAGGAGCTAGATCGTATAGTTAGATTACAGCCCTAATGTTGATCTACACAATTAGAGGAATTTACACTATTATGGCGCGTTGCTCACAAGCGCGTGCTCCAGGGACATAACGGGTAGAATCCGTTAACAGACAAATATGATCGTGGTTGGTAATTTGATCTGGACTCTATCCCGGAAACTAGTGGAAAAAACTAGGAATCTTATATCTGTATAAGAGGTGGACTCTTTGGAAAAACAATATAAGAAGGTCCCTACCCCCTAGCCTCAGTCATGCGAATTGTGAGCGGCACCACGGATAAGCGCAGAGGAATTAGGGGGTAGACCACAAAACCCTAAATTTTTAACAAATTAAGAGATTAATTGACTGATTGTTGATTTGCTTTTAAAATATGGATCGTTGGATTAGGAAAGAATCAACGACAAAGGACCAGTCTGACAAAAGTTGCCTATCAGACTTCTGATAGGAAGCGTTTCCCTTTTTTAAGATGCATAAAAGGTGAAAGAGTTCCACCTTAATTTCATTGAGTGACCAACTTTCCTATACTTGGATAAATATAAAAGAGATATGAACTGAGTATATTGCATTCTCTCTTTCATAAATTATTGGACGCGTCTACACAGCGGCCGGCTGCTCCCTGGCGTTCCGGAACAGCCGGCTAAAATAGGAAAACTTTGATCTTTTTTGAAAAATTATTTGTCTCCCCCATCTGATTAGGAAAGATTTTTTTTGTCTCAAATGGCTAAACAGAAACAACCCATCAACAGTGCATTA
The DNA here is from genome assembly GCA_021605205.1 of Aegilops longissima. NCBI lineage: Eukaryota > Viridiplantae > Streptophyta > Magnoliopsida > Poales > Poaceae > Aegilops > Aegilops longissima. The sequence continues at coordinate 514,333,758 of CM038680.1, forward strand.
AATGATCCACATGCATGCATTCAGTTGTTGGCTTTTTTCCTACATGGCGTGGGGTAGATGACTTTCTAGCATTTAATTCATGATTTATGAATTTTTAAAAAGCCATAACTTTTATACCACGAATCCGAATTAAGATCCGTTTCCACCTTTGAAATCCTTGCGACGTGCTCTTCGAAACTAGATCCCACATGGGTATGTTTCGATAAAATATTTTTTGTGCAATTTTAGTACATGTTTTGTGCAACCATCTAGCAGTTGATGTGCAACTAATCATAATGGATGTGCAACTTCGCACCTATCATGTGGACATGCAGTTTTTACTGATGGCGCCTCCACCCCAAAAGTACCCACTTGGAGTGAGATGTGCAACTTCGTCTCTTGCCGAGGCCAATTGTCTAGTAGTTGATATGCAACTTTTCTCCTACCCGTGGATGTGCTTTCACTGTTTACTGCATCGGCCAACTGCCTAGCAGTAGATGTGCAACTTCATATGCTGCGATGGCCAACTAGCTAACAATGATGTGCAACTTTCTCTTGTATCACTCGTGGATGTGCAACTTCGTGTGTTGCCCCGGCCAACTGCGTAGCAGACTATGTGCAACTCCGTCTGTTGCCCCCGCCAACTAAAACTAATACGTATCCACAAGTAGGGAGGGAAAGGAGTTGCACATCAACTAATAGGCAGTTGGCGTGAACAACAGACTAAGTTGGACATACCACTGGTAGGGGAAGTGGGGAAGGGTTGCACATCGACTACTAGATAGTTGGCCGAGGTAGTAGACTAGTTACACGTCATAAAAAGTTGGTTGTCATGGTTTCTTTGTTGCAATATCATAAGAATTGGATCACGCAGCTGCAAACTTGGTTTTCAAAAAAGTTGCACAATCCGGTACTAAAGTTGCGCCATGTAGTAATAGAGTTGCACAATATAGCATCAAAGTTGGCATTAAAAAAATTTCGTTAAAACATACCCATGCGGGATCTAGTTTCAAAGATCTCGTCGCGAGGATTCCAATAGTGAAAATGGATCTAAATTTCGAAGCACGGTTTAAAAGATATGACTTTTTAAAAATTTGAAAACCTGAAGAAATGGACATGCGCATCCATGGAATAATGCAGTGTCTTGCCCATGTGATCATCCTAGTAGTACATGCCACGTCACAAATAAAGACAAAATTTAGACCACAAAATTACATGCATGCATGTGTAAGACCGGCCGCTCGTTTCCTCTAATTAGTGTGTACGCACTTTTTAGAATTTAGGTAAATTATTAGGGGTTCACATCCATCTTTTTTTTGCGATAAGGTACACATCCATCTTTGCATCAACAGTTTTAACTAACCCACCTTGTATGAACTTAACGAAAACGGCACCCGTTTCAGAGCAGCGCTGTTACCACCAGTAGGGTTGGGCGTTCGGTTCCCCCGAACCGATCGGTTCGGTGCTTCGGGTTTTCAAGAATTTCGGTTTCTAGATTTTCCTGACCGTTCGGTTACCTATAAAAACACTAACCGAGAGATCGGGGCACCGATGCTTCGGTTCGGGTCTCGGTTGAGACCGAACAACTGAAGAAAATAAAACTGAGGCAAAGAAGATCCAGGAAATATGACAACGACAAAGATCAACTATGGCAAAAATACAGGTTAATTACTAGATGTAATTCATTAGCCAAGTCCACCACCGCATCCCTTTCTACCCCTGAACTCAAATCAGATCCTCAGATCCATGCAACTCCCAGCTCCCCTCTCACTCCCATCACATACCAAGACTTGTAGCTCGGATCTGCGCTCGGACGCTCGGTAGGTGGAAGAGATGGTCGCCGGCTCGCCGCCTTGCCGGCTCGCCACGAGCAGCAGCACTGCCGCCGTCCCCCTAGGATGGATAGCAGAGGGCCAGGGATGAGAGGTGGGAGTGAAGCGCCGCCACTGCCGGCCATGGGGATGGACAGAAGTCAAAGGCAGCCAGGCGGGGTAGCTAGATTGAGGCGATCGAGAGACCGGTGGGCGGCGGTGGGTGCGGTCGTGGATCGAAGACTCTAGGTGCTGCCGATCGAGTCTGGCAGGATTTTTTAGTCGGCAGGATTGGGGAACGCTTTCATCGCTCTATCAAGGTTGAGTAGTTGGGCCGTGGGCCGTGGGCTACGAGATTTCTCGAGTTGACAATTTCTTGATGCTTCGTGTGTTCGGTTAGTCTATACATACACCCGAATTGACCGATGGAATTTCGGTTTCCCAGATTGGCTGACCGAACATACGACCGAAGGATTCGGTTTCGGTGCATTCGGGTTCGGTCCCGGTTAATTCGGGTCGGTACTTCGGTCATCGGTTTATATGCCCACCCCTAACCACCAGGCAATGATCCACTTCGTGTCTGTCAAATTCTTTTTCATCTTTTTTTGTTTCTCGAGGTCGCGAGATTTTCTTCTTCTTCTTTTTCCTGTTCTTTTTTCATTTTTCTTTTCTTATTTCCTTTTCTTTTCTTCGTAAATGTGTGATTTTTTTCCAAATTCAATGAACCTTTTCTAGTTTAATGAACTTTTTATCAAAATCGATGAACTATTTTATAAATTCGGTGAACTTTTTTTTTTCAAAATCAACGAACTCTTTTTCAAAATCGACAAACTTATTTCCAAATCACTGAACTCTTTTCAAAATCAATGAACTCTTTTTAAAACCGATGAACTCTTTTTCAAAACCGATGATTTTTTTTCAAATCGATAAACTCTTTATCAAAATCGATGAACTCTTTCAAAATCGACGAACTCTTTTCAAAGTTGGTGAACTCTTTTTCAATACCGATGAACTCTTTTTCAAAATCGATGAACTCTTTTTGCAAAATCGGTGAAGTTTTTTTCAAAATTGATGAACTCTTTTCAAAATTGATGAACTCTTTCAAAGGTGATGAACTCTTTTTTCCAAATCGATGAACTCTTTTTAAAAATCGATGAACTCTTTTCAAAATCAATGAACTCTTTTCAAAACCGATGAACTTTTTAAAAATCAATGAATTTTTTCGAAAGACAAAGAACTTTTTCCTAAATGTTTTCAAATAATTAAAAAATGATAGCGCTACATTAAACGTTACATGTGTAGTAAATTGCACGGCTACAAATATACATTATGTATTATCCCTTTATTCGGTCAGTACAGCTTGGTAGTCCAGTTGGTTGGCCTTGGTTGTCCGCTGTTGGAGGGTGCGAGTTTGATCCTCTACTTGTGTTTTCATGTGTTTTTTCGCGCAAACAACCTCTATGCACTGATTTTTTTTGCTGGGCCGGCCCAATCCCATCGCCTTCGGGCGCCAGGAAGTGGAACCGGCGCTGAGAGCGCCGGTTAGGAGCTCCCCAACTTAACAGGCAAGATTATTCTTCAAATCATATTGTTGTTATCACTAAAGCCCACTCAGGAAGAGAGTTGCACTTTCAGTTGCGTAGAAACCCACTCCCCTAGTTGACTCGGTCAATCAAATGGCAGCTCTTCTTCCTTTCCGCTGGAATCAATACATCAATGGGATCCGCCATCCTTGATCCCCTAAGGGCATGTGCAACAGTTTAGACAACACCCGTCTATAATGCCGTGGCATGTCATCTATAGACAGCCCTAAAGACAACGCCTACATTAGGACCTTGTTTGCTCGTCTAGAAAGCACACGGTAACAAAAAAACAAATTGATAAATATCTTGGTGGATATGGCTGTTAGCAGCATGGAGAAGGACGGAACATTCGTGATTCGATTGTGGCCGCTGAACTTACGCTCGTAGAGAGATTAGACCCTCTAGATCGATCGTGAAAGGAGGAAACCGTCATTATTTCAGACGGCCTTGATACAACAATAGATGGGTCGTCTGTATCCCCTGATTTTCCAGCCCTACCGATCATCTGGAATTCTACAGACGGCCTCTTCCTCTTCTCTCTTGATTCTCTCTCCTTCACATCATCTAAAATTCTAGCTGTCATCCCTTCTAGACAGCTGATTGTACATCATTGTACATGCCCTAATCTATCTCCACCGAGAACATCCTCCACCTTGCCTATTGTGGAGTTGAAATTTTTTGTCCACAATTTGAATGAATCTGGATAGAAATTTGAAATGTCGTTTTCTCTTTGGTACTTGTTCATAATTGTCTGAAATTTCAAGAGTGCCATACTATGATTTTTTTTGTTTTTCTGTAAATTTTTCACATTTTTCTGTACAGTTTAATTTTTTAATTGAAATTAAAAAATCTGCACAGAAATTTGAGTTGTGCAGCTTCATTTTTGGACAAGATTTTAATTTTTTTTGGGCATTCTAGATTGCATCCAGTACCATCGTTTTTTTTGGCTTATTCACCCTCTAATTTCTGTCATCTGAAAGATGGGTGTTTATTGGGTTTTTTTAACATCAGTACAGACGCAAGCGCTCATACATATGCGCATACACTTATCCTTATGAACGCACACACGCACCCCTTACTTCTATGAGAACCTCCGAGAGACTGAGCCGGCATGTCATCTTGAAATTTACGAAGTCACCATAGACGCCTCGTCGTCGACGGGAACGTCTCCTCCCACTGAAAGCGCATCGCTGGAAATCCTGAAATAAATCATAATGCGAGCACCCGGACTTGAACCCTAGTGGGCTGGGGATACCACTGTCCCTCTAACCATCCATAGGATAATGATGGGGCATATGATCATTTTGGCCCAGGCAGAGTAAAGATGGGGAAAATGATAAATTGACCCTAGTCGTAGTGGTCTCCACAATTCAGATCGGGTCAACCCGCCGTTGTTTTTTTAGAAGAATCCGTTCTTTGTTTGTTCGAAAAAAAAATAACATAATGGGCCACTTTTGAACATGATGGGCTGCCAGCCAAGGCGAGCGGTGGCAATCGAATGCTCCCGAACGGTTTTCCGACTCGGCTGGGGAGTCGGGCTGAGCAGTTGAGGATTTGAGGAAGCCAGGCTTGGCGGAGAGATCCAGGGAGATGGGGCTCAAGGGGAACAAGCGCTTCGGCGGCGGCGGCGGCGGCCAGCCGCCGGCCAAGCGCCAGGCGGCCGGGAAGGACGGCCCCTCCGTGGAAACCGACGACGGCATCGTCGTTGCGCAGGTTCTGGCTCCGTACTCCCCACCAACCCACCGCTCCCTCTCAAAAGGCAGATCCCTAAAACCCTAGACCCGTGGATTTTTTTTTTCATTCTTGCTCTTCAGATATCGAAGAACAAGAGGGTGGCAGTGAGGAACTGGAACGGCAAGGTCATGGTCGACATGCGCGAGTTCTACGAAAAGGACGGCAAGAGCCTCCCGACCCGCAAAGGTATCGTGGCATTTTCTTCTTGTTCCGTAACACCCACGGGTGTCAAATGTCAAAAGTGTGTTGCCTGTAGTGCTCTGTTGCCTCAATTGGATGGGATCGCATTTCCTTTTCCTAGCTCGCACCATGCCCATGTATATATTGTATAAATGTTTGAAACCTGAATGCTGTCTGCCACTCTAGGTAGTATGTTCGAAACCTGAATGTTTGCCTTTGCGCTTGCGTATTGTATTACCCTTCCATAATCCATGTGGATCTGAAAAATGTTATTATCTGAATGTCAGCACATTGCATTTCTTTCGCCTACGTGGAAGGTACACCTATGTTAAATCTTGGGGACATCTGATGCATCTAGTGGTCAAGTACATAACATGTGGCCCGTGATTGCTTTTTTTATTGTTCGTATGATAATGGTACTCTGTTAAGTGTAAAGCACTCTATTAAGTGAATGGTTTATGAATGAGCCAGCAGGAAGTGCAATACCAAGTTCTTTCATTTAAGAGTTAGTTGGATTGCGCCAATGAAATGAGTACAGCTTTGATACAACTTCCACACCCACTAACATTTTAATGGATGGGTGTCCATATCTTGAAACAGGCATACAAAAATGAGCATCGTCGTGTAATATTTAGCACGCTATGCTGTAAGCTCAAGCAGGTGATGAACATGACATTCTGTGAAATGCTTATCATAGCTGTTGGTAGGGACTACCCCCATTCAATCCGCGTCTTACACTTTGACGTTAATCCTTAATGGATGGGTTCATACTTCCGGCTGCAAATATTTCATTGCCCTAGTTGATACATATAAATGATTTATAATCTACTTCTTAGACTTTGTGAGAGTATAATAAACTTTTGAATGTGTACATATGCAGCTGTCTTCATTTTCAAACTCAGAACATGGTTCCATGTTCTACTCATTCAGTATCATTAAACCAGTTGCCAGAAATGATACTTTAAGTGTGTGTGCGTTCTATTGGAATTTGGATGTCCACATGGTGTATTTTTTTGCTTATTTCCCTCCAGCTCAAGTACTATCTGTAATGTTTTCTGTTTAAAAGAATGTACTACTCCCTCTGTAAACTAATATAAGAGTATTTAGATCACTACTTGAGTGTTATAAACGCTCTTATATTAGTTTACGGAGGGACTATCTGTAATAATTGTTCAAGATGATGCTATAGATTTTCGGCTTATTTTTCGTTTCCCTTTTTTCAGGCATCTCGCTCCCAATGGATCAGGTAAGATGCATTTCTACATCTGTTTGTATCCTACGCATAAAGCAAATCTGTTACCCTGAGAAGATAGATCATGATCTGTCTGAAACGTGAATGATACATTAGAATATCTAGTAGTCGGCATGAAAATTTCTTGGCAAGCTTTGACATCCTTTTTTTAGCATGAAGACACATCAGAGGATACTCCTACCTTAAAGCCGAATAATTTTAGTTTCAGTACCCATCTCTCATGCTGTCCGTTACAGGAACATGATCACAAGTACCTTAATATGTTAATTTTTCGTGCACGTAACGTCAAGTTCGGGCCTATTGCCACATACATGCCATGATAGATTGTCTTTGTTGGCTGTGATTGACTTGCTGTATAGGTGGTACTCTGGTAGCAACCAACTATTTTGATCTTTTACTTGGGTTTGCAGCAACAAACTATCACTTCCTTCCTATAACAGCTCACTAGATTTTTACATGTGCAGTGGAAGATACTGAGGGACAACATCGAAGCTATAGACGAGGCCGTCAAGGAGAACACTTGATCGGAAAAGCGGCTAAGGAGATATTGCTGGGCAAAGTTTTGCTCATTCGCTGCTTAAGTATGCTGGTAGTCTAGTGCTGTTTTTAGTCACACCTTACCTGGAATGTTGCACTTATGGTGGACTGTAACTATTGTTGTCGTGAAGGTGACCTAATGCTAATGGTAGAATGGTTTTAGGGATACGCTCGGACACTGAGCGGGCGCATTGGCGGACGTTTGAGGGGTCAGATTTGTGCATCGTGGTTGTAGATGCCGTGAGGTACTCCCTCTGGTCCTTTTTAGTCTGCATATTAGGTTTGTCCGAAGTCAATCTCATTCAACTTTGACCAAGTTTATATTAAAAAATATAGACATTCACATAACAACACCAATATCATTAGATTCATCTTGGAATATATTTTCATATTATATTTATTAGATATTATAGATGCTAATAATTTCTAATATAAATTTGGTCAAACTTAGCAAAGTTTGACTTTCGGCAAACCCAATGTGCAGAGTAAAAAGGACCGGAGGGAGTATCATTCAGTTCGCCCCTACCTGGTCTCATCCACCTGGAAAACAAGAACAGATACAACCCACATCAACACACACGTATCTTATAGCATCACATCCAATGACTATAAAAGGTGAATGAGACCAAATTATATCTCATCTGGATGAGTTCTAGCAAAACCGGGAATTGAATCTTATGGTTTCGCCTTGGCTGGGGTTCGATCCTGGTTCACCTTGTGCATCGGTTAAACCCGGTCAGGATATATCCCTGGCATAACCCATTCCAAATCCCTACGTTCCACCGTGTTAGAATCATATTTGTCCCACCCTGTGGAACAAATTCCACGGGATGCTATCTAGAGAGGCGTTCAGTTGTATTTGTTCACTTTTTTTCTTGTACCGTTTCGTGGGGTTGGAGAAGATAATTTTTACCCTGGTGGAATTTTGATGTGGATGGAGAATGTTTTAAATAGCGGGCTATGGAAAATAGCGGCGGGCTTTCAAATCAGCTATAGCGGGCTATTTGTGAAGGCGGTCATTTAGCAGCATCCTGTTAAAAAGGCTATAGCGGGCTATTTAAAACTATGAGAATTATTAATCATAAGTAGGCGAGAGGTGGGCACATGATCTTCTGTTAGGTCGGACAGCATGTGTATTAGTACAATGTACGGTTAGCACATGAAATACCCCTTGAGATCTGCACTAACAAGCCTACTCCCTCCGTCCTTAAAAAAGTGTACTTTCAATTTTGTTAGAAAGTCAAACCTTTTTATGTTTGACCATATTTATACAATAATACACCAATATTTATGTCATCAAATTAGTAGCATTAGATTCATATAAATATATTTTCATCATATACCTATTTGGTTTTATAAACATTGATATACTTTTGTAAAAACTCGGTCAATCTTTGAGATAGTTTAATTATTCAATAAAGTTGAAAGTACACTCTTTTAACGACAGAGGGAGTACTGAGTAGAGGGAGCCAGGCATCTCTTTACTACAGGGACAAAGCAGTAGAAGACATACTAATCTTAGCCTCATCTAGTCCAGTCTCTTTGGGGCGCTAATTCCAGGGTACCGGTTCCAGACTTGGTCATGCTTGCCTGATGCTTGCGAAACACCGTTCTGTTAGCCTGTACCTCTTTCCCCCTCGTTTCTCTTCTCGTTCAATCAATCCAAGTCAAAAGTTGAGGTTTCAGAAGGCGGTTAATTCATTGTGGTTGAGCAGTGACAAGTGCCCTGGATGTGTACTTCCAGCGAAGGGGAAGCTACCGTGAAACCCTAGAGCAGAGGTTCTAACAATCATTGGTATCTTTCATCCATCCGGAGTTGCCACTCTCATAATTAGGAAGTGGTAATGTGGATCAGCATCATGCAACTACGCCTTTGAGAAAGGAAAAGAAAAGGGGCAAGAGAGACAGTCATAAAAGGTACCACGTCACTCGGTAGAGGAAAGCAAGAAAAAAGTAACTTTAGCACATAAGCATAGTGGAAAAGCTAACTAAAAAAACTACGATAAGCATTTCCTAGATCTTGAGGTAGGCATAGGTTAACCATTCGGCCCTCTCCTTAGAGGGGAAACCTTAGAGGAAGAAGGCCAGGCGAGAAATAAACAATTTGAGAAAGACAATAGTGTAGGAACTACAATGATCTTGAAATCAAATTTGTGTTAGTGGTTTGAATCCAGAACAAAACAATGATTGAATGGCGGGCGGATTGGGTCAAGCAAACAGTTCGATGAAAGAAGAATAGCTTATGGCTTAGAAATGATGAGCATTCGTATGAAATCCATGGCTTGATTCTTAAGATGATCCCGCTCCCGAGACATACTATTCGAACAAAAAATTGATTTCCCAATTGGAGCCGAACCTTTCTACCCAAATGGGAGGGATCCGGAAGAAGAGATAAATGACAACTATCTCTAGAGAATTGAAAAGAGGTGTGCGGACTATGTTATTGAATCGGCCATGAAACCTAAAGTGAAGGAGTAGTTTCTTTTTGGGATAAGCATGTATTGGGGACTTATTTCCCAATAAGTCAATAGCCATCCTTCGCTATTTGGGGCTAGCTCACTCTATGAGATAAGTTTCATGTATGGTTCGAAGCAGTTAACTCCCTTTTAGGAGGGATTGTTTTCTTTCGACCATGACCGGTCTAGAATCTCTTGCGCCCGCTTTCTTCTTGATTTATTGCAGCAGCTAGAAAACCTTTTCCAAATTCAATTATAAGTGAGTGATGTTTCAAGAAATTTCATCCATTTCATCGCCAAGAATAAATTCCCAGTCCTGCAAATCTCTACGACAATCTCTGATTTAGTTTAGTTGATCTTTTTCTATTATGAAAAGCAAGGAAACACTAGTAATGGTGGAAACAGAACTTAGAAATCTAAGGCTGAAGGCTAGTTTCATTATCTTTTACTCACCTATTTCTTACTTCCTTCCCTAAAAAAACATATTTCTTACTTCCCCTACCAGCCCTACCTACATCACCTGAACAGTGTAACAGACAAGAACACAGTCACTGAAGACTTCTTGCCGTGGATGAAGACACTCTGTTACACATTAGCGGATGGTATGAGACTGGGCTGCATGCGGGTTCAGAGTTCAGCTTGACAGTTTCATACATCCTTGGCCCAGTAGAGTACATACATGTTCATGGAAAGTAAAAGCAGATAAAAATTAAGGTGCTGGCCATCAAGCAAGCTAATTTATACTGTGAACGGTCACAAACTCGACCGGGAACATGCCTCCAAGTTTGTGAGCAATACGAAGAAATTGAGAGCCAATGCCATATCTATTCATTATCACAGCAAGATATACAAATCGGAGCAGATGTTAATAATACAGCACTCCAAACAAACATAAAATTCCCTCAAGATCCCTCCCTGAAGGGAATATGTGAGTCTACAGTACAACGGAATCTGGACTGCTCCCAGGCATGATCAACAGCCGCATAGTCCTCCTAGCTGGCGAGATTGCCAGGCAAGCTCTTGAAGATCGCGTGCCACATGTATGCCCCAGAGAGGACCGTCTCAGAGCTCGTGGCGCGCGCCCAGTTCCTGGTCCGGAGGTGCTGGAGGAACATGATCATCTCTTGAAAATCAGCTTCTGTAGCTTCTCTGACAAGCATTATTGAGGTGCATATGCCACTCTCTTCTCCAGGCAAGAATAAGTTGCACCTGAACAGCACCAGCAGTCGCTGCAGGTGGTAACCGGAGAAGAAAAATAAACGTTAACAGGTGCAGAAAAGGCGTGATGGGGTTCCCATGAGGCCATGACTAGCTTGTGTTCTTTCCACCGGAGGTCATGAAGCTGCCATAGATAGCCTCACAAGTGACAGAGAAGGTACTATTGCTGACATCGAAGCAGATCCCTCGTCTTGCTCACTCACAAGCACCTAAACCAGTATGAGACATTAGTATCTTACCAAGAGTGCATAGATGAGGCTTGTCCGGGGTGTAACTCATGGAGCAACCATTTCACTCCATGAAGCTGAAACCCAGCTCTTTCTTCGCTCCCTTCTCCACCATCATCTGCCGAATGGCTCTTGCATCTTCCCATCGACCATTGACTGCATACAAGTTGAACAGAACAGCATACCGCCCACCATGTTGCGGCTCTAGCTCAATGAGCCGCTTCCCAACACGTTCGCCGACAGTAATGTCATTATGCATCCGGCATGACGACATCAGCGCACCCCATTGCGACGCATGTGGCTCCATTGGCATATCCAACAAGACAGTCTCAGCCTCATCAACGCGTCCTGCACGCCCAAGGAGATCAGCTAGGCACCCATAGTGCTCTCTCTGTGGCTCGATCCCGTGGTGCCGCATCGACTGGAAAATCTTCCTCCCTTCATCCAAGCGACCTGTGTGGGTGCACGCGCACAAAGCAGCAACAAAGGTTGACTGATTTGGAACAAAGCCGTTTCCGAGCATCCTTTGGAACAACTCAAGTGCACGCTCGCCATGGCCATTCATGGCAAGCCCCCCGATCATCGAATTCCACAGCACAACGTCACGGCAGCGAACAGAGTCAAAAGCACGCCACGCCTCCTCCATGCACCCACACTTGCAGTACATGTCCACCAGCGCCGTCTCGGCCATGACATTCCTTTGCGTCCCCGTAAGCCCCTCTGTTTCCAGATACCGATGGACCCAGCGGCCCCTCTCGACGGCACCGAGATGAGCACACGCCTTGAGCACGCTCACCAGCACCACCACATCCGGCTTGAATCCCTCCCCCATCATCCGATCAAACACCCGCAGCGCCTCGTCGAACTCCGCCGCACGCACCAGCGCGTCGACCATGGCGCTCCAAGACACAAGGTTCCGCCCGGGCATTCTGCCGAACACCTCCCGCGCTGCTGCCAGGTCGCCGCTCTTGCCGTAGCCGGACACCATGGTGTTCCACGAGGCGGCGTCCAGAGCGGCGCCCGAGTCGTCGAACACCCTGCGCGCGTAGGGCAGGAGGCCGAGTGCGCAGTAGAGCTTGAGGAGGGAGTTGGTGACGACGGGGTGCGCGAGCGCGCCGCACTTGAGCGCGTGGGCGTGGGCGACGGGCGCGGCCAGGCGGGTGCAGCCGCCGGAGGCGGACGAGGCGAGGGCGGCGAGGAGGAGGGAGAAGGTGTAGGGGGTGGGCGGCGCGGCGGCGCGGATGCGGGAATAGAGGGCGAGGGACGCGGCCGCGGGGGCGCCGCGGCGCGCGAGCTCGGCGTGGAGCGGGCAGCCGTGGGAGGGCGCTGTGGAGAAGAAGGCGACGGCGACGAGTCTGCGGAGGCGGCGGGGCGCGGCAGCGAGCGGCCACCACGCCATTTGGTCTTGGGGCGTCACTGAGGTAGAGCCACAACATGGTGGCACCATGCATGAGGTGGTGGGCTAGGGTTCCAGGGTTCAAAATTTCAATGGAAATTTCGAAATTTTCGGTGGTTATCAGAAATTTTAAAAAATTGTAATCCAAAAACTTTGAGCCTGATTCAAAGATATTTAAATTTAATCAAAATTCATTAAAATTAATTGAATTTTTATCGGAATCAATAACTCCTGAACGCGCTGTGTTTTTGCATCTCAGCCCAAACACGCTCAGCGCCGTTGGATTGTTTGCACGAATCATAAAGCAACCACGGCGCCACGTCACGCTTTGACCCCGTTCGAAAAAACTTGCCTCGTCCCCGAACGCACGCACGGCCGCACCTCTCTCTCTCTTATCCTTTTCTTCGTTCCCCACTCTCTCGCCATTTCTTCATCGCGCATGGGACAGAGGAGCGAGAGAGAGCCCTTGCGCAGGCAGCGAGGCGGCCGGCGGCGAGCCCATCGGCAGTTATGCAGCCTCCGCCGTACCCGAAGCTGTGCGATGTCAGGAGAGGAGGCGTGCGGCGGCGAGGCGAGGAGCGGGAAGAGGCGTGTGAAGCTGCTGTGATTCGAATCCTCGATGGTGGTCGGCGGAGGCAGCAGTCGGCCAAGATGCCGGTGAGCGGCGCCGTGTTGACGGTGGAGGAGGGAGCCTCGCGCGCGTGGTGATTGCCGATCACAGGGGCCGAAGTGCTGGGGGTGGAGATTCATGGGCTTGTCGTCCTCGACGGCCGCCGCCGGCCCCGTCCTCATGCTCCAGCTGGATCGACCGATGGAGATCTTCTGCGCCACCACCAGCCCCGCGGGCGCGCAACCCCGCCACATCGGTGCGGCCGGACCGACGCTGCCTATGCGACTACGTTGAGGACGGCCTCGTGGGTCAAGGCTGACGAGGAGGAGTACCACGCCGCCGCCCCGTGTTTGGTGCCTACCAAGGGATCTCCGCCCGCCCCACGTCCTAGCGCGCCTCCGCCCCGCGTGGTCCTGGGCTTCACCATCGCCTTGTGCAGATGGGGATCTGCCACGCGAAGGCGCCGTCGGGGCAGGGGTAGCTTGATTACAAGCTCGACGGTGACGCACATATTTGGTCCTCGAGCTGACTACGGCAACAACGTAGTGAGTTTCAATAGCTCCCACCATTTCTTTGTTTGCAAATTTTTGTAGATGTCGCCATTTAGCATTGCGTAGTTATTTGTGCAGTCACTTTTTTGCAGGTGATGAGATGCTAATGGACTAGATTTCCTTGGCAATTCTAGGAAACTATAGTTCATGGACGCCCCCAAAATGTATAGTTTATGACAATCAAATTATGTTCTTTTGCCATTGAAGGTCAAATTTTACATGTGTTAATATGGCCCCCATCGAAACTTAGTTGCCATGCTTGTGTCTTTTCTTCAGGGTACATTACAGATATATCACATTCTTTTTGTCATGGCAACTTTTGATTTTGGATATGTCCCCATCAAAACTTTAGTTGCCATGCTTGTGTCTTTTCTTTAGGGAAAATTACAGATTTATTGCATTCTTGCCATGGCAACTCTTTATTTTTGGATATGTCCCCATCAAAACTTAATTGCCATGCTTTCTTGCCATGGCAACTAATCTTATACATTTTGCCATCTAAACTTTTAAAACTTTAGTTTATTGATCATGGCAAATTTAGTTCTCTGATCATGGCAAATTCATTGCTTTCTTGCCATGGCAACTTTTGATTACAACACAAAAGGGCAAATATTGCCATGACAAGTTTTACTAATTATTTCACCTTTATTAACATGACGAATTTACCTAAATTCCCATGGCAATTTTTTAACTTTTATTGCCATGGCAAGTTTACTATTTATTTGCCTTGGCAAATTTACGTTTTATTAACATGACAAATTTACAAACCCCCATGGCAATATCTAACTTTTATTGCCATGGCAAGTTTACTATTTATTTGACTTTTATTAACATGACAAATTTACCTAATTCCCCATGGCAATATCAAACATTCATTGTCATGGCAAGTTTTACTATTTATTTTCCATGGCTAATATACCTTCATTTTCATGGCAAATTTATCTAAATCCCCATGGCAATATTTAACTTTTATTGCCATGGCAAGTTTTACTTGTTATTTTTGACATGGTTAATTTATCTTTATTAACATGGCAAATTTACCTAAATTCCCATGGCAATTTTTAACTTTTATTGCCATGGCAAGATTTACTATTTATTTGATCTTTATCAACATGGCAAATTTTACTTTTATTTTTGCATGCCAATTATTAATTTTTCTACACCATGGCAGAATTAACGTTTATTGCCATGGCAAATTTACCTTTTATTTCCCATGTTTTTATTTAATTTCCATGGCAATTTTAATTTTTGTCACTCATGGCAAACATACTTCTATGCAGCATGGCACGTTTTACTTTTATTTTGCCATGGCAAAAATACATAGAAAACACGGCAATTATTACTAAACAATAGATTGTGCATTTTTTGTTTTGTGCTTCGGCAAATTTATATAGTAAAAATAGCATACAAATTTGTAATCCATATTTTTTTGCCATCATGGTACAGATGCAAACTGCCATGATTTTTTTTCTTTTTTGAGCAATTGCATAAAAAATATTTTCTTGCCATCATGGTACAGATGCAAAATTGTTTATAAAGGTGATGGAAATTTTTGGTTTGAAACCATTGGGATTCTTTTAGTAGTATCTTGTTTTCCATTTTCTATCTATAATGACATTTTTTTTGGACTACTTCTGTGATGGCAAGTTCATATGCATCCACGCTGCACATTTTGCCATGTTTTTGATTGGCAAACAACAAAAATTGCCATGGAAAATTCATACATTTTGACATCTTTGCAGAGAAGATCTTTCTGGTTCATTCATATTATAGCGGTAGAGATCTCATGGTTCATTCATACATTTTTATTTTTGCAGCATTTTGTGACTTTTTTTTCATTGCATGGCAAAAATCGCCTTCATTAGTCACATCCAATAGTGGGCCTTTTTGGTCACAGTAAAAATCGGCACAATCTGGGCTTCTTCTTTTTTCCACAACAAAAAGGCCGGGCTTCTTTTTTCGACAACAAAAAGGCCTCTAGGCTCTCGAGGGTAGGGTGTTCGGGCTGGGCGACTCTCGTCCGGAACGCATCCGTTCGATCGATGCCTCCCATACGACCGAACGAATCGTTCGATCTGGGGCTCTCCCAGACCGAACGTTCGGCCAGTTATCGGGGTCCATTTTTATATATCCAAATCTGAGATAATTTCTGAGTTCGCATACTTCTGTCAGTCTGTGAGGTCCGGAGAATTTTTCTGTTTTTCTGTAATTTAAAACCTTGATTCCAGCTGTTAAATCTGGTGCCTGGCTCCTCCTAGGACCCCCTTCACAGTTGCACTCTTTGCAGATTTGGTGTTTTTTTGTAGGATCCAACTATCCTTCTCATCAACAAAGATCAAGATTTGGTGTTTTTGGTAGAATCCAATTACTCTTCTCATCAACAAATATCAGCGAAATGCACGCAACTAATGACCTGTCTAGTGCTCGAGTCCAGCAAAGGATTATAACGGCGGCCAAACACTGTCATAGAAGTCTTATCTTTGTTGCGGATAGACATTCTATAGTGTCTACAACACATTGCACATGGTGTGAGACTAGGCCTGCGTTTGCATGTTCAGAGTTGTAACAGTTTCAGAAAGTTTCGTCTATGAACTCTAAATAACTGAAACAAAATATCAAAATGGCCACCAGATTTGAAAAGAATACGGTAATTGCATCAAAAACCAATGAGATATTTTTTTTTTTTGAAACGGAAAAAACCAATGAGATATATTCATTATCACCGAGACGGTAGTTTCACAGCGAGATATACAAATCGGAGCAGATACTAATAATACAGCACACAAAATGAACATGAAACTCCCCCATTGTTGCTCCCCGAAGGGTATATGTGAGTCTACATTACAACGGAAGCTGGACTGCTCCGCCGCCTGCTCCCAGGCATGATCAACAGCCGCATAGTCCTCCTAGTTGGCGAGATGGCTGGGCGAGCTCTTGAACATCGTGTGCCACATGTACGCCCTCGAGAGCACCATCTCGAGCTCATGGTGCGCCCAGTTCCTGGTCGGGAGGTGCTGGAGGAACATGACCATCTCCTGGAAATCCAGCTTCTGCAGCTTCTCTGACCACTGGAGAAGAAAGAGCCAAAGGAAACATCACTCTGAATCCAAATCTTTAGTGGAAATCCGTAAGCTGGATTGCACACAATGAAAGCAGGGAACATGCTAGACAGCCGCAAATCAGTACAGGGCAAGGAGTACTTTCACTTACTGTTAACAAAAAGCTAGCTGATATGTACACAAGAAAATCTGGTAGATAATCTCCTTCAGCAAGATACGTATCCCACAAGCGTGTCACGAGATGAAAAGGGACCTGCAGCAGTATGAGGTATTGAGGGACATCAATGTAAACATCACATGAAAGCAACGCCCCTTGACTAGACTAACCTCACGTATCAGAAGACAATTGAACCAACGGAAGGCAAACTGAAGGAACTCCAACCCTTGTTCCTCTATGTGCTTCGATAAAGGTTCTGTATACATGGAAGATGTCGGAGGACAATATCAGTATTTCGAGTATCAGCCAAACTGATATCTATTACCAGGACATCCATTATAAAACTTCCTTCTATACTTAATTGTTATAATAGGAAGGGAAGTCATATATGTCAATCGTTAGAACGGTACCATCTATTCGGTGAACCAACTCTTTCAACCTGAATACAAGGCGTTGTATTCCAGGTTGTGCAAAGGTGTAATGGTCCTGCATGCCATCAAGAAACTTCGAGAGACACCAATAGCAGTCTGCTTCTATGTTAGAAACGTCCTGCAAAGAAAGTTTCTCCATGGACCAAGTGTCCAGATTGCCTTCTAAGTGCTCTGATAAGAACACAATCAAGAATGGTGTAACAAGGTCGTTTATTCCTTGGACGTAGCCACTTGCAGGGTGCCTGATGGCCCTGAAAATGAGACATTGTTGTGTTAGGAAATAGTGGAGAAAAGCACAGAAGAATCATTATTCTGGCAGCATCAGAGGTCAAGTTTCATGAAAAATTCCACCCATCTGATCATTTTCCACCAGAATTCATCAAGCAGTGCAATGCCTAACTATGAGGTTAAAAAAAGGCTAGTGCTTTTAGCAGAAACAATCAGAATGCATGTTTAAGAAAATATATAGGTACAGCTTTATTGAAGAATCAAGATGAATCAGACAAGTGCAGTGCCTCACCAGGTATATAAAATGCGCTCCAAGGATTTCTGAATCTGAGGATCCTGGAAAAATGTAACATCCGGGACAGTTCTTGGGCAATCAACAGCAATCTACAAGACAGTGTGTGAGTAAAGATTGGTGTATTCTACGAAAAATGGGGCAGACCTGGTGATGCGAATTCAGGCCTGAAATGCTACCTGGCGAAGCATGGTAATCTCTTCATCTGAGCGTTCAGTATCCGGAATATCATAGTATTGAGAAACACATTCAACATACTCAAGTCTTTTCCTTGTTAAAACACCTTCTCTTCTATCCGCATTGGGTGGTGCATATCCCTGTAGCCAACTGATATTAAATTCAATACTGAAACACCACAATAGAAAGAGGTCACATTATCTCACAATAAAAATGTTATATGTCGACTCACCAAAAGAAGCCTCCATATGTTAGGTCGCATATAAGGTGGCACGCCACTCCAAGATAACTCACGCAATTTATCTACATAATCAAGTAAGAACAGTAGATAATAACTGAATTCTGGACAAGCTACCAGAATTTAAAAAGAAAACACTAGTGTACAAGTATACAACTACTGTAAAATCCAACCGGAAGCCCTGAAACAAGAAAAATATGGTGCCCTTGTAACTAGTACAGAATTAATTAAAAAAATAGTAATGCCACAAGTTCACAGTAAGTATAAAATTCACAATTACCACCGTCTCAGCACTACAACTAATTTCCCATTGTTAAATTTTTTAAACTGAGAACATAAAGACAAGTGAGGAAAATAGCTGTCAGAGGAAACAACTCACTAGATTTATATTGTCACTCTAAGTAAAATTTGCATTCTTTTCCATTTGGGTTGCAATCAAAATGACCAAATAGAAGCTAGACATAATAATAAATTTTCAAACAAAGAAATAAATTCAATCTTGATTTCAAAATTCAAATTTCTGCACACTTAACAACTCATTGAATCAATCCTATATAGAAATTGTGCATACCTAATATAACAGCTGGCCTAGAGAGTTCGTTTGTGAATTTGGTAATCCTTGCTGAATCTGTTGCTCTAGCCCCGGAAACTAAACCTTGGGCATCTGGTAATGAATTGACGCTACTTGTCGATGGTGAAATTGGTTTCTTAGAACTAATGTTGTCATTTGTGTTTCCAGATGCTTGCCCTTCTACCTGAACAAGTAGAGTATCATCAGTTATAATCTGGACTGTTCATATGTCGCAAAGCAATGCTGAGAAATGACACCCTACCTCCTGTGAGCCTTCATTTTGTTCATATTCATACCGATCATTCTCAGAGCGTGGGGAGTATTCAGGAGGTGAAATAGGCTCAGATCTTCGGGTTAGCATAACCTTCCCAGGAAAGCTTCGTCCTTTGAGCATTCTGACAAAGAATTGGGTAAAAATAGCAACAAGCTCTTTCTGTAAGGTTACAAGCAGACAGACTTTGCAATACTAGCAAACAGTAAGTGTATCTCTAATTATGATCATGGAGTAAAATTTAGACAGGAACACTACGTAAGTGGACAGAAGCCATCGATGTTTAAACTAAAAATGTACTCCAAAAGGCTAAAAATGTATATCAAACTCTATATTCCTAACTGTTAAATCATGATACTGCTTTGTGAGGGGTGTACTATTACTGATTGCACCCATTCAGAAAAAAGAAACAGATAGTGAGGATTGATTCAATGAGTTGTTAAGTGTGCAGAAATTCCGAGTTGGAGGGGACTGACCCTTGCACGTTGCGGAGTGTCTGGTTGAAGCGCCATTCCGAGTTGGTGGGGCTTCCTCCGCCGCCGCCACCGCCGCTGCTCATCGCCGGGACTGGCGGTGGAGAGCAACCGATCAGGAGTTGCTCTTCGCCGGATCTTGCTGACTAGCCCCCGATTCGGCCCTGCATGCACACGCTTCTCATTCCCCGAAGTATCCACATCAATATGAACCAGAGCGTCCACGCATCAAACAGCTTAGGGCCACGTACCTCGAAGCGCAACCAGTGGCGATCGCCGCGTGCCCGGTGCGGCAGCGCGGCAGGAAGTCCGGGGCAGCAGGTCGCCGGCGCGGTCCGACGCTCGCGGACGCGAGCCCCAAGAACCGTGCGACGGAGCTTCGGGGCCGCGGATCGGCCGGCCGCTCCAACCCAACCCTACCCGCAATGCGGATCGCCGAAATCAGTGAGCAGCACCGGGCGGGGAGACGGGCAGAGGAGGTCCCGCGGATGGCGCGGCGGCGGCGGCGCGAGGAGGCGGCCGGGGAGGAGGCGGCGCAGTGTAAGTTTTTTTTTCTTGGACGGGAATGGGGATCTGAGGAGGGAGGTGGGAGTGGGGATCGCTGGGCGAGGAGACGAGAGGTGGGAGACGACGAGGGGTGAGGTGGCACGCCCGCACGGACGGCCGGATGAGTGACGCCTGGCCTAATGGACGGGCGACGTTCTGCTGTGATGCTGTGTCACTGTAGCGTATCGGAGGTCTCGGTAACAAAGGGATTTTTGTGGGGGAAAAGAACACACAGTATCTTGTTTGCCCTCCTGAAAACGGACGAGACTTGCCTGCTCCCCGCGTGTGTGCCCATCCATGCTTTTGCATACATGGCATGATTTGATTGGAACAAAATAAGGCCCGGCCCCACCCCCTTAAAATCAGGGGGGGGAGATGATTAGATTAGAAAGAAAAAAGAGAAAAGGACAACCGTAGGATGAAGTGGGAGCACGGATGGGAGCATGGAGAGGGAGCACGGATTGGAACCAAGTCATCAAAAGAATTGGAACGCATTGTTTTTTAAAATTCTGAGCGCAACATGGTCATCCACGTACATGTACATGAAACATCAATGATTAAGTCACATAGACGTCTCGCTAATCCCGTGAAGGCCGTCTTTCATTAAGGAGACAAATTCTTTTTCCCACAGGAATTTCAACTGCTCAACAATGTCATCGTTCGTTAGGCGCATGCTCAAAAATGTCACCGGACATTATTATTGTCACCTCAAATCTAGTTTACATGTTATAGTGACCAAAATACCTATGAACCGACATGTGAGCTCTCCCTCTATCTCACTACAATAAAATGTGGGTCCCACTTGATCCCAACAACGTTCTTATTTTCCTCTAAATTTATTCGCTTGCTTACTCTTGACAACTTTGGCCCACACTTATCATTGTGGATAGAAAGAGCTGGCATGTGGGTCTAGGAGTATTTATGTCATATAACATGGTCACCGAGTTTGACCTGACAATACGATGTCTGATGGCATTTTTGAGCAAACATATAATGAAAATGATGGCATTTTTTAGATATCTAATGACATTTTTTAGCAAGCATCTCATGAAACGATGGCATTTTTGAGCAGTTGTAACTCTTAATGGCAAAACTGAGTAGTGGGACGCAGCTAGTGGCATAAATGATAAAAATCCTTCTTTTTAAACGAAGACACACAAGACTCCAAATATTGATACTCCCTCCGATTCATATTAAGTGTCGCAGTTTTAGTACAACTTTAAAGTATATGATTCCTAATGTGTTGTGGTACCCTAACCAAATAAATAAGGTTCTTATATTATGGTTTTACTTAACTTTGGATGTGTGATTGCCAAAGAGGCAATGAAAACATAGACTAGTTATAGACGGTAGCAAGAGGTGGTAGCTGTTGGGGAACGTAGTATTTCAAAAAAAATCCTACGATCACACAAGATCTATCTAGAAGAAGCATAGCAACGAGCGGGGAGAGTGTGTCCACGTACCCTCGTAGACCGAAAGCGGAAGCGTTTAGTAACGCGGTTGATGTAGTCGAACGTCTTCGCGATCAACCGATCCAAGCACCGAACGTACGTCACCTCCACGTTCAGCTCGATGACGTCCCTCGTACTCTTGATCCAGTTGATGCCGAGGGAGAGTTTCTTCAGCACAACGACGTGGCGACGGTGATGATGAAGTTACCGGCGCAGGGCTTCGCCTAAGCACTATGACGATATGACCGATGTGTGTAACTCTGGAGGGGGGCATCGCACACGGCTAAGAGAAGACTTGGTCTGTCTTTGGGGCGCCCCCCGCCTCCGTATATAAAGGGGGGAGGAGAGGAGGCCGGCCCCCTAGTGGTGCGCCAAGTGTGGGGAGTCCTACTAGGACTCCCTAGTCCTAGTAGGATTCCCCTCTCCTTTTTCCTTTTCCGGAGTAGCAAAGGGGGGAAGAGAGGAGGAGTAGGAGAGGGAAAGGGGGGGCGCCGCCCCGACCCCTTGTCCAATTCGAATTGGCAAGGGGGGCGCGCGCCCCCTCCTGGCCGTCCCTCTCTCTTCTCCACTAAGGCCCATGGTGGCCCATTAACCTCCCGAGGGGTTCCGGTAACCCCCGGTACTTCGAAACTTATCCGAAATAACCCGAACCATTCCGGTGTCCGAATGTAACCTTCCAATATATGAATCTTTACCTCTCGACCATTTCGAGACTCCTCGTCATGTCCGCGATCTCATCCGGGACTCCGAACAAACTTTGGTCATCAAATCACATAACTCATAATACAAATCGTCATAATACAAATGGATGCTTCACAAGTAATAGAGTTAGTAGCACAAGCATCATCATTAACAACAATAGGAGAGGACAACTTGGCAAGCTCTTTTAAATAAGAAGCTTCAAGTTGATCATGAGACTCGGTGAGTTTGATGAGCTCACCCTTGATGACCCTTGAGCCATTTCGAGGAGCTCAAAATCCTCAAGGAGTCTAGCATGAGCAACTTTAAGCTTAGCAATTTTAGTTTCAAAAACATTGGCCACCTCAAGAGATCTATCATGAGATTCCTTCACTCTAGATAATTCTAGAGAAAAAGTCTCCTCAAGAGATTCCTTGGTGGTTTTTTCAAGTTCAAGAGCTTGAGAGAGGTCCGCAATCTCATTAACGTAATCACGCTCATGACCTTCCATTTTATCAATGGTGGCCTCATGCTCCTCAAGACGAGATTCCAACTCATCAATATATTTCTTGCCCTCAATAGCAATAGGCATGATTTCCATGAAGTTGGAACGAGCAATTTTGTTCTTAAGAAGAGCTTTAAAAATCATTTCCCCCTTAATTTTTAAGGAGGCAACATCATCATTCTCTTCATCATAATCGACATCATCATCACTCTTGCCATCATCAATATCATCACATGATATATTGGGATTCAAAGTGGGAGATACCTTTGAAGCCTTGGCCATAAGGTAAAATGCAATAGTTGATGATGTAGGATCCCTTGAAGCACCATTCAAGACCACATCTTGGTCCATGGAGTGTTGGGTTTCCTCTACATTGTTAGCATAACAACTCGAGGAAATACATGCATTTTTGTCATGGCAACAAGATATAGCAAGCATATCATCATGAGATTTAGTCAAGCAATTTCTACATGATATGCACGGACTATCAACACAAGCATGAGAAACATGTAAGGTGCACGAAGTGTTAAAGTCCAAAGATGGAGCATTGAAATAAGATAGTGATGAAGAGTCATCAATGATAAGCACACTATCATCATTGCCATGACCACCACTACTCACCATATCATTACCTTGTGGCAAACCACATGTGGGTGATGTAGTAGGAGTTGAGAAAGCAACACGGCCGGAGGTGGAGGGAGAACAATCATCCCCACAAATCTTGGACACGCCATATTTATCTTGAAGCTTTGTCCACAACTCATGAGCATCCCGAAATGGCATGAGTTAAAATATAACTAAATTGCTCAAAGCATCGAAAAGCACATTAGAAGCTTGAGCGTTGAGATAAGAGTTTTTCTCATCCTCTAAAGATAATCTGTGGGGATCCTTTGGAGGAGAAAACCCCATATCTACAATTCGCTCTAAATTTCGGTCCATGACCCTAAATAGACTAAGCGTGCGAATTACCCAAACATCAAAATTTGTGCCATCGAAACTAAGAGTGTCAGAGAATCCCAATCCCCTAGTCGACATCTTTACTCTCTAGGCGGTAAAGCCTAATAAAGAGAGACGAGGCTCTGATACCAAATGAAAGATCGTGGATGTCGCCTAGGGGGTGAATAGGCGCTTTAAAATAATTACGGTTTAGGCTTGAACAAATGCGGAATAAACCTAGCGGTTAATTTTTCAAGCACAAAACCTACAACAACTAGGCTCACCTATATGCACCAACAACTTATGCTAAGCAAGATAAACTACTAAGCAATAGCAAGATATATGATAAGAAACAATATGGCTATCACAAAGTAAAGTGCTGATGACCCACAAGTATAGGGGATCTATCGTAGTTCTTTCGATAAGTAAGAGTGTCGAACCCAACGAGGAGCAGAAGGAAATGATAAGCGGTTTTCAGCAAGGTATCTCTCGCAAATCTTGAAATAAGTGGTAACAGATAGTTTTGTGATAAGATAAATTGTAACGAGCAACAAGTAACAAGAGTAAATAAAGTGCAGCAGGGTGGCCCAATCCTTTTTGTAGCAAAGGACAAGCCTGGACAAACTCTTATAATAGGGAAAGCGCTCCCGAGGACACATGGGAATATCGTCAAGCCAGTTTTCATCACGTTCATATGATTCGCGTTCGGTACTTTGATAATTTTATATGTGGGTGGACCGGTGCTTGGGTGTTGTTCTTACTTGAACAAACATCCCACTTATGATTAACCTCTATTGCAAGCATCATAACTACAACAAAAGTATTAAGGTAAACCTAACCATAGCATGAAACATATGGATCCAAATCAGCCCTTACGAAGCAACGCATAAACTAGGGTTTAAGCTTCATCACTCTAGCAACCCATCATCTACTTATTACTTCCCAATGCCTTCCTCTAGGCCCAAATAATGGTGAAGTGTTATGTAGTCGACGTTCACATAACACCACTAGAGGCTAGACAACATACATCTTATCAAAATATCGAACGAATACCAAATTCACATGACTGCTAATAGCAAGACTTCTCCCTTGTCCTCAGGAACAAAGGTAACTACTCACAAAGCATATTCATGTTCATAATCAGAGGGGTAATAATATGCATAAAGGATCTGAACATATGATCTTCCACCAAATAAACCAACTAGCATCAACTACAAGGAGTAATCAACACTACTAGCAACCTACTAGCACCAATCCTGGACTTGGAGACAAGAATTGGATACAAGAGATGAACTAGGGTTTGGAGATGAGATGGTGCTGGTGAAGATGTTGATGGAGATTGCCCTCTCCCGATGAGAGGCGTTGGTGATGATGATGACGATGATTTCCCCCTCCGGAGGGAAGTGTCCCCGCAGAACAGCTCTGCCGGAGCCCTAGATTGGTTCCGCCAAGGTTCCGCCTCGTGGCGTGAGTCTCGTCCCGAAAGGTTGCTTAATGTTTTTCTCATCGAAAGACTTCACATAGGAGAAGATGGGCGCCGGAGAGCCACCGGGGCCCACGAGGTAGAGGCGGCGGCGCCCCACCCTCGTGGCAGGTGTGGGCCCCGGCCTTCATCTTTGGCAACAATTTTTCTTTATTTATTTTAAGATATTCCGTGGAGTTTCAGGACTTTTGGAGTTGCGCAGAATAGGTCTCCAATATTTGCTCCTTTTCCAGCCCAGAATTCCAGCTACCGGCATTCTCCCTCTTCATGTAAACCTTGTAAAATAAAGGAGAATAGCCATAAGTATTGTGACATAATGTGAAATAACAACCCATAATGCGATAAATATCGATATAAAAGCATGATGCAAAATGGACGTATCAACTCCCCAAGCTTAGACCTCGCTTGTCCTCAAGCGAAAAGCCGATAACAATAAATATGTCCTCATGTTTAGAGGTAGAGGCGTCGATAAAAATAAAATACGGACATGAAGGCATCATGATTATTCTCATAACAGCAACATATATAGATTTTGTCATATGATTACTTATGTTCAAGTGATGATCTTTTCACAATGCAAAAGTATGAATCAGAAACCTTATTGAGCACCAAGAAATTATAACCTCAGTCACTGAAGCAATTGCAATTTATCATAACATCGGAAAGAGTCTATGTCAGAGCTTAAAAGCAAGTCCACATACTCAACTATCATTTAGTCCTCCATAATTGCTAACACTCACGCAATACTTGTGGTTACGGAGTTTTAATAGGACACAGAGAAAGATAGGAGCTTATAGTTTTGCCCCACAACCTTTTACCTCAAGGGTAATGTCAACAATAATAATTCATGCTCCCCTACATCCAATTAGATATATATATACAAGTAGTGGTAGTTACCCCCTAGGCATTTGTCCTCCACGTGTACCATCGCACCTCCACGTCTAAAGGGTTGTTGGGTTACGCTAGAATCCAATAAGGAGCAAGTAATTGTGATATGTTAATTAAATATTGTGGATAATGACGTGCTAGTGGAACGACCTCCTTATATCCTGGCCGAATGGATCAACTTGCTGCATGGATAGTTAGTTGCACGTTAAATGCGATGGTTCTTTTTTAACTGACGTGACGCATGTTTCTCTCAGTTATTGAATGGGAGAGTATGAAGTATATGCTAATTAGTATATTTGTTTCTCACAGCTAAGATGGAAATAGAGAGTATGAAGTATGTAGTATGTAAATATTTCTAATTGTACTCCTAGTTTGAGTATACAGTATATGCATGGAAAAACATTTCGAGGGTTGTGTATATATGTAGTATATACTCCCTTGACGGAGATAGTAGTATATTGTATTTTTTTAAAGTACATGTATTATTTGTAGTATGGAGTATTTTGACAAACGCTGTATGGAGTATAATAAACCTTTTTGTACGGGGAGTATGTAGTATAGAGTAAGGAGTATATCGTTTTGAGAAAAAACAAGTAGTATGGAGTATAATAATTCTTCTTTTACGGGGAGTATGTAGTATATGGAGTAAGGAGCATATAATTTTTGTGAAAAAAGAACATGTAGTATGGAGTATGGAGTAGAGTATATGATATAAGAGTGTTATGTGCAGATTGCAAATATAAAGTATATGTTGGTATCTCCAAAGTCTTAGTGTATAGAAA
This sequence comes from Aegilops longissima, assembly GCA_021605205.1. Lineage (NCBI taxonomy): Eukaryota > Viridiplantae > Streptophyta > Magnoliopsida > Poales > Poaceae > Aegilops > Aegilops longissima. Next base: position 514,360,458 of record CM038680.1, read on the forward strand.
TTCATTGAGTACCTAGTGTGGAGTATTTTGTTTTACAAAAAGCATGTGTAGTATTTTTGTATTTGCAGAAACAAGTATGTAGTATTGATCATGGTGATTTCGCAAAAAAAAAAGGATTGATCATGGTGTTTACAAAAATTAATTCACGTATGCGAAGTCGACCAGCCGGCCAGCAACAAAAGTGCCTTCCAATTCATTGGATGTAATCCATACTCCATACTACATGCACGTATTTCCAAAAAAGAGAGGAGTGAATGGAATAATAAACATGTACACACATCACTTCAATCTTCAAACATTGCAAGGAGAATACAGAATGGAGTATATTTGACTATACTTTTAGTTGATGCATCGGTATGAAATAAAAAAAAACATACATATACATGCACTTATTGTCATCCATGCAGCATGGGGTTTGCCATTCATGCATGCGACCATGCATGCATGATAGTGTGGGAAATTGAGTTGTAACTGTATGTCATGGTTGTTTCGCTGTTGCCTCCACTGATGTATGTGCATGGTCGCCGGTGGACGTAGAATACACGCAACGACGCCAACCCGTCGTCTGCAGCCGGCGAGACATACGACACCGACGCCGATTGGGCAAGACACATAACGACGACGGCGATCCGCTGTATCCAGCCGGCGATACTCACGACACCAACGTCGATCTGGCGAGACTCACGACACAGACGCCGATCCGGCGAGATTCTCGCGATGACGGCGGAAAGGAAGTGTGGCCAAGGCACACCGCAAGCACACCTGGAGTACAATTTGTCGTTCCATCTTCCATGCTTTCCTCTTTATGGAACTCCTTTTGTTTGAGCGAGACCAATCCGAACCTTTTTTGCCGGATATTTGATCTTGCTTCTTAGCGCGCAGTGCAAAGATAGCTGGCGTGAAAGCAGAGTTGGATCTGCTGCCGCTCGACTTGCCCATATCTATCACACAATAAATCAGTTTTGGGATGGAAGTCTCATCAGCCAATGATCTTGCTAATCATACTCAACAATAAACAAAAGCAGTGGATCATACGTAGGTACCTCCCTTGTGTGGTACTTAGAACGACGTCGGCCAAGCCGTTCATTCACTGTCTCAGGCGTGGTTGAAGAAATAGTCACGGCGGCGTTGAATCGTGGTCTCCAACCGGTGAGACCCACGGCGATGACGCCGCGAGGGAAGTGTTGCCCAGGCAAAATGGTAGATCGAGAAAGTAAATCTGTTTTGGAACGTAACAAGAATATACGAACAATTCTATTTTTCTGTTGGTTAGTAGCGTACGAATAGATAGAGATGCATTCAAATTCTGGGATAAGCTCTCGGTCAGTACGCCGTGGATAACCACCCAATAAATTAATCAATATAATTAATAACAATCCAAACGGGTCCGATGGAAGCTAGTTTAACCCGTTAGGATTTTGTTGCGATCGAAGGAAAAAAGCACGCTCGGATCTAAGCATGTGAGATCAATGGTGAATTCTTAGCTGGTAGTTACCACTAGGTGGTAGAGTGTATTTTCCTATATATATATATATATATATATATATATATATATATATATATATATATATATATATATATATATATATATATATATATATATATATATATATATATATCATGTTCTTTCAACATGCTGGGCTTGCCAAAGGATAAAATGAAAAAGGAAAGGTGAAGATCACCGTGACTCTTGCATAAGGTAGAGGATAATAATAAAAGATAGGCCCTTCGTAGAGGGAAGCAGAGGTTGCCATGCGCTTTTATGGTTGATGCACAAAATCTCAATGCAAAAGAACGTCACTTTATATTGCCCCTTGTGATATGAACCTTTATTATGCAGTCCGTCGCTTTTATTTCTTCCATATCACAAGATCGTATAAAGCTTATTTCTCCCACACCAATCAATCATACATATTTAGAGCAATTTTTATTGCTTTGCACCGATGACAACTTACTTGAAGGATCTTACTCAATCCACAGGTAGATATGGTGGACTCTCATGGCTAAACTGGTTTAAGGGTATTTGAAAGCACAAGTAGTATCTCTACTTGGTGCTGAGAATTTGGCTAGCATGAGGGGGAAAGGCAAGCTCAACATGTTAGAGGATCCATGAAAACATACTTTATCTCAGACATAAGAAAACATAACTCATCACGTTGTCTTCCTTGTCCAACATCAACTCTTTAGCATGTTATATTTTAATGAGTGCTCCCAATCATAAAAGATGTCAATGATAATATATCTATATGTGAAACCTCTCTTTCTTTATTACTTCCTATTAATTGCAACGATGACCAAAGCTATATTTTCCAACTCCCAACAACTTTTAATCATCATACTCTTTCTATGTGAAGTCATTACTCTCAATAAGATCAATATGAACTCTTTATTTCTTTTTATTCTTTTTCTTATTTTTCTTCTTTCTTTTCTTTTATTCACCCAAGATCATGGCAAAACAATCAAGCCCTTGACTCAACACTAAACTTTATTATATATATAGCTCACGGATTCGATTACATAGAGAGATCATAAAGCAAAACTCAAAACTAGATCATGCCATAAACTTTATTCTACTAGATCAAGATACTACTAGTAGGATCGAACTAAGAAAAACAGTAAAGATAGAAGTTGTGATGGTGATACGATATCGGGGCACCTCCCCCAAGCTTGGCAGTTGCCAAGGGGAGTGCCCATACTCATATGATTATGCCTCCTTCTTTGTCGGTGAAGGTGGAGGTGTTGTTGATGATGCAGGCTTGTCGTCCACCTTCCATGGCATAGGCTCACCATCATAGAAGGATGATCGAGTCTTCGGAATCCTCAAATCTGCAGCCAAACTCATCCTTTTGAATCTATATTCATACTCACAGTTTTGATTTTGCAGATCATAGATTTGGGCTTGGAGGTGCTCGATCTTCTCATGTAGCTTGAAGATGGCCTCCTTGGTGTTCTTGGCATCCGGCTCGTAGTTGTTGGTGAACTCCACGAGCATCTTGTGGCTAGCATTAATTCCACGCTCCACCATCCCCTGGCACTTGAAAACTTGTTACTCCATTGCTTCGAGCCTCGCCTCCACGCTTCCGGTTCCCTTTGGTCCCTCAACATCGCGGATGTGCAACAACCTATCACGCATCTCAATGGTTTGAGGGTGTCGCAGCACCTCCGCGAGGTAAGGGTTGATCACCTTCTCGAAGAACTTATCCTTGGAAGCACTTGGGGACGTCATGATGATCTAGATCTGTCAGAAAAACAGCTCGAAACAAGAACAGGAGAGATTTGCGTACGGGAGTCAAAACCTTCGGGAGAATATATAATGAATTTTTACCGACCAAAATACGTATCGTGCAAGAAAACGGAGTCCAGAGGGCACACGAGGTGCTCACGAGGTAGGGGGCGCGCCCACCACCCTCGTGGGGCCCTCGTGTCCTTCCCGGACTGCTACTTATTTTTCTATTTTTCTAAATATTCCAAAACGGAGAAATATTGCCTTAAAAATTGTTTTGGAGTCGGGTTACTTACCGTACCACATACCTATTCCTTTTCGGAGTCTGAAACGGTCTGGAAAGTGTCCCTTATGTATTCTTCCGGGGCTACAGTTTCAATAATATTGGTTTCAACATTTATGGGATTACCTGAGATATAATGTTTGATTCTTTGACCGTTTACCACCTTCAGATTTGTGCCTTCAAAGTTATTGATTTTTATGGCACCGGAACGATAGACCTCCTTGATAACATAGGGGCCTTCCCACTTGGAGAGAAGTTTTCCTGCAAAAAATCTTAAACGAGAGTTGTATAGCAATACATAATCACCTACATTAAACTCACGTTTTTGTATCCTTTTGTCATGCCATCTTTTAACTTTTTCTTTAAACAACTTGGCATTTTCATAAGCTTGGGTTCTCCATTCATCAAGTGAGCTAATATCAAATAACCTCTTCTCACCGGCAAGTTTGAAATCATAGTTGAGCTCTTTAATAGCCCAATATGCCTTATGTTCTAGTTCGAGAGGTAAGTGACATGCTTTTCCATTAACCATTTTATACGGAGACATACCCATAGGATTCTTATATGCAGTTCTATAGGCCCATAATGCATCATCAAGTTTCTTGGACAATTCTTTCTAGACCTATTAACGGTCTTTTGCAAATTAATTTGAGCTCTCTATTGCTCAATTCTACTTGACCACTAGACTGCGGGTGATAAGGAGATGTGATTCTATGATTAACGTCATATTTAGCAAGCATTTCACGGAAAGCACCATGAATAAAATGTGAACCACCATCAGTCATTAAATATCTAGGGACTCCAAACCTCGGAAAAATAACTTCCTTAAGCATTTTAATAGAGGTGTTATGATCAGCACTACTAGTTGGAATAGCTTCTACCCACTTAGTAATGTAATCAACAGCAACTAAAATATGTGTATAACCATTAGAGGCAGGAAAATGTCCCATATAATCAAAGCCCCAAACATCAAATGGTTCAATAACAAGTGAATAATTCATAGGCATTTCTTGACGTCTACTAATATTACCAATTCTTTGACATTCATCACAAGACAAAACAAACTTACGGGCATCCTTGAAGAGAGTGGGCCAATAAAAACCGGATTGCAATACCTTATGTGCAGTTCTATCTCCAGCGTGGTGTCCTCCATAAGCTTCGGAGTGACACTTGCGTAGGATCTGTTCCTGTTCATGCTCAGGTACACAACATCTAATAACACCATCTACTCCTTCTTTATAAAGATCTGGTCATCCCAAAAGTAATGTCGCAAATCATAGAAAAACTTTTTCTTTTGTTGGTATGTGAAGCTAGGTGGTATAAATTTAGCAACAATATAATTAGCATAATCAACATACCATGGAGTGCTACGAGAAGTGCTTATGACATTTAATTGTTCATCAGGAAAGCTATCATTAGGTAGTGGGTCATCAAGAACATTCTCTAACCTAGATAAGTTATCTGCAACGGGGTTCTCAGCTCCTTTTCTATCAACAATATGCAAATCAAATTCTTGCAGCAAGAGAACCCATCTAATAAGTCTAGGTTTTGCATCTTTCTTTTCCATAAGATATTTAATAGCAGCATGATCAGTGTGAATAGTTACTTTAGAATCAACAATATAGGGTCTGAATTTATCACAAGCAAATACAACTACTAAAAGTTCCTTTTCGGTAGTAGCTTAATTTCTTTGAGCATTGTATAGAGTCTTACTAGCATAATGGATAACATTTAATTTCTTATCAACTCTTTGCCCTAGAACAGCACCTATAGCATAATCACTAGCATCACACATAATTTCAAAGGGTAAATTCCAATCAGGTGGCTGAACAATAGGTGCAGAGACTAATGCTTTCTTAATTATTTCAAATGCTTCTACACAATCATCATCAAAGACAAATGGTACATCTTTTTGTAATAAATTAGTCAGAGGCCGAGAAATTTTTGAGAAGTCCTTAATGAACCTCCTATAAAATCCGGCATGACCAAGGAAACTTCTTATACCTTTGATGTCCTTGGGACATGGCATCTTTTCAATAGCATCAACCTTGGCTTTATCAACTCCAATACCTCTTTCAGAAACTTTGTGCCCCAAGACAATACCTTCATTAACCATAAAGTGGCACTTTTCCCAATTCAAGACAAGATTAGTTTCTTCACATCTCTGCAAAACTCGATCAAGATTGCTCAAGCAATCATCAAAAGAGGAACCATAGACGGAAAAATTGTCCATGAAGACCTCGCAATTTTTTTCACAAAAGTCCGAGAATATAGCCATCATGCATCTTTGAAAGGTAGCAGGTGCATTACATAAACCAAAAGGCATACGTCTATAAGCAAAAGTACCAAAAGGGCATGTAAAAGTAGTCTTTGATTGATCTTTAGCCGACACGGGTATTTGAGAGAAACCAGAATAACCATCTAGAAAGCAATAATGTGTATGTTTGCATAATCTTTCTAGCATTTGATCAATAAAAGGTAAGGGGTAATGATCTTTCTTAGTAGCTTTATTTAATTTGCGGAGATCAATTACTATCCTATAACCTGTGATAATTCTTTGCGGAATCAATTCATCTTTATCATTAGGAACAACAGTAATACCTCCCTTCTTAGGGACACAATGGACAGGACTTACCCACTGACTATCAGCAACGTGATAAATTATACCTGCCTCCAGAAGCTTGAGTATTTCTTTTCTTATAACTTCTTTCATTTTAGGATTCAAACGTCGTTGAGGATCACTAACTGGTTTGGCATCCGCTTCCAAATTTATTTTATGTTGACATAGAGTGGGGCTGATGCCCTTAAGATCGTCAAGAGTATATCCAATAGCAGCACGGTGCTTATTCAGAGTTTTCAATAATCTTTCTTCTTCATGCTCTGAAAGGTTAGCACTAATAATAATAGGATATATTTTCTTTCATCAAGATAAGCATATTTAAGATTATCAGGCAACGGTTTAAGCTCAAACACAGGATCACCCTTGGGTGGAGGAGGATCCCCTAGGATTTCAATAGGCAAATTGTGTTGCAGAATAGGTTCCTGTTTAAAGAATACTTCATCTATTTCCCTTCTTACATTCATGAACATATCATTTTCATGGTCTAGTAAATAGTGTTCTAAAGGATCACTAGGAGGTACGGCAATAGAAGCAAGACCAATAATTTCATCCTTACTAGGCAATTCTTCCTCACGATGTTGTTTACTAAATTTAGAGAAATTAAACTCATGAATCATATCATCCAAGCCAATAGTAACAACATTCTTTTCGCAATCTATCTTAGCATTAACAGTGTTCAAGAAGGGTCTACCAAATATAATGGGACAAAAGCTATCTTGTGGAGAACCAAGAACAAGAAAATCAGCGGGATATTTGGTTTTTCCACACAAGACTTCAACATCTCTAACAATTCCCACTGGTGAAATAGTATCTCTATTGGCAAGCTTAATTGTGACATCAATTTCTTCTAACTCAATAGGTGCAATATCATGCATAATTTCTTTGTATAATTCAATGGGTATTGCAGTAGCACTAGCGCCCATATCACATAAGCCATGATAACAATGATCTCCTATTTTAACAAAAATAACAGGCACACCTACCACAGGTCTATGTTTATCTTTAGCACACGGTTTAGCAATTCTAGCAGTTTCACCGCAGAACTGAATAACATGCCCATCAATATTTTCAGACAAGAGATCTTTAACAATAACAATATTAGGTTCTACTTTAACTTGCTCAGGAGGTGCATAAGTTCTAATATTGCTTTTACGAACAACAGTTGAAGCTTTAGCATGATCCTTTATTCTAACAGGGAAAGGTGGTTTCTCAACATAAGAAGTAGGAACAATAGGATCGTTATAAGTGACAGTCTTTTCTTCAACTTTAATAGGTGCAGCTACTTTTACTTCTATGGGAGGATGATATTTAAACCACTTCTCCTTGGGGAGATCAACATAAGTAGCAAAAGATTCACAGAAAGAAGCTACTATCTCAGAGTCAAGTCCATATTTAGTGCTAAACTTACGGAAAATATCGGTATCCATAAAAGATTTAACACAATCAAACTTACGTGTCATACCTACCTCCTTACCTTCGTCGAGGTCCCAATCTTCAGAGTTGTGTTTAATTCTATCCAATAAATTCCATCTGAATTCAATAGTCTTCATCATAAAAGAGCCAACACAAGAAGTATCGAGCATGGTGCGATTGTTATCAGAAAGCCGAGCATAAAAATTCTGAAGAATTGTCACTCTTGAGAGCTCATGATTGGGGCATGAATATAACATTGATTTAAGCCTCCCCCAAGCTTGAGCGATGCTTTCTCCTTCACGAGGCCAAAAATTATATATATAATTGCGATCACGATGAACAAGATGCATAGGGTAATACTTTTGATGAAATTCCAATTTCAATCTTTTATAGTTCCATGATCTCGTATCATCACATAGCCTATACCATGTCAATGCGTCTCCTTCAAAGATAAAGGAAGACCTTCTTCTTAACAACATCATCGGGTATACCGCAAGCTTAAATAGTCCACAAACTTCATCCACATAGAGTAGATGTTCATCAGGATGCTTTGTTCCATCTCCTGTAAAAGTGTTATCTAGTAGTTTTTCCATCATACCCGAAGGAATTTCAAAAGGAGTTTCATTTTCAATAGGTTCAGTAGGTTGAGGAGCAACTCTTTGCTCTCTTGGGACGGAGTGAAGATACCCGAATAAGCCCCTCGGAGAATTACTTTCCATAGTAACAAGTGACGATGAAATTTCAGCACACTATATAAATTTTTCCTTACCAAATTCCACCTACCAAAGGCGCTACACTCCCGGAAGCGGCGCTAGAAAAAGTCTTGATGACCCACAAGTATGGGGGATCTATCGTAGTCCTTCGATAAGTAAGAGTGTTGAACCCAACGAGGAGCGAAGGAAATGATAAGTGGTTTTCAGCAAGGTATTCTCGCAAGTCTTGAAATAAGTGGTAATGAGATAGTTTTGTGATAAGATAAATTGTAACGAGCAACAAGTAACAAGAGTAAATAAAGTGCAGCAAGGTGGCCCAATCCTTTTTGTAGCAAAGGACAAGCCTGGACAAACTCTTATAATAGGAAAAGCGCTCCCGAGGACACATGGGAATATCGTCAAGCCAGTTTTCATCACGTTCATATGATTCGCGTTCGGTACTTTGATAATTTGATATGTGGGTGGACCGGTGCTTGGGTGTTGTTCTTACTTGAATAAACATCCCACTTATGATTAACCTCTATTGCAAGCATCCGCAACTACAACAAAAGTATTAAGGTAAACCTAACCATAGAATGAAACATATGGATCCAAATCAGCCCCTTACGAAGCAACGCATAAACTAGGGTTTAAGCTTCTGTCACTCTAGCAACCCATCATCTACTTATTACTTCCCAATGCCTTCCTCTAGGCCCAAATAATGGTGAAGTGTTATGTAGTCGACGTTCACATAACACCACTAGAGGCTAGACAACATACATCTTATCAAAGTATCGAACGAATACCAAATTCACATGACTACTAATAGCAAGAATTTTCCCTTGTCCTCAAGAACAAACGTAACTACTCACAAAGCATATTCATGTTCATAATCAGAGGGGTAATAATATGCATAAAGGATCTGAACGTATGATCTTCCACCAAATAAACCAACTAGCATCAACTACAAGGAGTAATCAACAATACTAGCAACCTACTAGCACTAATCCCGGACTTGGACACAAGAATTGGATACAAGAGATGAACTAGGGTTTGGAGATGAGATGGTGCTGGTGAAGATGTTGATGGAGATTGCCCTCTCCCAATGAGAGGAGCGTTGGTGATGATGATGACGATGATTTCCCCCTCCCGGAGGGAAGTGTCCCCGGCAGAACAGCTCTATCGGAGCCCTAGATTGGTTCCGCCTCGTGGCGGCGGAGTCTCCTCCCGAAAGGTTTCTTAATGTTTTTTTTCTCATTGAAAGACTTCATATAGGAGAAGATAGGCGTCGGAGAGCCACCAGGGGGCCCACGAGGTAGGGGGGCGCGCCCCAGGGGGGGCGCCCCCCACCCTCGTGAGCAGGGTGTGGGGCCCCTGGCCTTCATCTTTGGCGACGATTTTTCTTTATTTATTTTAAGATATTCCGTGGAGTTTGGGACTTTTGGAGTTCTGCGAGAATAGGTCTCAATATTTTCTCCTTTTCAGCCGAATTCCAGTATCGGCATTCTCCTCTTCATGTAAACCTTGTAAAATAAAGGATAATAGCCATAAGTATTGTGACATAATGTGAAATAACAACCCATAATGCGATAAATATCGATATAAAAGCATGATGCAAAATGGACGTATCAAGTGCATAAGTAAAGGGCTCGGGTGAGAGATAACCGAGGCACGCGGGGACGACGATGTATCCCGAAGTTCACACCCTTGCAGATGCTAATCTCCGTTTGGAGCAATGTGGAGGCACAATGCTCCCCAGGAAGTCACTAGGGCCGCCGTAATATCCTCACGCCCTCGCACAATGCAAGATGCCGTGATTCCACTAAGGGACCCTTGAGGGCGGTCACCGAACCCGTACAAATGGCAACCCTTGGGGGCTGTCACCGAACCCATACACTTTGGCAACCCTTGGGGGCGGTCACCGGTACCCGTCAAATTGCTTGGGGCGATCTACACAACCTAATTGGATACCCCGACGCTTGCCCAGAGCTTTACACCACAATGATTAAGCTCCGAACACCACCAACCATCTAGGGCGCCCAAGCACCCAAGAGGAACAAGCTCAAGGGTACCAAGCACCCAAGAGTAATAAGCTTCTCAACTTGTAACTTCCACGTATCACGTGGAGAACTCAAACCGATGCACCAAATGCAATGGCAAGGGCACACGGAGTGCCCAAGTCCTTCTCTCTCAAATCCCACCGAAGCAACTAATGCTAGGGAGGAAAATGAGAGGAAGAACAAGAAGGAGAACACCAAGAACAGCAAGATCTAGATCCAAGGGGTTCCCCTCACATAGAGGAGAAAGTGATTGGTGGAAATGTGGATCTAGATCTCCTCCCTCTTTCCCCTAAAAAACTAGCAAGAATCCATGGATGGATTGAGAGTTAGCAAGCTCGAAGAAGGTCAACAATGGGGGAATAACACGAGCTCAAGAGATAAGGTTCATTGGGGAAGAAGACACCCTTTTATAGGTGGGGAAAAAATTCAACCGTTATGCTCACAACCCGCACAGAGCGGTACTACCGCTCGACCTCACGGTACTACCGCTCGACCTCACGGTACTACCTCTAGGGGTAGCGGTACTACTGCTTGCGAGCGGTACTAAAAAATACATCCGTGCCTACCACCGCTGGACTTGTGACGAGTTTTTGGTCCGGAGCAGAAGTAGTCGCGGTAGTACGGCTCCAAGCGGTAGTACCGCTTCCACGAGCGGTAGTACCGCTGCAGCTTTTATAAGGACACCAAAACTGACACAACTTCTGCAAACGGACTCCGAATTCAACAAAACCAAGTTTGTTGAAAAGCTAGCGACAAGGGCTAACACAACATTGGTAGAAATAACAATAAGAAGCAAATTAGAAAAGGCCCATAAGAAAATGTTGAGAACCCTTCTTCGAATAAGACCGGTAAAACCTCCAACACCAAAAACGCAATAGAAGAAGCATGTGAACTCCATTTTCGATGAACTCGAGCTTGTCAAGAAGATGACCATAAGCTCTAAAACTCGCAAAGAGAACCAAACAAGAACCAACAAAGATGATGCAAGGATGTAATGGTTTGAGCTCTCTACGAACGATACGATCAAGCTACCAATTTGAGAGCCCCCCTTGATAGTACGGCAAACGATCCTATAACCCGGTCTCCCAACTACCACCATGAGACCGGTAAAATAGAAAACCTATCAAGGGAAAACCTTTGCCTTGCACATGATCCACTTGAGCTAGATGATGATGATCTTGTCCTCCTCAAGATGGACCACCTTTCTTGATTGCGTTGGGTCGATGGAGACTAGATGATTGCTCCCCCATACTCCACTATGGGTGAGCCACTCTTCGGCACATCTTCACAAGTCCATTGGCACCACAATGGATGGCAAGCTTCAAGCACTTGATCTCTTCGTGATGCTCCACTTGAACTTGCACACGACAATCTTGATGACGATCACCACTTGATGTCATCCTTTCCATGGGTTGTATGATATCTTCCTCTTGACGCAAGCCCATGGACACGTACCTAACCCCACATAGAACTCTCACATAGACCATGGGTTAGTACACAAAGTGCAATGGACAATGCTTAACATACCATGGGATAACTTGATCCCTCTCGTACATCTTCTATGCTTTGTGAGTTGATCAACTTGATTCACTCTTGACTTAGTCTTGATCAACCTTGAATCTTTCCAACTATCTTCATTTGGATGATGTCTTGAAGGTAAACATGAATGATCACACAATCTTCTTCTTCAAGACATGCTTGCAATAAGCTCAACACTCACATGACCAATCTTTGGATAATTCCTTAATAGCGCCTTGGTCAACTCATAAACTCCTTGAAATCAACACATGGACTTCAAGAAATGCCTATGGATAAATCCTTCAAACATAACTCAATGCAACCATTAGTCCATACAGAATGTCATCAATTACCAAAACCACACATGGGGGCACCGCATGTCCTTTCAAGAGGCATACTAGGGACACTCTGTTTGTCTAGGTATTCACACATGTACTAAGTTTCCGGTTAATACAATTCTCGCATGAATAATAAACATTTATCATGATATAAGGAAATATAAATAACAACATTATTATTGCCTCTAGGGCATATTTCGTTCAGTCTCCCACTTGCACTAGAGTCAATAATCTAGATTACATAGTAATGATTTTAACACCCATGGAGTCTTGGTGCTGATCATGTTTTGCTCGTGGAAGAGGCCTAGTCAACGGGTATGCAACATTTAGATCCATATGTATTTTGCAAACTTCTATGTCTCCCTCCTTGATTAGATTGTGGATGGAATTGAAGCGTCTCTTGATGTGCCTGGTTCTCTTGAGTCTTGTGAAATCTGGATTCCTTCGCCAAGGCTATTGCTCCAGTATTGTCACAAAAGATTTTCATTGGACCTGATGCACTAGGTATTACACCTAGATCGGATATGAACTCCTTCATCCAGACTCCTTCATTTGCTGCTTCCGAAGCAGCTATGTGACGCCCTGATTCAATCGTACACTAATCATACACGCAAAGCGTGTACGATCAAGATCGAGGACTCACGGAAGATATCACAACACAACTCTAAAAATAAAATAAGTCATACAAGCATCATAATACAAGCCGGGGCCTCGAGGGCTCGAATACAAGTGCTCGATCATAGACAGTCAGCGGAAGCAACAATATCTGAGTACGAGAGATAAGTTAAACAAGTTGCCTTAAGAAGGCTAGCACAAAGCGGGATACAGATCGAAGAGGCGCAAGCCTCTGCCTAGGATCCTCCTAAACTACTCTGGTGGTAAATCGCCGCCGCCTGCACGTAGTAGTAGGCACCTCCGGTGTAGTAGGGTAAATGCGTTGATGGTGGCGCTGGCTCTGGCTCCAACATCTGGTTGCGACAACCGGAAGAAAGGAAAGGGGGAAAGGGGAGAAAAGCAACCGTGAGTACTCATCCAAAGTACTGCAAGCAAGGATCTACACTACATATGCATGGGTATACGTGTAAAGGGCAATATCGGTGGACTGAACTGCAGAAAGCCAGAATAAGAGGGGGATAGCTAGTCCTGTCGAAGACTACGCTTCTGGCAGCCTCCATCTTGCAGCATGTAGAAGAGAGTAGATGTTAAGTTCACCAAGTAGCATCGCATAGCATAATCCTACCCGGCGATCCTCTCCTAGTCACCCTGTTAGAGAGTGATCACCAGGTTGTATCTGGCACTTGGAAGGGTGTGTTTTATTAAGTATCTGGTTCTAGTTGTCATAAAGTCAAGGTACAACTCCAAGTCGTCCCGTTACCGAAGATCACGGCTATTCGAATAGATAAACTTCCGTGCAGGGGTGCACCACATTACCCAACACGCTCGATCCCATTTGGCCGGACACACTTTCCTGGGTCATGCCCGGCCTCCGAAGATCAACACGTCGCAGCCCTACCTAGGCACAACAGAGAGGTCAGCACGCCAATCTAAATCCTATGGTGCAGGGGTCTGGGCCCATCGCCCATTGCACACCTGCACGTTGTGAGGGCGGCCGGAAGCAGACCTAGCAACCTCCATTTCAAAGGAAGTTGCGTTATGCGGTCCAATCCGGCACGCGCCGCTCAGTCGCTAACGTCACGAAGGCTTCGGCTGATACCACGACGTCGAGTGCCCATAACTGTTCCCGCGTAGCTGGTTAGTGCGTATAGGCCAGTGGCCAGACTCAGATCAAATACCAAAATCTCGTTAAGCGTGTTAAGTATCCTCGAACGCCGATCAGGGCCAGGCCCACCTCTCTCCTAGGTGGTCTCAATCTGCCCTATCGCTCCGCCACAAAGTAACAATCGGGGCCGTCGGGAACCCAGGCCCACCTCTCACCGGATGGAACCACCGCCCTTCAGCCCCCATCTCCGAACAATATCATAATTAATGTAACAATATAAAGTATATAGCATATGCCCGTGATCACCTCCCAAAGTGATCATGGCCCGATAGATATAGCATGGCGGGGCGTACAAGAGTGTAGGGCCACCGATGGAACACTAGCATCCTATACTAAGCATTAGGATAGCGGTAAAGGTAACAATTGTAGCAACAATGACAAAGGCTATGCAGTGAGAATAGGATTATCCGAAAGCAGTAACATGCTACACTACTCTAATGCAAGCAGTAGAGAGAAGGAATATGCAATATCTAGTGATCAAGGGGGGGGGGGCTTGCCTGGTTGCTCTGGCAAGAAGAAGGGGTTGTCGTCGATGTAGTCGATCACAGGGGTATGGGCAAACGGTCTCGAGGTCTACCGAAAAGAAGTAACGGAGGGGAACAAAATAAATAATAGAGCAATCAAAGCATCACAAAGTATAGCATGGCAATATGTAGTGCTAGGGTAATCTAACGCAGGGATAGGTGATACCGGCGAAGGGGGGAAACATCCGGGAAAGTATTCCCGGTGTTTCGCGTTTTCGGACAGATGAACCGGAGCAGGAAAGTTGCGAGTTTGCTATGCTAGGGATGTGTGGCGGGCGAACGGGCTGCGTATCCGGATTCGTCTCGTTGTTCTGAGCAACTTTCATGTACAAAATTTTTCCATCCGAGCTACGGTTTATTTTATATTAATTTTAAAAGATTTAATCGTTTTTAGAATTTACTTAATTATTTTAAATCAACATTATCCAGAATAGAGCATGCTGATGTCATCATGACGTCAGCAGTCAACAAAGGTGTTGACTGGGTCGCTGACGTGTGGGTCCCGCATGTCATAGGTACAATAATCTAATTAACTTATTAATCAGTTTAATTAGTTAATTAGGTAACTAATGTTTTTAGTTTAATTAAAAAAGATTAATTAAGTTAATTAATTACTTAATTTGTTAACATTTTTATTTACTTATTATTTATTTATTTATTTTAATTTCTTTTTTTTAAATCGTTCTGGGGCGCTGGGGCCCCGTTTGTCATAGGCCCAGGGGGCCATAGCGGATCGGGTGCGCCCGAGCAGTGATGCGAAAGGCGAAGGCGATAAAGCGCCAGCGCCAGCCCGCGAGGGCGTCCGTCTGACCAACCCATGGCGCGGGCGGCGGTGGTCGTCGTCGGGCGCAGCCACGGCGAGCCGGCATGGAGGACGCCAGCAGAGGGCGACGGGGAGCAGGGGGGCCATGCGACATGCACAACAGCAAGGCGGCGGCGGACTAAGCCGGCTAGGGCGGCGGCGACGGCGGCATCATGCCCGATCCGATCTGGATCGGGGTAGTGGCGCGAAAGGGCGGGACAAGACGCCACGCGGACGCTGGGCAGACGCGTGGCGGGAGTCAAGCAAGAAAGGCTTGGCAGGAGAAGCAGTACCAGCAAGCACGGGGGGGCGGCAGGCGGGACCTGGAGGCGCGGCGGGCGTGGGCTTGCCTGCACGAGAACAGGGGAAGGAGGAGGAGGGCGAAGCTCACGGGGCCGGTAGGGGGAAAAGGCAGCGGGGGTCGACAGTGACATGGAGGAAGCGGTCTGGTGAGGAAGCTCCGGGCGACGAGGTGGCCACGACGGCGGTGCTGCTGCAGGCACGGCGCTCGGGGCCGGCCATGGCAAGGAGGAGGCGAGGTAGGCCAGATCCTCAACGGGGCCTCGAGGACCCGTCCATCTCCGGTGATGAGGCGACGGCGCGAGGACGGCAGGAGGACCTGCGGGGCGGAGGCGGCGGTCCATGGCGATGGGGTCGATCCCGATCCAATCTGGATCGGGAGGGGGGAAGGTGGCGACGTGGGGGGGGGGGAGTGGTGCGTGGGTTAGGGTTACAGGGGGGAGAGGGGGTAAGGGAGTGGGGGTGGCCGGTTGGGCCAGCCTAGTGGTTCGTGGCCCGGTTGGGCCGATGGCCTGCTGGGCCGAAGCCCCGGGGGGGGTGCTTTCTCTTTTCCCTTTTTTTTGTTTGTTTTCTTTCGTTTTACTTTTCTTTTTATTTACTGCTTTGTTGTTTCCATCCACTATAAAATATCTAGGCATTTTATAAAAATGTGTTTATTGCACCATATTTACATATGAAAAATATGGCACCTCCCGAACATTTTTGTTTTAACTTTTAAAAACTTTTATTGTTGACATTAATTTGAATTTGTATTTTGAAACGGTTTTGAATCATCGCGAGGTTAACAACAGTAACTGTGGTGATGTGGCACCATTAGCATGGGATTACTTTAGCTTAATTATCCGGGCGTCACAAATCTCCTCCACTACAAGAAATCTCGTCCCGAGATTTAAGAGGCGGAGTAGAGGGAGAAGGTTCTGGTTACGAATTTCTAGCGAATGTTATCGGTCTTGGTTGCTCTTCTCGAAGAGGCCGGTCCATAACCTTGATGTCTTCATTTCTCTGCTTCAAGTTCTCATGATGAAGTTGGCATCCTTTCTTTGGGAACTCCATCGTACTTACGAAAGAATAAAGGGGCTGGGAGAACAGACCTTTGCAAGGTTGACTAACTTGTTGATAACATCGGGGAAGGTGGGGGAAGTAACTCTCGAATTAAAAACCTTTAGAAAATATTGATAGCAAAGTAAGAAGGTGTCATGAGAAGTTTCAAGCGGCAATCAATCGTTCGATGCCTGAAACAGAGTGTGAAAGGGGTTCAAAGCAATCGAGAGAAGTATTCTGTCTAATGCCAGTATAGATCAGTAGGATGGTGGTCAGTGTATTACATACGAGGCCACACGCGAGGAATAAATTTGGGAATAGGGGGTGCACAGGAGAGTCAGGTTTCGATCTTGTGGAACTGTTGGTTATGGGCCCACCATGTGGTTAAAGTATGAAGGGCGGTGACATCTTGCATGATCATGATAGCAAGGCATGTCAGAGGGTAGCCTGTCAGTTATATGTCAGCAACATCATCGGTACCAAGGGCGAGGGACGAAGAGAACCATTTTCCTGATCGTTGAAACGAGGCGGACCAATAGGCAAAGTTCTCGTCCATCGATGGTTACCGGAATGTCACCAACAATAGTAACAGGGTCTTACTGACAGAGTTGTACACCGAGGTGTTTGCACAAGCAGGGAATTATTACTTCTTATATCATATAGATCATAGAAAGGGTTTAAACAAACCAATGGAAAGGGAGAAGTGTCTATCAGATTTAATCAGAACAATGGAAAGAAAAATGTGTTTAAACACATAATTCAGGGGTATATCCTTCCCAAGGACAAGCAGAGCATGATATCCATGACAGGATATAACGTAGAAAACCATTTAGGTTAGGGGAGAGGAAGTTCATGACATTACCCAAACAACGGTGTTTGGATAATTGAGCAAGAAACATTTAGCATTGCGCTTCCAATGTTCTTATTGAAGATCAGAGTACCACAGACAAGCTTCAGATAGCATTGACATGGTCTTCAAGCAAAGGTCAGACTACGGATACATGAAGGATCCATCAAGATCAACTTGTAGAATAATTCTTACAATTTCTCATTGAAGAATGGCTAACCTTGCTAAAAAGAAACTATAACAATAGGTCCTCCGGCCAGGTGTGCTAGGCATGACATCACCTTATTGGGTTATAGAAAGACCAATGCTATGACTCTTGGAAAATGTTCCAACCATCATATCTGACCGAGTTTCAGATCTGATTGGTGTCAGGATACCTCAGACTCAGGATGCCCGAGAAGAAAAGATGCAACACAAATTAACACAAGGACATCTTAAGATTTTCGGGAAATGAACCATGGAAGCAACTTCCGAAAGAGGATGAGGAAGTGGCTGACGAACTCAGCGATAATTCAACGAGGTATCCAAAAAGATGCATCTCCTCAATTATGTGGATAAGGAGATAGCATTTGTCAGATCAAATGATATAATGAAGCATGCTCGAGGAAAACATACACAATTAAACATTGGTTGAAAGGTGCGCCCGAAGTATGAGTTGGGCTGCACGACCAATGTCAGAATGGTTATTCAATAATCAATAGTCTAAGAATGAACGGTCGACCATTAACTTCAAAGCAATAGGGTTGCTAGAAGGGCAGAATCCAAACAGCACCGTTCACTTGTTGGTACACCGGTTGGAATCAACACGAGGACCAAGAAAGAATGGTGATGGTGAGAAGTATCACAGTACCAAGAATTCCTTAAGAGGTGGAGCAGTCCTCACAACATCCTTGATATTAAAAGATGGTAATACTCCAAGGTAAAGAAGAACAAATGCTAGATAGCAGGGATATCAAGGTATAACACAAAACACGAACAAGTTTGTGTTGAACGGAAGGCAATAAAGTGGTCAAAGATAACACAAATCATCGGGGGCAAGGATGGTATTTCTCATCATGAACTCAATTGATATCCTGGAAGAGCTCATAAGGTTGATGATGATCACGACACATTTGTCGAGAGATTTCATGAAGATGTAATCAATCAGCGACGACATCAAGTCAAAGGAATGATGAAGCGGAAGGTTAATGGAACCATGGGTAGGACACAAACTTGAAATCAAGCTTGTTGTTCAAGGCGAACTGATATGATGAGGAAGATCGACGTAAGCTTAGCTCATCACCGAAAGTTGTGCTCCGCGATTAAGGACCAGGTAGCACAGTTAAAAAGTTGCACGATAATGATATAGCTGATCAGGCTAGTAATGACTTGAAGGATTAATAAACTCATAATCAACGAAGATTATTTAGAGTTATTTAATCGGAGTGCGGAATTGGTTCACTTACCAGTGTTCTCGGTTGATGACAACCCAGAACCCAGGAAAATTGGAATGGTGACAAATAACAGTTGATGAATAACCCATAAGAAGTTATGCAGTTCCATGATATTCTCAAGATACCAGAGTGTAATACTCGAAGCAGATCAGTAGAGGTTAGACTGGGGTATTGCTTTGCAGAAGACAAGTGCTTAAACTTGCATGAGAAATGGTATTTAAAGTAGAACATGGCCGGAACCACGATTGGAAAAGGCCAGATCCCAGATATAAGATGAATTTATACCAAGGGAATAATTAATTTAAGAGAAGCTTTAATGATAAGATCTGCATCGTGTCCATGGGCATGAACGCAAAGTTCAAGGTCGACTCCCACTTCTTCAATGCCTAACCTTTCATTCACTTCTCGTCTTCGAAGTTGTATGCCAGAAAATTATCTGGTAAAATACCAGAAGTGTATTACTTGTGAAAACTTTCAGGTTCACCCGACTTTAGGGAAGGTATAGGTTAAACCCATCGGGTTATCTTGGGAACATATACCACAAGCTTCAATAGTAATTAACACAAGCTCGATAGTAGAGCATGGTTGACAAAAGTAGAGGATAGGATTTACCAACAGCATTATATATCAGGGAAAGAACTTCTCGAGGTTTTAGTATATGAAGGACACTGTCAGATGATATTTCATCAAAGGATCTGACGGTCCATAATAGAGCTGATGTGAGTATCGGCACATAACAGAGGAAGAAAACAATGCAAGGACATTGGATTATAGAAACAACTGACTAATTCAAAGCTCAATTGCAAAGGAATTATGATTTCCAAATGAAGGGATCAGGAGCAAACGCTTTGATTAAGGATGGATAAGTTGAGTAGGCTTAGGGGTGCAATCGATGGCAATTTGATTGGTCGAGATCCAGCTCATGTATGTAAAATGACGTCTGAGCCGGAAGGATGAATTCTAGGATCTGATGGAGGATTGCGAGCATTCACAACATATTGAATCAATGGACTCAAAATGATAATGACAAAGGATGTCAATAAGATTACCAGACTTATGGGATTAATCATAATTCTAGCAAGCAAGAATTTCAAGAGCATTAGGATGTCGAGGATTTTCAGAAGAACGAATGGTATTTCGAAGACTTTTGTGAAATACATTAATCAACTGGGGATGAGCGGATACTCGATAGGTGCAAGAAATTATCCGTAGGCGTATTCATGTGGCAAGAAACTGCAAGGCAGTAGGCACAAAGTATTCTCGGAACAATAAAGAGAATGTCGGGGTATCTTGCAATAACAAGATCAACGGGGAATGATTGTAAGAATGGCAAGTGTACGTGGTTATCCATAGGGGTTTATTGTTGAAGGGAATTGCAATAGCGATGTCACAAAGTCTGGAGAGAACATCAGAGGGTATCTTCGAGGTCTACTAATGAATCAAGCCATCATCTGGAATGAAGGGGTTCTCCGGGAGGAAGTAGTTACGAGAACCTAGAGTCAGAGTTAGTAAAAATGATTTAACCCAAATAGAACAGAGATGAGAGTCCCAGAGTATAGATGAGGAATAAAAGATCCTAATACCACCCAATGGCGACGTGGGCCAGTAAGCCGCACAGCCATGTTAGTAAAAATTTATAATGACTAGACTCAACTTCGGCCAAGGAGTTTGGAGGGGGATTCCTACAGGCAGTCGGCTCTGATACCAACTTGTGACGCTCGATTCAATCATACACTAATCATACACGCAAACGTATGCGATCAAGATCGAGGACTCACGGAAGATATCACAAGACAACTCTAAAAATAAAATAAGTCATACAAGCATCATAATACAAGCCGAGGGCCTCGAGGGCTCGAATACAAATGCTCGATCATAGGCGAGTCGTGGAAGCAACAATATCTCGAGTACGGAGATAAGTTAAACAAGTTGCCTTAAGAAGGCTAGCACAAACCGGGATACAGATCGAAGAGGCGCATGCCTCCTGCCTGGGATCCTCCTAAACTACTCATGGTCGTCGTCAGCGGCCTGCACGTAGTAGTAGGCACCTCCGGTGTAGTAGGAGTCATCGTCGATGGTGGCGTCTGGCTCCTGGGCTCCAGCATCTGGTTGCGACAACCAAGAAGAAAGGAAAGGGGGGAAAGGGGGAGAAAAGCAACCGTGAGTACTCATCCAAAGTACTCGCAAGCAAGGATCTACACTACATATGCATGGGTATCTGTGTAAAGGGACAATATCGATGGACTGAACTACAGAAAGCCAGAATAAGAGGGGGATAGCTAGTCCTGTCGAAGACTACGCTTTTGGCAGCCTCCATCTTGCAGCATGTAGAAGAGAGTAGATGGTAAGTTCACCAAGTAGCATCGCATAGCATAATCCTACCCGGCGATCCTCTCCGCGTCGCCCTGTTAGAGAGTGATCACCGGGTTGTATTTGGCACTTGGAAGGGTGTGTTTTATTAAGTATCCGGTTCTAGTTTTCATAAGGTCAAGGTACAACTCCAAGTCGTCATGTTACCGAAGATAACGGCTATTCGAATAGATAAACTTCCCTACAGGGGTGCACCACATTACCCAACACGCTCGATCCCATTTGGCCGGACACACTTTCCTGGGTCATGCCCGGCCTCGGAAGATCAACACGTCGCAGCCCTACCTAGGCACAACAGAGGGGTCAGCACGCCGGTCTAAATCCAATGGCACAGGGGTCTGGGCCCATCGCCCATTGCACACTTGCATGTTGCGAGGGATGTCGGAAGATGCGTTACGTGGTCCAATCCAGCGCATGCCGCTCAGTCGCTGATGTCACGAAGGCTTCGGCTGATACCACGACGTCGAGTGCCCATAACTGTTCCTGCGTAGCTGGTTAGTGCGTATAGGCCAGTGGCCAAAATTAGATCAAATACCAAGATCTTGTTAAGAGTGTTAAGTATCCACGAACGCCGACCAGGGCCAGGCCCACCTCTCTCCTAGGTGGTCTCAATCTGCCATGTTGCTCCGCCACAAAGTAACAGTCGGGGGCCGTCGGGAACCCAGGCCCACCTCTACCGGGATGGAGCCACCTGTCCTTTCAGCCCCCATCTCCGAACAGTATCACATGTAATGTAATAGTGTAAAGTATATAGTATATGCCCGTGATCACCTCCGAAGTGATCACAGCCCAAGAGTATAGCATGGCGACGGACAAGAATGTAGGGCCACCGATGGAACACTAGCATCCTATACTAAGCGAGAGGATAGCGGTAAAGCTAACAACGATGAGTAGCAAGGACAGGCTATGCAGCAGATAGGATTAAGCGAAAGCAGTAACATGCTACACTAATCTAATGCAAGAAGTATAGAGAAGAGTAGGCGATATCCGGTGATCAAAGGGGCTTGCCGGTTGCTCGCAAGAGAGAGGGGTCGTCAACTCCGTAGTCGTCGGGTAGTAGCAAGCGTCGGTCTCGGTGTCTAGCGGAAGAATAGGGGGAAGAAACAATGAATACAATGCAAACAGATGCATGATGATGCATGACAAAGCAAAGCGTGATGCTAGGCGTGCCCTAACGCGGTATGAGGTGATATCGGTGAAGGGGGGAAACATCCGGGAAAGTATCCCCGGTGTTTCGCGTTTCCGGACAGATGAACCGGAGGGGGAAAGCTGTGAGTTCGATAGGTTAGGGAGGTGTGGCGGACGAACGGGCTGCGTATCCGGATTTGTCTCATCGTTCTGAGCAACTTTCATGTACAAAGTATTTTCATCCGAGTTACGGATTATTTTCTATGATTTTCCAAAGTTTTAATTCATTTCCTAGAATTACTGAAATTGTCTAAATCGAATTGAAGGCAAAATGTGCATTTGTTACTTAGTGTTACACTAGCCTATTTGTATGACAGTGGGACCCGAGGGGCTGGTCAACCATTTTACTTTGACTGGTAAAAAGGTGAGGTATGGCCCACATGTCATAGGCATCTAAATTAAATTAGTGTCTAGATTAGAATGGGGCCACATGCCATAGGCTATTAGGCTAATCTAGCACTAAACTGATACTAACTAAACAGCAGAATTAATCCTAGGACTAATCTAGCTAATTAAATTAGACCTAACTAGTTTGGACCGGCCGCACACACGTGCACTCACACAGCACACTCACACAATGCTAGAGGTTGAATCTGTTTTCTGTTAAGAGAAGATAGCATTTTATGATTTTCATAGGACTTAAACCATGCATCGAATGAATTTGGTCCAGTGGGATAAAATGGAGTTTGTCAAGTATACTACCTTCACATAATATTTTTGCTCCTGTTAGTAGTTGTTTAGTGGCTGTTTAGGGGCAGTCCAGGGGGTTACTCAATGTAATATTGGTAAAGCTAGTTGCATCTCTGATGAGTTAGCAGCAGCAGCATCTGACAAGCGGGTGGCTGGACAAGGGTGCGGGGCTGCGCGGGAGCAACGGGCGGCGTGGGGGCGGTGACCACATGCGCGGGCTGATGCGCAGAGGTGCGGCCAAGACGAGCTGCAGGCGGCAGCGCGGCAGTAGCAGGAGAGCTAGCAGCGGACGGAGCCGGCCATGAGGTGGCTGGATCTTGCGGGCGCGCGCGTGGGAGCTCGGGTGAGCGGGTGGAGCGTGGAGGTGACCGGAGCTCGACCGAGCTCGGGGTCGTGGCTGTGGGACACGGCACAGGGGTTCGACGACACGAACGGCATCGCCGCGAGGTCCTGAGCACGCCCACGTGCTTGGCCGGCCAGAGGAGGCGGCGGCGGGAGTGCAACAAGCTGCGGCGAACTACGGTGGCGATAGTAGGAGACGGAGGGACGAGTTCAGGGGAGGGGGGAAATGTAGCGGCGCTCACATCGGTGACGGGGAGCCGCTCGTTGAAGCCGGAGGGGGTCGGGGCGGAGCTAATCGGCGGGAAGGACGACGGCGCGTGGTGGCCGGAGAGATGGCGTCGGCTACGCAGCTCCCCTCCTTGCTCCCATGCCCTGAACGGAGGAAGGTGACCGTGGTGGACCTCGTGGACGTAATCCCAAGCGACGGCGACGACGGTGGTGACGGGCGACGACCGCGGCGTCTTCGGGTGCGAGCGGCGCGCCAGATCTGGCAGAGAGAGCGAGGGGCGCGTGAGGGAGGGAAAGGGGACTAGGGTTCCACGAGGGAGAGAGGGGGGCGCCGGGTTGGTCTTATCCCCGTGGCGAGGCCGGCGAGGTGGTCGGGGTCGACCTCGCCCCTGTAGCGACACGGAGCAGAGGAATAGGAAGGGAGGGAGCGACCGGTGGGAGGGGTTAGGTGGGCTTGCTGGGCCGGCTTGGATGGTCTCAGGCCCATGGGGGCAGGGGGCTTTGTTCTTTTTACTTAACTTCATTTGTTTTGTCTTACTTTTTAAAAACTTTGCCGTTTTCTATCAGTTTCATTTTATATTTTAGTTTTATAAAATAGTTAATTAGCCCCTAAATTAGCATTAGCAATTATGCCACTGCCACAATTATCTTAGGTCCAAGATAAAATAGTTTAACAATTTAATATTTATAAAAGGCATTTAATTAATGTCTTAGCTACTGTTTTAATTATTCAAGGGCATTAAACCACTTTATAAAAATGTTGGTTCACCTCCATAATTAGTTATGGAATATTTTCAACACTTTGAACATTTTAGGTTTGACATTTGAAAACTTTATTTGTTTGACTTGAATTTAAATTTGAATTTGAACGGGGTTTGAATCAACGCGAGTTTATCAACAGTAATCGTGGTGACATGGCACCATTAGCAGAGGTTTACTGTAGCTTGATTATCCGGGCATCACAGAGAGACACAGAGTTGTTTGAAAATATGAAAACAAGTGTGGACATCTTTTTGCAAAACTGCAGCAGTTTGCTTTGTATGCGTCAGATCTAGATCCGACGGCTATTGATGAAAGATGGCAGGCACACCATCATTACCAACTCAGGTTTTTATATGAGTAGAGAAATGTGATCCAGAGGACTTGGAGTGGACGTCAAGCAACCAACGAGGAGGCCACGAGGCAGGGGGCGCGCCTACCCCCCTGGGCACGCCCTCCACCCTCGTGTGCCCCTTGTGGCTCCACCGACCTACTTCTTCCTCCTATATATACCTACATACCCCCAAACCATCGAGGAGCACCACGAAAACCTAATTCCACCGCCACAACCTTCTGTACCCGTGAGATCCCATCTTGGGGCCTTTTCCGGCGTCCTACCGAAGGGGGCATTGATCACGGAGGGCTTCTACATCAACACCATAGCCTCTCCAATGATGTGTGAGTAGTTTAGGTCAGACCTTCGGGTCCATAGTTATTAGCTAGATGGCTTCTTCTCTCTCTTTGGATCTCAATACAAAGTTCTCCTCGATTCTCTTGGAGATCTATTCGATGTAATCTTGTTTTGCGGTGTGTTTGTCCAGATCCGATGAATGTGGTTTTATGATCAAGATTATCTATGAACAATATCTGAATCTTCTCTGAATTCTTTTATGTATGATTGGTTATCTTTGCAAGTCTCTGCGAATTATCAGTTTGGTTTGGCCTACTAGATTGATCTTTTTTGCAAT
The DNA here is from genome assembly GCA_021605205.1 of Aegilops longissima. NCBI lineage: Eukaryota > Viridiplantae > Streptophyta > Magnoliopsida > Poales > Poaceae > Aegilops > Aegilops longissima. Next base: position 514,385,877 of record CM038680.1, read on the forward strand.
GGGAGAAGTGCTTAGCTCTGGGTTCAATCTTGTGGTGCTCGATCCCGAGTGATGATGGGGAAACGACACGTATTGTATTGTTGCCATCGAGGATAAAAAGATGGGGTTTATATCATATTGCATGAGTTTATCCTCTACATCATGTCATCTTGCTTAAAGTGTTACTCCGTTCTTATGAACTTAATACTCTAGATGCATTTGGATAGCGGTCGATGTGTGGAGTAATAGTAGTAGATGCAGGTGAGTCGGTCTACTTGTCACGGACGTGATGCCTATATACATGATCATACCTAGATATTCTCATAACTATGCTCAATTCTATCAATTGCTCGACAGTAATTTTTTCACCCACCGTAATACTTATGCTATCTTGAGAGAAGCCACTAGTGAAACCTATGGCCCCCGGGTCTATTTTCCATCATATTAATCTTCCGTCAACAAGCTATTTCTTTCGCCATCTATTTTGCTTTCTTTACTTTTAATCTTTATCATAAAAATACCAAAAATATTATCTTATCATCTCTATCAGATCTCACTTTTGCAAGTGGCTGTGAAGGGATTGACAACCCCTTTATTGCGTTGGTTGCAAGGTTCTTATTTGTTTGTGTAGGTGCAAGGGACTTGAGCGTGGCCTCCTACTGGATTGATACCTTGGTTCTCAAAAACTAAGGGAAATCCTTACGCTACTTTGCTGCATCGCCCTTTCCTCTTCAAGGGAAAACCAACGAAGTGCTCAAGAGGTAGCAAGAAGGATTTCTGGCGCCGTTGCCGGGGAGGCTTACACCAAGTCAAGTCAAGATTTGATCTCCCGTGAACGAGCCATTTCTGGCGCCGTTGCCGGGGAGTCTACGCACAAGTCAACATACCAAGTACCCATCACAAACTCTTATCCCACGCACTACATTATTTGCCATTTGCCTCTCGTTTTCCTCTCCCCCACTTCACCCTTGCCCTTTTATTCGCCCTCTCTTTTCGCTCGCTTTTCTTTCGCCATGTCTAAATCTGGGGATGTTATCGTTAATCAAGGCAATAATAATAACATTGGAAACTTTCATGCTTTCGATGATCCTCTTGAGGAACCTACTATCTTGCATACTAAAAAGTTTCGAGTTGGTAATGGTAATATTATTGGGAAAGGAGTTATTCAAGATTTCTTTACTTGTGCCGGTGCTCTGCCCATCATGGGTGGCTCTATTCTTCATAGATCTAGTAGCCTTGTGGATGCAATATCTTTGCTCGTAGTTGAACTTGAAAGGCAATTTCTTCATATGCATCCTTGCATACAAAGAATTTTCCTAGAATTTTCTAATATTGAGCACTCTTCTGTTAAGCGTGCCGCTACTATATTTTTGGCTCATGAGTTCAGATTCATAATGAAAGAGGCTAAAGAAATTTTTGCGCATTATAGGGTGGATGCTAGTCGTCCTCCCATAGAAGCTATCCTTTTTAACCAAGAAGACATAATGCGTTTACAATATTTGGATCATGTTGCTTATAACGAAAATCTTAGAAAAAAGGTTCCAGCCAATCTTCTAATTGATAGAATTTCTGAACTTAATGATGATTTTGCCATTTTCAGAATAATGGGTTAGGTTTCTCTCCTGAACAAAGGCTTGTGACTTTTTGCCAAAAAGAATGCTTGTAATGATGAATTGGTTGTGCAATATAAGGGGCCAAAGGAGGAACCCATACCTCCCGAGATTGATCTTGGGGACTTTTGTCCCATTAAATTTAGCCCTTTTGATTATTTTTTTCTTGCCTCAAAGGAAACTTGCTGCTGAACGTAGAGAATACGAAAGGAGTTTTCATGATTTACCTTACCATTATTATGGCAATACCTAGATCTATCCTCGCTTTTATGCCTAGCTAGGGGCGTTAAACGACATCGCTTGTTGGGAGGCAACCCAATTTTATTTTAGTTTTTTGCTTTTTGGTTCTGTTTAGGAATAAATAATCCATCTACCTTCTGTTTAGATGCGGTTTTGTGTTTTAATTAGTGTTTGTGCCAAGTTAAACCTATAGGATATTCTTGGATGATAGTTATTTGATCTTGCTGATAATTCCAGAAACTTTCTGTTCACGAAAACAATTGTTAAAAATTACCAAAACGTGATAAAATACTGATTCCAACTGCAGTATATCAATAAACAAATTGTCTAGGTCGTCCTATTTTGGTAGAAGTTTTAGAGTTCCAGAAGTTTGCGTTAGTTACAGATTACTTCAGACTGTTCTGTTTTTGACAGATTCTGTTTTTCGCGTGTTGTTTGCTTATTTTAATGAATCTATGGCTAGTAATGGAGTTTATGAACCATAGAAAAGTTGGAATACAGTAGGTTTAATACCAATATAAATAAAGAATGAGTTCATTACAGTACCTTGAAGTGTTGTTTTCTTTTCTTTCACTAACGGAGCTCATGAGACTTTCTGTTAAGTTTTGTGTTGTGAAGTTTTCAAGTTTTGGGTAAAGATTTGATGGATTATGGATCAAGGATTGGCAAGAGCCTAAGCTTGGGGATGCCAAGGCACCCCAAGGTAAAGTTCAAGGATAACCAAAAGCTTAAGCGTGGGGATGCCCCGGAAGGCATCCCCTCTTTCGTCTTCGTCTATCGGTAACTTTACTTGGAGCTATATTTTTATTCACCACATAATATGTGTTTTGCTTGGAGCGTCTTGTATGATTTGAGTCTTTGATTTTTAGTTTGTCACAACCCTCCTCTCTGTACACACCTTTTGAGAGAGACACACGTGATTCGGAATTTGTTAGAATACTCTATGTGCTTCACTTATATCTTTTGAGCTATATAGTTTTTGCTCTAGTGCTTCACTTATATCTTTTAGAGCACGGCAGTGGTTGTATTTTATAGAAATTATTGATCTCTCATACTTCACTTATATTATCTGGAGAGTCCTAAACAGCATGGTAATTTGCTTTAATTGTGAAATTAATCTTCCATATTGAGTTTATTGAATATCATGAGAAGTTTGATACTTGATAAGTGTTTTGAGATATAAAGGTGGTAATATTAGAGTGTGCTAGTTGAGTAATTGTGAAATTGAGAAATACTTGTGTTAAAATTGGCAAGTCCCGTAGCATGCACGTATGGTAAAAGTTGTGTGACAATTTTGACACATAAGGTGTTCTTTTATTGATTTCCTTATGAGTGGCGGTCGGGGACGAGCGATGGTCTTTTCCTACCAATCTATCCCTCTAGGGGCATGCGTAGTAGTACTTTGCTTCGAGGGCTAATAAACTTCTGCAATAAGTATATGAGTTCTTTATGACTAATGTGAGTCCATGGATTATATGCACTCTCAACCTTCCACAATTTTCTAGCCTCTACGATACCGCGCATTGCCCTTTCTCACCTTGAGAGTTGGTGCAAACTTCACCGGTGCATACAAACCCCGTGATATGATACGCTCTATCACACATAAACCTCCTTATATCTTCCTCAAAACAGCCACCGTACCTACCTATCATGGCATTTTCATAGCCATTCCGAGATATATTGCCATGCAACTTTTCACCGTTCCGTTTATTATGACACGCTTCGTCATTCCCATATTGCTTTGCATGATCATGTAGTTGACATCGTATTTGTGGCAAAGCCACCATTCATAATTTTTCATACATGTCACTCTTGATTCATTGCATATCCCGGTACACCGCCGGAGGCATTCACATAGAGTCATATTTTGTTCTAAGTATTGAGTTGTAATTCTTGAGTTGTAAGTAATAAAAGTGTGATGATCATCATTATTAGAGCATTGTCCCATGTGAAGAAAGGATGATGGAGACTATGATTCCCCCACAAGTAGGGATGAGATTCCAGACTAAATAAAAAAAGAGGCCAAAGAAAAAAAAAGGCCCAAAAAAAGGAAAAAAAAGAGAAAAAAATGAGAGAAAAAGATAGAAGGGACAATGTTACTATCCTTTTTCCACACTCGTGCTTCAAAGTAGCACCATGATCTTCATGATAGAGAGTCTCCTATGTTGTCACTTTCATATACTAGTGGGAATTTTTCATTATAGAACTTGGCTTGTATATTCCAATGATGGGCTTCCTCAAAATGCCCTAGGTCTTCGTGAGCAAGCAAGTTGGATGCACACCCACATAGTTTCTTTTGTTGAGCTTTCATATATTTATAGCTCTAGTGCATCCGTTGCATGGCAATCCTACTCCTCTCATTGACATCAATTGATGGGCATCCCCATAGCCTATTGATTTGCCTCATCAATGTGAGACTTTCTACCTTTTTGTCTTCTCTCATAACCCCCATCATTATACTTTACTCCACCCATAGTGCAATATCCATGGCTTGCGCTCATGTATTGCGTAAGGGTTGAAAAGGATGAAGCGCATTAAAAAGTATGAACCAAATGCTCGGCTTGTCATCAGGGTTATGCATGATGAGAAAGTTTGTGTGACGATATTGAAACATGGCCTAACTATATGATTTTGTAGGGATAAGCTTTATTTGGCTATGTTATTTTGATAAGACATAATTGCTTGGTTAGCATGTTTGAAGTATTATTGTTTTTATGTCAACATTAAAATTTTATCTTGAATCTTTCGGATCTAAATACTCATGCCACAATAAAAAGAATTACATTGAAAATTATGCTAAGAAGCATTCCACATCAAAAATTCTGTTTTTATCATTTACCTACTCGAGGACGAGCAGGAATTAAGCTTGGGGATGCGTGATACGTCTCCAACGTATCTATAATTTTTTATTGTTCCACGCTATTATATATTCTGTTTTGGATGTTTAATGGGCCTATTTATACACTTTTATATTATTTTTGGGACTAACCTATTAATCGGAGGCCCAGCCCAAATTGCTGTTTTTTTGCCTATTTCAGTGTTTCGCAGAAAAAAGATATCAAATGGAGTCCAAACGGAATGAAACCCTCGGGAGCGTGATTTTTGGAACAAATGTGATCCAGAGGATTTGGAGTGGACGTCAAGCAACCAACGAGGAGTCCACGAGGCAGGGGCGCGCCTACCCTCTAGGCACGCCCTCCACCCTCGTGGGCCCCTCGTGGCTCCACCGACCTACTTCTTCCTCCTATATATACCTGCGTACCCCCAAACCATTGAGGAGCACCACGAAAACCTAATTCCACTGCTGCAACCTTCTGTACCCGTGAGATCCCATCTTGGGGCCTTTTTCGGCGTCCTGCCGAAGGGGGCATTGATCACGCAGGGCTTTGCTACCTCTTGAGCACTCCGTTGGATTTCCTTGAAGAGGAAAGGGTGATGCAGCAAAGTAGCGTAAGTATTTCCCTCAGTTTTTGAGAACCAAGGTATCAATCCATTAGGAGGCTACGCATGAGTCCTCCTACTTTTGCACAATACAAATAACTCCTCGCAACCAACGCGATAAGGGGTTGTTAATCCCTTCACGGTCACTTACGAGAGTGATATCTGATAGATATGATAGGATAATATTTTTTTTATTTTTGTGATAAAGATGCAAAGTAAAATAAAAGCAAAAATAAAAAGCAAAGGAAATAACTAAGTATAGGAAGATTAATATGATGAAGATAGACTTGGGGGCCATAGGTTTCACTAGTGGCTTCTCTCAAGAGCATAAGTATTTTACGGTGGGTGAACGAATTACTATTGAGCAATTGACAGAATTGAGCATAGTTATGAGAATATCTAGGTATGATCATGTATATAGGCATCACGTCCGAGACAAGTAGACCGACTCCTGCCTGCATCTACTACTATTACTCCACTCATCGACCTCTATCCAGCATGCATCTAGAGTATTAAGTTCAAGAAAACAGAGTAACGCCTTAAGCAAGATGACATGATGTAGAGGGATAAATTCATGCAATATGATAAAAATCCCATCTTGTTATCCTCGATGGCAACAATACAATACGTGCCTTGCTGCCCCTGCTTTCACTAGGAAAGGACACTGCAAAATTGAACCCAAAGCTAAGCACTTCTCCCATTGAAATAAAAACCAGTCTAGTAGGCCAAACCAAACTGCAAATTCAAAGAGACTTGCAAAGATAGCCAATCATACATAAAAGAATTTAGAGAAGATTCAAATATTGTTCATAGATAATCTTGATCATAAACCCACAATTCATCGATCTCAACAAACACACCGCAAAAAGAAGATTACATCGAATAGATCTCCACGAGAGAGGGGGAGTGTCGGCGTCAAAATCGGCGGATCTCGTGTAGGGGGTCCCGAACTGTGCGTCTAGGCGGATGGTAACAGGAGACAAAGGACACGATGTTTTTACCCAGGTTCGGGCCCTCTCGATGGAGGTAAAACCCCACTCCTGCTTGATTAATATTGATGATATGGGTAGTACAAGAGTAGATCTACCACGAGATCAGAGAGGCTAAACCCTAGAATCTAGCCTATGGTATGATTGTTGTTCGTCCTACGGACTAAAACCCTCCGGTTTATATAGGCACGGAAGAGGGTTAGGGTTACACAGAGTCGGTTACAATGGTAGGAGATCTACATATCCGTATCGCCAAGCTTGCCTTCCGTGCTAAGGAAAGTCCCATCCGGACACGAGACGAAGTCTTCAATCTTGTATCTTCATAGTCTAGGAGTCCGGTCAAAGGTTATAGTCCGGCCATCCGGACACCCCCTAATCCAGGACTCCCTCAGGGAGAACATTGTATTGAGATCCAAAAAGAGAGAAGAAGCCATCTAGCTACTAACTATGGACCCGAAGGTCTGAGGTAAACTACTCACACTTCATTGGAGAGGCTATGGTGTTGATGTAGAAGCCCTCCGTGATGGGTTCATCCTCCGGCGGAGCTCCGGAGCAGGCCCCAAGATGGGATCTCGTGGGTACAGAAGGTTGCGGCGGTGGAATTAGGTTTTTGGCTCCATATCTGATCGTTTGGGGGTACGTAGGTATATATAGGAGGAGGAGTACGTCGGTGGAGCAACAGGGGGCCCACGAGGCTGGAGGGCGCGCCCCCCTACCTCGTGCCTTCCTCTTTCGTTTCTTGACGTAGGGTCCAAGGCTCCTGGATCATGTTCGGTGAGAAAATCACGTTCCCGAAGGTTTCATTCCGTTTGGACTCTGTTTGAAATTCCGTTTCTTCGAAACTCTGAAATAGGCAAAAAACAGCAATTCTGGGATGGGCCTCCGGTTAATAGGTTAGTCCCAAAAATAATATAAAAGTGGATAATAAATCCCAATAATGTCCAAAACAGTAGATAATATAGCATGGAGCAATAAAAAATTATAGATACGTTGGAGACGTATCAAGCATCCCCAAGCTTAATTCCTGCTCGTCCTCGAGGAGGTAAATGATAAAAAAGATAATTTTTGATGCGGAGTGCTACTTGGCATAATTTCAATGTAATTCTTCTTAATTGTGGCATGAATATTCAGATCCGAAAAATTCAAGACAAAAGTTTATATTGACATAAAAATGATAATACTTCAAGCATACTAACTAAGCAATTATGTCTTCTCAAAATAACATGGCCAAAGAAAATTCATCCCTACAAAATCATATAGTTTAGTCATGCTCCATTTTCGTCACACAAGAATGCTCTCATCATGCACAACCCCGATGACAAGCCAAGCAATTGTTTCATACTTTAGTAATATCAAACCTATAAACTTTCACGCAATATATGATCGCGAGACATGGACATAGCACTATGGGTGGAATAGAATATGATGATGGGGGTTATGTGGAGAAGACAAAAAAGGAGAAAGTCTCACACCAACGAGGCTAATCAATGAGCTATGGAGATGCCCATCGATTGATGTTGATGCAAGGAGTAGGGATTGCCATGCAACGGATGCACTAGAGCTATGAATGTATGAAAGCTCAACAAAAGAAACTAAGTGGGTGTGCATCCAACATGCTGGCTCACGAAGACCTAGGGCACTTGAGGAGGCCCATTGTTGGAATATACAAGCCAAGTTCTATAATGAAAAAATCCCACTAGTATATGGAAGTGATAACTCAAGAGACTCTCTATATGAAGAACATGGTGCTACTTTGAAGCACAAGTGTGGAAAAAGGATAGTAGCATTGCCCCTTTTTATTTCTTTTTTGGGGGCCTTCTTTTTTGGGGGGACAATGCTCTATTAAATGATGATCGTCACACTTCTATTTATTTACAACTCAATGATTACAACTCGATACTAGAACAAAGTATGACTCTATATGAATGCCTCCTGATGTAATAGGGATATGCAATGAACCAAGTGTGACATGTATGAAAGAATTATGAACGGTGGCTTTGCCACAAATACTATGTCAACTACATGATCATGCTAGCAATATGACAATGATGAATGTGTCATGATGAACGAAATGGTGGAAAGTTGCATGTCAATATATCTCGGAATGGCTATGGAAATGCCATAATAGGTATGGTGGCTGTTTTGAGGAAGATATAAGGAGGTTTATGTGTGAAAGAGCATATCATATCACGGGGTTTGGATGCACCGGCGAAGTTTGCACCAACTCTCAATGTGAGAAAGGGCAATGCAGTGCATCAAGAGGCTAGCAATGATGGAAGGGTGAGAGTGCGTATAATCCATGGACTCAACATTAGTCATAAAGAACTCACATACTTCTTGCAAAAATCTACAAGTCATAAAAAACCAAGCAGTATGCGCATGCTCCTAGGGGGATATATTGGTAGGAAAAGACCATCGCTCGTCCCCGACCGCCACTCATAAGGAGGACAATCAAAGAACACCTCATGTTTCAATTTTGTTACATAAAGTTTACCATACGTGCATGCTACGGGACTTGCAAACTTCAACACAAGCATTTCTCAAATTCACAACTACTCAACTAGCACGACTTTGATATTATTACTCCCTATCTCAAAACAATCATCAAGCATCAAACTTCTCTTAGTATTCAAAACACTCATAAGAATTTTTACAAATCATTTATGCTTAGCATATTAGGATTATTTAAGCAAATTACTATGCTATTTAAGACTCCCAAAATAATCTAAGTGAATCATGAGAGATCAATAGTTTCTATAAAACGAATCCACCACCGTGCTCTAAAAGATATAAGTGAAGCACTAGAGCAAAACTATATAACTCAAAAGATATAAGTGAAGCACAAAGAGTATTCTAATAATTTCCAAATCATGTATGGCTCTATCAAAAGGTGTGTACATCAATGATGATTGTGTCAAACTAAAAAGCAAAGACTCAAATGATACAAGACGCTCCAAGCAAAACACATATCATGTGGTGAATAAAAATATAGCTCCAAGTAAAGTTACCGATGGAAGTAGACGAAAGAGGGGATGCCTTCCGGGGCATCCCCAAGCTTTGGATTTTAGGCGTCCTTATATTATCTTGGAGGTGCCATGGGCATCCCCAAGCTTAGGCTCTTGCCACTCATTGTTCCATAATCCATCAAAAATCTTTCACCCAAAACTTGAAAACTTCACAACACAAAACTCATCAGAAATCTCGTGAGCTCCGTTAGCGAAAGAAAACAAAAGACCACTTCAAGGTACTGTAATGAACTCATTCTTTATTTATATTGGTGCTAAACCTACTGTATTCCAACTTATCTATGGTTTATAAACTATTTTACTAGCCATAGATTCATCAAAATAAGCAAACAACACACGAAAAACAGAATCTGTCAAAAACAGAACAGTTTGTAGTAATCTGTAACTAACGCAAACTTCTGGAACTCCAAAACATCATCCAAAATAGGAAGACCTAGGCAATTTGTTTATTGATCATAAGCAATTTGAATCACTATTTTATCACGTTCTGGTGATTTTTAACAATTGTTTTTGTGAACAGAAAGTTTCTGGAAATTACAGCAAGATCAAATAACTATCATCGAAGAAAATCCTATAGGTTTAACTTGGCACAAACACTAATTAAAACACAAAAACACATCTAAACAGAGGCTAGAACAAATATTTATTCCTAAACAGAAGCAAAAAGCAAAAAACTATAAATAAAATTGGGTTGCCTCCCAACAAGCGCTATCGTTTAACGCCCCTAGCTAGGCATTCATAATTTTAATGATGCTCTCATGAAAGACAAGAATTGAAGCACAAGGAGAGCATCATATAGCATGTGAAAAACACATCTAAGTCTAACATACTTCCTATGCATGGGCATCTTATAGGCAAACAAATTATCAAGGCAAGCAAAAACTAGCATATGCAAGGAAGAAGAAAGAGACGATAACGATCTCAACATAACGAGAGGTAATTTAGTAACATGAAAATTTCTACAACCATATTTTCCTCTCTCATAATAATTACATGTAGGATCATAAGCAAGTTCAACAAAATAGCTATCACATAAAATATTTTCAACACGATCCACATGCATGCAAAGTTGACACTCTTCCAAAATAGTGGGATTAACATTAACTAAAGTCATGACCTCTCCAAACCCACTTTTATCAAAAATACTGTAAGATTGAACATTCTCCAAATATGTGGGATCTAAAGTTGACACTCTTCCAAACCCACTTTCAATAATATTGCAAACACTATTATCAATCTCATAATCATCATGGGGATTAAATAAATTTTCAAGATCATAAGAAGAATCACCCCAATCATGATCATTGCAACAAGTAGTAGACATAGCAAAACTAGCATCCCCAAGCTTAGGGTTTTGCATATTATTAGCACAATTGACATCAAGATAATTTATAGTAAAATCATTGAAATCATGCTTTTCATCGAGGGAACTATCAAGCATGGGTGCAATAGCAACGATCTCATTTTTAACATAAGGAACTATAGCAAATTCGTCTTCATAAATATTGGCATCATGGCCACAAGAATAGCAAGCATCATGTTCATCAAGGGATATTTCAACAAAATCATCGGAATCATCATTATCTATAGATTCATGCATATCATTATTTTCTTCCAAAGCAATGGTCATTCTTTCAATAAATTCTTGGACATAGACATTATGAGCCAAGTTTTCATTGCAATATTTAAGTATGACGGAATTTTCAGATTTGTTGAGAGTAAAATCATACTTTTCAATCAAAGAAGCAACTTCATGAGCACCCTTAAAACCGACAAATTTTTCAATTTGTTTGATATCATAGTAGCTATAAATACCCTTTGCATAAGAAGATAAGATTTCATTATCATTGAACTCACATAGGCAGGGAAGGTGTTTTTAGGGTTCTTAGAGCAACAAGTAAAATCACACATTTCACAAAGATTCCAAGCATAGCATAGCAAACTATTTATATGATACCATAAGAGCTTCCCCTTTACAGATAAAGGATGACGCACAAAATGAGCATGCTCATCTAAAGATTTCCCATCAACTAGGCTAGTTGGGGTTTCAGCACGAGCGCATAAGGATCGAAGATGATCCAAGTAGAACACTTTAAGTGGATCCATATCAATAGATTTTCAGCAAGCAAAGATGCAAACATATAAAAGGCACAAGGAAACACAAACAAAGATACATACGGGAAGAAGGCAAACAAAAAAGAGAGGGCGAATAAAACGGCAAGGGTGAAGTGGGGGAGAGGAAAACGAGAGGCAAATGGCAAATAATGTAATGCGGGAGATAAGGGATTGTGATGGGTACTTGGTATGTTGACTTTTGCGTAGACTCCCCGGCAACGGCGCCAGAAATCTTCTCTGCTACCTCTTGAGCACTGCGTTGGATTTCCTTGAAGAGGAAAGGGTGATGCAGCAAAGTAGCGTAAGTATTTCCCTCAGTTTTTGAGAACCAAGGTATCAATCCAGTAGGAGGCTACGCGCGAGTCCCTCGCACCTGCACAATACAAATAACTCTGCAACCAACGCGATAAGGGGTTGTCAATCCCTTCACGGTCACTTACGAGAGTGAGATCTGATAGATATGATAGGATAATATTTTTGGTATTTTTGTGATAAAGATGCAAAGTAAAATAAAAGCAAAAATAAAAGGCAAAGGAAATAACTAAGTATAGGAAGATTAATATGATGAAGATAGACCCGGGGGCCATAGGTTTCACTAGTGGCTTCTCTCAAGAGCATAAGTATTTTACGGTGGGTGAGCAATTCTTGTTGAGCAATTGATGAATTGAGCATAGTTATGAGAATATCTAGGTATGATCATGTATATAGGCATCACGTCCGAGACAAGTAGACCGACTCCTGCCTGCATCTACTACTATTACTCCACTCATCGACCGCTATCCATCATGCATCTAGAGTATTAAGTTCAAAAGAATAGAGTAACGCCTTAAGTAAGATGACATGATGTAGAGGGATAAATTCATGCAATATGATAAAAACCCCATCTTGTTATCCTTGATGGCAACAATACAATACTTGCCTTGCTGCCCCTACTGTCATTGGGAAAGGACACCGCAAGATTGAACCCAAAGCTAAGCACTTCTCCCATTGCAAGAAAAACCAATCTAGTAGGCCAAACCAAACTGATAATTCGAAGAGACTTGCAAAGATAACCAATCATACATAAAAGAATTCAGACAAGATTCAAATATTATTCATAGATAATCTTGATCATAAACCCACAATTCATCGGTCTCAACAAACACACCGCAAAAAGAAGATTACATCGAAAAGATCTCCACGAGAGAGGGGGAGAACATTGTATTGAGATCCAAAAAGATAGAATAAGCCATCTAGCTGCTAACTATGGACCCAAAGGTCTGAGGTAAACTACTCACACTTCATTGGAGAGGCTATGGTGTTGATGTAGAAGCCCTCCGTGATGGGTTCCTCCTACGGCGGAGCTCCAGAGCAGGCCCCAAGATGGGATCTCGTGGGACGGAAGGTTTCCACGGTGGAATTAGGTTTTTGGCTCCGTATCTGATCGTTTGGGGGTACGTAGGTATATATAGGAGGAAGGAGTACGTCGGTGGAGCAACAGGGGGGCCACAAGGGTGGAGGGCGCGCCCTGGGGGGTGGGCGCGCACTGGGGGGTGGGCGGGCCCCCCTACCTCGTGCCTTCCTCTTTCATTTCTTGACGTAGGGTCCAAGTCTCCTGGATCATGTTCGGTGAGAAAATCACATTCCCGAAGGTTTCATTCCGTTTGGACTCCGTTGATATTCCGTTTCTTCGAAACTCTGAAATAGGCAAAAAAAAAGCAATTCTGGGCTGGGCCTCCTGTTAATAGGTTAGTCCCAAAAATAATATAAAAGTGGATAATAAGCCTAATAATGTCCAAAACAATAGATAATATAGCATGGAGCAATCAAAAATTATAGATACGTTGGAGACATATCAGGCTTCTGCATCAACACCATAGCCTCTCCGATGATGTGTGAGTAGTTTACCTCAGACCTTCGAGTCCATAGTTATTAGCTAGATGGCTTATTCTCTCTCTTTGGATCTCAATACAAAGTTCTCCTTGATTCTTATTTGTTTGTGTAGGTGCAAGGTTCTTATTTGTTTGTGTAGGTGTAAGGGACTTGAGCGTGGCCTCCTACTGGATTGATACATTGGTTCTCAAAAACTGAGGGAAATACTTACGCTACTTTGCTGCATCACCCTTTCCTCTTCAAGGGAAAACCAACGCAGTGCTCGAGAGGTAGCAGTGTTCCGAGGCCATATCTGCATATGCTAGGCTCGTCAAGTTTAACCCGAGTATTCTGCGTGTGCAAAACTGGCTTGCACCCGTTGTATGTTGATACGTCTCCGTCGTATCTATAATTTTTTATTGTTCCATGCCAATATACTATAACTTTTACATACTTTTGGCAACTTTTTATACTATTTTTGGGACTACATATTTATCCAGTGCCCAGTGCCAGTTCCTGTTTGTTGCATGTTTTTTGTTTCACGGAAAATCCATATCAAACGGAGTCCAAATGGGATAAAAACTGACAGAGATTTTTTTTGGAATATATGTGAATTTTGGGAAGTGGAATCAACGCGAGACGATGCCCGAGGGGCCCACGAGGGTGAGGGGCGCGCCCCAGGGGGTCAGGCACACCCTGGGCCCTTGTGGACACTCCGTAAGGCAGTTGGTGCCCTTCTTTCGCAGCAAGAAAGCTAATATCCGGATAAAAATCGTGTCCAAATTTCAGCCCAATCGGAGTTACAGATCTCCGGGAATATAAGAAACGGTGAAAGGGCAGAATCTAGAACACAGAAATAGAGAGAGACAGAGAGACAGATGCAATCTCGGAGGGGCTCTCGCCCCTCCCCCGCCATGGAGGCCATGGACCAGAGGGGAAACCCTTCTCCCATCTAGGGGGAAGGTCAAGGAAGAATAATAATAAGGGGGGCTCTCTCCCCCTCTCTCCCGGTGGCGCCAGAACGCCGCCGGGTCAATCATCGTCATCGCAATCTACACCAACACCTCCGCCATCTTCACCAACATGTTCATCACCTTCCCCCATCTATCTACAATGGTCCACTCTCCCGCAACCCGCTGTACCCTCTACTTGAACATGGTGTTTTATGCTTCATATTATTATCCAATGATGTGTTGCCATCCTATGATGTCTGAGTAGATTTTCGTTGTCCTATCGGTAATTGGTGAATTTCTATGATTGGTTTAATTTGCTTGGTTATGTTACTGTCCTTTGGTGCCCATCATATGAGCGCGCGCGTGGATCACACCATAGAGTTAGTTGTATGTTGATAGGACTATGTATTGGAGGGCAAGAGTGATGAAGCTTCAACCTAGCATAGAAATTGATGCATCTGGGATTGAAGGGGACCAATATAACTTAATGCTATGGTTGGGTTTTACCTTAATGAACGTTAGTAGTTGCAGATGCTTGCTAATAGTTCCAATCATAAGTGCATAGAATTCCAAGTCAGGGATGGCATGCTAGCAGTGGCCTCTCCCACATAAAACTTGCTATCGGTCTAGTAAAGTAGTCAATTGCTTAGGGACAATTTCGCAACTCCTACCACCACTTTTCCACACTCTCTATACTAACTTTATTGCTTCTTTATCTAAACAGCCCCTAGTTTTTATTTACGCGCTCTTTATTATCTTGCAAACCTATCCAACAACACCTACAAAGTACTTCTAGTTTCATACTTGTTCTAGGTAAAGCGAACGTTAAGCGTGCGTAGAGTTGTATCGGTGGTCGGATAGAACTTGAGGAATATTTGTTCTACCTTTAGCTCCTCATTGGGTTCGACACTCTTACTTATTGAAAGAGGCTACAATTGATCCCCTATACTTGTGGGTTATCAAGACCTTTTTCTGGCGCCGTTGCCGGGGAGTTATAGCGTGGGGTGAATATTCTCGTGTGTGCTTGTTTCCTTTATCGCTAAGTAGTTTTTATTTTCTGGTCTAAGTTGTTCTCTATCTTTAGTTATGGATATGGTGTTGGGGAACGTAGTAATTTCAAAAATTTTCCTACGATCACGCAGGACCATGGAGATGGCATAGCAACGAGAGGGAAGAGTGTCCGTCCACGTACCCTCGTAGACCGAAAGCGGAAGCGTTATAACAACGCGGTTGATGTAGTCGTACGTCTCCACGATCCGACCGATCCAAGCACCGAGCGTCACGGCACCTCCGAGTTACGCACACGTTCAGCTCGATGGCGATCCCGGACTCCGATCCAGCAAAGTGTCGGGGATGAGTTCCGTCAAGACGACGGCGTGGTGGACGGTGATGATGCTCCACCGGCGCAGGGCTTCGCCTAAGCTCATGACGATATGACTTCTCCGCGCAGGCTTCGCCTAAGCTCATGACGATATGACCGAAGTGGAATATGGTGGAAGGGGCACCGCACACGGCTAAGGAAAGATCCGTAGATCAACTTGTGTGTCTTGGGGTGCCCCTGCCCAGTATATAAAGGAGACAAGGGAAGGTGGCGGCCCTATAGGAGGCGCGCAAGGAGGAGTCCTACTCCCACCGGAGTAGGACTCCCCCTTCCTAGTTGGACTAGGTTTGGAGGAGGAGAAGGGGAAGGCGCGCCCCTTCATTGTCCTATTCGGACTTAGAGGGGGGGGGCGCAGCCACCTTGGGCTGCCCTTCCTCTTCTCCTATGGCCCATTAAGGCCCATTGACCTCCCGGGGGGTTCCGGTAACCTCCCGGTACTCCGGTAAAATTCCCAATTTCACCTGGAACATTTCCGATGTCCAAATGTAGGCTTCCAATATATCAATCTTTATGTCTCGACCATTTCGAGACTCCTCGTCATGTCCGTGATCACATCCGGGACTCCGAACAACCTTCGGTGCATCAATACTTATAAACTCATTATGAACTGTCATCGAAACGTTAAGCGTGCGGACCCTACGGGTTCGAGAACTATGTAGACATGACCTAGAACCATTCTCGGTCAATAACCAATAGCGGAACCTGGATGCCCATATTGGTTCCTACATATTCTCGAAGATCTTTATCGGTCAAACCGCATAACGACATCGTTGTTCCCTTTGTCATCGGTATGTTACTTACCCGAGATTTGATCGTCGGTATCAATACCTAGTTCAATCTCGTTACGTAAGTCTCTTTACTCGTTCCGTAATACATCATCTCACAACTAACTCATTAGTTGTAATGCTTGCAAGGCTTAGGTGATGTGTATTACCGAGAAGGCCTAGAGATACCTCTCCGACGATCGGAGTGACAAAACCTAATCTCGAAATCGCCAACCCAACAAGTACCTTTGGTGACACCTGTAGTACTCCTTTATAATCACCCGATTCGTTGTGACGTTTGGTAGTACCAAAGTATTCCTCCGTAAGCGGGAGTTGCATAATCTCATAGTTACAGGAACATGTATGGGTCATGAAGAAAGCATTAACATACTAAGCGATCAAGTGTTAAGCTAACGGAATGGGTCATGTCAATCAGATCATTCAACCAATGATGTGACCTTGTTAATCAAATAACAACTCCTTGTTCATGGTTAGGAAACATAACCATCTTTGATTAACAAGCTAGTCAAATAGAGGCATACTAGTGACATCTTGTTTGTCTATATATTCACACATGTATTATGTTTCGGTTAATACAATTCTAGCATGAATAATAAACATTTATCATGATATAAGGAAATAAATAATAACTTTATTATTGCCTCTAGGGCATATTTCCTTGATCTCCCACTTGCACTAGAGTCAATAATCTAGATTACAAAGTAATGATCCTTACACCCATGGAGTCTTGGTGCTGATCATGTTTTGCTCGTGGAAGAGGCTTAGTCAGCGGTGCGCAACATTCAGATCCGTATGTATTTTGCAAATCTCTATGTCTCCCACTTGGACTTGGTCCCGAATGGAATTGAAGCGTCTCTTGATGTGCTTGGTCCTCTTGTGAAATCTGGATTCCTTTGCCAAGGCAATTGCACGAAGATTGTCACGAGAAGATCTTCATCGGTCCCGATGCACTAGGTATGACACCTAGATCGGAAATGAACTCTTTCATCCAGACTCCTTCATTCGCTGCTTCGAAGCAGCTATGTACCCCGCTTCACATGTAGATCCGCCACGGCGCTTTGTTTAGAACTGCACCAACCGACAGCTCCACCGTTTAATAAAAACACGTATCCGGTTTGCGATTTAGAATCGTCCGGATCGGTGTCAAAACTTACATCGGCGTAACCATTTATGACTAGCTCTTTGTCACCTCCATATCGAGAAACATATCCTTAGTCCTTTTCGGTATTTGGGATGTTCTTGACCGCTGTCCGATGATCCACTCTGGATTACTTTGGTACCTTCTGCCAAGCTTACAGCTAAGCATCGTCGGGCACTGGTACACAGCATTGCATGATAGAGCCTATGGCTGAAGCATAGGAACATCTTTCATTTCTCTCTATCTTCTGCTGTGGTCGGGCATTGAGTCGACTCAATCTTACACCTTATGTACAGGTAAAAACCTTTCTTTGCACGATCCATTTTGAACTTCTTCAAAACTTTATCAAGGTATGTGCTGCGAAAGTCAATTAAGCGTCTTGATCTATCTCTATAGATCTTGATGCTCAATATGTAAGCAGCTTCACCGAGGTCTTTCATTGAAAAACTTTTATTCAAGTATCCTTTTATGCTATCCAGAAATTCTATATCATTTCCAATCAATAATATGTCGTCCACATATAATATTAGAAATGCTCTGAGCTCCCACTCACTTTCTTGTAAATCAAAGCTTCTCCAAAAGTGCAGTACAAACCCATATGCTTTGATCACACTATCAAAGCGTTTATTCCAACTCCGAGAGGCTTGCACCGGACCATAAATTGATCGTTGGAGCTTGCACACTTTGTTAGCACCCTTTGGATCGACAAAACCTTCGGTTGCATCATATACAACTCTTCTTCCGAAATCCATTCAAGAATGCGGTTTTACATCCATTTGCCAAATTTCATAATCATAAAATCGGCAATTGCTAACATGATTCGGACAGACTTAAGCATCGCTACTGGTGAGAAAGTCTCATCGTAGTCAACCCCTTGAACTTGTCGAAAACCTTTTGCAACAAGTCGAGCTTTGTAGACAGTTATATTACCATCGGCGTCGGTATTCTTCTTAAAGATCCATTTATTTTCAATGGCTTGCCGATCATCGGGCAAGTCAACCAAAGTCCATACTTTGTTCTCATACATGGATCCCATCTCAGATTTCATGGCTTCCAGCCATTTTGCGAATCTGGGCTCACCATCGCTTCTTCATAGTTCGTAGGTTCGCCATGGTCAAGTAACATGACTTCGAATAGGATTACCGTACCACTCTGGTGCGTATTTTACTCTGGTTGACCTCGAGGTTCGATAGTAACTTGATCTGAAGCTTCATGATCATCATCATTAGTTTCCTCACTAATTGGTGTGGTTGTCACAGAACCATTTCTTGTGATGAACTACTTTCCAATAAGGGAGTAGATACTGATTATCTCATCAAGTTCTACTTTCCTCCCACTCACTTCTTTCGAGAGAAACTCCTTCTCTAGAAAGGATCCGAATTAGCAACGAAAATCTTGCCTTCAGATCTGTGATAGAAGGTGTACCCAACAGTCTCCTTTGGGTATCCTATGAAGACACATTTTTCCGATTTGGGTTCGAGCTTATCTGGTTGAAGTTTCTTCACATAAGCATCGCAGCCCCAAACTTTAAGAAACGACAACTTTGGTTTCTTGCCAAACCATAGTTCATAAGGCGTCGTCTCAGCGGATTTTGACGGTGTCCTATTCAACGTGAATGCGGCCGTCTCTAAAGCATAACCCCAAAGCGATAGCGGTAAATCGAAATAGACATCATAGATCGCACCATATCTAGTAAAGTACGATTCTGACGTTCGGACACACCATTTCTCTGTGGTGTTCGGGTGGCGTGAGTTGCGAAACTATTCCACAATTTTTCAAATGTAAACCAAACTCGTAACTCAAATATTCTCCTCCACGATCAGATCGTAGAAATTTAATTTTCTTGTTACGATGATTTTCCACTTCACTCTGAAATTCTTTGAACTTTTCAAATGTTTCAGATTTGTGTTTCATTAAGTAGATATACCCATATCTGCTCAAATCATCTGTGAAGGTGAGAAAATAACGATACCCTTGCGTGCCTCAACATTCATTGGACCACAAACATCAGTATGTATGATTTCCAACAAATCAGTTGCACGCTCCATAGTTCCGGAGAACGGCGTTTTTGTCATCTTGCCCATGAGGCACGGTTCGCAAGTACCAAGTGATTCATAATCAAGTGATTCCAGAAGTCCATCAGTATGGAGTTTCTTCATGCGTTTTACATCGATATGACCTAAGCGGCGAGTGCCACAAATAAGTTGCACTATCATTATCAACTCTGCATCTTTTGGCTTCAACATTATGAATATGTGTATCACTACTGTCGAGATTCAACAAGAATAGACCATTCTTCAAGGGTGCTTGACCATAAAAGATATTATTCATATAAATAGAACAACCATTATTCTCTGATTTAAATGAATAACCGTCTCGCAATAAACAAGATCCAGATATAATGTTCATGCTCAACGCTGGCACCAAATAACAATTATTTAGGTCTAAAACTAATCCCGAAGGTAGATGTAGAGATAACGTGCCGACCGCGATCACATTGACTTTGGAACCATTTCCCACGCGCATCGTCACCTCGTCCTTTGCCGATTGCTCGTTTATTCCGTAGTCCTGTTTGAGTTGCAAATATTAGCAACGGAACCAGTATCAAATACCAGTGCTACTACGAGCTCTAGTAAGGTACACATCAATAACATGTATATCATATATACCTTTGTTCACCTTGCCATCCTTTTATCCGCCAAATACTTGGGGCAGTTCCGCTTCCAGTGTCCGGTCTGCTTGCAGTAAAAACACTCAGTTTCAGGCTTAGGTCCAGACTTGGGTTTCTTCTCTTGATCAGCAACTTTCTTGCTGTTCTTTTTGAAGTTTCCCTTCTTCTTCCCTTTGCCCTTTTTCTTGAAACTAGTGGTCTTGTTGACCATCAACACTTGATGCTCTTTCTTGATTTCTACCTCCGCAGCTTTTAGCATCGCGAAGAGCTCAGAATTGTCTTAGTCATCCCTTGCATATTATAGTTCATCACGAAGCTCTTGTAGCTTGGTGGCGATGATTGGAGAATTCTATCAATGACACTATCATCCGGAAGATTAACTCCCAGCTGAATTAAGTGATTGTTATACCCGGACATTTTGAGTATGTGCTCACCGATGAACTATTCTCCTCCATCTTGCAGCTATAGAACTTATTGGAGACTTCATATCTCTCAATCCGGGCATTTGCTTGAAATATTAAGTTCAACTCTGGAACATCTCATATGCTCCATGACGTTCAAAACGTCGTTGAAGACCAGTTCTAAGCCGTAAAGCATGGCACCTTGAACTATAGAGTAGTCATCAGCTCTGCTTTGCCGACGTTCATAACCGGCTCGGCATCTGCAGAGAGCTGTCACCCAGCGGTGCTTCGGGGCGTAATTTTTACGTGCAGCAATGAGGATAATCCTCAAATTACGGACCCAGTCCGTGTAATTGCTACCATCATCTTTCAACTTTGCTTTCTCAAGGAACGCATTAAAATTCAACGGAACAACAAAGACGAGCCATCTATCTACGATAAACATAGACAAGCAAAACACTATCGGTACTAAGTTCATGATAAATTTTAAGTTCAATTAATCATATTAAAAACTCCCACTTAGATAGACATCTCTCTAGTCATCTAAGTGATCACGTGATCCATTTAACTAAACCGTGTCCGATCATCACGTGAGGCGGAATAGTTTCAACGGTGAACATCACTATGTTGATCATATCTATTATATGATTCACGTTCGACCTTCGGTCTCCGTGTTCGAGGCCATATCTGTTATATGCTAGGCTCGTCAAGTTTAACTTTGAGTATTCGCGTGTGCAACTGTTTTGCACCGTTGTAGATGGACGTAGAACTTATCACACCCGATCATCACGTGGTGTGCGGGTACTCTGAACTTTGGCAACGGTGCATACTCAGGGAGAACACTTCTTGATAATTTTAGTGAGAGATCATCTTATAATGCTACCGTCAATCAAAGCAAGATAAGATGCATAAAGGATAAACATCACATGCAATCAATATAAGTGATATGATATGGTCATCATCATCTTGTGCTTGTGATCTCCATCGCCGAAGCACCGTCATGATCACCATCGTCACCGGCGCGACACCTTGATCTCCATCGTAGCATCGTTGTCGTCTCGCCAACTATTGCTTCTCGACTATCGCTACTCCTTAGTGATAAAGTAAAGCAATTACATGGCGTTGCATTTCATACAATAAGCGACAACCATATGGCTCCTGCCGATTGCCGATAACTTGGTTACAAAACATGATCATCTCATACAATAAAATATAGCATCACGTCTTGACCATATCACATCACAACATGCCCTGCAAAAACAAGTTAGGCGTCCTCTACTTTGTTGTTGCAAGTTTTACGTGGCTGCTACGGGCTGAGCAAGAACCGTTCTTACCTACGCATCAAAACCACAGCGATACTTCGTCAAATAGACTCCGTTTAACCTTCTCAAGGACCGGCGTAGCCACACTCAGTTCAACTAAAGTGAGAGAGACAGACACCGCGGTCACCTTTAAGCAACGAGTGCTCGGGCGGTGAAACCAGTCTCGCGTAAGCGTCACGTGTAATGTCGGTCCGGGCCGCTTCATCTCACAATACCGCTGAACCAAAGTATGACATGCTGGTAGGCGGTATGACTTGTATCGCCCACAACTCACTTGTGTTCTACTCGTGCATATGACATCAACGCATAAAACCAGGCTCGATACCCTTTGTTGGGGAGCGTAGTAATTTCAAAAATTTTCCTACGATCACGCGGGACCATGGAGATGGCATAGCAACGAGAGGAAGAGTGTCCGTCCACGTACCCTCGTGAGACCGAAAGCGAAGCGTTATAACAACGCGGTTGATGTAGTCGACGTCTCCACGATCCGACCGATCCAAGCACCGAGCGACGGCACCTCCGAGTTACGCACACGTTCAGCTCGATGGCGATCCCGGACTCGATCCAGCAAAGTGTCGGGGATGAGTTCCGTCAACCGACGGCGTGGGAGCGGTGATGATGCTCCACCGACGCAGGGCTTCGCCTAAGCTCCGCGACGATATGACTTCTCCAGCGCAGGGCTTCGCCTAAGCTCATGACGATATGACGAAGTGGAATATGGTGGAAGGGGCACCGCACACGGCTAAGGAAAGATCCGTAGATCAACTTGTGTGTCTTGGGGTGCCCCCCCTCGTATATAAAGGAGACAAGGGAAGGTGGCGGCCCTATAGGAGGCGCACCAAGGAGGAGTCCTACTCCCCGGGAGTAGGACTCCCCTTCCTAGTTGGACTAGGTTTGGAGGAGGGAGAAGGGGAAGGCGCGCCCCTTCCTGTCCTATTCGGACTTAGAGGGGAGGGGGCGCAGCCCACCTTGGGCTGCCCTTCCTCTTCTCCTATGGCCCATTAAGGCCCATTGACCTCCGGGGTTCCGGTAACCTCCGGTACTCAGTAAAATCCGATTTCACCCGGAACATTTCCGATGTCAAATGTAGGCTTCCAATATATCAATCTTTATGTCTCGACCATTTGAGACTCCTCGTCATGTCCGTGATCACATCCGGGACTCGAACAACCTTGGTGCATCAATACTTATAAACTCATTATGAACTGTCGCATCGAAGCGTTAAGCGTGCGGACCCTACGGGTTCGAGAACTATGTAGACATGACCTAGAACCATTCTCGGTCAATAACCAATAGCGGAACCTGGATGCCCATATTGGTTCCTACATATTCTCGAAGATCTTTATCGGTCAAACCGCTAACGACATCGTTGTTCCCTTTGTCATCGGTATGTTACTTACCCGAGATTTGATCGTCGGTATCAATACCTAGTTCAATCTCGTTACGGTAAGTCTCTTTACTCGTTCCGTAATACATCATCTCACAACTAACTCATTAGTTGTAATGCTTGCAAGGCTTAGGTGATGTGTATTACGAGAAGGCCTAGAGATACCTCTCCGACGATCGGAGTGACAAAACCTAATCTCGAAATCGCCAACCCAACAAGTACCTTTGGTGACACCTGTAGTACTCCTTTATAATCACCCGATTCGTTGTGACGTTTGGTAGTACCAAAGTATTCCTCCGTAAGCGGAGTTGCATAATCTCATAGTTACGAGGAACATGTATGGGTCATGAAGAAAGCATTAACATACTAAGCGATCAAGTGTTAAGCTAACGGAATGGGTCATGTCAATCAGATCATTCAACCAATGATGTGACCTTGTTAATCAAATAACAACTCCTTGTTCATGGTTAGGAAACATAACCATCTTTGATTAACAAGCTAGTCAAGTAGAGGCATACTAGTGACATACTGTTTGTCTATATATTCACACATGTATTATGTTTCCGGTTAATACAATTCTAGCATGAATAATAAACATTTATCATGATATAAGGAAATAAATAATAACTTTATTATTGCCTCTAGGGCATATTTCCTTCATATGGAACACGAAATACCAAAAAAATTAGGTGTACTTGCTACTCATGGAGATGGGGAACCTCCTAAAACCCTCGATGCTCATTACGTGAAAGATATTATGCACTACTTTAATAATCCTGAGAAAACCCCATTCAATTATATAATGGGAGACACGATACTTTAGGGATTGTCGCTTGACTCAAAAAGGGAAACTATTATGGGATCAAATTCATATGTTGCATTGGTATGCTCGGGAACTATGCTTGAGATATGATTATACTTGTTGCTCTAGGATGAAGGCTCCACACCTTCCCTTTTCATGCAAATATAATGATGATAAAACCTTGGCTTCTTATGCTAATGGTACATATGATTACTATGATGTGGAACAAATAGAAGAATTCGTTGCTCTTATGGGTGCTTATGAAATTGAATCTTTGTTTAAAGAGTGTGAAAATCTTGATGATGCTGTTTACAGACCTCAAAATTTTGCTATACTTAAATATTGCTATGAGAATTATGATTTCAATTCCGATATTGATGATTTTATTGAGAGAGTGTCCGCTATCCAAGAAGAGACAAATATTTTGCAGGAGTCTATGGAAGAAGAAATTAATGACATTGTGAGCTCATTGGATAAAAAAGATGAGGAGGAGAGCGAAGAACAAAAGGAGGGAGAGCAGATTGATCACTCGTTCCCACCATCTAATGAGAGTAACTCTTTATCCCATACATTGTTTAATTTCCCTTCGAATTTACTGAAGGATGAATGCTATGATGATTGTTATGATCCCGTTGATTCTTTTGAAATATACCTTTTTGATGATGCTTGCTATGCTTGTGGCCAAGATGCCAATATGAATTACGCTTATGGAGATGAACTTGCTATAGTTCCTTATGTTAAACATGAAATTGTTTCTATTGCACCCACACATGATAGTCCTATTATCTTTTTGAATTCTTCCGACTACACTATATCGGAGAAGTTTGCCCTTATTAAGGATTATATTGATGGGTTGCGTTCACTACTACACATGATGATTTTGATAGATATAATATGCATGTGCTTGCTGCTCCTACTTACAATTATTATGAGAGAGGAACTACATATCCACCTCTCCATGTTTCCAATATGATAAAATTGCAAGAAACTGTTTATACTATGCATTGGCCTTTACTATGTGTGCATGAATTGTTCTTTTATGACATGCCGATGCATAGGAAGAGAGTTAGACTTCGTTGTTGCATGATATATGTTACTTTGTGCTCACTACTAAATCACAAATTATTTTAATTAAAATTGGCTTTGATATACCTTGGGATCCGGGTGGATCCATTACTTGAGCACTATATGCCTAGCTTAATGGCTTTAAAGAAAGCGCTGCCTGGGAGACAACCCGGAAGATTTAGAGAGTCATTTATTTCTGTTGTGTGCTTTTATAAAGTTTAAAAATAAAAATAATGTGCCAAGATTTGCCTTTAGGATGTTTAAATTGCTTGTTGGTTTGTGTGGTACAAAATAGAAATTTTGGCTGTAGTGCGCGATTTTACATTTTCTACTGGCGTCAAACGGTTCTGAAACTTTTTGCACTGTCTTTCTCCTAATTTTTTCAGAATTTTTGGAGTACCAGAAGTATGATGAATGTTCAGATTACTACAGACTGTCCTATTTAAGACATATTCTGTTTTTGATGCATAGTTTGCTTGTTTTGATGAAACTATCGATTTCTATCAGTGGATTAAGCCATGGAAAAGTTATATTACAGTAGCTACAATGAAAAAACAAAATATGAATTGGTTTGGAACAGTACTTAGAGTAGTGATTTGCTTTATTATACTAACGGATCTTACCGAGCTTTCTGTTGAGTTTTGTGTGGATGAAGTGTTCGAAGATCGAGGATGTCTTGATGTGAGGAGAAGGAGGAGAGGCAAGAGCTCAAGCTTGGGGATGCCCAAGGCACCCCAAGCAAATATTCAAGGAGACTCAAGCGTCTAATCTTGGGGATGCCCCGGAAGGCATCCCATCTTTCTTCAACAAGTATCCATATGTTTTCAGATTCGTTTCGTTCATGTGATATGTGCAAATCTTGGAGCATCTTTTGCATTTAGTTTTCACTTTTCTTTGATGCACCATGCTGGTATGAGATAGTCCATGGTTGATTTATAGAATGCTCTTTGCACTTCACTTATATATTTTGAGTACGGCTTTATAGAATGCTTCATGTGCTTCACTTATATCATTTAAAGTTTGGATTGCCTGTTTCTATTCACATAGAAAACCACCATTTGTAGAATGCTCTTTTGCTTCACTTATATTTGTTAGAGCGTGGGCATATCTTTTGTAGAAAGAATTAAACTCTCTTGCTTCACTTATATCTATTTAGAAAGATGACAGGAATTGGTCATTCACATGGTTAGTCATAAAATCCTACATAAAACTTATGGATCACTGAATATGATATGTTCGATTCCTTGCAATAGTTTTGCGATATAGAGATGATAATATGTGGGAGGTACTAGTAAATGGTTGTGTTTAGTAAGAATATTGGTGTTAAGGTTTGTGATTCCCGAAGCATGCACGTATAGTCTCTCGTTATGCTATGAAGTTGGAGCATGTTTTATTATTGATTGTCCTCCTTATGAGTGGCGGTCAGGGACGAGCGATGGTCTTTTCCTACCAATCTATCCCCCTAGGGGCATGCGTAGTAGTACTTTACTTCGAGGGCTAATAAACTTTTGCAATAAGTATATGAGTTATTTATGACTAATGTGAGTCCATGGATTATAGGCACTCTTACCTTTTCGCAATTTGCTAGCCTCTACGATACCGTGCATTGCCCTTTCTCACCTCGAGAGTTGGTGCAAACTTCGCCGGTGCATCCAAACCCCGTGATACGATACGCTCTATCACACATAAGCCTCATTATATCTTCCTCAAAACAGCCACCATACCTACCTATCATGGCATTTCCATAGCCATTCCGAGATATATTGCCATGCAACTTCCATCATCATCATATACATGACTTGAGCATTCAATCATATTGCTTTGCATGATCGTAAGATAGCTAGCATGATGTTTTCATGGCTTGTCTGTTTTTGATGTCATTGCTACGCTAGATCATTGCACATCCCGGTACACCGCCGGAGGCATTCATATAGAGTCATATTTTTGTTCTAGTATCGAGTTGTAATACTGAGTTGTAAGTAAACAAAAGTGTGATGATCATCATTATTAGAGCATTGTCCCATGTGAGGATAGGATGATGGAAGCTATGATTCCCTCGCAAGTTGGGATGAGTCTCCGGACTTTACAAAAAAAGAGGCCAATGAAGCCCAAATAAAAAAAGAGGCCAAAGAAGCCCACCAAAAAAATAAAAAAATAAAAAATGAGAGAAAAAGAGATAAGGGGCAATGTCACTATGCTTTTACCACACTTGTGCTTCAGAGTAGCACCATGTTCCTCATATAGAGAGTCTCTGGAGTTATCACTTTCATATACTAGTGGGAATTTTCATTATAGAACTTGGCTTGTATATTTCAATGATGGGCTTCCTCAAATGCCCGAGGTCTTCATGAGCAAGCAAGTTGGATGCACACCCACTTAGTTTCCAGTTTGAGCTTTCATACACTTATAGCTCTTAGTGCATTCGTTCCATGGCAATCCCTGCTCCTCACATTGATATCGATTGATCGGCATCTCCATAGCCCGTTGGTTAGCCGCATCGGTGTGAGACTTTCTTACTTTTTGTCTTCTTTATATTTACCCCTATCATCATACTTTATTCCACCTATAGTGTTATATCCATGGCTTGCGCTCATCTATTGCGTGAGGGTTGAAAAGCTGAAGCGCATTAAAAAGTATGAACCAATTGCTCGGCTTGTCATCGGGGTTGTGCATGATAAATACTTTGTGTTAAGAAGACAAAGCATGACAAGATTATATGATTTTGTAGGGATAGCTTTCTTTACCGTTGATATTTTGAAAGACATGATTGTTTGTTGGGATGCCTGAGTATTGATGTCTTTATGTCAAATTATAGATTATTGCTTTGAATCACTTATGTCTTAATATTCATGCCGTGATTAGATATATGATCAAGTTTATGCTAGATAGCATTCCACATCAGAAATTATCTTTTTATCACATACCTACTCGAGGACGAGCAGGAATTAAGCTTGGGGATGCTGATACGTCTCCGTCGTATCTATAATTTTTTATTGTTCCATGCCAATATTCTACAACTTTTACATACTTTTGGCAACTTTTTATACTATTTTTGGGACTAACATATTGATCCGATTGCTCAGATGCAGTTCCTGTGTGTTGCATGTTTTTTGTTTCGCAGAAAATCCATATGAAACGGAGTCCAAACGGGATAAAAACTGACGGAGATTTTTTTTGGAATATATGTGAATCTTGGGAAGTGGAATCAACGCGAGATGATGCCCGAGGGGCCCACAAGGGTGAGGGGCGCGCCCTGGGCCCTCGTGGCCACTCCGTAAGGCGGTTGGTACTCTTTTTTCTCCGCAAGAAAGATAATATCTGGATAAAAATCGTGTCCAAATTTCAGCCCAATCGGAGTTACGGATCTCCGGGAATATACGAAACGGTGAAAGGGCAGAATCTGGAATGCAAAAACAGAGAGAGACAGAGAAACAGATCCAATCTCGGAGGGGCTCTCGCCCCTGCCATGGAGGCCATGGACCAGAGGGGAAACCCTTCTCCCATCTAGGGGGAAGGTCAAGGTAGAAGAAGAAGAAGGGGGGGCTCTCCCCCCTCTCTCCCGGTGGCGCCGGAACGCCACCGGGGCCATCATCGTCACCGCAATCTACACCAATACCTCCGTCATCTTCACCAACACCTTCATCACCTTCCCCCATCTATCTACAGCGGTCCACTCTCCCGCAACCCGCTGTACCCTCTACTTGAACATGGTGCTTTATGCTTCATATTATTATCCAATGATGTGTTGCCATCCTATGATGTCTGAGTAGATTTTCGTTGTCCTATCGGTAATTGGTGAATTGCTATGATTGGTTTAATTTGCTTGTGGTTATGTTGCTGTCCTTTTGTGCCCATCATATGAGCGCGGGCGTGGATCACACCATAGGGTTAGTTGTATGTTGATAGGACTATGTATTGGAGGGCAAGAGTGACAGAAGCTTCAACCTAGCATAGAAATTGATGCATACGGGATTGAAGGGGGACCAATATATCTTAATGCTATGGTTGGGTTTTACCTTAATGAACGTTAGTAGTTGCGGATGCTTGCTAATAATTCCAATCATAAGTGCATAGAATTCCAAGTCAGGGATGACATGCTAGGAGTGGCCTCTCCCACATAAAACTTGCTATCGGTCTAGTAAAGTAGCCAATTGCTTAGGGACAATTTCGCAACTCCTGCCACCACTTTTCCACACTCGCTATACTAACTTTATTGCTTCTTTATCTAAACAGCCCCTAGTTTTTTCTTTACGTGCTCTTTATTATCTTGCAAACCTATCCAACAACACCTACAAAGTACTTCTAGTTTCATACTTGTTCTAGGTAAAGCGAACGTTAAGCGTGCGTAGAGTTGTATCGGTGGTCGATAGAACTTGAGGGAATATTTGTTCTACCTTTAGCTCCTCGTTGGGTTCGACACTCTTACTTATCGAAAGAGGCTACAATTGATCCCCTATACTTGTGGGTTATCATATGTGAACGTAGAGCTTATCACACCCGATCATCGCGTGGTGTCTTGGCACGACGAACTGTAGCAACGGTGCATACTCAGGGAGAACACTTATACCTTAAAATTTAGTGAGGGGTCATTATAATGCTACCACTGAAGGAAATATGCCCTAGAGGCAATAATAAAAGTTATTATTTATTTCCTTATATCATGATAAATGTTTATTATTCATGCTAGAATTGTATTAACCGGAAACATAATACATGTGTGAATATATAGACAAACAGTATGTCACTAGTATGCCTCTACTAGACTAGCTTGTTAATCAAAGATGGTTATGTTTCCTAACCATGAACAAGGAGTTGTTATTTGATTAACAAGGTCACATCATTAGTTGAATGATCTGATTGACTTGACCCATTCCGTTAGCTTAACGGTTGATCGTTTAGTATGTTAATGCTTTCTTCATGACTCATACATGTTCCTATAACTATGAGATTATGCAACTCCGTTTACGGAGGAACACTTTGGTACTACCAAGCGTCACTGGCGTAATCGGGTGATTATAAAGGAGTACTACAGGTGTCTCCAAAGGTACTTGTTGGGTTGGCATATTTGAGATTAGGTTTTGTCACTCCGATTGTCGGAGAGGTATCTCGAGCCTTCTTGGTAATGCACATCACTTAAGCCTTGCAAGCATTACAACTAATGAGTTAGTTGTGAGATGATGTATTACGGAGCGAGTAAAGAGACTTACCGTAACGAGATTGAACTAGGTATTGGATACAGACGATCGAATCTCGGGTAAGTAACATACCGATGACAAAGGAACAACGTATGTCGTTATGCGGTTTGACCGATAAAGATCTTCGTAGAATATGTAGGAACCAATATGGGCATCCAGGTTCCGCTATTGGTTATTGACCGAGAATGGTTCTAGGTCATGTCTACATAGTTCTCGAACCCGTAGGGTCCGCACGCTTAACGTTCGATGACAGTTCATAATGAGTTTATAAGTATTGATGCACCAAAGGTTGTTGAGTCCGGATGTGATCACGGACATGACGAGGAGTCTCGAAATGGTCGAGACATAAAGATTGATATATTGGAAGCCTACATTTGGACATCGGAAGTGTTCGGGTGAAATCGGGATTTTCCGAGTACCGGAGGTTACGGAACCCCCGGAGGTCAATGGGCCTTAATGGGCCATAGGAGAAGAGGAAGGGCAGCCCAAGGTGGGCTGCGCGCCTCCCCTCTAGTCCGAATAGGACAAGGAAGGGGGCGCCTTCCCCTTCTCCTCCTCCAATCCTAGTCCAACTAGGGGGGGGAGTCCTACTCCGGTGGGAGTAGGACTCCTCCTTGTGCGCCTCCTATAGGGCCGGCCACCTCCCCTTGTCTCCTTTATATCTGAGGGCAGGGGCACCCCAAGACACACAAGTTGATCTACGGATCTTTCCTTAGCCGTGTGCGGTGCCCCTTCCACCATATTCCACTTGGTCATATCGTCGCGGAGCTTAAGCGAAGCCTGCGCCGGAGAAGTCATATCGTCGCGGAGCTTAGGCGAAGCTCTGCGTCGGTGGAGCATCAACATCGTCACCACGCCGTCGTCTTGTGAAACTCATCCCGACACTTTGCTGGATCGAGTCCGGGATCGTCATCGAGCTGAGCGTGTGCTGAACACGGAGGTGCCGACGTTCGGTACTTGGATCGGTCGGATCATGAAGACGCGTCGACTACATCAACCGCGTTGTTATAACGCTTCGCCACGGTCTCACGAGTGCGTGGACGGACACTCTCCCTCTCGTTGCTATGCCATCACGATGATCTTGCGTGATCGTAGGAAATTTTTGAAATTACTCGTTCCCCAACAGTGGCATCCGAGCCTGGTTTTATGCTTTGATGTCATATGCACGAGTAGAACACAAGTGAGTTGTGGGCGATACAAGTCATACTTCCTACCAGCATGTCATACTTTGGTTCAGCGGTATTGTGAGATGAAGCGGCCCGGACCGACATTACGCCAGACGCTTACGCGAGACTGGTTTCACCGCCCGAGCACTCGTTGCTTAAAGGTGACCGCGGTGTCTGTCTCTCTCACTTTAGTTGAACCGAGTGTGGCTCGCCCGGTCCTTGAGAAGGTTAAACGGAGTCTATTTGACGAAATATCGTTGTGGTTTTGATGCGTAGGTAAGAACGGTTCTTGCTCAGCCCGTAGCAGCCACGTAAAACTTGCAACAACAAAGTAGAGGGCGTCTAACTTGTTTTTGCAGGGCATGTTGTGATGTGATATGGTCAAGGCGTGATGCTATATTTTATTGTATGAGATGATCATGTTTTGTAACGAGTTATCGGCAATGGCAGGAGCCATATGGTTGTCGCTTTATTGTATGAAATGCAAGCGCCATGTAATTGCTTTACTTTATCACTAAGCGTTAGCGATAGTCGTAGAAGCAATAGTTGGCGAGGCGACAACGATGCTACGATGGAGATCAAGGTGTCGCGCGGTGGCGATGGTGATCATGGCGGTGCTTCGGAGATGGAGATCACAAGCACAAGATGATGATGGCCATATCATATCACTTATATTGATTGCATGTGATGTTTATCCTTTATGCATCTTATCTTGCTTTGATTGACGGTAGCATTATAAGATGATCTCTCACTAAAATTATCAAGTAGTGTTCTCCCGAGTATGCACCGTTGCCAAAGTTAAATGCGTGCGAGACACCACGTGATGATCGGGTGTGATAAGCTCTCGTCCATCTACAACGGGTGCAAGCCAGTTTTGCACACGCAGAATACTCAGTTATACTTGACGAGCCTAGCATATACAGATATGGCCTCGGAACACGGAGACGAAAGGTCGAACGTGAATCATATAGCGATATGATCAACATAAGATGTTCACCATTGAAAACTACTCCATCTCACGTGATGATCGGTTATGGTTTAGTTGATTTGGATCACGTGATCACTTAGATAACTAGAGAGATGTCTGTCTAAGTGGGAGTTCTTTAGTAATATGATTAATTGAACTTAAATTTATCATGAACTTAGTACCGATAGTATTTTGCTTGTCTATGTTTCTTTGTAGATAGATGGCTCGTCTTTGTTGTTCCGTTGAATTTTAATGCGTTCCTTGAGAAAGCAAAGTTGAAAGATGATGGTAGCAATTACGGACTGGGTCCGTAACTGAGGATTATCCTCATTGCTGCACGTAAAAGTTCGCCTGGAAGCACCGCTGGGTGACGAACTGCTGCGCAGATCTTGAGCGAAGTTGTGAGCGTCCGCAAAGCAGAGCTGATGACTACTCTATAGTTCAGTGTGCCATGCTTTACGGCTTAGAACCGGGTCTTCAACGACGTTTTGAGCGTCATGGAGCATATGAGATGTTCCAGGAGTTGAAGTTGATATTTCAACATAATGCCCGGATTGAGAGATATGAAGTCTCCAATAAGTTCTATAGCTGCAAGATGGAGGAGAACAGTTACGTCGGTGAGCACATACTCAAAATGTTTGGGTATTACAATCACTTGAATCAAGCTGGAGTTAATCTTCCGGATGATTGTGTCATTGATGTAATTCTTCAATCACGCCACCAAGCTACAAAGGCTTCGTGATGAACTATAATATGCAAGGGTTAGTAAAGACTATGCTCGAGCTCTTCGCAATGCTAAAAGCTGCGGAGGTAGAAATCAAAAGGAGCATCAAGTGTTGATGATCAACAAGACCACTAGTTTCAAGAAGAAAGGCTAAGGGAAGAAAAGGGAACTTCAAGAAGAACAGCAAACAAGTTCTTGATCAGGAGAGAAACCCAAGTGCGGACCTAAGCACAAATCGAAAGTGCTTCTACCGCAAGCGATCGGTCCTCGAAGCGGAACTGCCCCAAGTATTTGGCGGATAAGAAGGATGGCAAAGTGAACAAAGGTATATGTGATATACTTGTTATTGATGTGTACCTTACTAGAGCTCGCATAGTACACAGGTATTTGATCTGGTTACATTGCTAATATTTGCAACTCAAGCAGAACTACGGATTGCTTAACAACGGCAAAGGACGAGGTGACGATGCGCGTGGGAAAGCGGTTCCAAAGTCGATGTGATCGCGATCAGCACGCTACCTCTACATCTACCTTGGGATTAGTTTTAGACCTGAATAATTGTTATTTGGTGCCGGCGTTGAGCATGAACATTATATCTGGATCTTGTTTAATGCGAGGCGGTTATTCATTTAAATCAGAGAATAATGGTTGTTCTATTTATATGAATAATATCTTTTATGGTCATGCACCCTTGAAGAGTGGTCTATTTTAATGAATCTCGATAGTAGTGATACACATATTCATAATGTTGAAACCAAAAGATGCAGAGTTGATAATGATAGTGCAACTTATTTGTGGCACTTGCCGTTTAGGTCATATCGGTGTAAAACGCATGAAGAAACTCCATCTTGATGGACTTTTGGAGTCACTTGATTATGAATCACTTGGCACTTGCGAACCGTGCCTCATGGGCAAGATGACTAAAACTCCGTTCTCGGTACTATGGAGAGAGCAACAGATTTATTGGAAATCATACATACGGATGTATGTGGTCCAATGAATGTTGAAGCTCGTGGCGGATATCGTTATTTTCTCACCTTCACAGATGATTTGAGCAGATATGGGTATATCTTCTTAATGAAACATAAGTCTGAAACATTTGAAAAGTTCAAAGAATTTCAGAGTGAAGTTGAAAATCATCGTAATAAGAAAATAAAGTTTCTACGATCTGATCGTGGAGGCGAATATTTGAGTTACTGAGTTTGGTCTACATTTGAAACAAAGCGGAATAGTTTAGCAACTCACGCCACCCGAACACCACAGCGCAATGGTGTGTCCGAGCGTCGAATCGCACTTTCTTTGGATATGGTGCGATCTATGATGTCTCTTACAGATTTACCGCTATCATTTTGGGGTTATGCTCTTGAGACGGCCGCATTCACGTTAAATAGGACACCGTCAAAATCCGTTGAGACGACGCCTTATGAACTATGGTTTAGCAAGAAACCAAAGTTGTCGCTTCGAAAGTTTGGGGTTGCGATGCTTATGTGAAGAAACTTCAACCTGATAAGCTTGAACCCAAATCGGAGAAATGTGTCTTCATAGGATACCCAAAGGAGACAATTGGGTACACCTTCTATCACAGATCCGAAGGCAAGACATTCGTTGCTAAAAATGGATCCTTTCTAGAGAAGGAGTTTCTCTCGAAAGAAGTGAGTGGGAGGAAAGTGGAACTTGATGAGGTAATAGTACCAGCTCCCTTATTGGAAAGTAGTTAAATCACGAAATCAGTTTCGTAACACCTACACCGATTAGTGAGGAAGATAATGATGAAGATCATGAAACTTCAGATCAAGTTGTCCTTGAACTTCGAGATCAACCAGAACAAAATCCGCACTGAGTGGTACGGTAATCCTATTCGGAAGTCATGTTACTTGACCATGGCGAACCTACGAACTATGAAGAAGCGATGGTGAGCCCAGATTCCGCAAAATGGTGGAAGCCATGAAATCTGAGATGGGATCCATGTATGAGAACAAAGTATGGACTTTGGTTGACTTGCCCGATGATCGGCAAGCCATTGAAAATAAATGGATCTTTAAGAAGAAGACCGACGCCGATGGTAATGTAGCTGTCTACAAAGCTCGACTTGTCGCGAAAGGTTTTCGACAAGTTCAAGGGGTTGACTACGATGAGACTTTCTCACCCGAAGCGATGCTTAAGTCTGTCCGAATCATGTTAGCAATTGCGCATTTTATGATTATGAAATTTGGCAAATGGATGTAAAACCGCATTCTTGAATGGATTTCTAGAAGAAGAGTTGTATATGATGCAACCAGAAGGTTTTGTCGATCCAAAAGGTGCTAACAAAGTGTGCAAGCTCCAACGATCAATTTATGGTCAGGTGCAAGCCTCTCGGAGTTGGAATAAACGCTTTGATAGTGTGATCAAAGCATATGGGTTTGTACAGACTTTTGGAGAAGCTGTATTTACAAGAAAGTGAGTGGGAGCTCAGAGCATTTCTAATATTATATGTGGACGACATATTATTGATTGGAAATGATATAGAATTCTGGATAGCATAAAAGGATACTTGAATAAAAGTTTTTCAATGAAAGACCTCGGTGAAGCTGCTTACATATTGGGCATCAAGATCTATAGAGATAGATCAAGACGCTTGATTGGACTTTCACAAAGCACATACCTTGATAAAGTTTTGAAAAAGTTCAAAATGGATCAGCAAAGAAAGGTTTTTGCCTGTGTTACAAGGTGTAAGATTGAGTCGGACTCAATGCCCGACCACGCAGAAGATAGAGAGAAAATGAAAGATGTTCCTATGCTTCAGCCATAGGCTCTATCATGTATGCAATGCTGTGTACCAGACCGACGTATGCTTAGCTGTAAGCTTGGCAGGAAGGTACCAAAGTAATCCAGAGTGGATCATGGACAGCGGTCAAGAACATCCTGAAATATACGAAAAGGACTAAGGATATGTTTTCGATATGGAGGTGACAAAGAGCTAGTCGTAAATGGTTACGTCGATGCAAGCTTTGACACCGATCCGGACGATTCTAAATCGCAAACCGGATCGTATTTTTATTAAACGGGGAGCTGTCGGTTGGTGCAGTTCTAAACAAAGCGCCGTGGCGGGATCTACATGTGAAGCGGAGTACATAGCTGCTTCGAAGCAGCGAATGAAGGAGTCGGATGAAAGAGTTCATTTCGATCTAGGTGTCATACCTAGTGCATCGAGACCGATGAAGATCTTCGTGACAATCTTGGTGCAATTGCCTTGGCAAAGGAATCCAGGTTTCACAAGAGGACCAAGCACATCAAGAGACGCTTCAATGCCATTGGGACCAAGTCCAAGTGGGAGACATAGAGATTTGCAAAATACATACGGATCTGAATGTTGCAGACCCGTTGACTAAGCCTCTTCCACGAGCAAAACATGATCAGCACCAAGACTCCATGGGTGTTAGGATCATTACTATGTAATCTAGATTATTGACTCTAGTGCAAGTGGGAGACTGAAGGAAATATGCCCTAGAGGCAATAATAAAAGTTATTATTTATTTCCTTATATCATGATAAATGTTTA
Organism: Aegilops longissima; assembly: GCA_021605205.1. Classification (NCBI taxonomy): domain Eukaryota; kingdom Viridiplantae; phylum Streptophyta; class Magnoliopsida; order Poales; family Poaceae; genus Aegilops; species Aegilops longissima. The sequence continues at coordinate 514,422,626 of CM038680.1, forward strand.
TTATTCATGCTAGAATTGTATTAACGGAAACATAATACATGTGTGAATATATAGACAAACAGTATGTCACTAGTATGCCTCTACTAGACTAGCTTGTTAATCAAAGATGGTTATGTTTCCTAACCATGAACAAGGAGTTGTTATTTGATTAACAAGGTCACATCATTAGTTGAATGATCTGATTGACTTGACCCATTCCGTTAGCTTAACAATTGATCGTTTAGTATGTTAATGCTTTCTTCATGACTCATACATGTTCCTATAACTATGAGATTATGCAACTCCCGTTTATCGGAGGAACACTTTGGGTACTACCAAACGTCACAACGTAACTGGGTGATTATAAAGGAGTACTACAGGTGTCTCCAAAGGTACTTGTTGGGTTGGCATATTTGAGATTAGGTTTTGTCACTCCGATTGTCGGAGAGGTATCTCGAGCCTTCTCGGTAATGCACATCACTTAAGCCTTGCAAGCATTACAACTAATGAGTTAGTTGTGAGATGATGTATTACGGAACGAGTAAAGAGACTTACCGTAACGAGATTGAACTAGGTATTGGATACCGACGATCGAATCTCGGGTAAGTAACATACCGATGACAAAGGGAACAACGATGTCGCAGCGGTTTGACCGATAAAGATCTTCAGAGAATATGTAGGAACCAATATGGGCATCCAGGTTCCGCTATTGGTTATTGACCGAGAATGGTTCTAGGTCATGTCTACATAGTTCTCGAACCCGTAGGGTCCGCACGCTTAACGCTTCGATGACAGCTCATAATGAGTTTATAAGTATTGATGCACGAAGGTTGTTCGAGTCCGGATGTGATCACGGACATGACGAGGAGTCTCGAAATGGTCGAGACATAAAGATTGATATATTGGAAGCCTACATTTGGACATCGGAAGTGTTCCGGGTGAAATCGGGATTTTACCGGAGTACCGGGAGGTTACCGGAACCCCCCGGGAGGTCAATGGGCCTTAATGGGCCATAGGAGAAGAGGAAGGGCAGCCCAAGGTGGGCTGCGTGCCCCCCTCCCCCCTCTAGTCCGAATAGGACAAGGAAGGGGGGCGCCTTCCCCTTCTCCCTCCTCCAATCCTAGTCCAACTAGGAGGGGGAGTCCTACTCCGGTGGGAGTAGGACTCCTCCTTGGTGCGCCTCCTATAGGGCCGGCCACCTCCCCCTTGTCTCCTTTATATACGGGGGCAGGGGGCACCCCAAGACACACAAGTTGATCTACGGATCTTTCCTTAGCCGTGTGCGGTGCCCCCTTCCACCATATTCCACTTCGGTCATATCGTCGCGGAGCTTAAGCGAAGCCCCGCGCGGAGAAGTCATATCGTCATGAGCTTAGGCGAAGCTCTGCGTCGGTGGAGCATCAACATCGCCACCACGCCGTCGTCTTGTGAAACTCATCCCCGACACTTTGCTGGATCGAGTCCGGGATCGCCATCGAGCTGAACGTGTCTGAACACGGAGGTGCCGTGACGTTCGGTACTTGGATCGGTCGGATCGTGAAGACGACGACTACATTAACGCGTTGTTATAACGCTTCGCTTACGGTCTCACGAGGGTACGTGGACGGACACTCTCCCCTCTCGTTGCTATGCCATCACGATGATCTTGCGTGATCGTAGGAAATTTTTTGAAATTACTACGTTCCCCAACAACCACCGTACTAAGCAAAATAAGATGCATAAAATATAAACATCACATGCAATCAAAATATGTGACATGATATGGCCATCATCATATTGTGCCTTTGATCTCCATCTCCAAAGCATCGTCATGATATCCATCGTCACTGGCTTGACACCTTGATCTCCATCGTAGCATCGTTGTCATCTCGCCAACTATTGCTTCTATGACTATCGCTACAGCTTAGTGATAAAGTAAAGCAATTACATGGAGATTGCATTTCATACAATAAAGCGACAACAATAAGGCTCCTGCCAGTTGCCGATAACAGTTACAAAACATGATCATCTCATACAACAATTTATATATCATCATGTCTTAACCATATCACATCACAACATGCCCTGCAAAAACAAGTTAGACGTCCTCTAATTTTTTGTTGCAAGTTTTACATGGCTGCTTCGGGCTTCTAGCAAGAACCGTTCTTACCTACGCATCAAAACCACAACGATTTTTCGTCAAGTGTGTTGGTTTAACCTTCAACAAGGACCGGGCGTAGTCAAACTCGATTCAACTAAAGTTGGAGAAACGGACACCCGCCAGCCACCTGTGTGTGAAGCACGTTGGTAGAACCAGTCTCACGAACGCGGTCATGTAATGTCGGTCCGAGCCGCTTCATCCAACAATACTTGAGATTCGTACGATCACGCAAGATCTATCTAGGAGAAGCATAGGAACGAGCGGGGAGAGTGTGTCCACGCACCCTCGTGGACCGAAAGCGGAAGCGTTTAGTAACACGGTTCATGTAGTCGAACGTCTTCATGATCCAACTGAGGGAGTCCTGGATTAGGGGGTGTCCGGATAGCCGGACTATGACCTTTAGCCGGACTCCTGGACTATGAAGATACAAGATTGAAGACTTCGTCCCGTGTCCGGATGGGACTTTCCTTGGCGTGGAAGGCAAGCTTGGCGATACGGATATGTAGATCTCCTACCATTGTAACCGACTCTGTGTAACCCTAACCCTCTTCGGTGCCTATATAAACCGGTGGGTTTTAGTTCTTAGGACGAACAACAATCATACCATAGGCTAGCTTCTAGGGTTTAGCCTCTCTGATCTCGTGGTAGATCTACTCTTGTACTACCCATATGATCAATATTAATCAAGCAGGAGTAGGGTTTTACCTCCATCGAGAGGACCCGAACCTGGGTAAAAACATCGTGTCCCTTGTCTCCTGTTACCATCCGCCTAGAGGCACAGTTCGGGACCCCCTACCCGAGATCCGCCGGTTTTGACACCGACATTGCTGCTTTCATTAAGAGTTCCTCTGTGTCGTCATCTTTAGGCCCGATGGCTCCTTCGATCATCAACAACGATGTGCTCCAGGGTGAGACTTTTCTCCCTGGACAGATCTTCGTATTCGGCGGCTTTGCACTGCGGGCCACTTCGCTTGGCCATGTGGAGCAGATTGAAAGCTACGCCCCTGGCCACCAGGTCAGATTTGGAAGTTTGAACTACACGGCTTACGTCCGTGGAGACTTGATCTTCGACGGGTTCGAGCCACAACCAAGCGCGCCGCACTGTCACGAGGGGCATGATCTAGCTCTGCCGCCGAATAGTGTCCTGGAGGCCGCACCAGTGTCCGCTCCGACCTTTAGCTCGGAGCCGATCGCGCCGATCGAGGACGGTGGCTGGACACCGCCTCGGGCTGCGATCTCACGGCGATTGAGCCGTACACCTACCCGCCCTTTGCGGCTCGTGACTCCAAGGTGCGGACTCGAGCCTTCGCGCCCCTTAATCGAATCCGATTGGGCGCCGATCATGGAATTCACTGCCATGACATCTTTCAGCACTCGCCCTTTGGCGACATCCTGAATTCACTAAAGTCTCTCTCTTTATCGGAGAGCCCTGCCGGATTATGGTCGAAGGTTGGGATGCGACGACGAAGAAATTCAAAGCCCACCCACCACCCACTTCAGTAGCCACCGCCGATGATTTAGCCGACATGCTCGACTTGGCTCAAGACATCGACGGTATGGACGACGATGCAGGAGACGACAAGAACCAGCGCCCATTGTGGCAACTGGAAGGCCACCTCGCCATATGACATATACATGGTGGACATCCCAAAAGATGGGCATGGTGATGGAACAACGAAGGATGACCCTCCAAGAAACAGCCTAAGCGCCCGGCGTCGGGCGCCGCTCTAAATCCCGCCACAACAAAACGGTGATTCCGCACGGAGACAATAACACCCGACAAAGGTCAAGACAACCCCTCAAGCAGGATTCAACGCGGAGGATGAAGAAGCCAACCCTCATGAGAGAGCGGCGTAAAGAGAGGTAGAGGATGATAATTACATGCCTCCTCCGAAGATGAGGAAAGCCTCGACGACGATTTAATTAAATCGTGCCCGAGGATCCCGTCGAACAAGAGCGTTTCAAACGCAGGCTTATGGCCACGGCAAGCAGCCTCAAGAAAAGCAGCAACGACTTAGAGCTGACCAAGACTTGCTAGGTGACAGATGGATCAAGTCCTTGCGGTCAAGAGTATGAACTCGAGCGCCTCCAAGAGCTACCTAAAACGCAGGCTGCTACCCCTATTAGAGGAGGAAGCACCCAAACCTACATCACCAGCGATGATATGGCTGACCGCCACCTCGTGGTCATGACGAGAGGCCTCTCGGCCTCAACTCAAGCCGCACCTCGCGCCGCCAAAAAAATACCAAGGCGCTGGGAAATCGCCAGACGCGGCGAGATATATTGGAGGACAAGGCAAGGCAAACAAGATCAATCTATTTAATCACGTGGGTGTTCTACGACACGTGGATTTACAATCACGCCGGATATGGCAACTCGGCCGGGCTGAACACGAGAGACAAAGCTCATTTGAGCTGCGTGATATAGCCCAATATGAGGCGCAAGACACCCACTATGCTTCATGATGAAGTGATGGATCATCAAATCCTCGAGGGTTTCAAACCCATAAACATTGAATCATACGATGGCACAACAGATCCTGCGGTTTGGATCGAGGACTATCTCCTTCACATCCACATGGCCCGCGGTGATGATCTACATGCCATCAAATACCTCCCACTCAAGCTTAAAGGACCAGCCCGGCATTGGCTTAACAGCTTGCCAGCAGAGTCAATTGGTTGTTGGGAAGACCTGGAAGGCACATTCCTCGACAATTTCCAGGGCACATATGTGCGACCACCAGATGCCGATGACCTAAGCCACATAATTCAGCAGCCATAGGAATCGGCCAGACAATTCTGGACACGGTTCCTAACCAAGAAAAATCAAATCGTCGACTGTCCGGATGCAGAGGCCCTTGCAGCCTTCAAACACAACATCCGCGACGAGTGGCTTGCGCGGCACCTAGGACAGGAAAAGCCGAAATCCATGGCAGCCCTCACAACACTCATGACCCGCTTTTGAGCGGGAGAGGACAGCTGGCTAGCTCGTAGTAACAACATGACAAAGAGCCTTGGTAATTCGGATACCAAGGACAGCAATGGCAGGTCGCGTCGCAACAAGCACAAGCGCCACATTAACGGCGATAATGCTGAGGATACGGCAGTCAATGCCGGATTCAGAGGCTCTAAACCCGGTCAGCGGAAAAAGCCATTTAAAAGAAATACTCCGGGCCCGTCCAATTTGGACAGAATACTCGATCGTTCGTGCGGATACACGGCACTTCGAAAACCAGCCAACCACACCAATAGGGATTGTTGGGTGTTCAAGCAGCAGGCAAGTTAAATGCGAAAACAATGACAAGGGGCTGCATAGCGATGACGAGGAGGAGCCCCGCCCCGAACAATAGAGGATGAAGGGCTTCCCCACAAGTGCGAACGGTGAACATGATATACGCAACCCACATACCCAAAAGGGAGTGGAAGCGTGCACTAAGGGACGTATATGCGATGGAGCCAGTCGCCCCAAAGTTCAACCCGTGGTATTCCTGCCCAATCACTTTTGACCGAAGGGACCACCCCACTAGCATCCGCCATGGCGGATTCGCCGCATTGGTTCTAGACCTAATCATTGACGGATTTCACCTCACTAGAGTCCTAATGGACGGCGGCAGCAGCCTGAACCTGCTTTATCAGGACACAGTGGGCAAAATGGACATAGAACCATCAAGGATTAAACCCACGAAGACGACCTTTAAAGGTGTCACACCAGGTGTAGAGGCCAACTGTACAGGCTCAGTTACACTTGAAGTGGTCTTCGGATCCCCGGATAACTTCCGAAGCGAGGAGTTAATCTTCGACATAGTCCCGTTCCGCAGCGGCTATCACGCACTACTCAGACGAACCACATTTGCAAAGTTCAATGCGGTGCCGCACTACGCATATCTCAAGCTCAAGATGCCAGGTCCTCGAGGAGTCATACGGTCAATGGAAATACCGAACGCTCTCTCCGGACGGAGGAGCATACGGCGGCCCTCGCGGCGGAAGTACAAAGCAGCCTCTTAAGGCAATTCTCGAGTCCCAAGATTAAGCGTCCGGACACCGCTGCCGCGCCCGAGTAACCTACAACAAGACCGCATGACACGCTCCGAGCACGCATAGCAATGCGCCCAAACCCCAGCCCTCGCGAAATTGCGAACTAGTACTACGCGTGCATAATTACGCCTGGAAATACCATGGGCATAGGGGAGGGCACGACCACGGCATGCCCGCACGCGGCTCAACCGCACTGGGGCCCCGATTGTGTCATTCTTTTTTTTCAGACTCCGCTCACGAAGCCCCGTCCGCAAGAGAATCGCCGAGCACACGATGCAACAGCCAGGAAGCGTAAAGCTACGCCGAGTGTCCAGTGGTCTCTATTACGAGCAGTATACCTATTTTACATACCATCCCGCGGCTTACCCTCGAGGGGACATGTTAAAAGTCCCGCCCATTACTTATCGTGACTATTTGTATCGCTCGCTTCATCGCAGCCCTTTTGAATAAACAATACATAGCTTCTGCCTGTTATTGAATTCCCTTTTTCTATATATATATGATCAGTTATGAACATTGTGCAACCTACACTTTGGTACGGGCAATACACCAGGGGCTTAAGTACCCCACAATATGGTGTGATAAGTCCGAACACTTTCACAAGTGCGGCACCCCGAACTTATAGCATTATATGCATCGGCTCCGAATCATGTCTTGGGTCAATAGTTGGGTTTGCCCGGCTCCCATGTTTTGGTACCTTATGTTCCATTATATTGGCTAAGGTAGCGCTGGGAGAACCACTGTGATTGTGCCCCGGTTGAGCTAGGTTAAGCACCTCAGTGGAGAAAGCTAAAACTGACCGTCATGATAGGGCGAGAGCCGGTCGCTGTTCGAGAGGTTTTCGAGTCCCTAAAGACTTATGCCGCTTAGAGCGAGGAGTCGGCATTGTCCGCCTAGGCGTGATAGCGCCCAACTCGGTCTTCCGAATACCGAGGGCTTCACGAAATTTAAAATTATAGAATTCTATGGCTAAGTGAGAGTGTTCAAGCATTATAGTCCGTTGCCTTGTTCGTTGCGCTGAGCGCCTCCCTCAAGGACCCAAGAATGGGAACAAGAGCGCCAAGTTTATCCCAACACCCCAAAGACTCGTGGCATGGGGGCTGAAGCCGACGACTCGCCATCTCCCAAATTTAATACATGGCCGCACAGAAGGTAATATTTTAAATTCAAAAGTGTTGCTTAGCGCATATGAACAAGTTTTCAGCATACATGATAACAAATGCGAGTCTACTAAAAAAATTACATCTTTGGAGCATTCACCCGCTATAAGGCGGGCACCCTTCAGGACGCCCTCATAATACATTTCAGGCTTGCCATGCTCCTTGCCCGGTTGTGGTCCGTCCGTCACAAGCTTCTCAGCGTCCATCTTGCCCCAGTGCACCTTAGCACGGGCAAGGGCCCTGCGGGCACCTTCGATGCCGACGGAGTGCTTGACGACTTCAATCCATGGACAGGCATCCACCAGCCGCCTCACCAGCCCGAAGTAGCTCCCAAGCATGGCTTCCTTAGGCCATAGCCGAACTATGAGGCCCTTCATGGCCTGTTCGACCACCTTATGGAGCTCGACCAGCTGCTTCAACTGGTCGCTAGGGCACGGGTGTCCGGCCTCAAGATCTCGAGACCGTAACACCTTCTCCGTCGAGCTTCCCTCCTCGGCTCAGTAGAATGTGGCAGCATCGGACACACTGCGGGGCAGATCTGCGAATGCTCCTGGAGAGCTCCGGATTCGGGTAAGTAACAGATAATTCACTTTCACATGCTTGCTTTGCATAAAGAATGCCTTACTCGCCGCTATCTTCTTCATCGCCTCAATTTCCTAGAGGGCTTTTTGGGCTTCGGCCTTAGCGGCTTTGGCGCTCTCAAGGGCCGAGGCAAGCTCGGACTATCGAGTCTTTGAGTCACGCTCCAAACTCTCGTGTTTTTCCACGAGAGCCTGGAGCTCTTGCCGCAACTCCGCCACCCGCGCCTCCTGCTTCTCTCGCCACAGCTCGCGGGCCGCATTGCTTTCGGCTGGGACACCGCTTCTTTGTGGTCGCCACCTCGCTCGTGGCCCTGCAATATTCACGTTATTCCTGTCATTTTTGCAACCACATCTTTTAAATACTCCCATAAGGTATTACTTACCTTCCTTGTCCTCGAGCTGCTTTTTGGCAAGGCCGAACTCGTTCTCGGACCGCCGAGGCTCGCTTCAATGCATCAACCCCGCAGTCAAGGCGGCAGAGGTCGGGCGCAACTCTGCATTCCAATATTGACATACTTATGTTAGACTCCTCATAGATATCTTTAGATCCTCGTTCGGCTTTTTCTTTCCGAACACCAAACTGAGCATCGGGGCTACTATCTATGCGGTAATATGTTTACATATCTTAAATACATACCTCAAAGCTCGTTAGAAGGCTGGCATTAAGCTTACCAGCCCGCTCTTGGCGGACTGAATTTTCGGATCACCACACTCATAACGGTGTGGTGCTCCTCGTTAATGGAAGCGCCGTTAAGCGCCCATCAAATTATCCGGTGCCTCCGTTGGGACGGAGGTCACCGCATCGCAGTCTTGCCCTTCTTACGAAGGGGTCACTGCGGACTCGGAACCACCGAAGGTTCGATGACGGAGTCCGCATGTGGTCGGACTTAAAGCCCTTCGGGTTTTATCCCTTTGCACCCGAGTCCGGAGGTTGCCTTTGCGGTGCCTCCGGGGCCACCTCCTCCTGGCTGGGCCCCTTTTGGGACTCCACCTCGGCGTCGTCCGCGGCGGGAGGAGACGAGGCGGTCGGAAGTGAGGTGCTATTCACATCCGACGAATCTGTGGAGCCGCCGTCGGAGCGCCGAGCCCGTCCTTGGGCGGGCTGCATGGTTATATTCGGCGTTAGAAGATGCTGTGCGACAAATGGAACGCCATGAGTTATTCTGGTGTCCGGACACTTACGATTTCGCCAGGGCTTGGTCCTCGGTGGCTACTCCTCTTCGCCGTCGCCGGTGTTGGTGGTGTAGTCCGAAGGAAGGGTCCTTCCGTTTGACCCTCCGCCTCCCGATTAGGCGGCCTTCCTTTTTCTTCTCTCCCCGGGAGAGGCCTTTTCCTCCTCCTCGTCTCGCTGGAGGAGTCCGCCTCGAGTCATCGACGATGAGTCCGACAACACTGGCGCCGGAACTCCTTCGAGTTCCCGTGGCCTTCTTCTTGGTTTTCTTCTCCGCACCACGTAAGGTGCGGAACCAGCAGCCCGTCAATCGGGCGTCCGCTGGTCTTCGGCAAGGGAGCCGGACAGTCAACCTGTCCGGACGTCTTCTGCCACCCTGCCAAAGGTGAGGGAGGTTTAGATCCCGATAGAGTCAAACTATGAAAAAGAGTCCCGTAAAGGGTAAAATAGCTTACCTCGCTGGCTTGATGCCGCGAGCTGAATCCGCGATCTTCGGTAGCGGATGCGGGAGCCTCGGCGCCCTTGAACAGCACCTTCCAGGCATGTTCGTACGTAGTGTTGAAGAGCCGGCTCAAGGTTCCGTGCTGTGCCGGATCAAACTCCCACAAGTTGAAGGCCTGTTGCTGGCATGGGAGGATCCTGCGGATGAGCATAACCTGGACTATGTTGACAAGCTTGAGCTTCTTGTCCACCAGGTTTCAGACGCAGGTTTGGAGTCCGGTCAGCTCTTCTGAATTACCCCACATCAGGCCCGTCTCTTTCCATGAGGTGATCCGTGTAGGGAAGCCAGATCGGAATTCGGCGGCCGCTGCCCATTTAGAGTCGCGCGGCTCGGTGATGTAGAACCACCCCGATTGCCACCCCTTTATGGTCTCCACGAAGGAGCCTCGAGCCATAGGACGTTGGCCATCTTGCCCACCATGGCACCTCCAAGACGCTTGGCGGCCGCCCACTACCTTCGGCTTGACATTGAAGGTCTTCAGCCATAAGCCAAAGTGGGGCTGGATGCAGAGGAAGGCCTCGCTTTACCCACGATGAACGCCGAGATGTTGAGGATGAAATTCGGGCCAGATCGTGGAAATCTAGGCCGTAGTAGAACATGAGCCCCTGACAAATGGGTGAAGTGGAAAACCTAGTCCATGGAGGAAGTGGGGAGGAACACCACCCCTCATGGGGCCTGGGGGGGGATGAGCTGCCCCTTGTCGGGGAGCCGATGCGCGATGTCATCGGACAAGTATCCGGCCTTTCGCAGCTTTTTGATGTGCCCCTCCGTGATGAAGGAGGCCATCCACTTGCCTCCCGCTCCGGACATAGTTGGAGAAGGTTGAGGTGGGATGTGCGGACTTGGGCGCTAGAGCTCAAGTGCGTGGAAATGGACGAGCAAAGGAGGAAGAAGGCGTGTGTGAAAAGGTGGATCCTTATCCCCTTATATGGACGGACAAAGCTATGCGTCCCCACCGGCCTGATAAAACTCGCTTATCTTCCAAGCGCCGTAATCAATGGCGCGGTTGGGTTACCCACGCCCGTATTGATGAGAATCCCGGAATAAGGGGACACGATCTCTCCTTTGACAAGACGTGCCAAGGAAACCGCCTCGCTAAACGCGCTGAGGTGGGACAGTGAAAACGATTCGAATAAAAGATTGGTCGTGGTGTGATGTCACGCTGCGGAATACGTCAGCAGATTGAGTTTGTGTAAATAGTATTCTCTCTACGGTGGTATGTGGAACTTATTTTGCAGAGCCAGACACTATCCTTGTGTTCAAAATCTTCTATGAAGAATTCGGAGGAGGAACCCGCCTTGCAATGCCGAAGACAATATGCGCGCTGGACTCATCGTCATTGAAGCCTGGTTCAGGGGCTACCGAGGGAGTCCTGGATTAGGGGGTGTCCGGATAGCCGGACTATGACCTTTGGCCGGACTCCTGGACTATGAAGATACAAGATTGAAGACTTCGTCCCGTGTCTAGATGGGACTTTCCTTGGCGTGGAAGGCAAGCTTGGTGATACGGATATGTAGATCTCCTACCATTGTAACCAACTCTATGTAACCATAACCCTCTTCGGTGCCTATATAAACCAGAGGGTTTTAGTCCATAGGACGAACAACAATCATACCATAGGCTAGCTTCTAGGGTTTAGCCTCTCTGATCTCGTGGTAGATCTACTCTTGTACTACCCATATCATCAATATTAATCAAGCAGGAGTAGGGTTTTACCTCCATCGAGAGGGCCCGAACCTGGGTAAAAACATCGTGTCCCTTGTCTCCTGTGACCATCCGCCTAGACGCACAGTTCGGGACCCCCTACCCGAGACCCGCCGGTTTTGACACCGACACCAACCGATCCAAGCACCGAACGTACGGCACTGCTTGACCACTGCGTTGGTTTTCCCTTGAAGAGGAAAGGGTGATGCAGTAAAGTAGCGTAAGTATTTCCCTCAGTTTTTGAGAACCAAGGTATCAATCCAGTAGGAGGCGACGCACGAGTACCTCGCACCTACACAAACAAATAAATCCTCGCAACCAACGCAATAAAGGGGTTGTCAATCCCTTCACGGTCACTTACGAGAGTGAGATCTGATAGATATGATAAGATAATATTTTTGGTATTTTTTATGATAAAGATGCAAAGTAAAGAAAGTAAAATAAAAACGGCGCAAGAAATAACTTGTTGTCGGGAGATTAAATATGATGGAAAATAGACCCGGGGGCCATATATTTCACTAGTGGCTTCTCTCGAGAGTATAAGTATTACGGTAGGTGAACAAATTACTATTGAGCAATTGACAGAATTGAGCATAGCTATGAGAATATCTAGGTATGATCATGTATATAGGCATCACGTCCGAGACAAGTAGACCGACTCCTGCCTGCATCTACTACTATTACTCCACACATCGACCGCTATCCAGCATGCATCTAGAGTATTAAGTTCAAAAGAATAGAGTAACGCCTTAAGTAAGATGACATGATGTAGAGGGATAAATTCATGCAATATGATATAAAATCCATCTTGTTATCCTCGATGGCAAAAATACAATACGTGCCTTGCTGCCCCTACTGTCACTGGGAAAGGACACTGCAAGATTGAACCCAAAGCTAAGCACTTCTCCCATTGCAAGAAAGATCAATCTAGTAGGCCAAACCAAACTGATAGTTGGAAGAGACTTGCCAAGATAACCAATCATACATAAGAGAATTCAGAGAAGATTCAAATATTGTTCATAGATAAACTTGATCATAAACCCACAATTCATCGGTCTCAACAAACACACCGCAAAAGAAGATTAGATCGAATAGATCTCCACAAGAGAGGGGGAGAACATTGTATTGAGATCAAAAAAGAGAGAAGAAGCCATCTAGCTAATAACTATGGACCCGAAGGTCTGAGGTAAACTACTCACACATCATCGGAGAGGCTATGGTGTTGGTGTAGAAGCCCTCCGTGATCGATGCCCCCTCCGGCGGAGCTCCTGAAAAGGCCCCAAGATGGGATCTCACTGGTACAGAAGGTTGCGGCGGTGGAATTAGGTTTTTGGCTCCGTATCTGGTAGTTTGGGGGTACGTAGGTATATATAGGAGGAAGAAGTACGTCGGTGGAGCAACATGGGCCCCACGAGGGTGGAGGGCGCGCCCCCTACCTCGTGCCTTCCTGGTTCATGTCTTGACGTAGGGTTCAAGTCCTCTGGATCACGTTCGTTCCAAAAATCACGTTCCCGAAGGTTTCATTCCGTTTGGACTCCGTTTGTTATTCTTTTTCTGCGAAAATCTGAAATAGGCAAAAAACAACAATTATGGGCTGGGCCTCCTGTTAATAGTTTAGTCCCAAAAATAATTTAAAAGTGTATAATAAAGCCCAACAATGTCCAAAACAGAATATAATATAGCATGGAACAATAAAAAATTATAGATACGTTGGAGACGTATCAAGCATCCCCAAGCTTAATTCCTGCTCGTCCTCGAGTAGGTAAATGATAAAAACAGAATTTTTGATGTGGAATGCTACTTGGCATAATTTCAATGTAATTCTCTTAATTGTGGTATGAATATTCAGATCTGTAAGATCAAGAAAAAAGTTTAATATTGACATAAAAATAATAATACTTCAAGCATACTAACTAAGCAATAATGTCTTCTCAAGATAACATGGCCAAAGAAAGTTATCCCTACAAAATCATATAGTCTGGTTATGCTCTATCTTCACCACACAAAGTATTTAAATCATGCACAACCCCGATGACAAGCCAAGCAATTGTTTCATACTTTTGATGTTCTCAAACCTTTTCAATCTTCATGCAATACATGAGCGTGAGCCATGGACATAGCACTATATGTGGAATAGAATGGTGGTTGTGGAGAAGACAAAAAAAGGAGAAGATAGTCTCACATCAACTAGGAGTATCAACGGGCTATGGAGATGCCCATTAATAGATATCAATGTGAGTGAGTAGGGATTGCCATGCAACGGATGCACTAGATCTACAAGTGTATGAAATCTCAATAAAAGAAACTAAGTGGGTGTGCATCCAACTCGCTTGCTCACAAAGACCTAGGGCATTTTGAGGAAGCCCATCATTGGAATATACAAGCCAAGTTCTATAATGAAAATTTCCCACTAGTATCATATGAAAGTGACAACATAGGAGACTCTCTATCATGAAGATCATGGTGCCACTTTGAAGCACAAGTGTGGTAAAAGGATAGTAACATTGTCCCTTCTCTCTTTTTCTCTCATTTTTTTTATTTGGGCCTTCTATTTTTTTATGGCCTCTTTTTTATTATTTTTTAGTCCGGAATCTCATCCCGACTTGTGGGGGAATCATAGTCTCCATCATCCTTTCCTCACTTGGGACAATGCTCTAAAAATGATGATCATCACACTTTTATTTACTTACAACTCAACAATTACAACTCAATATTTAGAACAAAATATGACTCTATGTGAATGCCTCCGGCGGTGTGCCGGGATATGCAATGAATCAAGAGTGACATGTATGAAAGAATTATGAACGGTGGCTTTGCCACAAATACAATGTCAACTACATAATCATGCAAAGCAATATGACAATGATGGAGCGTGTCATAGTAAACGGAACAGTGGTAAGTTGCATGGCAATATATCTCGGAATGGCTATGGAAATGCCATGATAGGTAGGTATGGTGGCTGTTTTGAGGAAGGTATATGGTGGGTGTATGATACCGGCGAAAAGTGTGCGGTATTAGAGAGGCTAGCAATGGTGGAAGGAAGAAAAGTGCGTATAATCCATGGACTCAACATTAGTCATAAAGAACTCATATACTTATTGCAAAAATCTATAAGTTATCAAAGCAAAGTATTACACGCATGCTCCTAGGGGGATAGATTGGTAAGGAAAGACCATCGCTCGTCCCCGACCGCCACTCATAAGGAAGACAATCAATAAATAAATCATGCTCCGACTTCATCACATAACGGTTCACCATACGTTGATGCTACGGGAATCACAAAATTTAACACAAGTATTTCTCAAATTCAAAACTACTCAACTAGCATGACTCTAATATCACCATCTTCATGTCTCAAAACAAATCTCAAGCATCAAACTTCTCATTTTATTCAACACACTCATAAGAAAAAAAAATACTAGTCTTAAATACCTATCATAATTAAAGCAAATTACCATGCTGTTTTGTAGGACTCTCAAAATAATCTAAGTGAAGCATGAGAGGACAATAGTTTCTATAAAACAAACCACCACCGTGCTCTAAAATATATAAGTGAAGCACTAGAGCAAAAATTATATAACTCAAAAGATATAAGTTAAGCACATAGAGTATTCTAATAATTTCGGAATCATGTGTGTCTCTCTCAAAAGGTGTGTACATCAAGGATGATTGTGGCAAACTAACAAACAAAGACTCAAATAATACAAGATGCTCCAAGAAAAACACATATCATGTGGTGAATAAAAATATAGCTCCAAGTAAAGTTACCGATGGAAGTAGACGAAAAGAGGGGATGCCTTCCGGGGCATCCCCAAGCTTTGGCTTTTAGGTGTCCTTAGATTATCTTGGGGTGCCATGGGCATCCCCAAGCTTTGGCTTTTAGGTGTCCTTAGATTATCTTGGGGTGCCATGGGCATCCCCAAGCTTAGGCTCTTGCCACTCCTTGTTCCGTAATCCATCAAATCTTTTACCCAAAACTTAAAACTTCACAACACAAAACTCAGCAGAAAATCTCGTGAGCTCCGTTAGCGAAAGAAAAGAAAACACCACTTCAAGGTACTGTAATGAACTCATTATTTATTTATATTGGTGTTAAACCTACTGTATTCCAACTTCTCTATGGTTTATAAACTATTTTACTAGCCATAGATTAATCAAAATAAGCAAACAACACACGAAAAACAGAATCAATCAAAAACAGAACAGTCTGTAGTAGTCTGTAACTAACGCAAACTTCTGGAACTCCAAAAATTCATCCAAAATAGGACGACAAATAAAATTTATTTATTGATCAGCAGCAATTGGAATCAATATTTTATCACGTTCTGGTGATTCTTAACAATTATTTTCATGAACAGAAATTTCTGGAATTTTCAGCAAGATCAAATAACTATCATCCAAGAAGATCCTATAGGTTAAACTTGGCACAAACACTAATTTAATCATAAAAACAAATCTAACCAGAGGCTAGATCAAATATTTATTCCTAAACAGAAGCAAAAAAAATTGGGTTGCCTCCCAACAAGCGCTATCGTTTAACGCCCCTAGCTAGGCATAATAGCAAGGATAGATCTAGGTAATACCATCTTTGGTAGGCAATTCTTTAATGAGGCATCTATCACCTTTAGGAGTTTATTTCTTTTATTAATTATCAATCCTTTAGGCACAAAATCGAAAAATTCATTTGTAGCAAATGGTTCCTTAATGATAGCAAAAAGATTGAGATGAATACTTATAGATTTGAGATCCGCAGTTTCCTTGCTAGAGGATTCACCCTTATTTTTAGGGACATACATAAGGTTGGAAATTTTAGTTGGAGGACTTGGAGTATTCTTTACGGAAGAAAAAACGATTCCCAAGTTGAAAATGATACCCTCAAATTTATCGATTCTAGTGGAATTCTGATTTATTCTTTCATTAACTATGGGTTCCTTCTCCTTAATATTTTTCAAAGTGACTCCTACTTTAGATCCTATTGGGTAATTTGGTTGTGGATCTTTTTATCCAAATTTTCAATTAACTCTACGGTAGCAACTTTATTTTCAATAATTTCAAGTCTTTGCATTACATGCTCCAAAGTTAACATAGTTCCATTAACCAAAAGAGGTGGTGAGCCAAACAAATCTATCATAGAATTAGAAGAATCAAAAGTATGGCTACCCAAGAAATTCCCTACGGTAATGGTATCAAGGATATATCTGTACCAAGGAGTAGCGCCTACATAAAAATCGCGGAGAAGAACCGAAGTAGATTGCTTCCTGGTAGATCTATTTTGAGCATTGCAAATTCTATACCAGGCGTCTTTTAGATTTTCTCCCTCCATTTGCTTAAAAGTAAGAATTTCATTTTCGGGAGACAACGGAGAAGATAGCGAACTAGCCATAACGACAAGCAAGCGAAAAAGAGGCAAATGGAAAAGAAAGGGCGAATAAAACGGCAAGGGTGAAGTGGGGAAGAGGAAAACAAGAGGCAAATGGCAAATAATGCAATGCGGGAGATAAGGGTTTGTGATGGGTACTTGGTATGTTGACTTTTTATAGAGACTCTCAGCAACGGCGCCAGAAATGGCTCGTTGTCGGAGTCAAATCTTGACTTGACTTCACAGAAGCCTCCCCAAGAACGGCGCGTAAATCCTTCTTGCTACCTCTTGAGCACTGTGTTGGTTTTCCTTGAAGAGGAAAGGGTGATGCAAGAAAGTAGCGTAAGTATTTCCCTCAGTTTTTGAGAACCAAGGTATCAATCCAGTAGGAGGCCACGCACGAGTCCCTCGCACCTACACAAACAAATAAATCCTCGCAACCAACACAATAAAGGGGTTGTCAATCCCTTCACGGTCACTTACGAGAGTGAGATCTGATAGATATGATAAGATAATATTTTTGGTATTTTTTATGATAAAGATGCAAAGTAAAGAAAGTAAAATAAAAACGGCACAAGAAATAACTTGTTGTCGAGAGATTAAATATGATGGAAAATAGACCCAGGGGCCATAGGTTTCACTAGTGGCTTCTCTAGAGAGCATAAGTATTACGGTGGGTGAACAAATTACTGTTGAGCAATTGACATAATTGAGCATAGTTATGAGAATATCTAGGTATGATCATGTATATAGGCATTGTCGTGGTTCTAAGTCTGACAGTAGAATGGGGGGTAGGTAATGTAGAGGCAGGATCTTAGCTATGGAGGAGTTGTACACGCAAGTTTTACGAGTTTAGGCCCTTCTCGGAGGAAGTAACAGCCCTACGTCTCGGAGCCCGGAGGCGGTCGACTGGATTATATGCGTGTGAGTTACAGGGGGTACGAACCCTTGTCCTGTGAGGAGGGGGTGGCTTATATAGAGCGCGCCAGGACCCCAGCTCCCTCCGCTACAGTGGTTCAATGTACATCAAGAGGGGGGCGCATCGGTAATGCCAGCAATAAAGATACATAATGACCATTAAAGCTATGACTTAATTCCCGACCGCTGCAGAGCAGAGTGGATCTAGATCTCCGGTAGTCGAAAGTGATTGTCTCGCATGGTCGAGTGTCTTCAAGACTGCCGAGTGGAACATAGCTTCATGGTCGAGTGGATGATGATTTTTCTTCAATGCCTCTGGTTCTTTTAGAGATGTCCTTGGGAGGGTATCTTGACAGGTCCATGACCCTACCCTAGGTACATAGCTTCATCATTATCCCCGAATGGATCAGGGTTTGAGTGAGGAAGGAGTTGAGAACACTCCGACCCATTTTTCGTGCTATGAGTATATCTTGTTCTGGATCAATGAACCGAGGTGATGACACCAACTTCTTTTTCAGTCGCCTTGATCCATTCCCTTGTTTTTGTCGAGTGAACTTTTACTGGAAGAGTTCTGAGTGATGATGTGGAGGAGATCTTCCATCTGACAAGTTGTTCTGCTGTCCGCGGATTTCGCGGGATTCGAATTTCGGGAAGCGCGCGGGGCGGAGGAGGCCGCAGTAATCGGATGGGATAAGGCAAGGCCGCCTCGATTTTCGTGCCACCTTCTTCGCCACGTATCGCGCGCGTGACTGTTGCGGGATTTGATAAGATCGCCTGGGCCTACAAGTCAGTCACTCGGAAGTAACCTCATATAAGGCGCCAGACCGGGGTTTTTGAACAATGCGCTTTCATTCTTCCCCCTCCTTCTCGGACTTCTCCGCCGTGCCTGCTCTCTCCTCTGTGCCGTTGCTCCGTTCGCGTTTCGCCTGCGACGATGGGGAAAGAGAAGACGGTGGCTCTGGAGCGGGCGAAGAAAGCGACGGCGAAGGCGAAGGGGAAGAAGTCCACCGGGCGGATCTTCCTCGAGGGCCGGCTCCATGTGGTCGGATCTGTGGCGATCGATCCGCCGGTGATTCGTCAAGACGACATCGACAACCTGGTCGAGGGAGGACTGATCCCCCACGAATCGGCGCGGCTTCCGGGGAACGAGACCGAGGCGCAACCTCGAGAGGGTGAGTGCGTTCTCCTCGCCACTCACGTCGACCGCGGGTTTTCCTTGCCTCCTGACCCTTTCTTTCGAGGCTTCTTGAATTTCTTTGGGGCGCAACTCCACCACTTTACTCCCAACACCATCGTGTACCTTGCTGCCTTCGTGTCTCTGTGTGAAAATTTCTTGGGCTGCCGACCTCATTGGGGCCTTTTCAAGCATATTTTCACCTGTCGCTCCCAGACGGTAAAAAAGGCCAATCCGAGTGACGAGAGGACGCAAGTGATTCAGATGTGCGGGGGCCTTGGGATTCAGATGAGGGGCAAAAGTTCCTTTCCAACCATGATCCTTCCTGATTTGGTTCGTGGGTGGCAGTCGACCTGGTTCTACTGCAAAGACTAGCCGACTGTGGCGTCGATCGACTTCCCCTTTTTCCATGGCCCGAGTGGGGAAGCCTTCTCCTTTGAAGGTGATCCTGGAGGAGAAAGCGCAAGTCAAGGTGATGGTTGATCGAGTAGTTCAACTTGTCCGTGATGGGGTGACTGGTATGGATTTGTTGGAGGTCTTCCTCCGGTGACGCATCCAACCACTTCAAGCTCGTGACCATCTGATGTGGATGTAATCGGGCACTGATGACACCACTCGGACCCATCCAGAGGAGGTCGACGAGACCATGTTGGAGGGGTGGCTGATGAGTATTACTGGAAACAAAGATAACCCCAGGGGAGCCAGGAGAATTCCTCCGATCGACCAATCTTACGAACCAGACAAGGTCTAATTCTGAACTTCCGACTGCAATCTTGATTCAATTGTGTAGCTGTTTATGTTTCGCCGACTGACTTCGTTCTGCTTGTTTTCTTCCAGGCCCTTACCGAAATGTACTTGATGCCCAACGGAGAGCAGGAGCATAATCTGGTGGGGGAGGCAAGCGGAGGTGAAAGTGGTGAGTGGCATTCTGACGGAGAGGGGAACGAGGAGAGTGATGACTTGAGTGACGAGGAAGAGGTCGATTCGCCTCCTCACAGGGAGAGGCGATCCAAGCTCGACCAAGATCGGGCGAGTGCCCATGAAAAGGCGATCGCTGCTCAAACTGGCCAGTCGTCAAAGCGTCCTCAGACGTCCTCTCCGGCATCGACTGAGAAAGCTTCAAAGCAGTCCAAGGTTGTGGTGTAGAAGCCTCGGAAGGCGCTGCCAAAGATTAAGATTGACATCCCTGTTGCTTCTGCGTGAGTGTTTTTCTTTCGCATTTACTCGACATTCTGTGTTGTTTGTCTTTCCTTTGACCGATCAAACGAATCTTGAAATTGGCGGTGCTACCTCCGAACTTCAGCTTACAAAACGAGGATGAGGAGATGGAAGACGCGGTCACCACCCACCGGGTACGATCTTCATTATTCTGCTTCTTTTGTCGATCGAATCGTAATATATCCAATCGGGCGATGTAATTTTGGCGACTGATCTTTTTACAGCTCCCAACGTCATCGAACTCCCCGACGATGATGAGTATGAGCCACAGAGGCCTTTGGGGAGGAGGAACATGAAAACGTCCGCTGGCAAGACGCCTCAATCGACGCCAGTAGTGGAACCGGTAGTTCAGGATGCCGGTGACGCCTAATCGGACTTCTGTCTCCTTCGCCATACCATTGCCGAAAGTGCTCTACCTTCTGCGTCAATCGCGCCAACTCCCGCCAACCACCTTCAGTTTTACTACACACCACGTCCGGAAGACGGTGGGTGTTGCTAAGGAAGCTATACGCCAAAGCGGGCATTATGATGGAGAAGATGAAGATGGTGCGGGATGCCAGCCAGGCTGCTTATGATGTTCATTGAAAAGGATATCCCGAGACTATCGTTGGATGTTTGATTCGACGTTAGTCTTAGAATTTGTTGTCTTTATCCTTTACCTCTCGAAATAACCAATCTTTTATCCAATGACCGACCCATTCCTTGATTGCGTAAATCTTGTGATCTTGGAGCTCGCTGGTCGACTTGGAGAAACAGCAGATTCAACTCAACCTTGACCTGGAGTTGGCCAAGACGGAACTGCAGAAAGCCAAGGATGACGCCAATGGTAAGACAGACTTGTCGACTGGTTTGTCTTTGATATGGATTTCATTCTGCTCTTTCTGAACCAAGCATCATTTATTTTCAGAAAAACTGAACCAAGCTCTGGCAAAAAACGATCAAGATCTGGCTTCCGCACAGAAGAAGGCTGATGACAAAACTGCTCTGGCTGAACAGAAGTTGGCTTCAGTCGGCAAATTGGAGGAAGAAAACGCCAAGATAAAATCTGCTCTGGACGAAGCCAACAAGGAAGTAACCCGCTTGAAGAAGGACAAGGTCAATCTGAACGAGAGGATGGAAGGCATTGCTCACAGGAGGGATGATCTGGAAAGTTATCTAAGGAGCCTTGCCAAGAAGCTGTTCATCAAACTTGAAGGTATATACTCTGTTCTGACTGGTTTATCTTCATCGACTCAGCATACGACTATTGACTCACCCTCGGATTGTGCATGCAGAGTTTTGTCGAGACTTCGAGGAGGAGACTGGGTGAATTGAACCAAGCTTGGACCCCATCAACTCCCCCGTGAAAGATGAAGCTGCTATGAACTTGCTCCGACTGGAATCCCGCATCGACGGTATTGTTGACTACCTTGCTCGACTGAAGGTCGCAACATCGCGGATCGACACAGCACTCTGGCCAAGGGCAATGCTCCAGAATGACCTCGAGTCTCTGATGACTCGACTTAACGAGATCCCAGGCCGAGTGTAGGAGTGGAAAAAGTCTTCTGCCCGGTGCGGTGCTGATGTGGCTCTATCTTTAGTTTGTGTCCATTGCAAGGAGGTGAGAGAAGAGAAGCTGGCGGCGATCAAGGTTGCCAATACCAAGAAGCATGACTTCCAATCCTTCATGGAGACTTTCATTGCTGCCGCCACTCGGATTGCCGATGGCATTGACCTGGATGAATTCGTCGAGCCTGCCAGCCCTCCTCCTGCGGAGTGAACAAACTTTTATGCTCCACTTTAAATTTACCTCGGGATGCCGAGTGGTTTTTGTAACCGTTAAACTCTTTCGGGCTGAATGCCCGAGTACTTCCGCGGTCTTGAACTTTTAGGGTTCATCTGAACTTGATTTATCTCAGGATATGCTTGCGATTGCTTTTGGAATTTGTTCTACACTTGGAATGACTTTTGTGTTTGAGATGCAGCCCTGAAGTGGAGACTTCAATCAACCTGCGCCTCGTCGTCCTTGCAGACAAGGATGGAGCGCACGTTGTATTTGTGGCACAACTCCAAAGGAGAAGGTTACAGTCGACCTGCACCTTGTCGCCCTTATGGATAGGGATAGAGCGATATTGTATTTGTGGCGAGTTCAAGGAGAAGGTTGCAGTCGACCTGCACCTCGTCGTCCTTGCGAATAGGGATGGAGCGCACATTGTATTTGTGGCGTAGCTCCGAAGGAGAAGGTTGCAGTCGACCTACACCCCATCGTCCTTGTGGATAGGGATAGAGCACACATTGTATTTGTGGCGTAGCTCCGAAGGAGAAGGTTGCAGTCGACCTGCACCTCGTCATCCTTGCGGATAGGGATATGTTTCGAACTTAGGAGAGTATAAGACTGCAGCTAAGCCTCCGAGTGGGAGGATTGCTCTCCACTCGGTAGGATTTTTCAAAACTTAGGCGAGTACTTGGACTGCAGCTAAGCCTCCGAGTGGGAGGATTGCTCGCCACTCGGTAGGATTTTTTAAACTTAGGCGAGTACTGGAATGCAGCTAAGCCTCCGAGTGGGAGGATTGCTCACCACTCGGTAGGATTTTTTGAACTTAGGCAAGTACTTGGACTGCAGCTAAGCCTCCGTGTCGGTGTCAAAACCGGCGGATCTCGGGTAGGGGGTCCCGAACTGTGCGTCTAGGCGGTTGGTAACAGGAGACAAGGGACACGATGTTTTTACCCAGGTTCGGGCCCTCTCGATGGAGGTAATACCCTACTCCTGCTTGATTAATATTGATGATACGGGTAGTACAAGAGTGGATCTACCACGAGATCAGAGAGGCTAAACCCTAGAAGCTAGCATGTGGTATGATTGTTTTTCGTTCTCTATCGACTAGCCTGGCCTCGGTTTATATAATGCACTAGAGGCCTAGGATAACAAGAGTCCTAGCCGAATACGCCGGTGGGGGAGGAATCCTTGTCTTGATCGCCAAGTCTTGTGGAATCTTCCTTGTATGCGGCAACTGTCCGGACTGGCCCATGAGTATACGGCCATGGGGGTCCTCGGCCCAATCTAACAGATCGGGAGATGACGTGGTGAGTACCCCCAGTCCAGACACCGTCAAGAGCCCCTCGAACCGGTCTTCGTTAGGGACGCTCCTTGATTCTTCCGAACTGTTCTTCATCTTCGGTCGTCGGTCTTGAAAACTGGTTCAACAAATCTTCTCATCTTCGATCTTGAGGATCGCCGAAATGCATTCGATGAGTTTACACGTCGGGTATCCGAGGATCCCCTTTAAGTTTCCGGCCTTTATCAATGCCTTGTTATTTTATGCCACACCTCGGGTTTGAACTTGTTCCCGGGCGGCAGCGTCCTCTTGCGTCCGAGCTCCAACGCCGGACTGCATTCGAGGTATCTTTTGCAGCCGAGCACCAATGCCGGACTGCTTCCGAGCTCCAACGCCGAAATGTATCCGAGCTCCAACACCGGACTGTGTCCAAGCTCCAGCGCCGGACTATATCCAAGATGTCATAGATCATCTTGGTACAAAAAAGTTGAAGGAGTGTAGCCGAGCTTAATGCCGGAAATGGCCTCTATGGAGCCAGCCACTAGCGCCCGAACTTTATGCCGGACTGCTTCCGAGGTGGTGCACCACCCCGAATGTGGGCCGATTTTTGTCAATATTTTTGATTGGTGCAATTTATTCTCTGCCGAGATACATAGCCAGTAGCCCTCAAGGTGGGTATCGGTCTAAAACCCGAGATGCACATGAAGGATGACATAAGACCGCTGATCCCCGTAGCCGTTGAGACTCAGGTTGATTTGCAAAATCGGTCTAAGGATCAAGTCCTAGCTCGCCGTAATACTTGGGACACAAAAGCGGCGTGTTTCAGTCCTCAAGACTCAGGTTGGGTGCGGCCGACCAACCCGAGGATCAAAATCTCCTGAGACTCAGATACACTTAAAATTTTCTGCATTGGACAGCAATGCAGAGCCCCGAGACATCGGTCGGGTGGCAACACCGATCGGGGATCGATGTGCCCTTTAATATTTGTAAATAATAAGCCCAAGCCCAAGAGTCCTCGAGCCTTAATGCGGCACGGGTGGTCAATTAAGGATTGATATCCATAGTAAAATCACAAATTATGTGTAATGACTCTATGTATCCAAGTACTTTACGCCATTAATGCTCGGATCCGCATTGTACAAAACTTTGTTGACCGACCATCGGCTTCATCTCCTCGCCAATAGCCGAGGAGTGTTTGTCCTACTTTATAAAGCCTTTATGAGGGCAAAGATTTGCAACAAACAAGGCAATCTGGCCATACGGTTTTATAAACAAACGACGAGAGAGATATGTTATATTACTGCTTAATGAAGAAATGTCTTCCAAAGAAAATAGTCCCGCTTATAAGTTCCTTTCTTTGGGTTGTCATGCTAAGCATGATCATGAAACCTCAGCTCCAATGTAAGAGCAAAATATCGAGGATTTAGTTTGGGAGGCCGTTAATAGCCCCGGTAGTGTTCGGCGACATCGAGGTCAAGTCAGAAACACTTCGCCATTGTTATGAATGGCCCGTCGCTTAACACCGCCATCGGATCGCTGACCAGTTTACGCTTATTTTGAGTCAGCCGCTTTCTCCACCGAGGTGCTTAACCATGTGAGCTGGAAGCACAATCGCAGTGGTTCTCCTTTGCACACCTAGCCGAACAAAGCGGAACATAGGAGGCAAGCGCAGGAGCCGGGCAACCCAACTATCGATCAAGACACAATTCAAACCGATGCATATATAGCAATATCTCGAGAATGTTTTTGCCGAATCTCTAAAGGTGTCCGCATTGCATCGTGAAACTTGTGCTGAAAACACACAAATAGTTTAAAAGTGCCATAAGCTTGAAAACCAAAAACGCCAAGTAAAAACTTGACGTCCAACGAGATCAGTGTTCGGTGCCAATCCAAAATTGGCCTTAGCAAAAGAAGTGCTTCTGTCGTGCTTTAACATGATACATCCTATCTCAAGACTTCATGCGGGTCAGCCTACGGCTTCAACCTCCTAACCCGAGGGCGGAGTACTTCTCCTTAGGCCAGTTTAGCAAACTAAACTCTAGCGGCTTTGAGAGAGAGATTAGGCTCCCTGCTAGTGACCACACGCCAGGTTTAAAAAAGGAGTGATAAATAATAATAATAATAATAATAATAATAATAATAATAATAATAATAATAATAATAATAATAATAATAATAATAAAACTTTGCAACGACTAAGAAGAAGAACACTTATCATAAAACGGCTCATATAAATTTAAGAGCCCCCAAGTGACTTGGGTAAAAGAATGATTGCATGTACCGAAGTACTTTTATCATATCTATGTTCAACCGAACTTTAAACGCGTCTTAACCGACCATTGGCTTTCTCCCTCTTCGTCAAGGACCGAAAAGTGTTATGTACTCCATCCGTCGAGAATATCGACGGTGTTTCCAATAATCGTGCAATCAGTCATAAGGTCATAATGCATAAAGCGCCAGGAACTTATGCTATATTATCGATAAAGTGTAAGAAGCATCTTCAAGAAAATAGTACCCCACCGATACCTTTCTTGGTGCTCATTGTTAATATGAGACTTGTGCAATAGATTTTTGTACTCATGAGTTCCGTTGTGTGCCGACCATTATTGAAAACAGAAGAGCGCTTAGCTTTCGGCTTCACCTGGGTCGAGGTCCGCTCGGGTGACCCGATCGTGATAATCGCAGAGGTGCTCCTTTACTCCCTAGCCGAACAATCGGGAACGTGGGGTAAACACAGGAGCGAGGCAACCCAGCTTGCAAATCGCTTAAGTCAATATGGTGCATATTGTGGCATAATACACGAACAAGGAACGAAGCCGTACAAGTATAATCATATGCAAGAGGAAAAGCTTCATGAAGGAAGCCCCAAATGAATTGGGTATTTGAATTTATGCGTCACAAACAAAGTTTGGACAAGGAAATTTTTTACAAGCAATTTTTTCCGAAAAAGTATAATGCTTGGTCGAACCGAACACAAGTTAGAAATTAAAGCTTTGAGCATGAAAGCGACTTAGCTGGTTAATGTGTTCGGTATTGATGACGCGGTCCGAGCTTGATACGGGACAAGGTTCCATCCCCCAAGCCGGTCCCGAGGTGGCGGAGCGGAGAGCTCGACACGCCGAAGTGGTGACATAGCACGGTCAATGCAGACCGGCAGAGTGACGCCGAAGTCCCCGGATCATTTTCCTGTGCACAAAAAATGGTGCAAACCGGAGATAATAGTAATAATGATAATTAAAAAAATCGTTGCATAATAAATAATTTATGCAAAGTGAGTAATAAAATAAATATGGCCTGGAGCCGAAGTCAATGTCGATGCAGGTCGTCGGCGTAATGCAATAAAGGCGTGGCAAAGCCTGGATTCACAGGTCGGTCCGAGTTCCGGATGCGGCGTTCGCCGGACTATGTATGGAAACTGACCGAACCATCATGCGACCGTCGATAATGCAGCCACCATTTGATAGACCTGTGTACATATGATGGACAAACCAAAGTAATAATTCCTTGGGAAAAATTAACCCAAACAAGCAAAAAAAACTAGGATTAATAGTACCTGGTTTATTTGTTGTAGCAATCCGAAGGAAGGTGATTCCCAAAATTGGGACTCGATCCGCGCACCCATTGCCTGGTCGGCTAGTGACGCCGAAGTGCCCGGAGTAGGTTGATAAAGAGATGGCGAAGCCCCCGGTCCAGCCGAGATGTCGAAGTAGGTCGGCGTGATGGACACCAGCTTGAAGAAGCAATAGTGCGGCCCTGCCGATGCAGGTCGTGACGTGGTCGATGCCGCTTGATGAAGCGACCGTGCGGCGATGCCGGTATGCCCGCCCGTAATCCGTGGGGCGGCGATGTTGGTGATGATTTATCCTTCGCGATGACGGACTCTTGTTCGGCTTGCCAAGATGATGATCCAAGAAGTTGAGCTCGCTCAACAAAGTGATGACGGTTCAGCGCAGTCGGCAGCCGTGGAGCAATATTGCCGGACTGGTTTGACACCAAAGATGATGTTGAAGATCATGTTCAAAAGATCTTAAAGTTAGTGGGATGTGTTCGGAATAAAACACAATACCCATACAAAACTTCCTTCAAAAAGGATGTCTGAAATCCCGCTGATAAAAAAGACGAACTCGGGTCGATTCGTTTCGACACGAAAACAGATCCGAAAAGTGATGCACTAATCGGAAGGTTCCGGATTTTGGACGGTCGGATCGAGCTGAAATTCTGAGGGGTGGTAGATATAGGAATTCCGCAGCCGATCAACGGTTGGATCTTCCAAAGGAAGTCCGGGCTAGAAGCTGGACACCACGCCCTAAACTCGTCCGGATTCTCGTCCAGATTTGGCTCCGGTATATCGGAGATTGCCAGAGATTCCTCCATCGGAACTCGACGAATTTTCCAGGGTTGTTGTAGAATTAATTCCGCACAATTCCATCGAAGCAATCGTTAAAACGACACTTGAGAAGGCGGTGGCGGCGAACACAAGTCCGCTGTCCAGAAAAACAGTACGGTCGCCCGAGGGCAATGTTGACGTTGAGCCCCCGGGCTCCCTGGATGATCCCTCCATGATATTGATAGAGATCGGAGTTGATGTTGATGAAGGCCCTCATCCGAACATGACGATCAGAGGTAGGGCGCAACCCTTGGTTCAACCAAGGTGACCAGTTGAGCTGGTGACAAAGATGCCGAAGTCGCAGTTGATCTGCAGGCGAGCCATCGAACCTTTGCCGAACACACAGCGGAACTCTCAATGAAAGCACCAATGTCGGTGTCAAAACCGGCGGATCTCGGGTAGGGGTCCCGAACTGTGCGTCTAGGCGGATGGTAACAGGAGACAAGGGACACGATATTTTTACCCAGGTTCGGGCCCTCTCGATGGAGGTAATACCCTACTCCTGCTTGATTAATATTGATGATACGGGTAGTACAAGAGTGGATCTACCACTAGATCATAGAGGCTAAACCCTAGAAGCTAGCCTATGGTATGATTCTTTTTCGTTCTCTATCGACTAGCCTGGCCTCGGTTTATATAATGCACCAAAGGCCTAGGATAACAAGAGTCCTAGCCGAGTACGCTGGTGGGGAGGAGTCCTTGTCTAGATCGCCAAGTCTTCTGGAATCTTCCTTGTATGCGGCAACTGTCCGGACTGGCCCATGAGTATACGGCCATGGGGGTCCTCGGCCCAATCTAACAGACTGGGAATGACGTGGTGAGTACCCCCTGGTCCAGGACACCGTCACTCTGAGTGGGAGGATTGCTCACCACTCGGTAGGATTTTTTAAACTTAGGCGAGTACTGGACTGCAGCTAAGCCCCCAAGTGGGAGGATTTCTCACCACTTGGTTGGATTTTTTAAACTTAGGCGAGTACTGAACTGCAGCTAAGCCCCCGAGTGGGAGGATTGCTCTCCACTCGGTAGGATTTTTCAAACTTAAGCGAAACAGATTCGCAGCTAAGCCCCCGAGTGAGAGGCTTGCTCACCACTCGGTAGGATTTTTTAAACTTAGGCGAGTACTGGACTGCAGCTAAGCCCCCGAGTGAGAGGCTTGCTCACCACTCGGTAGGGTTTTTTAAACTTAGGCGATTACTGGACTGCAGCTAAGCCCCCGAGTGAGAGGCTTGCTCACCACTCGGTAGGATTTTTCAAACTTAGGCGAGTACTGGAATGCAGCTAAGCCCCCGAGTGAGAGGCTTGTTCACCACTCGGTAGGATTTTTTAAACTTAGGTAGTCTTGGACTGCAGCTAAGCCCCCGAGTGAGAGGCTTGCTCACCACTCGGTAGGATTTTTCAAACTTAGACGAGTATTGGACTGCAGCTAAGCCCCCGAGTGAGAGGCTTGCTCACCACTCGGTAGGATTTTTTAAACTTAAGCTTAGTCATGGATCTGCAGCTAAGCCCCCGAGTGAGAGGCTTGCTCACCACTCGGTAGGATTTTTAAACTTAGGCGAGTACTAGACTGCAGCTAAGCCCCCGAGTGAGAGGCTTGCTCACCACTCGGTAGGATTTTTCAAACTTAGGCGAGTACTGGACTGCAGCTAAGCCCCCGAGTGAGAGGCTTGCTCACCACTCGGTAGGATTTTTTTAACTTAGGCGAAACGGATTCACAGCCAAGCCCCCGAGTGAGAGGCTTGCTCACCACTCGGTAGGATTTTTCAAACTTATGCGAAACGGATTCACAGCGAAGTTACCCACTGGGGGATTTCAAACGCAAACAAAAGCAACAACAATTGTTTAGGAAGATTATAAAGCTCTTGTCAAACTACAAAGGTATTTCTTATTACATCTCATCCGAGTGAGTACTTAAGTATAAAAGGGGCAGAGCAGCTCGGCGTTCCAAGCTCGTGGCTCGTCTTTCTGATGCTCGACATTCTAAATATGGTATGCTCCATTGTGGAGAACTCTGGTGACAATGAAGGGACCTTCCCAAGCAGGGGCGAGCTTGTGTGGTTTTTGTTGATCCACTCGAAGAACCAAGTCTCCCTCTTGAAAGGCCCGACCCCTCACGTTTCTGGCGTGGAATCAATGCAAGTCTTGCTGATAAATGGTCGACCGGATCAAAGCCATCTCTCTTTCCTCCTCTAGGAGGTCGACTGCGTCCTGCCGAGCCTGTTCCGCTTCATCTTCAAAGAAGAGCTCGACTCGTGGTGCATTGTGAAGTAAGTCACTCGGCAGAACAGCTTCAGCTCGATAGACCAAGAAGAATGGAGTTCGGCCAGTCGACCGATTGGGAGTTGCCCTTA
Source organism: Aegilops longissima (assembly GCA_021605205.1). NCBI lineage: Eukaryota > Viridiplantae > Streptophyta > Magnoliopsida > Poales > Poaceae > Aegilops > Aegilops longissima. Next base: position 514,452,336 of record CM038680.1, read on the forward strand.
GACCCCAAAGAACTTATGGAAGTTCATCAACCCAGGCGCCTGCTATGTGCTTGAGATCACGCATCAGTCGAGGTTTCAGTCCTTTGAGAATTAGGCCATTTGCTCTTTCTGCTTGTCCATTCGACTAGGGGTGAGCGACTGAAGCATAGTCGACTTCGTGTGCCTTGAGAAGCAGAAGGCTCTAAACTCATCGAATCAAGTTCGCCCATTGTTAGTGATGATGTCAAAGCGGAACTCCATATCTAAATGTCAACTCTCGATGAAACCGACAAAGAAGGTCTTTGGCTTCAAGATTCTTGATAGGCTTAGCTTCAATCCATTTGGTAAACTTGTCGACTGCTACAAGCACGTGAGTGAAGCCGCTCCTACCGGTTCTCAGCGGTCCGACCATATCCAATCCCCAAACAGCAAAGGGCCAGACGAGTGGAATGGTCTTCAGGGCTGACGCAGGCTTGTGCGACATATTGGAGTAAAAATGGCAACCCTCACATTTGTCGACTATATCTTTCGCCATTTCATTTGCTCGTGGCCAGTAAAATCCAACTCGGTATGCTTTAGCCACGATGGTCCGAGAGGACGCATGGTGACCACAGGTCCCCGAGTGGATGTCGTTGAGGATCATTCGACCTTCTTCTGGCGTTATGCATTTCTGACTGACTCCCGTCACTCCTTCCTTGAACTGTTGTCCTCTTATCACAGTAAAGGCTTTGGATCGACGGACGATCTGTCGAGCCTCTTCTTCATCTTCTGGGAGTTCCTTCCTAAGAATATAAGCAATGTACGGCACTGTCCAGTCGGGAGTGATGACCAAAACCTCCATGATCAGGTCGACCACGGCTGGGACCTCGACTTCAGTCGGATCTATGGCACTCTTAGGCTGCAGGGGCTCTTCAGTGAAAGGATCTTCTTGAACTGACGGTGTGTGAATGTGTTCCAAAAACACATTATTGGGAATGGCTTATCTCTTGGAACCTATCTTTTCCAAATCATCGGCAGTTTGATTTTTCAGTCGGGGTATATGATGGAGCTCTAACTCCTCAAACTTCTTTTCCACTTCCTCATCGTTGTAAAGAATCAATCATGGCTGGGCTTCGACGTCCCACTCCTTCATCACTTGATTGATACCAAATCTGAGTCGCCATAGACCATAAGGCGACGGATGCCGAGTGAAATGGTCATACGTAACCCATACAAGAGTGCTTCATATTCTGCTTCGTTGTTGGAGGAATCAAAGTGAATCTGGAGGACATATCTGAGCTTGTCTCCTCGGGGGCATACCAGTACCACACCAGCACCAGAACCGTTTAGCATCTTGGAACCATCAAAAAACATGGTCCAGTGCTCCGAGTGAACTTGAGTCGGCAGTTGCTGTTCGATCCACTCGGCGAGGAAATCTGTTATTGCTTGGGACTTGATAGCTTTCTTTGCCTCAAACTTGATATCTAAGGGGAGTTCAATCGCCCACTTTGCCACTCGACCGCTTGCATCTCTGTTGTGCGTAATCTCGACAATGGGCGTCACGATTTAATCGTAATTGAATGGTCAGAGAAGTAATGTGCAACCTTCTTCGTGGTCATATAAATCCCATAAACAAGCTTTTGATAATGCAGATATCTTTGCTTTGATGGACTCAAAACTTCAGAAACATAATATACTGGGCGCTGAACTTTATAGGTTTTTCCTTCTTCTTCCCGCTCGACCGTGAGTACTGTACTGACGACTTGTCCAGTGGCTGCAATGTAAAGCAGTAAAGGCTCTTTGCTAATTGGGGCAGCAAGCACCGGATCGGTGGAAAGCAAGGCTTTTAGCTCTGCGAATGTTGCATCAGCTTCAGGAGTCCACTCAAACTTATCTGACTTCTTCATCAGTCGGTAAAGAGGCAATGCCTTTTCACCGAGGCGAGAAATGAATCAACTTAGGACGGCCAAACAACCAGTAAGCTTCTGGACATCATGCACACACACGGGGCGTTTCATCCGGAGTATGGCACCCACTTTCTCCGGTTAGCGCCGATCCTCGCTCGAAACGAGGAAACCGAGCAATTTTTCTTTGGGACTCCGAATGTGCACTTTAATGGATTAAGCTTGATATCATACCTTCTGAGGTTGGCAAAGGTTTCAGCAAGGTCAGCCAGTAGGTCGGAACCTTTACATGACTTAACCACAATATCATCCATGTATGCTTCCACATTCCGACTGATTTGAGTGAGTAAACACTTCTGAATCATCCGCATGAATGTGGCTCCAGCATTCTTCAAGCCGAATGGCATGGTGACATAACAGAAGCACCCAACTGGGGTAATGAAAGCTGTTTTTATCTCGTCGGGTCCATACAGACGGATCTGATGATACCCCGAATAAGCGCCCAAAAAGGACAAACGCTCACACCCCGTAGTTGAGTCGACAATTTGGTCGATGCAAGGGAGAGGAAAGTGATCTTTCGGGCAGGCCTGATTGATATGCTTGAAGTCAATGCACATGCGAAGTGAGTCGTCCTTCTTAGGAACCATGACAACATTAGCTAGCCACTCGGAGTGGTAAATCTCTCGGATAAACTCAGCTGCTAGGAGCCGAGCCACTTCTTCACCGATTGCCTTTCTCTTCTGCACGGCGGACCGTCAAAGATGTTCTTTGACTGGTTTCACTTTTGGGTCGACTCGCAGATGATGCTCAGCTAGCCCCCTGGGAACACCCGGCATGTCAGAAGGTTTCCATGCAAAGATGTCCCAGTTCTCACGGAGGAACTGGATGAGCACTTCTTCCTATTTGGAGTCGAGTGTTGTTGAAATATGAGTCGGAGCAGCATTGGGATCCGTCGGGTGAATATGAATCGGCTTCGTTTCGCCAGACAACTAAAATGCTGAATATGTGGCAGGCTTCTTAGCTCACAACAAATCACTCGGATCTGCATTTTTCTGATACTCCTGCAATTCCACTACTGCCATCTGTGCATCGGCGATCTTTGAGCCTTTCTGGAAGCACTCTTCGCCTTCTTTCGATTGCCGCGATAGTGATCACACCTTTAGGACCGGCATCTTGAACTTGAGATACACGTAGCATGGTCGAGCCATAAAACGCATAAGCTGGCCTACCCGAATAGCGTGATAAGCACTCTGGAAATCCACAACTTCAAATGTCAACTTTTCTTTGCGGTAATTCTTGGAATCACCAAAAACTACATCAAGGGCGATCTGGCCGAGTGACTCAGCTTCTTGCCAGGAATAACTCCATGGAAACTCATATTGCTTTCGCTGAGTCTGGACATCGGAATGCCCATTCCTTTCAACGTCTCCGCATACAGAATATTCAGGCCACTGCCACCATCCATTAGAACTCTAGTCAACCGAGTGCCTTCAACAACTGGGTCGACCACCAATGCTTGCCTCCCGGAGGTGGCTATATGCGTCGGGTGATCAGACCGGTTGAATGTAATGGCAGTCTGAGACCATTTCAAATAAATGGGCATCGCCGGAGCTACCATGTTTACTTCTCTGTTGATGACTTTCAGTCGACTTTTGCTCTCAACATCAGCAAAAATCATCAGAGTGGAATTGACGTGAGGGTAACCATCATCACTTTCCTCTTTGTCCTCAACTTTGTCCGACTCTTTTTCCATCTCTTTGGGTTGTTTCTCTCGGAACTGCTGGATTAGGAGCCGACACTGTCGAGTGGTATGCTTTGGGTAAATGAGATTACCCTCCTCATCTTTCTTTGTGTGAATGTGGCATGGCAAATCCAACACATCATTCCCATCTTGATCTTTTACTTTCTTAGGGTTCCACGGCCCCTTGGGCTTCCCCTTGAACTTTCCTTGAGTCACGGCTAAGGCTTCTCCAGGAGCATCTGGCTCGGCTTTGCGCTTCTGCTTCCGACTGGAGTTCCCTCCTCCGGTTTCGTGGCCGACTGTTTTGTGCTTGCCACTCCGGAGCCGATCCTCCTCTTCACCATTGGCATACTTGGTGGCAATCTCCATCATCTGACTCAGTGACATATCTCCGGTCCGACCGAACTTCAGATTCAACTCTCGATATTTGACGCCTTCCTTGAAGACACAAACTACTTGGTGATCAGACACATTTTCCACCGTGTGATGCAACGTGATCCATCTCTGGATATAGTCCCTCAAAGTTTCATTTGGCTACTGCACACAAGATTGCAGCTCTGTCAACCCTGCTAGCCGTTTGCATGTTCCTTCAAATGTTCTGGCCGAGCCCTCCAACATAAGAGGAAGGTGCTTCATGGCCACTTCATCATTGACGCCGCCAATCTGAACAGCCACTCGGTAGTCCTCAAGCCAAGTGTCAGGCTTGGACTCACCAAAGGAACTTATCGACTGACCGCCAACCTGAAGTTGGGAGGAATCACCGCAGCCCTGATGGCTCTGCTGAAGCACTCTGGACCTGAGACATGCACTCTGCTGCTGGTTGGAAAATCTCTTTCATGGACTTCTCTGTGAGCTCTATTTCTGTCGACCAAACCTTGTACGAGAATAGATCTCGCATCAAAGCCCGGTTCCCTGAGGTCAACCGGAATCCTTCGCCCACCATTGTGAGGGCATCTGTCATCATGCTGCCGAGGCATGTATGACCCACTCCTTGGGGGAGGCGTGGGCACTCGACGACGATCATCGTGATCGAGTCGGTGATCATACTGCTCACGGTTTCTGTACTGATCTCGCCGGTCTCCACGTCCCTCACGCCTCGGGGGCGATCTTGGGCTATGGGCCGACTGGATTGTATCTGCTACAACGGATCTGCTATGGATCCTATTCCGCAATTGAGACACAGCTGTATTTTGTTCTCCTGCTGCCCGGAGTAAACCCTTATCTGCATCAAACCTATGACAGCTTCTGACTGGGACGGCTGGATTGACTCTGCTATTCGGGATGCGGCTGTGAGATTCTAGATTGGAGTTCGATATACCTGAGTCGGAGGCGGAAAAAGCTGTCGTCGACTGGATTCAGGAATCCATTGTCGAGCTGACTCGTCGAGTGCATGCTGGAGATTCTCCAGTCGAGTGCGCTCGGGTAAGTTTGCGAGACGCGCTTCCTCCAAGGCCTGGGCCTCGGGGGTTTCTCCAACGATAGGAGTGTGGAGTGCATCCATATTGCGGCGGCGGAGCTCTTCTCTCTGCTGCGACAAAAGAGGCTCGGGACGGTATTCATCGTGATCGCCACCACCATCGCTGCCGTCACCGCGGGGAAAGCCAGGAGGACTGTGCGGTCCATTGACCATCAGGACTTCCACCGCGGGTGTCGGTGTCAAAACCGGCGGATCTCGGGTAGGGGCTCCCGATCTGTGCGTCAAGGCTGATGGTAACAGGAAGCAAGGGACACAGATGTTTACCCAGGTTCGGTCCCTCTCCATGGAGGTAAAACCCTACTTCCTGCTTGATTAATATTGATGATATGGGTAGTACAAGAGTAGATCTACCACGAGATCGTAGAGGCTAAACCCTAAGAGCTAGCCTATGATGGTATGATTGTAATTGTGATCGGCCTTCTAAGGACCAACCTCTCCGGTTTATATAGACACCGGAGAAGGCTAGGGTTTACATGGAGTCGGTTACAAGGAAGGAAATATAATATCCGGATCGCCAAGCTTGCCTTCCAAGCCAAGGAAAGTCCCATCCGGACACGGGCCGAAGTCTTGAGTCTTGTATCTTCACGCTCAATAGTCCGGCATTGTACACATCCGCTGTCCGATACCCCTAATCCAGACTCCTCAAGAGTCCCCCGAACCAGGCTTCAATGATGATGAGTCCGGGTGCAGTATTGTCTTCGCATTGCAGGCGGGTTCCTCCTCCGAATACTCCAAGGTAATTATCGAACACTCAAACCATGTCCGGATCCACGAGATGATCTTCAGATGCCACCGAGAGAGAATAATGTTTCGCAAATGCAATCACGACAACTTTTCAAGCAACGCGACGTGTCATTACGGTCGGGTCATTATTCGAACCATCTTCCCACAACCAGCCACGGTGCATATTGCGAGGCGGTTTCCTTGACACGTCTTGTCAAAGCAGAGATCGTGCCCCCTTATCACGGGATTCTCATCAATACGGGCACGGGTAGTCCACCACATCATTAATCGTGGCACTTGGGAAGCAAGCGATTCTCAACGGGCAAGTGGGGAGGCGCACCGCTTTCGTCGCCTCTATAAAGGGATAAGATTTCCTCATTTTTACCCACGCCTTCTTCCTTCTCTGCCCACTCTTACCCCCTAGAGCTCCAGCGCCCAAGCCCAAGTCTCCTCCGCACAGCTAGACATGTCCGGAGCAGGAGGCAAGTGGGTGGCTTCCACCGTCGAGGATAAGCACATCACAGATCTTTGAGCGGCCGGACACTTGGTCACAGACATAGCGCACCGGCCACGGACGCTGGGCAGGTCATTCCGACCCGGGACCCCACGAGAGTCGTGTTCGCCGCCCACTTCATCCATGGACTGGGATTTACCCACCCCTTCGTCTGCGGGCTCATGTTCTACTATGGGCTAGATTTCCATGATCTAGCCCCAATTTCGCCCTCAACATCTCGGCGTTCATCGTCGCTTATAGGCTTTCCTCCGCATCCGCCTCACTTCGCCTGTGGGTGCAAGTCTTCGCGGAAGCCAAGATTGTACGCGCCAATAAGCGGAGTGTGGAGGGCCATGGTGGGCAAGATGCCTAACGTCACCTGGTTGGACGGCTCCTTTGCGGAGACCGTAAAAGGATGGCAATCGGGGTGGTTCTACATCACCGAGCCACACGGCGCCAACTGAGCGGCGGCCCCCGAGTTCCGATCCGGAATCCCTATGCGGCTCACCTCCTGGGAAAAGAGGGCCTGTCTGGGCGATTCCACGGAGCTGGCGGACTCTGACATGCATCAAAAGCATGAAGGACAAGAACATCAAGCTTGTCAATGTGATACAGGTCATGCTCGTTCGCCGGATCCTGCCCTGCCAAAGGCGGGCTGTAAATCTGTGGGAGTTTGTCCCGGCCGAACACCAGATGATGTGGAAGCTCTACGACATGATGCACAAAGGTGCATGGAAAGTGTTGTTCAAGGCCACCGAAGTACCTCCTCCCACATCCGAGGACCACGGACTTCATGCAGCGCGGCCCCCGAACCGTTGAGTTTTGGGACCACCACCGGGTTTGGTTTTTTTTTCCAATACATTCATGGGGTGGTTTTAAGTATTTATATATATTTGCCTCAGGATTATGTGAAGATAGCGGAGCAGATTGACTGTCCGGCTCCGTTGCCGGAAGATCCAGTGGATGCTCTCCTGACGGAGATCCTAGTCCCGGCACCGTACAAGGTGCCGGAGAAGAAGGCCGAAAAGAAGGCCCCGGGACCGGAAGGGTCTCCGGCGAAGGTTAGGTTCAAGCCTCGTCCGAAGACGACGAGGCGGACACCTTCCACGAAGGGGAGGAGGAAGAAGAAGAAGACACCCCATCTGGGAAGGATGAGGGGCCCGGCGAAGCGGGCCAGGGGGCTGGAAAAGGCCCTCGGCGCAAGGCCGTTATTCCTCTATCGTCCGATGACGACGAGACACATTCCTCCCGCGGAGGCTGGGGGAATCAAGAAGAAATTCCACCTCCCCGCACTAGGGGGGAGAAGAAGAGAAAAGCCGCCTTGAGGGGAGGTCAAGCGCCCGAGAAGGGAAGGTAACCTTCCGGACTATTCCGCCACGGCCGCCATAAACGAGGAGGGTGGCTGCCCCGGGAAGCCCCCGGTGCGATCGTAAGTGTCCGCATCCTATCATGGTTTCGCTTCATAGTTTTTATACTTATAGTGCCGAACATATATGCAGTCCGGCCAGGGTTCATCCCGAGGAATCCTCCTCCGGTCCCGAGAGATTTGGCGATAACTTCGCCCCGACGGCCACTACCCCCTCCACGCGGATGACATGGAGGTGTTGTCCCAAGGCTCGAGGGGGAGGTGACTCGAAACGCCCACGGCGGGATTCCAGATGTCGGGCATGCGGGTTCAAGATCCTCATGATCGCGCCGATGAGAGCCGCAACAAGGCGTAACTCTCGACCGAACATTGCTCTGGAACCCCAACGGTTCCGGACTTGGGCGGCAGCCCCCGTTAGGAAGGGCGAGCCGCCTGCAGCCGAGGACTTCAGCAGCATCAACGGCGCCGGATAGCCTGGTGGAAGCGCCCGAGGCGCCCATGGAGGAAGAGCACCGCACTCTTATGAGTGCGGTGATTCAAAAGGTTCTGCCCACCAAAAGCGGACTAACGAAGCTCGCACAAGCCTTCCGACGGGCTTTGAGGTAAGTAAAAATGTATGAAATTACCACCGATAGGTAGTAGCCCTCGATACTCTGGTTGGTATTCAAAGAAGAGCCAAACGGAGGGTCAACTATAATCCATGTGAGTCTAATAATAAGTATTGTTGTGAATAAGCAGGCTGCTTGCTTGTTGCTGCCGTCTTCGCCGAGGTTGCCGAATCAAGCGCACTGTGAGCAAAGCGAGGAGAGATCGTCTTCACCAAGAGGCAGCTCAAGAGAACAAGGGTAAGTAATTCCCATTCTTATGCGTTTAAGGATAGGCAGAATTGATGAGTCTAACACCGAGTGTCACGACCATAACAGGCCACCACCAAGTGGCGTCCCTCAAGAAAGCGTTGTCCGAGGCCGAAACAAAGTGGCCTTGGAATGCAAGGAGCGTGAAAAGCAAAGTGCTAGAGTGGGCGAGGTACAGCAGGAGCTCCAGGACCTCGGCAAAAAGTGCGAGTCCGTGGAGCATAATCTGAAGATGAAGGAGGACGAGCTTGCGAAGGCCCTTGTAAGTTTGAAGGATGCCAAGGGCGAAGCCGAGAAAGCACAGCAGGAGATCCAGGAGGCCAAAAAGATAGCAGTGGGTAAGAAATTCTTTATGCAAAGCAAACATGTGGAGGAGGTGTTTCTTTTACTTACTCGAATACGAAGCTCTCTAGGGGCATTTGCAGATCTGCCACGCAGCGCCTCAGACGCTGCGGAGTTCTACCGTGCCCAGGAGGGGAGCTCAATGGAGAAGTTGTTCGGTCCCAAGATGTTGGGCCGAACATCCGATGCCTCGAGCGACTAATCAAGCAGTTGGTCGAACTCCACAGGCGATCGAACTGGCTATGAAGAACTTCATAGTCGGGATGTGGCCCGTGAGCTACCGCCCGAGAGCTACTTTGGCCTCGATCAAGCGGATGGTGGATGCTGCCCGCGGCTTGAAGTGATCAGCCACCCGTTTGCATCGAAGGTGCCCGCCGAGCTTTTGCCCGCGTCAAGGTGCATTGGGGCAAGCTGGATGCGGAGAAGCTGGTCAAGGATGGGCCGCCGGAGGGCAAGGCACATCGCCATCCTGAAATGTACTACGATGGCGTGATGAAGGGTGCTCGTCTCGTCGCCAATGAGTGTACCAAGGACGCCATATTTGAATGAATTCACTTCTGTCATGTTTGTAATTAAAGACGAAATTACTTGCGCTATGTAGCGCTTTTGTTATTTAAAATATTACCTTTTGTGCGTCTGTTTATGAAATCCTGAAAGTAGGCCAGTCGTCGGCTTCCGCCCCCACATGACTAGCACTGTGGTGTTCGTGGAAAACCCGGACACTCTTTACCCAAATGTTTGGTCCCTTAAGGAGGTGTCCAGCGCAGCGAACAATGCAATCGGACTATGCGGCTTTATAACTTTCACTTAGCCATAGAAGTCTACGATTTCAAATTTCGGCGAAGCCCCTAGAATCTGGAAGCCCGAATTGGGGCGCTATACATGCCTAGATCGGACTAAGCCGATTTATCGCCTAAAGCGAAAAATCTTTAAGGATTTTAAAATCTCTCGAACAGAGACCAGCTCTCGCCACATCATGCCGGTCAGTTTCGCTTTCATCGAGGTGCTCGTCCGAAAGAACCGGGACACAATCATAATAGTTCTCCTGCGCTACCTTAGCCGATATAACGGAACGAAGGCACCAAAACAAGGGAGCCGGTCTATCCCAATCAGAGACCCAAGACATGATTCGAGCTGATGCATATAGTGCTATAAGTTCGGGTGCCGATGTTGAAAGTGTTCGACTTTATTTGCCATATGACGGGCGCCATGAGAAGCCCCGGCAAACCGCCGCACTAAAGTGTACGGATGCAATATCAAATAAACATTTATAAGAGAAAACGCCAAATGAGAATAATAAGCTGACGCTATATATAATCTCTCATTGATGAGAAAAATATGTTTAAGCATACATTTACAATGGATGCGTTTAAGCGATAAAATAGGACTATTTGACATGTCCTATCCGGCAGCTGTATTCAGGTAGATAAAGCAGGTATAATGATCGTAAATAGATTCCACGGGTATTTTCTTACGTGCACAACGCCTATTGCCTCCTTGGATGTCTCTTCCTATGAGTCCGCAATTCGCTCTGTTGAGGATGTTGCGCCAACGCGGTGTCCTGAAAGGTAAGAGGGAAAGGGTATGAAAGTATTTGGCGGTTACCCGCACTATTGACTGAGTCGTTGATGCGCCTCCGCCTATGCCCATGGTATTTTAAGTGCGTAATTGTGTGCACGTGGCACGAATGCTGCTTTGATGGGGCTTAAGCGGAGGCCGGACTGCTAGTCGCGCTCTTGGCGGCTCGACGATCCTGCTATGGGTGCTCGGACTCGCTTGACTGTGCTCGAAGTTGTTGTCGTCGGATTGGTTTGTTGGAGAAGGCCGCATTGTACTTCCGCCGCAAGGGCTGTACTATGTTCTTCTGTTCGTAGGGAGCGGTCCATATTTCCATTCACCGTTATGACCCCGCGTGGTTCTGCCATCTTGAGCTTGAGATATGCGTAGTGTGGTACCGCATTGAATCTGGCAAATGCGGTTCGTCCGAGCAGTCCATGGTAACCACTGCGGAAGGGGACGATATCGAAGATTAACTCTTCGCTTCGGAAGCTATCCGGAGATCCGAAGACCACTTCCAATGTTATAGAGCCTGTACAGCGGGCCTCTATTCCCGGAATTACACCTTTAAAGGTGGTTTTAGTGGGCTTGATCCTTGAAGAGTCAATGCCCATTGCGCGACCGTGTCCCGGTAAAGCAGTGTTCAGCTGCTGCCACCGTCCATAAGGACGCGCGTGAGGTGGAATCCGTCAATGATTGGGTCTAGGACCAATGCGCCGAGCCGCCGTGACGGATGCTAGTAGGATGATCCCTACGATCAAAGGTGATCGGTCAAGCTGACCAAGGGTTGAATTTGGGGGCGACTTGCTCCATCGCATAGACGTCCCTTAGTGCCCGCTTCCGTTCCCGCTTGGGGATGTGCGTGGCGTAGATCATGTTGACCATTTTCACCGGGGATTTTTTGTCCCCGTGTTCGGACGTCGGGGCTCCTCGTCATCGCATTGTGCAGCCCTTGTCCTTTCTTGGCGCTTATTCTGTCGGCTGTTTGAATACCCAGCAATCTCTATTGGTGTGGTTGGCTGGCTTGTCCGGGTGCCATGAATTAGGCACGAGCGCCCAAAGATGCGATGATCGGACGGTCCTCGATTATTTCTTTTGAACGACTTCTTCCGCTGACCGGGCTTGGATCCACTGAATCCGGCATTGACTGTCGTGTCTTCAGTGTTATCACTGTTGTTCCGTCACTTATGTCTGTTACGCCATGGCTTGCCGTTATTGTCGCGCCATCCGAATTGCCGATCGTGGCGTAGTGCCGCCGCGGGCCAACCAATCGTCCTCGCCCGCAAAAGCGGTCATTTGTGTTGTGAGAGCTGCCATGGACTTGGGTTTTTCCTGGCCGAGGTGTCGAGCGAGCCACTCATCACGGATATTATGCTTGAAAGCCACCAGGGCTTCGTGTCCGGACACCAACTATTTGGTTCTTCTTAGTTAGGAACCGAGTCCAGAATTTTCTGGCTGACTCTCCGGGCTGTTGAGTAATGTGGCTCAAGTCGTCGGTGTCAGGTGGTCACACATATGTGCCCTGGAAGTTGTCGAGGAATGCGTCTTCCAGGTTTTCCCAGCTGCCAATGGAGTTTACTGGCAGGCTGTTTAGCCAGTGCCGGGCTGGTCCTTTGAGCTTAAGGGGAAGATACTTGATGGCGTGCAGATCGTCTCCGTGGGCCATGTGAATGTGGAGAAGAAAATCTTCGATCCATACTGCAAGGTCTGTTGTGCCATAGTATGATTCGATGTTTATGGGTTTGAACCTTCTGGGAATTCATGATCCATTACTTCGTCAGTGAAGAAGAGGGGGTGCGCATCACCTCTGTGCCAGGCTATGTGGCTACGCAGGTCGAATTGCTCTGGGTGGCTATATTCGGCCTGGCCGGACTTGTTGAAGGTGTGTCCGGCGTGACGGTCCTCGTCGCGTACCGAGGCGCACCCCCGCGATCCGTAGATCGATCTTGGCTGTCCTGATTTGTTGCCCCGGGCCGTAGTATGTTGGCGTGGGGGTGTTGGCTGGTATGCGGACTGGTATGCCATTTTATCCCGGCCACGAGGTGGCTGGTCAGCCGTGTGGTGCTCGAGTCCGTATTCCTCGGCTGCCAGGACTTCAGTCCATCTGTCTGTGAGCAAGTCTTGATCGGCTTGGAGTTGCTGCTGCTTCTTTTTCAGGCTCCTCGCAGTGGCTATAAGCCGACGCTTGAAGCGCTCTTGCTCTACGGGATCCTCAGGCACACCGAACTCGTTGTCGCCGAGGCTAATCTCATCTTCGGAGGGGGGCATGTAGCTGTCCTCCTCCGGGTATTCGTCCGTCGCATGTTCTTCTGGGCTGACCTGCTCATCCTCCTGTTTGGCCTGCTCGAAGGCGGGCTGTTCAGGGTTGTATTCTTCTTCAGCGCCATTCGGATTGTTCTCATCTCCTGGGCCGGTATTAGTGTGGCGGGGCTTGGAATGGCGCCGACGACGCCCATTCTTTGGTTTTTCCCTGAGGTTTTATCCTCCATAGCCTCATCGCCATTTGTTTCCTTCGGAGTGTCCACCATATATATATCATAAGAAGAGGTGGCTGTCCACCGCCCAGTGAGCGGTGGTTCATGTTCTTCTCCTGCATCGTCGTCCATACCATCGATGTCTTCGGAGTCGAAGTTTAGTACCTCGGTTAAGTCATCGACCGTGGCAATGAAGTGGGTGGTGGGTGGGCAACGAATTCCTTCGTCGCCTGCCTCCCACTCGAAGCCGACGAAGTTCGCGAAGAGCCTCGACAAAGAGAGGACTTTAATGAGTCAGCATGTCGCCAAAGGGCGAGTGCTGGAAGATATCTGCAGCGGTGAACTCCATTACCGGAGCCCATCCTGGCCCGACGGGCTCGGGAGCGTGCGGACTGGAACCAACGTCCGGATACGAATCCGGGGGTTCGGAGTCACAGGCCACCGCAAAGGTAGGGCCCGTGTTCGGCTCCATCGCTGATGAGTGTGCGACCTGGGGGGCGGGGTCCATCCCTCCGTCCCTAGGCTGCGCAACCTGCTCCGGATCTAGGTCCGGAGATAATACGGGGGCGATACCCCGAGCTTCGTCCGAAGGCAGGTCTAAGCCATGTTCGTCGTGACTGTCCGGTGCTCCTGGCATAGGCCCAAATCCATCGAAGATCAAGTCTCCGCAGATGTCCGCCGTGTAGTTCAGGTTTCCGAACCTGACCTGGTGGCCAGGGGCGTAGCTGTTGATCTGCTCCAGATGGCCAAGCGAGTTGGCCTGCAGTGCAAAGCCGCCGAACACGAAGATCTGTCCGGGGAGGAAGGTCTCGCACTGGACAGCATTGTTGATGATGATTGAGGGAGCCATCTAGCCTGACAGCGACGACACAGAGGAACTCTCAATGAAAGCACCAATGTCGGTGTCAAACCGCGGATCTCGGTAGGGGTCCCGATCTCAAGGCCAAGGCTGATGGTAACAGGAAGCAAGGGACACAGATGTTTACCCAGGTTCGGGCCCTCTCGATGTAGGTAAAACCCTACTTCTTGCTTGATTAAAAATTGATGATATGGGTAGTACAAGAGTAGATCTACCACGAGATCGTAGAGGCTAAATCCTAAGAGCTAGCCTATGATGGTATGATTGTAATTATGATCGGCCTTCTAAGGACCAACCTCTCCGGTTTATATAGACACCGGAGAGGGCTAGGGTTTACATGGAGTCGGTTACAAGGAATGAAATATAATATCCGGATCGCCAAGCTTGCCTTCCACGCCAAGGAAAGTCCCATCCGGACACGGGCCGAAGTCTTGAGTCTTGTATCTTCACGCTTCAATAGTCCGGACGTTGTACACAGTCTGGCTGTCCGGATACCCCCTAATCCAGGACTCCCTCAGCAGGGTCACTGCTGTCACACTCGGATGCAGTCTCTGCCGAGCCCGTCGACAGGTCGAACAGGCCGTAGAGAGTTTCGTCGGGCTCGATCGCCACGACTTGGGGGGTGGCCATTTGGCGCGCCACCGCATGTCTCACCCACCGCTGGAGCCTCGATCGACCGGAACGCTTGTTCCGGCGGGCTACAAGGGGAGAGGACAGTATAGGAGCCGACCGATACTAAGTCGACGGCTGCCGTAAGAGGACGCCGCAGACGCACACGCGAAAGTGCGTTGCCCCGCGGACGGGGAGCACCTCGATATCGAGTGGAGCTTCTTGAAGCCAAGCGGAGTCGTCGGCGACGAACACGAGCGCGCCGAGACTGATCTCACGACCCTCGGCCAAACCTCCGCCTGAAACCATGATGATGGGGATCGGAAAAATCGCAACTTCTCCAACAAGTCGCTAAGACACCTGCCCCACGGTGGGCGCCAACTGTCGTGGTTCTAAGTCTGACAGTAGAATGGGGGGTAGGTAATGTAGAAGCAAGATCTTAGCTATGGAGGAGTTGTACACGCAAGTTTTACGAGTTCAGGCCCTTCTCGGAGGAAGTAACAACCCACGCCTCGAGCCCGGAGGCGTCGATCGGATTATATGCGTGTGAGTTACGTGGGTGCGAACCCTTGTCCCACGTGAGGGGGTGGCTTATATAGAGGCGCCAGACCCCAGCTCCCCTCCGTTACTGTGGTTCAATGTACATCAAGAGGGGGCGCATCGTAATGCCAGCAATAAAGATACATAATGACCATTAAAGCCATGACTTAATTCCCGACCGTTGCAGAGCGGAGTGGCTCTAGATCTCCTAGTAGTCGAGTGATTGTCTGAATGGTTGAGTGTCTTCAAGACTGTCGAGTGGAACATAGCTTCATGGTCGAGTGGATGATGATTTTTCTTCGAATGTCTCTAGTTCTTTCAGAAATGTCCTTAGGGAGGGTATCTTGGACAGGTCCATGACCCTACCCTAGGTACATAGCTTCATCAGGCATCACGTCCGAGACAAGTAGACCGATTCCTTCCTGCATCTACTACTATTACTCCACACATCGACCGCTATCCAGCATGCATCTAGAGTATTAAGTTCAAAAGAACAGAGTAACGCCTTAAGTAAGATGACATGGTGTAGAGGGATAAATTCATGCAATATGATATAAACCCCATCTTGTTATCCTTGATGGAAACAATACAATACGTGCCTTGCTGCCCCTACTGTCACTGGGAAAGGACACTGCAAGATTGAACCCAAAGCTAAGCACTTCTCCCATTGCAAGAAAGATTAATCTAGTAGGCCAAACCAAACTATAGTTCGAAGAGACTTGCAAAGATAGCAATAAAAGAGAGAAGAAGCCATCTACCTAATAACTATGGACCCGAAGGTCTGAGGTAAACTACTCACACATCATCAAAGAGGCTATGATGTTGATGTAGAAGCCCTCCGTGATTGATGCCCCCCCGTGGAGCTCGAAAAGGCCCCAAGATGGGATCTCACGGCATGAAGGTTGCGGCGGTGGAATTAGGTTTTTGGCTCTGTATCTAGTAGTTTGGGGGTACGTAGGTATATATAGGAGGAAGAAGCACGTCGGTGGAGCAACGTGGGCCCCATGAGGGTGGAGGGCGCGCCTAGGGGGTAGGCGCGCCCCCTACCTCGTGCCTTCCTGGTTGATGTCTTGACGTAGGGTCCAAATCCTCTGGATCACGTTCGTTCCAATAATCACGTTCCCGAAGGTTTCATTCCGTTTGGACTCCGTTTGATATTCTTTTTCTGCGAAACTCTGAAATAGGCAAAAAACAGCAATTCTGGGCTGGGCCTCCGGTTAATAGGTTAGTCCCAAAAATAATATAAAAGTTTATAATAAAGCCCAATAATGTCCAAAACAGAATATAATATAGCATGGAACAATCAAAAATTATAGATACGTTGGTGACGTATCAGGCACCTCCGTGTTCAGCACACGTTCAGCTCGATGACGTCCCTCGAGCTCTTGATCCAGTTGAGGACGAGGGAGAGTTCCGTCAGCACGACGGCGTGGCGACGGTGATGATGAAGTTACCGGTGCAGGGCTTCGCCTAAGCACTACGACAATATGACCGAGGTGTGTAACTGTGGAGGGGGCACCGCACACGACTAAAAGAAGACTTGGTCTATCTTTGGGGTGCCCCCACCTCCGTATATAAAGGGGGGAGGAGAGGATGCCGGCCCCCTAGGGGCGTACCAAGTGTGGGGAGTCCTACTAGGACTCCCTAGTCCTAGTAGGATTCCCCTCTCCTTTTTTCCTTTTCCATAGTAGCAAAGGGGGAAAGAGAGGAGGAGTAGGAGAGGGAAAGGGGGGGCGCCGCCCCCACCCCTCGTCCAATTCGGATTGGAAAGGGGGGGCGCCACCTCCTGGCCGGCCCTCTCTCTTCTCCACTAAGGCCCATGGTGGCCCATTAACCTCCCGGGGGGTTCTGGTAACCCCCGGTACTCCGAAACTTATCTGAAACAACCTGAACCATTCCGGTGTCCGAATGTAACCTTCCAATATATGAATCTTTACGTCTCGACCATTTCGAGACTCCTCGTCATGTCTGTGATCTCATCCGGGACTCCAAACAAACTTCGGTCATCAAATAACAGAACTCATAATACAAATCGTCATCGAACGTAAAACGTGCGGACCCTACGGGTTCGAGAACTATGTAGACATGACCGAGACACATCTCCAGTCAATAACCAATAGCGGGACCTGGATGCTCATATTGGCTCCTACATATTCTACGAAGATCTTTATCGGTCAAACCGCATAACAACATACGTTGTTCCCTTTATCATCGGTATGTTACTTGCCCGAGATTCGATCGTCGGTATCATCATACCTAGTTCAATATTGTTACCGGCAAGTCTCTTTACTTGTTCCGTAATGCATCATCCCGCAACTAACTCATTAGTCACATTGCATGCAAGGCTTATAGTTATGTGCATTACCGAGAGGGCCCAGAGATACCTGTCCGACACACAGAGTGACAAATCCTAATCTCGATCTATGCCAACTCAATGAACACCGTCGGAGACACCTGTAGAGCATCTTTATAATCACCCAGTTAAGTTGTGACGTTTGATAGCACACAAGGTGTTCCTCTGGTATTCGGGAGTTGCATAATCTCATAGTCAGAGGAACATGTATAAGTCATGAAGAAAGCAATAGCAATAAAACTAAATGATCATTATTCTAAGCTAACGGAATGGGTCAAGTCAATCACATCATTCTCTAATGATCTGATCCCGTTCATCAAATGACAACACATGTCTATGGTTAGGAAACTTAACCATCTTTGATTAACGAGCTAGTCAAGTAGAGGCATACTAGGGACACTCTGTTTGTCTATGTACTCACACATGTACTAAGTTTCCGGTTAATACAATTCTAGCATGAATAATAAACATTTATCATGATATAAGAAAATATAAATAACAACTTTATTATTGCCTCTAAGGCATATTTCCTTTAGTAGCTACTGAAGACAAGATGTAAGACAAAAAAACAAGAGTGATGTGAAAGGGCGAATCGGTGAAAATGATGGTTATAAAGTGAAAAAAATAAAGCAGGGGACATTAAAACATAGTCATCGACGGATTAACTTGTTGGGGAACGTAGCATGCAATTTCAAAAAAATTCCTACGCTCACGCAAGATCTATATAGGAGATGCATAGCAAAGAGAGGGGGAGAGTGTGTCCACGTACCCTCGTAGACCGAAAGCGGAAGCGTTTGACAACGTGGTTGATGTAGTCGAACTTCTTCTCGTTCCGACCGATCAAGCACAGAACGTACGGCACCTCCATGTTCTACACACGTTCATCTCGATGACGTCCCTCGAACTCTTGATCCAGCAAAGTGTCGAGGGAAAAGTTCCGTCAGCACGACAGCGTGGTGACGGTAATGGTGAAGTGATCCGCGCAGGGCTTCGCCTAAGCACTACGAAGATATGACCGGATGCGTAAACTGTGGAGGGGGGCGCCGCACACGGCTAACAATTGTTGGTGTGTGTTCTAGCGGTGCCCCCCCCCCCACTCATATATATATATAGGTTGGAGGGGAGGAGAGGCAGCCAAGGGGGCGCCCCAAGTAGGAGGAATCCTACTTGGGCACCTCCCAATTCGGCATCCCCCCTTTCCTATTCCTATTCGGAGTAGGAAGGGAAGAGGTGGAAGGGGGTCCTATTCCCTTTTTCCTTTCCTCCTTCCCCTTTCCTTCTCCAATTTGGCCAGCCCATATGGGGGGCACACCAGCCCCTTTGTGGCTGGTGTGTTTCCCCTCTTGGCCCATAAGGCCCATATCTTTTGCCGGGGGTGCCCGGAACCCCTACTGGTGACCCGATAAGTACCTGGTGCTTTCGGGAACACTTCTGGTGTCTGAATACCATCGTCCTATATATCAATCTTCATCTCTTGACCATTTCGAGACTCCTCGTCTTGTCCGTGATCTCATCCGGGACTCCGAACAACATTCGGTCACCAAATCACATAACTCATACAATACAAAATCGTCATCGAACATTAAGCGTGCGGACCCTACGGGTTCGAGAACTATGTAGATAAGACCGAGACACCTCTCCGGTCAATAGCCAACAGCGGAACATGGATGATAATATTGGTTCCTACATATTCTACGAAGATCTTTATCGGTCGAACCATTATGACAACATACGTTATTCCCTTTGTCATCGGTATGTTACTTGCCCAAGATTCGATCATCGGTATCTTCATACGTAGTTCAATCTTGTTACTGGCAAGTCTCTTTACTCGTTCCATAATACATCATCCCACAACTAACTCATTAGTCACATTGCTTGCAAGGCTTCTTATGATGTGTATTACCGAGAGGGCCCAGACATACCTCTCCGATACTCGGAGTGACAAATCCTAATCTTGATCTATGCCAACCCAACAAACACCTTCGGAGATACCTGTAGAGCATCTTTATAATCACCCAGTTATGTTGTGACGTTTGATAGCACACAAGGTATTCCTCCGGTATCCAGGAGTTGCATAATCTCATAGTCGAAGGAATATGTATTTGACATAAAGAAAGCAATAGCAATAAAATTGAACGATCAACATGCTAAGATAACGGATGGGTCTTGTCCATCACATCATTCTCCTAATGATGTGATCCCGTTCATCAAATGACAACACATGTCTATGGTTAGGAAACTTAACCATCTTTGATTAACGAGCTAGTCTAGTAGAGGCTCACTAGGCACACGGTGTTTTGTCTATGTATCCACACATGTATCAAGTTTCCGGTTAATACAATTCTAGCATGAATAATACATATTTATCATGATATAAGAAAATATAAAATAACAACTTTATTATTGCCTCTAGGGTATATTTCCTTCATAACTGAGCTCATATTTTGACCAGGAGTATGACAATGTGATCAAACATTTTGATATATACTGGAAAAAAAACCACGCGGTGTCACAAAACACTTGCAAAAGATTAGTAGGATGTTTATATGGATACATTATGAGGATTAACCATAATGATATGGTATATTGATGATGCAGAAAATATGAATGACTTATTGATGTAGATGAGTTGCATGGATAAGAAAAAATAGGTAGTAAGTGGAGCATGCAACCGAAAAGTAGGGGAATGATTTTTCTCACGTGACGTGTGTGATGGGGGCATGTGTGTATGTTGAGAGAAATAAAAGTAGTGTGGATATACTATTTAGATATACTACATAACACCGTGTATGTTGCTGCGAAAAATTATAGCAGCGAAATTGTAAAAAACAAAAATAAAAAATGTGAGAATAATACCATGCCATAGTTCCCCATATGACCGTAACAAACCTAAAGGTAACTAGAAGATGGATGCGTGTTATATTGCCTTTTCACATACAGGCTCAACTATTTGTTGTTGGAAAATTTTAAAAAATATATTAATGGTGTGGAAGACTTGTATATGCTTAATGATGTGAGTAGCGTGTATGCAAGGCAGAGCTACATGGGGACAAAACATGTTGTGGCCCACCTAGCCCATGAGAAAACACAATCCAAAAAGCCTACCGAGCTGAGCCTAGCCGAATGCCTTTTTTTTTCTCCTTTGGGCCTGGCCTGCCCAAATTTGTGACAGTAGCTCTGTATGTGCATTTAAATGGGATCGTTTACTTAGATATATACAGTAGGATATAATATGGTTGATAGCCAAATTATGTAACCGAGACAACTAACAAAAAATGTGGCGAAAAATATTGATCGCCATTCATTGCACTGTTGACAAAGTTTGATAGTGTTGTAACTTCTATTATATTTAGGAATGGTGGCATAATGTTTGACATTTGTAGGATGTTGCTATGAAATATAGAACTGTTGGCTGAAACTAAAATTGTTTTCGAGGAACATGTACTCAGAAGCGAAAGCGCGTCTTGTCGTGCCGCTTTTTATTTTGAGGTCCACTTTATTATTTTTAGGAGATTATATTAGTGTTTGTTGAATGCTATGCAATGTTTTTTTTTTACTTTTGTGGGCTTTTAGATGTACTGGGCTTGGAGTTTTCCGTCATGATGGTGGCATCCTGCCAAAATATAAGAATATTCTCGAATTTCAAGGCAAAACGGGAAACCATACAAACAAACCAAGTTCTGGCACATACCTATACACAGTGACCATCACCAGCATTGGCCCAAAAAGAGGCAACCCAACCCACCTGACAGATTAATCCGACAAAAGGACTCACGCTCAAGATGAAAAGAACCAACACCATTCGGACCGATGACAACACATAAGACCGCCCAAACACACTAGAACAGCACAGCCCAACAATCTCCACTAACACATCCCTAGTACCACAATAAATGCAACAACCAAAGCAACATCAAGTAAAAGAAAGAAGGATGAAAATAAGTCATCGAACGGAGCCGAGGAAGACTGGCGTGCACCCAACAGTTGAATGGACCCCTTCCCTTAGCAAGTTGAATGAAGGGAGGTGACACAGAGCAGAGGACAACCACTAGCACAACGAATCCCTCCCCTCACAAATCAACCGGCTCACCGCTCTCAGCCACACCCACAACACCCTCATTCGCCCACGCATCGATCACAATACGAATCCCATACCCCTCAATGGTACACACCACACAAGCATGGACTAATGCCCCACAAAAACAAACACCATCTGATAACTGGATCCCATGTGGTACGCTAGTATCGATGCATGAAAGAGCTTCCTCTGTAGGAAGCTTAATAGTTGTAAATACGAGTTCACCTTGGAGGGTATTCTATCCTTTTAAAAAATAAAATAAAATAATGGATCGCATAAAGTCAAAGAATGAGTGTGTGTTTGTCCTGGACTTCATGTAGTCAACGTACAAGCTACTGGTTGAGAATATGTTGAATGATAAAGCTATAACCAGCTGCTCCGTTCTTGCCCGGGGCAGGGCTTGGAAAGCGTTGTGACAAATCAATGCTTTGCCGAAACTCAAGATTTTCTTTTTTGGCGAGTACTGAAGAACATGCTTCCTTGTTTTGATGAACTCACGCGTCGTCATATTGCAAAAAAAACTCAGAGTGCACACTCTCCGGATACACAAATGTAAGTCTTTATCATGTGATGATCCCTTGTGGCCATACAAAACAGTTCTGGAAGGCACTTCTACAGCAGAGAGGCATGATGAGCATCATGCGATGGAGGTTGGGGATGGTCTTGCCTCGGTCCTGATCAAGAAAGAAGATGTTGGGGTGTTTGCCATGGTGTGGTGCATTTGGTCGAGCAGGAACAAGTTCACTCATGGGGAAGAAGGCTTCCAGCCGATGCGATCTATTGCACTGGCTGATGAGATCGTGGCGACCCTCGAGCTCCCTCCATGCCAGAATGATCCAGGAGGGAGTCGCCAGCACCACTGCTGGCCACCTCCACTAGAAGGTTGGGTTCCAGTCAATGTTGACGGCGCCCTCGACGTCTAGAACCGAGTGTCTGGCTCAGGCCATGTCGTTAGGGAATACCTTGGTACCTTTATTGAGGCATGTATGAGTCAACATAATGACATCGATGATTTGTTTATTAGTGAGCTCTTTGCTTTCCGGGATGGTATTCATGCAACTATCAGAATGGGAGATCAACAGGTCATTGTGTACATAGACTGCTCTAATATAGTATAACTGTGGCATGATATTTGGTGCCCTCGGTAAATGGTGCACATATGATGAAGGATGATGAAGGAAATCAAGCAGATGTCCAAGTCTTTTTAGGGTTTCAAGCTTCCTTTGATTCATCATGAAGCAAACTGGGCGATGCACCTTCGCGCTAAAGAAACTCTTAGTTTGTCTTCTTGTACACGCTTTGATGTAATTCTTGGATTCTCTGACTAGAACCATTCGGTTAGATTGTAATCTCTTGTCAGTTTAGTAAAACGGGATTAATGTCCAAACAAAAAAAGTTGAGCATTGTGGTCTTGTGGATCACTTCACTCAACAGTGTCTGAATATCTGGTCAACACGTTTGCCGTAGGACCCTAATAGCCAGCGAACATTCGCTGAGGGTAGTGGCGGAGGTACTAATAAAACGTTGGGCGGGCCGGACAGTATAAATAGTGCTACCAAATTAAAAATCAATGCACGATTGTGGGTTGGACTTCATGTAAAACCTTGTTTTGCTCTTTTAGCCTTGCCGAAGCTCCGCCAGTGGCTTAGAGTGATGACATTTGTGAATGTTTTTTACGGCATTTTGTGCTAGAGCGATTTTAGTTACTCCCTCCTTCCATCTATGTAGGGCCTAATTCATTTTACGAGGCTAACTTTGATCAAATGTTAGAGCAATAATATATGACATGTAACTTATACAAAGCATACCAGCAAATTCGTATGTGAAAGGAGCTTTTAATGATATAATTTTCACATTATGCATGTCATGTAGTACTAATCTTGTGAATAGTCAAAGTCAGTCTTGGAAAACGCATTAGACCCTATATAGAGGGAGTAGTGAGCATGGCAACTCTGCCGCAGCTCTGTGTTCGCCGATTTTTTTCCTAAAATTGCCGTCCTCGTGAACTGCGGCGAATGTTCGCTGGTTATGCTTACCGTTCCCGTAACATTTTCTGCACGGACAGTGACGCAAACGCAACAATGAACAAAGCAAAGTCTCGAACACTCGTGAATAAACAGCCACAGCAAGCTTGGCACATATTTGCATGGATGAACAGCATCGCAGTCGCATCTCATCGTCGACTAGCATAGCTGCTGCCTGGACGCCGGCCTCCAGGAGCAGCAGCAGCAGCGCACCAGCATCAGCACCCACTCAAAACTGCAACCACAACACACACGAAGCCCAGCGACGCAATTTAACCAATGATCCAAAAGTCCAAATGAACCGCTGAGACAATGGTAGGTGTTCGAGCGCTTGTCCGTTAGGCACTTACCACCATGCTCCGAGATCGAACCGTCTTCTCGGCGGCTGCTCCCGGCGAGCGGACGCGGCGGCGTCCATGGAGAAGGCGGAGTAATGCAGCAGCCGCGGCTCGGACCGCGCCGCCCGCCGCGCTAGCAGAGGCGACGGCGACGGCGAGGCGTCGAAGTCACGCGGAGAGAAGGGCGGGGACGCGGACGGGGACGGCGTGAATGCGTACGGCCTGCGTCCCGGGCCGACGCTGACGGGCAGCGGAGACGGCGGCGTCAGCGGCGGAGAGGAGGAAGAGGAGGCCGCGCTGCTGCTCATTGCCAGTCGATCAGGGCGGCCGGCACGTCTCGGGCGGTGTCACCGTATCTTTGTCGATCGTAGTGTGGTTACGTGAGCGTGGCAGTGAGAAGCGCTGGGTCGGCTTGAGAGGCTGGCGCTTGTGTATCGGCGAGTGCCAACCGCGAGTCAAACGTGTGATCGGCGAGACTCACAGATAGGCCGGCGACTGCTTGGCAGATCAATCAACTTTTCGTTTTCTTTTCAATTCAGGTCTTAACCGTACCATACATTCCCGTCGCAAACAAAAAAAAAATGCCTTCAACCATACCACGTGCAGCTCCCCGATCGCATGTGCGTTGCCCATTTTCCCTGCCGTAGTCGGGCTCTGGACCACGTGCGCGCACGGTGCACCGGTACTGTGCGGTACACGGACATGTAAGTATGTATACTGTGGCTCGCGCGGTGCTGTGTGGGTACGTGTCCACGCCACCGCGCCGCGCGGGCGCAGTGCGCTCGTCACACGAAGCCCTGCAGGTAGCGGTACCTGCCGCCGAAGCACCCGAGCAAGGAGGACCGGTGGTGGAGGTGGCCGTGCCCGTAGGCGCGCGCGCGCTGCAGGGACCTCCGCGTCCACCCGGTCCACGCCCTGCCCAGCCCCGCCCCGAGCCACGACCGCGCACGGGACGCCGAGGCCCTGCCGGCCACCCACGCCCGGCACGCCGCACGCGCAGCCGCGGCCCTCCCGGCCACCCGGGCCTCGCGCAGCAGACGCGCCGCCCGCCCGCGCAGCCCCGTGGCGGGCTCATCGTCGTCATCCTCGCCGGGCGCGGACAGCCGGTAGGTCTGCAGGAACAGCGCCCGCCGCGCCGCGTACTCCTCGCGCTGCCGGCACCGCGCGGCGTGCTCGCCCTGGCGCGGCCACCCGGTCCCCGCGGGCGCTGCCGGCGGCATGCCTGGTTCTGGTACGTGGGGGTGAGGCAGTGAGTGTGTGGCCGTGTCAGTGGGATCGAGTGAGAGTTATATGGAGGTGGTGAGTGACAGCGGCGGGAGCAAAGCAGTGGTTGAACCACAACCGGTAAAGCAACGGCTCTGGGCTGTTTGTTTGGTGCGGATGGTTGCACCTGGACGCACCAACCCGACCCAGATATGCTCACGAACAGAGCAACTAGGCACTAGGAGCTCGGTTGGGTGGTTGGTTGCCTCCCCGGGCACGCTCGGTCGGTTCGCCACGGAACAAGACTGAGCTCAAGAACTCCACCCATCTCGGCTGTGTGCATTTGCTGGGAAAAGAAATCAATAATCGATGCAGAGGCAAGCTGGCTCACTCGAGCGGATCCGTCCATTGTGTTTCCAGCCTTGGGCCCACATGGAAGCGCCTTCTACGCAGTGGTTTTGGCTGCAGAAGGAACACATAAGTAACAATGATTCAGATAAAAATGTTCCAGGATCTACTGATGACAGCGACTGAGTTTATGAAAGAGGTAAATACACCTGAGTCTTAAAGTTGCACGTGGCGGTCCCTTTGGTGCACAAAGTTGTAAAATACTCTCTTTGTCTCAAATTACTTGTCGCGAAAATGAATGTATCTAGACGTATTTTAATTCTAGATACATCAATTTGTGACAGGGGAAGTACATGTTTGTGGTCACTCAACTTGCACTGTCGTTTAAATACAGTCACTTGGTTCGTACGCAGCCGTATCCTTCGATGCCAACATGGCATGGGCCCGTTGTCGGCCACCGTACCGTGCACGCGAGGCGTGTGCATGGCTAGTTTGCAGAAACCCCTCGATTTTATTTTATCTAGGTAAAAAAGCCCATGCTTAGGCGGGAAGAGAGCGTCCGTGCAAATATGCGTATAGCTACCCTGAAACCACAGGCTGGCCATTCTAACTCCCCACCGCTTTGTCTCCCTTCTCTGTCTCTCTCTGCCGATCATTCCAAGGCGGTTGCGGAGGAGGAAGTATGCCATGGCGGCTGTCTTTAGAGCAGCACCTACATACGGTGAGTGAGCCCATATGTCTCTCTTTTATTTCGGGATTTGCTCTCCCGTGTCTCACATGTCGAGTAGGGTTAGTGTGGTAGGATCGCTAGAGCATATCCAGCCGAGCCCCCAACGCGCCCTCTTCAGGCGATTTTTTCGCGCCGGCGCATAAAAATCGGCCCAGCAGCGTCCCCAGAAGCCCAATTTTCGCCGGCTCGGGCCGAATTTGGTGCCGACGGACCCAAGCCGAATACGGCGCGCTGGGGGGCGTTGGGCGAAATGGTTTTGACGCGAAAGAGTCGCGGGCTCGCCGAGTCAGCGACACTCGCCTCCAGTCGTCCTCAGAACGCCTCGGTTTCCCGTGGGGAATCAATGCCAAGGTTGCCGCCGGTCAGCCTTCCATTGATTCCTCACGGGCGGTTTTCACGGCGGCGCGCCACGCCACACTCTCCCGCCACAGTACACACGCCCCCGGCGGCTATAAAAGCGTCGCCGCCACCCACCCCCATTGGCGCCGGCCGCAGACGTCGTGCTCTCTGCCTCTCTCTCTCCGCCGCCGACGAACCTCTCCTCTCTCCCAGCCCCAGCCACGACAATGTGCGAGCGGTTCCCCGGCGACGGAGGCCGCCGCTCGCTGCAATCGTGGGAGGCGCACCTGCTTATCGAGGCCAACATCCCGACGCCTCCAGACATGCGCACTGGGCCGACAAGATGGAGGCTCAGCGCCGGAGGCGTCCCCATTCCCTCCTCTCGGACGTCGTCGCGCGCCCCGACTACTTCGCCGGCGAGGTTGACCGCGTTCGATCGTCGCTGACCGAGGAGCAGCGCGCCTCCCCGCAGTATGCCGCCGACAAACACGAGGCATGGTCGGCGTACTTCCAGCGCCGTCAGGAGCAACGCCTCGCCTCCACCAACGGGGCACCGGTGGTGCGGGCAGCCGGTGGAACAGCGAGGGGCGACGCCTGTGGTGGTTCGTCCCTGGCCGGACGCTCCGCGAGGTTCTCGCGCACCTCGAGGGCGGCAACAACCCGCCGCTCACATACCCGGCCGCCGCCCCGGTCCCCCGCCGCGGCGCCGGGCAATGGATGCCCAGGAGGTTTGTCTCCGGCTCGTCGTCCTCCTCCCACTCCTCCTCCCACTCCTCTTCCCACTCCTCCGGCTCTCCAGCGGTGTTTGGCGTCAAGGCCGAGCCCGCAGCGGAGACCTCGCTCGGCCGGCGCACTCGCTCGGCCGGCATCATTATCAACGCGGCGGCAGCAGCGCTAAATCTCGGCTCCTCCCGACTTCGTCAAGACGGAGCGGGCTCGCTCGCCAGCGCAAGCGAGGAGGCGCTCGACGACGAAGCGGCCCTCAAATGGGCGCGCAACGACTGGGAGCAGACGGAGATGGAGCGCCAGTGCGCCGCCTTCGCGCGGTTCGAAGCTCGTCGTCGTGGCCGGGACGAGGAAGGCATCGTCATCCTCGACGACAGCGACGACGATGACGATGCGCCGCCACCACCGGTCCGCCATGGAGGCGCCGGGCAGTGGTCCAGCAAGGGCGGCCGCGCCATCAAGAAGGAGAAGGCCGACGACGACGACGGCGACGTGGGCGACTTCGTCGCGCTGATCGACTTCTTCACCCCGTAGATACCTTTTTTTAAAATAATTTATGTAAACGCCGAACATGTTGAATATGAATGTCAATTTTGCCGAATTTTAGCCAAACTTTGCCGAATTCAGATTTTTTTAAATAAAAAAAACGCGTCTGGGGCGAGCGCCCCCACGCTGATTTTAGCGCCGGCTCGCTCCAGAGGGCGCGTAAAAGCGCCGGCTCGCTCCAGAGGGCGCGTAAAAGCGCCGCCTGGGGGCCAACGGCTGGAGATACTCTTAGGTTGTAGTAGTTGATTGAGATGTTCAGGCATTGTTTCGAGCGCGTGTTTGTGCTATGTATTAGTTGTGCTTGGTCTAGAACACTTGCTTCTCGAATCGGCGTAGGGTTTAATTGGGGGTTTTCAAGGAGGTTGCTTTTTGTTTAAGAATAGTTGATGAAAGCAATCAGGGGTTCATGTTAGGCACCATTAGGTGACAGGTTTTGTCCTTGCTAGCGGGTATAATCATTATTTGTCACTCTGGTGTTTATCATTACTGTAGGGGAACGATAGTTTGAAGAAATTTTGAACTCAAGTGCAGTATGTGTGTTCTGAATATTTGTGACAGTAGTGAATTGGATTTGACGCAGTGTGTGTAGTGAACGTATGTCTAACTGAGCTTGTGCTTTCTGTGTACTGTAATTAGCAAGTCTGAAGACTGAATATCTGCTGCAATTTTCTACTAGTGAGCATAATAATTTATTTATTTTTTTGAACTGGTGAGCATAATAATTTAACAAGAAGTTAACAACACGCTCCCCAGCAAAAAAAACGCTGCTAAAAAGGCTAGTCCACATGCAACACTGCAGATGTTCTACCTGGCCAAAAACCAGATACTCGACCTTCAACTACACTCCAGTTCTCATCATCCAAGCTGTTTAACTGACGCTGAGGCCAATTGTTGTGCTGCAATTCCAAAGCATCGCCATCCCCACCATAGGCAAGGCTAGATGGATCAACTGAGCAGGAGATTGCATCTGAATTGAGGGGTAAAACGATACTGCAATTTGCTGATTCCACTCCATTCTTGCTACTAGTACATCGATTCTAACATCAAGCAGAAACAGAGCAAGAGTCGGCCAGCTCTAATTGGGGAAAAGTTTGAAACAGAGTCACAAGATGGGGAACTCGGAACGCAATGATAAGATTCAGCATCATGCGCGAATCAATATTAACTGAGCAAGAGATTGCAGGTGAATTCAGGGCAAACGGCACTCCAGTTTCATAGTTCCATCACATTCTTGCATTGCATACATTCGATCAAGATACATCGACCAGGAACAGAGCACAGAAACAACAACGAACACCACCACGAAACCTAGACATGCAAGGAGCCACTACTACTAGCAAGCAATCTGCTGGTTGCTGGCTGGAGCAGGCCGGCGTTGGTGGCCTAGCCGCCGAAGCCGTAGAGGGTGCGGCCCTGGCGCTTGAGCGCGTAGACGACGTCCATGGCGGTGACGGTCTTGCGGCGGGCGTGCTCGGTGTAGGTGACGGCGTCGCGGATGACGTTCTCGAGGAAGATCTTGAGCACGCCTCGGGTCTCCTCGTAGATGAGCCCCGAGATGCGCTTCACGCCGCCCCGCCGCGCCAGCCGCCGGATCGCCGGCTTCGTGATCCCCTGGATGTTGTCGCGGAGCACCTTGCGGTGGCGCTTGGCGCCGCCCTTGCCCAGCCCCTTTCCTCCCTTGCCGCGGCCCGACATCTCCGCCGCCGCAGCTGCTTCTTTCTCTCCGGTGGGATTGGCTTGTGTTGCGAGGCGGACGGTGATGCTGGTGGAGCGTCGGGTGAGGTGGGTAATATAGCCGCGGTGTTCGGGGGGCTGGCGAGTGGCCGCGATCCGCGTGATGCGTGATTTTCGCCGTTGGATGACGGATGGATGGTCGGGAGTGGGCGAGGAGGGTGCCGCGGATCGATGACGTGGCGGGGGTGTGGTGAGGGGTGGGCGCGGAATGGTTTTCGATGGCGGGGATGCGCGCGCGCGCGTGCGACTTTTCGGTTGCGTTTTTGCGGTGGCCGGTGTGCCAGTGGCCAGAAACGTGTGCAGACGCGTATGAGCTG
The DNA here is from genome assembly GCA_021605205.1 of Aegilops longissima. Taxonomy (NCBI): domain Eukaryota; kingdom Viridiplantae; phylum Streptophyta; class Magnoliopsida; order Poales; family Poaceae; genus Aegilops; species Aegilops longissima. The sequence goes on from CM038680.1 coordinate 514,481,969, forward strand.
GCAATGGGCATCCTCGGGCCGGGCTCCTGAGATGTCCATCAGGTCCGACGAGCCTGGTCTTATTTATTTATTTTACCCTCAAAAAATTATTTATTTATTTCCCTTCTCAAAAAAATATTTATTTATTTTCAATGTCTCAAACAAAATTATTTATTTTTAGGACTCAAAAAATTTATCTATTTTCAAGACTCAAGAAAATATTTATTGTCAGAAAAAGAGAGGCAAAGTTTGCTCAGAAAAAATTAGAGGCAAGATATTTGCCTCATCGATTAGTTAAGCAAAAGAGAATTGTTCGGTTAATTGATAGAAACCAAATGAAAACCGTTACAACACGACCACCTGCGGACTACTCCCAAAACATGAATCCCCACAACTACCCGAGTAAGCAAACAAACGCACCCAACCCGCTGCGGGCATAACCTCACAACCTATGGAAACACAGCAACACAAAGGAGGCCCTATGAAAGCACATCAACAAAGACATCAGGCACGACAACCCAAAAAGAAGATAACCATCTATCAAGTAGTCACGGACGCCTTCCCTATGACGCCACTCTTCTTGCTTTTGCTCCCAAATGATTTCTACTTTGGGAATGGCGGAACGATGGCTAGTTGCCTTCTCCTTTAGGGGGCAACTGAACCGACTTACCAAATCCAAAGTTAGCGATCTCCAATCAAGCGATCGATTCTCAAAACTTTCTAGAGAAGATAGCCTCAGAAATAGGTGCAAATGCACCAGATGCCACGACCTCGTCACTCCCAGGAATCACATTGTTGAAGGGCTCAAGCGAGTGGAAAGCAACAGTGCCCAAACCTCCACATTCCATGGTGTGATAGCATGCCTGGTCTCCGACAGTGGTGTTGTGGGTGGCGACAAAACCACAGTCGAGGCCATGGGTGAGTCCACATGTACCATCGACAGACACAAAGAGTGATTCCCACCCATCATCTTTAGCTCGAGCATTATCTGCAACACCGGGGCCATAACCTCAGTGATGTCCTCGCACCTAGAGGCAGCCGACACATCAGACAGCGGTGACGGGCAAGGCCTAACACGAGGGGAGAACCATCAAAGAGGTTTGCTTCCCCTCCACCCATGAAATCAACCACACCAGGAGGGTGCTATGCCAGAGTAGTCTACAACATAGCCGGCACAAGGAAGAGTCCACTCAGAGCAGCCTCCGCTCACTGCAAAAAGCTCCCAACCCATGCCAAGCAGCCTAGCAGTAGTGTAGTATGCAACCAGAGCAGGTTGCAAGGCCACTTCGGATGGGGTTGCCGAGACAGTGGTAGCAAAGACACGAGACACCCCAAGACTGACGGTGAAGCGCCTAGGAGGGGAGCGGGGGTGCCATCGGACCCTCACATGAAACTGAAGTCGTACGATGCAGGGTGCCGAGGCGGGACATAGGCGGCACGGCCAGGCTTGCCAGCGAGCTCATCAGACGCCATGGATTGTGGTATCCGTGAGCCTGGTTTTATGAAACATTTATATGATCACATTCAATATAAGAAAACATTTACACCATGATGTTTCCCTAATTTTGATATAATTATTAACGAATGATTTTTTGGCGAGCTTGTTATGAGGGGTTGAGATAGTAGAGAGAGTGGGTTTCGGAGTTGAATGGTGTCGAGTCACATGAGATAGATTGGGATACAAAAACTTTACTAGGCTATTTTCTTTTTATGGCTCATGAGCACTCGTGAACGGACATCACCCCGCACGTCTAGGATGTATATAAATTCTAATGACTTTCGCCACATAAGTACTCTATCCATCTCATAATATAATAGTGTTTTTTACACTAGTTCAACACCATATTATGGGACGGAGGGAGTAAATGTTAGTCTAGAACTCTAGTTAAAATGTGACTTGTTCAACACCTTATTCCTCGACCATGCCTCAAAGTGCCGACCACCTCACCGCCATATATTCGTTTCTCTTTTTCTCTTGGTTGTGAGGTGTTGCGCCAATGGAATGGGAGTGTGGCTGGAATTTTTATGAAGGAGACTGGAGGAAATATTTGGGTTGCTCGCATCATTTTTTCTACTTTGCATACTTCGCCCAAGTGAGTCTGGTTCAGCTAATGCCGACAAAAACCAACATCTGCATGTTGTTGGAACTCTCCCGTGAAACACCACATACCACTGTCCTAGCATTACAGAAGAGCAATAGTTCAAACAACAAGCAATGGAGCACACTAGACATAAGGCCAGTTCAAGCAGCAAGCAAGTTCAAGCAGTGAGCATGTTCAAGCAAGAAGCAAGTTCAAGCAATAAGCATGTATGATCATATGGCATATCAAGTTCATCCTACTGCTACTACGGTGTCATTGTTGGGGAACATAGTAATTTCAAAAAAATCCTATGCACACGCAAGATCATGGTGATACATAGCAACGAGAGGGGAGAGTATCGTCTATGTACCCTTGTAGACCGTAAGCGGAAGCGTTATGACAACGCGGTTGATGTAGTCGTACGTCTTCACTATCGACCGATCCTCAGTACCGAACGTACGACACCTCCGCGTTCAGCACACGTTCAGCTCGGTGACGTCCCGCGAACTCACGATCCAGTAGAGCTTCGGGGAAGAGCTTCGTCAGCACGACGACATGGTGACGGTGTTGATGAAGCTACCGACGCAGGGCTTCGCCTAAGCACCGCTACGATATGACCGAGGTGGATTATGGTGGAGGGGGGGGGCGCCGCACACGGCTAAAAGATCAATGATCAATTGTTGTGTCTCCAAGGGGTGCCCCCCTCCCCGTATATAAAGGAGTGGAGGAGGGGGAGGGGGTCGGCCTCCTATGGCGCGCCCCATGAGGAGTCCTACTCCCACCGGACTCCCCCCTGGCCGCCCCTCCTCTTCTCCCACTAAGGCCCATTAGGCCCAATATACTCCCCGGGGGGTTCCGGTAACCCCCTGGTACTCCGGTATATGTCTGAAACCTCCCGAAACACTTTCGGTGTCCGAACATAGTCGTCCAATATATCGATCTCTACGTCTCAACTATTTCGAGACTCCTCGTCATGTCCGTGATGATATCCGGGACTCCGAACTACCTTCGATACATCAAAACACAAAAACTCACAATACCGATCGTCACAGAACTTTAAGCGTGCGGACCCTACGGGTTCGAGAACTATGTCGACATGACCGAGACACGTCTCCGGTCAATAACCAATAGCGGAACCTGGATGCTCATATTGGTTCCTACATATTCTACGAAGATCTTTATCGGTCAAATCGCATAACAACATACGTTGTTCCCTTTGTCATCGGTACGTTACTTGCCCGAGATTCCATCGTCGGTATCTCAATACCTAGTTCAATCTCCTTACCAGCAAGTCTCTTTACTCGTTCCGTAATACATCATCCCGCAACTAACTCATTTAGTTGCATTGCTTGCAAGGCTTATTATGATGTGCATTACCGAGAGGGCCCAGAGATACCTCTCCGATAATCGGAGTGACAAATCCTATTCTCGATCTATGCCAACTCAACGAACACCATCGGAGACACCTGTAGAGCACCTTTATAATCACCCAGTTACGTTGTGACGTTTGGTAGCACACAAAGTGTTCTTTCGGTAATCGGGAGTTGCATAATCTCATAGTCATAGGAACATGTATAAGTCATGAAGAAAGCAATAGCAGTAAACTAAACGATCAAGTGCTAAGCTAACGGAATGGGTCATGTCAATCACATCATTCTCCTAATGATGTGATCCCGTTAATAAAATGACAACTCATGTCTATGGTTAGGAAACTCAACCATCTTTGATCAACGAGCTAGTCAAGTAGAGGCATAGTAGTGACGCTATGTTTGTCTATGTATTCACACATGTATTATGTTTCCGGTTAATACAATTCTAGCATGAATAATAAACATTTATCATGAAATAAGGAAATAAATAATAACTTTATTATTGCCTCTAGGGCATATTTCCTTCAGTCATCCTACCACCACATCCAAAAAAGGGTGTTGTCCTGCCACCGCAAGTTCGCCATCGGCATGAGGGGTTACTATATCACCTCATCAAAATATGCAGGCCAACATCAAGAGTTTATCAAGCCCTAGCTACCAGAAAATGTACATTCTCAACGTCATCGTCATCGCATCGCTGTCGAGGATCATGCACGCCATCACCACCATCAGGAGGAGCACTAGTAGCAGTGCTTGCCCAGCGAGGTCCTCAGCCAGAGCACCCTGTGAGTGTCTCCCATGGCAACAAACCGAACACCATAGGCTTTATTGTCCAACAGGTGGCTGAGAGCCACCATGAGAGCCTCTGGTTGAAGCCACCTTCGTCCATGACGGCGATGTAGAGGTTCAGGGTGGACGTTGATCGGCTTGGTCTCCCTGACCGCACTGGTGACCTCCTTGATGGCCTGAGTCATGCTGGTGAAGACGGTCAGCTCCTCCTCCATGAAGGCTCCCCTCTTCCTCTTCCTATCAAACTCAGGAACGTGATCACCATCCCTGTCAGGAGGACCATCAAGACGGACATGACTGGGGCGTGACTAAACTTTTGCGTGCTCATGTCCTACAAGGGTAAGCATCAACATTAGCACAACACACTACACATGGACAATGGGAACTATCACTAAACATAGACAGTATGAACGAACACTACATATGGACAGGTCGAACAAGCACTACCACATGGATGATCTAGTTCAACACAGCGGCTCGGATCATAGCAAGGAGTTCAACAGACGAGCACACATACTTGCATACTAGCATACTACCAATTCATCCATCACCAATAGCTATTAATCATTGCCGACATGGAAACAACTCCTAGCATGCTTCAAATCCACCATCACTAGCTACAAGAACATCATACTCACACATATCAGCAGTGTACAATGGTACAACATGGTCACAGATCTAACCCTACCAACATGCTCACAGATCTAGCTAGAAATAGTGGAGAGAAGGGGGTGAATGAACTCACAGAAGCCATCAGAGCAACCGCGAAGGAGGCGCTAAACACGTCGGAGAAGAGGAGGAGTAGAATCGCCGCTGTCGTCAACCGATGGCAGGAGTAGTAGCGCCACTCACCTCGTCGTCGATGTCGATCCACGCCGAAGGGAAAGCTTGAGAGGGGGCAAATGGTGGCGGGAGTTTTGGCGCTATAGTGAGGCTTGCTATATAGGGCGCCCGAACCAGCGGGCGGTGATGCCAATTCCTCCCGTAGCTTTTTCGGAGACGCTCGCAAGCTCCCGCCATCTTCGTGGACGCAGGAGGTCAGCGCCGCGTTCCCTCCCCTACATCGCCCGAGTCTGGCTCGCTGGAAACAGCCGATTCGACCGTCACTAGCAGGCCTCGCCGATGAGTGCTTTAAGGTTCGTGTGGGCCAAGAATCTGATGTAGGCCAGACGACTAAACAACCTGTTTTCTTCCCGCGCGAGGCTGGTTGGGCCTAATCACCTCACCCCTTAACTCTCATTCCCCGTCTCTAGTTCCAACGAAACAAACACGCTGTTAGGGTATGAAAACCATCCCTTAAAACTATGGATGGATTAGTAGAGAAAATAGGAGCATCACCAGTTCCCGAGCACCTGCAAAATGCTCACTGGAACCAAAGGACAACGGGGTAACAAATAAAATGGTTCCAACACTAACAGTCATGCAATTAGCCTGTTCATTTTCCCTCTAACATGCCCAACGGGCAAACCCATCAGTGCCCGGTTAACAACAACAACAACAACAACAACAACAACAACAACAACAACATGGAGTATGCCCATAACTGGACGCAACAATGCATCCTCTACGGACCAAAACCAAAAGGTTCAACCTAGAATTCCCAAAGCGACTTCCTTCAACAACTACAAACAAACGCCTCCCACGACACTGTCAACACCTGTGATCGATCGTTCCAACTGTTCAACCAAAACTAAAAAAGCCAACACCAAAGCCACTACACCTGCGCATCATCATCATCATCATCTCTGGACCTAGTTGTTTCAGATGCCGCCGCCTCCCGGCGACTTCCCGTCGCCCCACATCGGCCCTTTCATCTTGAGGTCGCGCGCTGCCTGCTGGAACTGCTGTGCTTGCAGCGGGTGCAGTGGCTGCTGCTGCTGGTGGTGGTGCTGAGGGCGCATCGGCTGTTGCTGCTGCTGGGGCTGCTGATGGAGCTGGAGCTGTTGCAGCTGGTGCGTTGCTAGGAGAGACTGCATGGACTGGTTGCTGTGGAACATCTGCTGGCTGCCTCCGAACTGGTGTGGCGCCTGCGACATGCCGCCGTAGTTCATCAGCATCCCCCCACCGTTGCCCATCTGGCCTGTTGCCACCTTCAGCCGCTGAACCTCTGTTTTCAGGGTGTCATTTAGAGCTGCACCAGAGGAAAAAGGAAAGTTACGAAAACAGCAATACTTTGAAATTCTCTTGTGTACGTGCATAATAGGCATTGATGAGAATAAAGGTGTAAGCAGAGAGATAAAACTGAAAGGAACTCGGTTTTTTTTCTTACAAAAAATTTTGATGTCCATGATATGGTTGGCGTACAGTATAGACTAGATGCACAAAGTTTTTTCTAATCATCATTGACATCGTAAAGTTCCTTTTATACAGGTACTCAGATTGCAAACAACTGACTATCTTCTAACCCACAATTGACAGATCTTTTAACCCTGCTTCTATTATATGCATCAACATGACCTGCAAAGTCTTATTACTTATGCTGTACACCTAATAACGCCTAGTTTTCAAAACTAGAATCAAGCGAATTTAGGGGTTAGAAATATGTGTATTACCATCTTGTAGGTGGACTTGCTGCTCCATGTTCTGCAGACGTATCTTCAATTCACTATTCTCACTTGTTAGCCCACTGGTATCTCTCTGGCATAGGAACATAATGAGAAGAATGGTCATTAGCTATCTGAATTAAACACATGATTTATCACTACATAATAAATAGAGCATGGGCATAGAAATCAAGTATCTTCATCCCAAAAAATATATCTGGTTGATATTCATTGTTTTGATGGATGTGAATGCAGTAAATTTGACTGACGGCAAGTTGAGGGCAAACCCAGTTGCTAGAAGGCAGAAAGACCATGTTATAGCCTTAACAGTTATAGGTTTGACCAGAAGGAACTTCAATGCATTCAAATACCAACGTGCCAAACTACTGTACGTTGGCACACATTCCACACATGGTTTGCACTGTTTTTATCATCCATTTAGAATATGATATACAGTATAAAAAAGTCTACCTTCCTGCACAAAGAAAGTGCATGTAGTACTAGTATGGACATTCTAAAGATACATGAATGAAACCCCGTAATACCAACAATTAAGAACTGCACCACGAATGGGCAGCACTAGCTCTCTTTCTCAGATCACAATGCATGGTATTTCTTCCTGTTCATGTAATAGTTGCTACCTTCCTTGGTACACCACACTTTCTTTTCCTTTCTATAAACTTCTATAGTACAGCCATGGTGATTTATGTTACGTTTTAGAACTTGGCAATGACTAGTAGCCGGTCAATCCAAGTTCAGGAAATACCTAAAGATCTTCTGACATCCAATGCTCTTATCTACCCGAAAGGCTTATGATTATGAAAAAACACTTGCATTTTGATTCAACTTAAGCTTCTTGACTGGGAAACCAGAAACACAAGCAGGCAAGCACAAAATATTGCAAAAGTACTTTAAGCAAGGTCTAATTATTACACAGATCGTTACCCAGGGGCCACAGGTGAGAAGTGGTAAGATGCATTGGGTATTTATTGGATATTGATATTATGTTTATTATGATATTGCTTTGAAGTGTGCTCCATACCATCTCTATTTGTAGTGCGTCTATAACGGATATAGCTTGAGACCTGCCAACTAGTCCACCAACAAGTGGTACCTCTATATTATCACTCCGTTCCAAAATGCACATGGCATAGCAACACGACAAAATTTCGTTATTAGTTTCAAAAACAGGGAGACAAGATATTGCATCTTGTAACATACAACATGATGCTTCCGGCAGCATCATCACTATGTGGCTGTACTCAATGCCACTTGTGCTAATTATATACCAGAACTTCCATCTTTAAAATGGCTTTCTTGAAAACATTCAATGCTATGTAAATATGACAGAAGATCTCCACGTCATCTTCAGGAAACAACCTTACATCAAAGGGCATGTAACAGAGGGTTTTTACTTTGAGAAATTTGGATGAAATTATTCAACCAATTCCTAAGCTCCAATGAATTCAGATAGAATACATCCCTATGCGCCAGTTTAACACACATATCAATCTGGGACCTACCAATCTAACTTGAGATAATGAAGTCATGTGTGGAATTTCCTTAGCCGCATCCAAAATGATCTCATCAATGGATTAAAACTTTATAAGCAGAAAAACTCCAAAGATAATGCATACCTGTAGCAATGACAACTGGGCTGACAATGTTGTTGCTTCTGTCTGCAGGGTTTGCACCTTACGCTCAAGTTCACCAATATAGCGCATTTTCCTTTCCTTCGATCTTGCTGCGGATTGTCTATTAGCCCAAATCCTATCAAATCATCCGAATCACAAATCAGCATATGCTCATGTGTAACACATAAACAGATGACCTTCATCCTCAACAAAAATGCTACCTAAAGAATGTAAACATAAGGGTGCTGAACATGAGGCATCTGATTCCAATCGCACTTTTGTCCAACAAATGGATCTCTTTCCTCACGCTCTAACTGTCTAACCTATCTGAGACCTATCTCTTCTCAGTTCGTGCAAGCATAGCATTTTACACCCACTCATGTGAAGTAGTGTACTAAATCCTCCCATAGCTATAATCTCACCAGTGGATGAAGCAAATACTTGATGTGATATACCGTTGAAGAAAAAAATGCAGGCATTTCACAAAAGGCTACCTGAACTCTATAGAAGATGATGGACGTTACACAATAGTAGCAATTGAAGGAGAAATCGAACCTTTTTGCCCTCTTGGGGTCGACAAGAGCAAGCTCGGCCAGCTTCGCCGCGGACACCGCCTTCTTGGCCTCCACAGTGGACATCCCCTCCATCCCCGGCGCCCCCACCAGGTCCTCGGCCTTGATCGACATCGACTCGTCCATGGACTGGCTGTGCTGGTGCTTCGGCCTCATCACGTGGCCCGCCCTGGCCGCCTCGCCCCCGCCAGCAGCAGCGGCTGACGACGACTCCGCCTGGTCCGACGACGGCCCGCACGACGAGTTGAGCTTGTCCACGTCGAGGAACATGGAGAAGAGCTCCTCGTCGTTCTCGTCCGACAGCGAGGGCCCGTCGCCGCCCCCGGGCGCGCAGAGGTCGAGGTCGTCGGGGAGGCTGAGGATCTCGGAGTGCGCGCGCCGGTGGCCCGGGTTCCTGGTGGGGAAGTCCGGCATGCGGCTGATGTCGTACTCCGGCGGGGGAGTCGACGAGCGGCGCGAGGGCTGCGGCGGCAGGCCGTCGCCGCCGCCGTCCGCCGAGATCCGGGACCTGTCCTTGTTCATCTTCCCGGCACCAGGGCCCCGCCGAATCTCCTCAAACGCGCCGCCTTTTTGCAAGTCCACGGAGCTAATCAAGCTTCAGCCAAGAAAACAACACACACGGCTCAGAACTCAAGATTATACGTGCTACAGCAAAAGAATCGGGAGAAATTCTTGGCCGGAAGAACAGCGACCAGAGCGCGGAAATCGGGTGGAAATTCTTGCGAGGGAAAGGGGGAGGAAGATCTAGGAGCCGTGTCGCAAGAACACGGAGCTGAGCAAGGGGAGGGAGAGTGAATGGGAGCGAGAGGCGAGGGTGGTTTGGGCTGTCTCACCTGAGATTCGAGCGGCGTTCGGCTCTTGCTGATCTATCACCCTCGCGCCTGCTGCTTATCACTTCTTGGCATCATTTGCATGAGGAGGCAGATGACATGATGATACAACTCAACACATGAAGGGGAGATTTATTTATAACAGTTTTTATATTTACTTTTATTTTGTTTTTTAATGGGGAAAAAAAGAAGTGCCTAGGCTGCTTCATTCATTCCTTGTGAGGAGGGGACCAGCTATGCTAGGGCATGTGATACAAAAACATCTGTAAAGTGAGAAAAGTCTGCTTCCTCTTGTACTAGAGATTTTTGGGAGTGTCGTCAAAAATATATTTATGATGGTTAGTTTCCTCTCTTTAGGGGAATTCCTGTTGTGTCACTGAATTCCGTAATTTAATTTGGCTCCTCTTATAGACAATGTTGGGTTGTTTGAATCATTTGGTATATTGAGTATCTTTAATTTCTGGCTTACGCCATCAACAAGAAATGTTTCACTCACCAAGGGAGATGAAGGCCGTGGAGACACACTGGACCTATGACTTACTTGTCGAGGATGAAGCATTTTTGGTCATGACTGTTAGAAGCGACAATGCTAGCACGAAGGATGATTTCGCCTCTACCATCGATACCAATGCTAGTGGATGCTTGCCATCACGGGGACAGAGCGGGAGATGGTCCTTGAAGGCTAACATAAGACGGCGCTGACATGGTTGAGTTGTGGCGAGGACAACCAAGTGGGCATTCTGAAGGAGGAAGATGATAGGTTGCGGTTGTGTTTTGGCGCGCATTGCTTCGGAGAAGTTGCTACTATGCAACGTGTTATCATGGAAAAAAGAGACATGTTCACATATACTTCTCTTTGAAATAAGTAAGTGTTACTTTCTGCCAAAAGATTGTATTGCTGTTTGAGGCAATTACTTAACTGTAATCATTATTTGTTGTCATAAAAAATTATAATCATTAGTTAGCATGTACGTGATTAGAATACATTAAAGGATAATAAATCTGGATACAAGTTCTTTCTCTTTAAGGCTTCCTATATAGTGCATATGCTTTATTTATTTCTTCAAGCGGTTCGTCGACAAGACAATTCCTATGACTATGGCCAATTTGGGACGATTTAAAAAAACTTTCATTGAAGTGACTACCGTGGAACTTGCTACCCAACAAAAAACAAGTTCATTGGTACTTCTTTATAGGAGCAATGTTGCTATTTTTAGGTAGCAAAACTTTTAGTGTTGTTTAGCATCTGCATGATTGGAATACATAGGGCATTTTCAAGGGCACGTGTCAAATTTTAGCCCATCATATGTCCACGAACAACAAAAGATTGAGCCCCATTTGTCCTCTTTAAAAATAGTGTTTCTCAATATATCACCCAATTGTTTGGACATGTGCATAAGATCGGATGGAGAGAGAGGGGGGTTCGGGTGGATTAGAGCTGACGTGGCGGATATGTCCGGACAACCGCATTTATCCACATGTATGGGCGGGTTTGGGGAAGTCTGGACCATCCGGACTTATAAGGCGGGTCTGGGGAAGCTCATTGAGTGGTCATGACATAAAATTGGATTCATTAGTTGTTTGTCGTTAAGGCTTCCTTTAGATGATTTATTGCTTTTATGTTCATGAACAATATTACATTGTTGGTGAACAATATTAAATTGTTGGTTTATTCCTACTAGCTCTTAAGATAGTTTGACAAACCAAATTGGGAGTTGGACCCAAAACCATGAGACCATCTCTCTCTCTCTCTCTCTCTCTCTCTCTCTCCCTGTGTGTGTGTGTGTGTTGATAACTTGATATGTGTATTTGCATCACAATTTCATACGATAAAGTGCTAGTTTACAATGCTTATCCAACTACCATTTTAAAGGATATTCAAATGTCATAGAGCTACTTTATCACTGTTCTCTGTCTTATTGGAAGGTTGTACCGAGAGGGGGGACAAAAATATTGACAGAGTCAAAAATGAAGGTTTCACGATGGAAAACACCTTTTCAAAACAAGGAAAAATAAAGCAAAAATACAATAGTTGTTTTGGAGGAAAATACCACCGAAGTCACAAAATGGACCCGGGATAGCATGTAGGCCCCACACACCTTCACCATGTGCCCTATGCCCAAGACGTCACACCAGGATGTGTGGAACCCGCAAGGCTCCCAACTACATATGTGTGTCATCTACCCCTTAAAAACATCATATTTTCATGGTAATCTTATGTCGCCCATGGGGCATTGAACCCTAATTTTATTCCTCAGAGGATCGATCATGCTGAATTTGTCACCTCCTATCGGGAGAATGCAAAGTCATCGTCATCACCAACACCAACGCATCATTGGGAGCACCTTCATCCATACCATCATCACCATCACTATCCATAGCACCAATGCTCATCCCCATCTACATCACAATATGAGCAATTGGTATAGATCGGTTACTAATATCTACGACACACTTCTATTCCTGTAGACCTTATTGGGCCTCCAAGCGCAGAGGTTTGTAGGACATCAGCAAATTTCCTTCAAGTGGATGAAATAAGGTTTATCAATCTACGATAGGTGTAGGATGATTGTATTCTCCTCTCAAGTAACCCTGCAAAAAGATACAATAAGTCTCTTGTGTACCCAACACCTAGTTAGTTGTCGTTGTATAGGTGCACTAGTTCAGCGAAGAGATTGATTTGATGATAGATAAATAATATGGAAAGTTGAAATGTTTTTGTATTTTTTGAATAATTAAAAATAGAAGGTAACAAGATGGAAACTTGACTGAAATGATGTTTGCAATTATTGGAAACAAGGCCTAGGGTGTGTAGGTTCACTAGTATCAACACTCAACATGGTAACTTCATTAAATTACATGATGTAACCTGACATAGTTCTTTTTTATTGGACCAATTCCGGATGAGATATCGTAGGTGTGCAAAGTGCAAACCACCTCAAAAGCTATCTTTCTAATCTTAGGGGTTGTTTGGTTTGTGACTAAGATTGCCAAAGGTTGCCACACCTAAGGTTAGGCAAGTTTGACCAACTTAGATGGGTGTTTGGTTCAAGCCACACCTTAGACAAGCCACACTAGGGCCCCACATGATATACACAAAAAAGTGTAGCGAGATTCCCTTAGGCTTGCCAGCTTGTGGCTCTCATTTTGAAGAACTAACCTTAGGCAAGTTTGGCAACATTGTATGGCAAAGTGTGGCATTTCTCAGCCTAAAACCAAACTGCCCCTTATTCTATTGAGACACACCAATGTCACCTCGTGCAGCCCCAAAAGTTATGCTACGACAACAACATATGATCTCTATCATTCTAATCTTTGTCAGATGGGTCATCCCAATGTCACATCGGGTGTCTCCAGGGATTATACTAGATATGCATCATGTAATATCATTAACTTCCAAAGCTCAAGAATATAACATGAACATATCATGAGAGGTACATCATACAATTCAACTAACATCAATGCCCAAGATCATAATCATGGTGGAAATTCATAAGATCAAGAAAAAGAGGTACATGACACATAGCTACTACCAAAAAGACTCAACCTTGAAGGTGGAATACTCCCGCATCACCATGGGAGCAACAAGGATTGATGTAGAGATTGAAGATAAAGGTTCTCTACTCCCGACAGAGTGTCCGATTAGGGCTAAAAACAAGGATCGCCTCGAAAGAGGGAGTGGTGGCAGCGTGAAAATTCGTTCAAAAATTAGGACTTTAGAAGTATATATATGCCATCGGGCACCAGAGGTCGATGAGAGGTGCCCAGGGGCCACAGACCCCCTCCTCTAGGTGCCCTAGGGCTAAGGACGCCTCCAAAGGGCGCCAGCGGTCCCTGGGACTCTACTGGTGTTGGGCCTTGGTCCCCTGGTCTTCTTTCGGCATAAAAATTGCCTCCAGATTTCTTGTAATTGTTTCGTGGACTTTTAGTATGGTGATTTCCTGAAATTCCAAAAACACAGAAATCAGGAACTGCGTTGGGCACTGAATTAATAGGTTAGTCCCTCAAAAAGCTTTAAAATATTGCGTGATTAAAGGATAATATGCATGAAACATACAAAATTTATAGATACACTGAGGACGTATCATTATTTACCATGATCTCTTTCTAGTGTTAATTGCTTCTTAGTAGTTGATGCTTTATGTTTTATTAGGGGAAGATTTATACTTTCAGATTGTCATCCGTATTCATCTCCCAATACATGTGTTCATTATGATGTCTTGTGAGTAGTTCCATTCTTGATTACATGGGATAAAGCCCGTTGTTAAGACGCATATGAATTTGCAATTTATACGTCTCCAACGTATCTATAATTTATGAAGTATTTATGCCATGTTTACAACAATTTTATTTTGTTTTGGTATGATTTGAATGGAACTAACCCGGACTGGCGCTGTTTTCAGCAGAACTACCGTGGTGTTGTTTTTTGTGCAGAAATAAAAGTTCTCAAAATTGGACGAAACTTTTTGAAGAGTTTGTATGGAACAAATGAAGAATAATGGAACAAAGAACCACTAGAGGGGGCCCCCTGCTGCCCACTAGGCACCAGGGCGCGCCACCCCCTCTGGCGCACCCTGGTGGGTAGTGGGCCCATCTCAGCATGCGATCAACGCCAGAAAATCCTATAAATACAGAAACCCCTAGAAATAACCCTAGATCAAAAGTTCCGCCGCCGCAAGCCTCTGTAGACACGAAAAAACAATCTCGACCCTGTTCCGGCACCTTGCCGGAGGGGGAAATTATCACCGGAGACCATCTTCATCATCCCGGCGGCCACCATGATGAGGAGGGAGTAGTACACCCTCGGGGCTGAGGGTTTGTACTAGTAGCTATGTGTTTGATCTCTTTCTCCCTCTTGTATTCTTGATTTGGCACGATCATAGTTGGATCATATGGTGCTTTCCCCTCTCTATCTTGTTGTGATGAATTGAGTTTTACCTTTGCGATTTCATTATTATCGGACTGAATACTTTTATGGATTTGAGAGCACTTGATGTATGTCTTGGCACTCAACTTGCGGATTCCTGAGGTGACATTGGGGTAATCTATGCACAGGGCTTGATGCACGTTTTCGTCCTTGTTTCTTCTGTAGAAATCTTGGGGCACTCTTTAAAGTTCTTTGTGTTGGATTGAGTATTATGAATCTGAATTGTTTGATGCATATCGTATAATCAACTCATGGATACTCGTGGTGACATTGGAGTATCTAGGTGACATTAGAGTTGGTTGATGTGTATCATATGGTGTTATTTTAGTACGAACTCTTGGGCTATGTGTGACACTTATAGGAATAGCTCTATAGATCGAGCGGAAAGGATAACTTTGAGGTGGTTTCGTACCCTACAAACAATTTCTTCTTATGTTCTCCGCTAGATAAGAACTTTGGAGTGATTCTTTGTCGCATGTTGAGGGATTTTTATATGATCCAATTATATTAGCATTGTTGAGAGATTGCACTAGTGAAAGTATGAACCCTAGGCCTCATTTTCAAGCATTGCAATATTGTTTGTGCTCACTTTTGTTACTTGATACCTTGCTATTTTTTATTGTTCATATTACAAAAATCAATATCTACTATCATTACTACACTTGTATCACCATCTCTTCGCCGAACTAGTGCACCTATACAATTTACCATTGTATTTGGTGTGTTGGGGACACAAGAGACTCTTTGTTATTTGGTTGCAGGATTGTTTAAAAGAGACCATCTTTATCCTACGCCTTCCATGGATTGATAAACGTTAGTTCATCCACTTGAGGGAAATTTGCTACTGTCCTACAAAACTCTGCACTTAGAGGCCCAACACGAGTCTACAAGAACAAGTTATATAGTAGACATCAACAATAAAGTTTGATGCTTGATTATATATTATGGTGTAATTATCTAGTAGTGACGTACGAATGTAATTGTATGTCACTTCACCATTATGGGCTTAGAGTAGAGCATTGTGTTACAATAAGCCTACGAGGGGAGGCCGTAGTGACATAATATAATTCCGTAATTTTACGAGTTATAGCATGAGGGTTGAACATGAACTCATATCTTAGAGCTATGGTTAAACTTTGTCTTAATTATTCTCATTAGTTGCGGATGCTTGCTAAGGGTATAGTCATAAGTATATGTAGGTCAATGATTTTGCAGAACATAACCTTAGGCTCTATCCACATGACTGATACGCCTCAGATGTATCTACGCCCCCGTTCCTTTTCTCTTTGTGTTTAACTTTTTCCTGGTTTTCTCTAATTAGTCTGCGCTCTCCCCCTCTTATCCACTGGTTTCCAAGTTTGCCCTATCCCCTGCCTCCGCCGCACTAATTGTGTCGGTCGTAGGAAAGGCGTGAATGCATGTAGGGATGGGCCATGCAAATCTTGCATGCAGGGGGTGCATGTGTCATATTTAAATGTTGGGAGGGAAATGAGGAGAGAAAAGCAAATCAAAAGCTGCTACAACTTATAGCTGGGCAATGCAGTTCAAGCACACTATGAGGTAAAATTTTCAAGATTTTTTAGATCTTAGTTGTCCTTGGTATGCGGGGTTGAAGTTACACACAGAGAAAAAGAACCAGAGGGAGTATTTTTTTATATGTTCATTCATGCTACTTTCACACCATTATTGCACCACTTTGGCACAATTTATATTGATTTATTGGACTAACCTACAAATTCAATGCCCAGTACCAGTTGTTTGTTTCTACCTATTTTTGGAATTTACATAAAAAACTTTTTTGGGCCCAAAAAATCAAAGAGTTCATGAAGATTCAACTCAGGACGGATCCATGGGCACAAGAGTCAACAGAGGATACCTTGTGGGGCCCATGTGATAGGCTGATAATCCTAATGTATAGGGGGTCAATTGCAGATATTTTTGATAAGTAGAGTGCCAAACCCAACGAGGAAGGGAAGGAATTGGCTGATGAAAATAGCACGGAATCACTGCAAAGACTGTTTGGTTGTTTGTTTGATCAAGGGAGAAATTGAAAGAATTTAATTTGCAGCAAAAGTATAACGGTGTAGCAAGTGGCTAAATCCTTAATTGTGCCAAGGACAAACTGGTTGTATTACTTATATGGATCAAATCGTTCTCGAGGATGGCGGAAATTTTCACCTAGCTGCTTTCACCTAGTACCATTGATTTTAACTTTCAGTGCTTTGATAACTGTTGTGTAGTGGAGCCTAAACTTATGTACAATTCCTACTTGAACAAAATACATTCTTATGGTTATACTCTCCATGCAAGCATCCTACAAACTCAAGAGAATAATAAAGATAATATCTAACAACAATATTAAACTTTAGTGGTCCCAAATTACTCCTCATGCAATAATTCACAAACTCAACGATAATATTTTTCACTCCAGCCAACCATCCTAAGCAAACTTATCACATAATGCTCTACTCTCTAGGGCCATAAAGGTGAAAGAATATGTTGTCGGTGTTCACACATCACCACTAGATACTTAAAATACAACATAATATCAAAACATTGAACTTTACTCAGTTTCACATGGTTACTAACAACAAGGTTTCTCCTTAGTCCTTAAGAACATAACGAATACTCATAAGACATCATACGAATCATGATTACCGGGTCCACTTGGACCTCTAATGTTCCAAAACAAAACTATCGTTGGATTTCCCTTTTAGGTACGTGATCATAAAAGCATGGTTATTTTTGTTTTCCATAGAGTCCACTTTTTTACCAGTATGATCAACATTTCCTCTATCAATCTTAGGATTCTAATTAGCCCCCCCATTATAGCCAGACGCACAAACCACAAATATTTTCCAAGCAAAAATTGTCCTTAGTTTTAAACACAACTATCAAACATCATTGTTTGGCAAAGAAACCAATAACTTCAAACATGCTAGGCTTAAAGGTGTTCTAAGATACCCCTAGCAGTATTAGCAACAGGTAAGTAGGACCATATAAAAGCGAAAGCACCAGCAGGCCATTTTAACATGAATCTGGGGTAATATCTTTCCTGGTTTCTTGCGAACCGACAAAGTGAGGGCGCATTCGGTCTGCAGGATCTCCAAATAAGAGGAATAGGAAATTCAGACGATTATGATGCCCCAAAAACTCCAGTCCTCAACAATTTTCCATGAGGTCTCACATATTGACAAAAATCGTAAGGAATCATGTCAACATGGACACAATCCTACGGAATTGAACACCTCTATTCTTGTGAAACAAATGCTACACAGAGAGGATGAAAATCCTCCACAAAAACTAGAGTTGCGTAGAATTGTAAGGAATCATGTCAATATGGACAAATCAGACCAACAGGAAAATTAGAGGATTATGATGCATTAATCTAGTCCTTAGTAACTTTTCATGAGGTGTCACCTAATGGTAACAATCAGAAGGAATCATGTCAATATGGACACAGTCACAAGGAATTGAATACAATTATTCTTGTGAAACAAATGCTACACATTTGGGCTCATTTGGCCTGCAAGATTTTCAAATCAAACGAATAGGAAAATTAGTGGGTTATTATGCCCCAGCAACTATCCTTGGGAGAGGAACCTATAACTTTAGCCAATTTAGATTAAAAGTCTTCTAAAATAGCTCTCTCCGAGCGCTATTATTTTAAAAGATGAATCTACCATAATCTCTTTTCTAGTTCGTGCGGACCAACAAAGTTTGGCAAAGGAACCTATAACTTTAGCCAGCTGAGCTTAAAAGTTTTCTAAAATACCCCATCCCTATTAGTTTAAACATGAATCTACCATAATATCTTTCCATGTTCTTGCAGACCAACGAAGTGTAACTTTAACCAGTTTAGGATAAAAGTCTTATAAAATAGACTTTTACATTTGTGCCCTTAACTCGAACCACTACTTAGGTTTACCTCTAGTTTCAAAGTATGCTCAAATTTGTCTCTTTGCCATTTGGTGCACTTATAGAAATGCCCTTCTGTGCCATTTCCATATGGTCAAAGGGCCTTGATCATCTATTAGATGTTTTCTGGACATATTTTCCCTTCTATGCACATGTCACTTACACGTGGGACCTACCCCAGAGTAAAAAAAGAAAAAACTCTCTCTCTCTCTTACCCTCTCTATCACTTACACATGGGACCTACCGTAGAGTTAAAAAAGGGAAAAAAAATTCTCTCTCAGTCTTTCTCTAACTTACAAGTGGACCCAACCAAAATAAAAAAATGAAATATTTTTCTCACACAAACCTCTCTCTCTCCCTGACATGTGGGCCATGGGGCCCACAATCAGGGTCAACACTAATCCACACCTGGTCATGGCGAGACTTGGTGGCTCGGCTGGTGGTCGTCACCGATGAGGGGCAGCACGCCTCGTGTGAGGACCACAGGGGCAGGCTTGGGGTGTTCTGGCGGTGGGGTGGAGGTCGAGGCGGATGTCGGCGTATGCGACGCCACGGAAGGGTAGCATAATGCTGCCGCCCACATCTATCGTCGGAGTCGATGCTCTCGTGCCTCTTCAATGATTTCGACAAGCGTATCATGGTCTAGGAGATCCCCTGGTCAATTTGGCCCACTCACCAAGGCTCCTCGTGCCCTGTAGCGCATTGCTCAAAGTACGCCTGAGAGCACATTAGAGCTCTGCCGAGGACGCCATTGCTAGCCACCGCAGCCGGAGGCCAGATAGATCACTAAGAGCATGTCCATGAGCTCCATAGAGCGCCTCTCCTCCACTCTAAGAAGTGAATCAGGCCTGGGGACTCCCATAGATGACACCGGGACCTCGACCTTTGCCACAATCATCGCTCTTCCGCTCCTAAATGTGGTCGCCCCGAGCCACCGTTGACCTACCCAACCATCGTGTCGTCGCCATGGAAAGCTTTCTCCCCTTCTCTGTTCTTCCCCCGCTCGATTCCATGTCCGGAGCCCTCTGCCCGAAGCCAGCCGCCATGATTGACCTTGGCTGGATAGGTCATGCGCACACTCACCTACCACTGTTGCGTCCAGCATGTCTGGCGCGCCTCACATAGCTACACAGCATGCCTCGCCCCCTTTCTCCCGCGGTCCCACCTCAGTATGGCGAGCTGCCGGCGAGCGCAGCTGCTCATGACCAGCCACGCGTGGACCATTGTTAGCCCTGGCAGTGGGTCCCATGGCTCACATGCCATGGAGAGAGAGAGAGCGGGGGTTGTGAGAGAGAAAAGTTTTTTTACTTTTATTATTTCGGTTTGGCCCTACATGCAAGTGATTTGAGAGAGAGGGGTGAGAGAATGGGTTTTCTTTCTTTGATTTGTTTGAGCCGGTCATGTCAATGACATAAGGAGGCAGGGGCAGCAATATCCAGAAAATGTCTAATAGAGTGTCAAAGCCCTTTGACCGAACGAAACGACACAAAAGGGCATTCTATAAGTGCACCTAACGGTAGGGGGAAAATTTGAGCACACTTCAAAATTATGGGTAAATTTGAGTAGTGTGTTCGAGTTAAGGGTACAAATGTATAAGTCCCTATAAAATAACCACCACCCGAGCGCTATTAGTTTAAAACATGAATCTACCATGATCTCTTTCCTGGTTCCTGCACGCCAACAAAGTTTGGCAGGGGAACCTATAACTTCAACCAGTTCAGCTTAAAAGATTTCTAAAATAAACCCAGCGATATTAGTTCAAACATTAATCTACTATCACCTCTTTCCTGGTTATTGCAGACCAACAAAGTTTGGCAGAGGAAGCTATAAATTCATCCAGTTCAGCTTAAAAGTCTTCTAAAATACACCACCCCACGATTAAAACGTTAATCTACAATAATCTCTTCCCTAGTTTTTGCACACCAACAAAGTTTGGCAGAGGAACCTGTAACTTCAACCAATTTAGACTAAGTCTTCTAAAATAAAACTCTCCGAGCGCTATTAGTTTAAAACATGAATCTACCATAATCTCTTTCCTAGTTCGTGCAAACCAACAAAGTTTGACAGTGGAACCTATAACTTCAGCCAGTTCAGATTAAAAGTCTTCTAAAATACTCCCCAATGCAATTAGTTCGAAACATAAATCTACCATAATCTCTTGCTTGGTTCTTGCAGACCAACAAAGTTGGCAGAGGAACCTATAATTTCGACTAGATCAGCTTAAAAGTCTTCTAAATACCCCAACGCTATTAATTTAAACATGAAACAACCATAAATATCTTTCCACATTCTTGCAGACCAACAAAATTTTGCAGAGGAATTTGTAACATTAACCAGTTCAGCATAAAAGTCTTATAAAATAATGCCGACCCGAGCGCTATCAGTTTAAAACATGAATCTGCCATGATCTCTTTCCTGGTTCTTGCAGGCCAACAAAATTTGGCAGAGGAAAATATAACTTCAATCAGTTCAGTTTAAAAGTCTTCTAAAATACTCCCTAGTGCTATTAGTTCAAACATGAATCTACCATAATCTCTTTCCTGGTTATTACATACCAACAAAGTTTGGCAGAAGAACCTATAATTTCAACCAGTTCAACTTAAAAGTTTTTTAAAACACGGCCCTAGCGCAATTAGTTTTAAAATTGAATATACCATATTCTCTTTCGTGGTTCTTTCATACCCACAAAGTTTGGTAGATAAACCTATAACTTCAACCAGCTCTGCATAAAAGTCGTCTAATTTACCCCCCCCCCCCACCCAGCACAATTAGTTTAAAACATGACTACCATAATCTATTTCCTGGTTCTTGTAGACCAACAAAGTTTGGCAGAGGAACCTACAACTTCAACCTGTTCAACTTAAAAGTCTTCTAAAATAACCCCACCCGAGCGCTATTAGTTTAAAACATGAATCTACCATGATCTCTTTCCTTGTTCTTAAAGGCCAACAATATTTGGTAGTGGAACCTATAACTTGTTGGGGAACGCAGTAATTTCAAAAAAAATCGTACGATCACGTAAGATCTATGTGATGCATAGCAAGGAGCGGGAGAGTGTTGTCCACTTACCCTCGTAGACCCTAAGCGGAAGCGTCAAGTGACGCGGTTGATGTAGTCGAACGTCTTCGCGATCCAACCGATCCTAGTACAGAAAGTACGACACCTCCGTGATCTGCACACGTTCAGCTCGGTGACGTCCCTTGAACTCTTGATCCAGCTGAGGTCGAGGGAGAGTTTCGTCAGCACGACAGCGTGGTGACGTTGTTGATGAAGTTACCGACACAGGGCTTTGCCTAAGCACTACAATGATATGACCGTGGTGGAAATCTGTGGAGGGGGGCACCGCACATGGCTAAACAATGTCAACTTGTGTGTCTATGGGGTGCCCCCTTCCCCCGTATATAAAGGAGTGGATCAGGGGGGAGGGCCGGCCCTCTATGGCGCGCCCTGGAGGAGTCCTACTCCCACCGGGAGTAGGATTCCCCCCCCCCCCCTTCCCTAGTTGGACTAGGAGAGGAAGGAAGGGGGAGGAAGGAGGAAGGAAAGGGGGGGCGGCCCCCACCCAATTCGGATTGGGCTTGGGGGGGGCCCCCTCCTAGGCTCCCTTCTCCTACTATGGCCCAATAAGGCCCATATACTTCCCGGGGGTTTCGGTAACCTCCCGGTACTCCGGTAAATGCCTGAATTCACCCGGAACCATTTCGATGTCCAAACATAGTCATCCAATATATCAATCTTTATGTCTCAACCATTTCGAGACTCGTCGTCATGTCCGTGATCATATCCGGGACTCCGAACTACCTTTGGTACATCAAAACACATAAACTCATAATAGCGATCGTCATTGAACGTTAAGCGTGCGGACCCTACGGGTTAGAGAACTATGTAGACATGACCAAGACACATCTCCGGTCAATAACCAATAGCGGAACCTGGATGCTCATATTGGCTCCCACATATTATACGAAGATCTTTATCGGTCAAACCGCATAACAACATACGTTGTTCCTTTGTCATCGGTATGTTACTTGCCCGAGATTCGATCATCGGTATCTCAATACCTAGTTCAATCTCGTTACCGGCAAGTCTCTTTACTCGTTCCGTAATGTATTGATACTTCTCCGTCGTATCTACTTTTCCAAACACTTTTGCCCTTGGTTTTGGACTCTAACTTGCATGATTTAAATGGAACTAACCCGGACTAACACTGTTTTCAGCAGAATTGTCATGGTGTTATTTATGTGCAGAAACAAACGTTATCGGACCAGAAACTCCACGGAACTTATTTTTGGAAAATATGAAAAATACCGGCGAAAGAATCAAGACCAGGGGGCCCACACCCTGTCCACGAGGGTGGGGGGGGGGCCCTGCCTCGTGGGCCCCCTGGTGCTCCACCGACCTCAACTCCAACTCCATATATTCGTGTTCGGGGAGAAAAAAAATCAGGGAGAAGGATTCATCGCGTTTTATGATACGGAGCCGCCGCCAAGCCCTAAACTCTCTCGGGAGGGCTGATCTGGAGTCCGTTCGGGGCTCCGGAGAGGGGAATCCGTCGCCGTCGTCATCATCAACCACCCTCCATCAGCAATTTCATGATGCTCACCGCCGTGTGTGAGTAATTCCATCGTAGGCTTGCTGGACGGTGATGGGTTGGATGAGATTTACCATGTAATCGAGTTAGTTTTGTTAGGGTTTGAGTATCCACTATGTTCTGAGATTGATGTTGCTATGACTTTGCTATGCTTAATGCTTGTCACTAGGGCCCGAGTGCCATGATTTCAGGTCTGAACCTATTATGTTTTCATGAATATATGTGAGTTCTTGATCCTATCTTGCAAGTCTATAGTCACCTACTATGTGTTATGATCCGGCAACCCTGAAGTGACAATAATCGGGACCACTCCCGGTGATGACCGTAGTTTGAGGAGTTCATGTATTCACTATGTGTTAATGCTTTGGTCCGGTACTCTATTAAAAGGAGGCCTTAATATCCCTTAGTTTCCGCTAGGACCCCGCTGCCACGGGAGGGTAGGACAAAAGATGTCATGCAAGTTCTTTTCCATAAGCATGTATGACTATATTCGGAATACATGCCTACATTACATTGATGAATTGGAGCTAGTTCTGTGTCACCCTATCTTATGGCTGTTACATGATGAACCACATCCGACATAATTATCCATCACCGATCCAATGCCTACGAGCTTTTCACATATTGTTCTTCGCTTATTTACTTTTCTGTTGCTACTGTTACAATCACTACAAAACCCAAAAATATTACTTTTGCTGCCTTTACCTTTGCTACCGTTACCACTACTATCATATTACTTTGCTGCAGATATTAAGTTTCCAGGTGTGGTTGAATTGACAACTCAACTGCTAATACTTGAGAATATTCTTTGGCTCCCCTTGTGCCGAATCAATAAATTTGGGTTGAATACTCTACCCTCGAAAACTGTTGCGATCCCCTATACTTGTGGGTTATCATGTATCATCCTGTAACTAACTCATTAGTTACATTGCTTGCAAGGCTTATAGTGATGTGCAATACCGAGAGGGCCCAGAGATACCTCTTCGATAATCAGAGTGACAAATCCTAATCTCGATCTATGCCAACTCAACAAACACCATCGGAGACACCTGTAGAACATCTTTATAATCACCCAGTTACGTTGTGACGTTTGATAGCACACAAAGTGTTCCTCTGGTATTCGGGAGTTGCATAATCTCATAGTCACAGGAACATGTATAAGTCATGAAGAAAGCAATAGCAATATACTAAACGATCAAATGCTAAGCTAACGGAATGGGTCAAGTCAATCACATCATTCTCTAATGATGTGATCCCGTTCATCAAATGACAACTCATGTCTATGGCTAGGAAACTTAACCATCTTTGATTAACGAGCTAGTCAAGTAGGGGCACACTAGTGACACTCTGTTTGTCTATGTATTCACACATGTTCTAAGTTTCCGGTTAATACAATTCTAGCATGAATAATAAACATTTATCATGATATAAGGAAATATAAATAACAACTTTATTATTGCCTCTAGGGCATATTTCCTTCAGTCTCCCACTTGCACTAGAGTCAATAATCTAGATTATACAGTAATGATTCTAACACCCATGGAGTCTTGGTGCTGATCATGTTTTGCTCGTGAGAGAGGCTTAGTCAACAGTCTGCAACATTCAGATCCGTATGTATCTTGCAAATCTCTATGTCTCCCTCCTTGACTTGATCAGGATGGAATTGAAGCGTCTCTTGATGTGTTTGGTTCTCTTGTGAAATCTGGATTCCTTTGCCAAGGCAATTGCAGCAGTATTGTCACAAAAGATTTTCATTGGACCCGATGCACTAGGTATGACACCTAGATCGGATATGAACTCCTTCATCCAGACTCCTTCATTTGCTGCATCCGAAGCAGCTACGTACTCTGCTTCACACGTAGATCCCGCCACGACGCTTTGCTTAGAACTGCACCAACTGACTGCTCCACCGTTCAATATAAACATGTATCCGGTTTGTGACTTAGAGTCATCCGGATCAGTGTCAAAGCTTGCATCGATGTAACCATTTACGACCAGCTCTTTGTCACCTCCATAAACGAGAAACATATCCTTAGTCCTTTTCAGGTATTTCAGGATGTTCTTGACCGTTGTCCAGTGATCAACTCCCGGATTACTTTAGTACCTCCCTGCTAAACTAATAGCAAGGCACACATCAGGTCTGGTACACAGCATTTCATACATGATAGAGCCTATGGTTGAAGCATAGGGAACAACTTTCATTTTCTATCTATCTTCTGAAGTGGTCAGGCATTGAGTCTGACTCAACTTCACACCTTGTAACACAGTCAAGAACCCTTTCTTTGCTTGATCCATTTTGAACTTCTTCAAAACTTTATCAAGGTATGTGCTTTGTGAAAGTTCAATTAAGCGTCTCAATCTATCTCTATAGAGCTTGATGCCCAATATATAAGCAGCTTCACCGAGGTCTTTCATTGAAAAACTCTTATTCAAGTATCCTTTTATGCTATCCAGAAATTCTATATCATTCCCAATCAACGATATGTCATCCACATATAATATTAGAAATGCTATAGAGCTCCCACTCACTTTCTTGTAAATACAGGCTTCTCCAAAAGTATGTATAAAACCATATGCTTTGATCACACTATCAAAACGTTTATTCCAACTCCGAGAGGCTTGCACCAGTCCATAAATGGATCGCTGGAGCTTGCACACTTTGTTAGCATCCTTTGGATCGACAAAACCTTTTGGTTGCATTATATACAACTCTTCTTCCAGAAATCCATTCAGGAATACAGTTTTAACGTCCAATTACCAAATTTCATAATCATAAAATGCGGCAATTGCTAACATGATTCAGACAGACTTAAGCATCGCTACAGGTGAGAAAGTCTCATCGTAGTCAACTCCTTGAACTTGTCGAAAACCTTTCGCAACAAGTCGAGCTTTGTAGACAGTAACATTACCATCAGCGTCAGTCTTCTTCTTGAAGATCCATTTATTCTCGATGGCTTGCCGATCAACGGGCAAGTCAACCAAAGTCCACACTTTGTTCTCATACATGGATCCCATCTCAGATTTCATGGCCTCAAGCCATTTCACGGAATCTGGGCTCATCATCGCTTCCTCATAGATCGTAGCTTCATCATGGTCAAGTAACGTTGACCTCCAGAACAGGATTACCGTACCACTCTGGTGCGGATCTTACTCTGGTTGACCTACGAGGTTTGGTAGTAACTTGATCTGAATTTTCATGATCATTATCGTTAGCTTCCTCACTAATTGGTGTAGGGATCACAGGAACTGATTTCTGTGATGAACTACTTTCTAATAAGGGAGCAGGTACAGTTACCTCATCAAGTTCTACTTTCCTCCCACTCATTTCTTTCGAGAGAAACTCCTTCTCTAGAAAGGATCCATTCTTAGCAATGAACGTCTTGCCTTCGGATATGTGATAGAAGGTGTACCCAACAGTCTCCTTTGGATATCCTATGAAGACACATTTCTGCGATTTGGGTTCGAGCTTATCAGGTTGAAGCTTTTTCACATAAGCATCACAACCCCAAACTTTAAGAAACGACAACTTGGGTTTCTTGCCAAACCATGGTTCATAAGGTGTCGTCTCAACGGATTTAGATGGTGCCCTATTTAACGTGAATGCAACCGTCTCTAAAGCATAACCCCAAAATGATAGCGGTAAATCAGTAAGAGACATCATAGATCGCACCATATCTAATAAAGTGCGGTTACGACGTTCGGACACACCATTACGTTGTGGTGTTCCGAGTGGCGTGAGTTGCAAAACTATTACGCATTGTTTCAAATGAAGACCAAACTCGTAACTCAAATATTCTCCTCCACGATCAGATCGCAGAAACTTTATTTTCTTGTTACGATGATTTTCCACTTCACTCTGAAATTCTTTGAACTTTTCAAATGTTTCAGACTTATGTTCCATCAAGTAGATATACCCATATCTGCTCAAATCATTTGTGAAGGTGAGAAAATAACGACACCCGCCACGAGCCTCAATATTCATCAGGCCACATACATCAGTATGTATGATTTCCAACAAATCTGTTGCACGCTCCATTGTTCTGGAGAACGGGGTTTTAGTCATGTTGCCCATGAGGCATGGTTCGCAAGTACCAAGTGATTCATAATCAAGTGATTCCAAAAGTCCATCAGAATGGAGTTTCTTCATGCGCTTTACACCAATATGACCCAAACGGCAGTGCCACAAATAAGTTGCACTATCATTATCAACTCTGCATCTTTTGGCTTCAATATTATATGGGTGTCACTACTATAGAGATTCAACAAAAATAGAACACTCTTCAAGGGTGCATGACCATAAAAGATATTACTCATATAAATAGAGCAACCATTATTCTCAGATTTAAATGAATAACCGTCTCACATAAAACAAGATCCAGATATAATGTTCATGCTCAACGCTGGCACCAAATAACAATTATTCAGGTCTAAAACTAATCCCGAAGGTAGATGTAGAGGTAGCATGTTGACGGCGATCACATCGACTTTGGAACCATTTCCCACGCGCATCGTCACCTCGTTCTTAGCCAATCTTCGCTTAATCCGTAGTCCCTATTTTGAGTTGCAAATATTAGCAACAGAACCAGTATCAAATACCCAGGTGCTACTACGAGCATTAGTAAGGTACACATCAATAACATGTATATCACATATACCTCTCTTCACTTTGCCATCCTTCTTATCCACCAAATACTTGGGGCAGTTACGCTTCCAGTGACCAGTCCCTTTGCAGTAGAAGCACTCAGTCTCAGGCTTAGGTCCAGACTTGGGCTTCTTCACTTGAGCAGCAACTTGCTTGCCGTTCTTCTTGAAGTTCCCCTTCTTCCCTTTACGCTTTTTCTTGAAACTGGTGGTCTTGTTGACCATCAACACTTGATGCTCCTTCTTGATTTCTACCTCCGCAGCCTTTAGCATTGTGAAGAGCTCGGGAATTGTCTTGTTCATCCCTTGCATATTATAGTTCATCACGAAGCTCTTGTAGCTTGGTGGCGATGATTGAAGAATTTCATCAATGACACTATCATCAGGAAGATTAACTCCCAGTTGAATCAAGTGATTGTTATACCCAGACATTTTGAGTATATGCTCACTAACAGAACTATTCTCCTCCATCTTGCAGCTGTAGAACTTATTGGAGACTTCATATCTCTCAATTCGGGCATTTGCTTGAAATATTAACTTCAACTCCTGGAACATCTCATATGCTCCATGACGTTCAAAACGTCGTTGAAGTCCCGGTTCTAAGCCGTAAATCATGGCACACTGAAGTATCGAGTAGTCATCAGCTTCGCTCTGCCAGACGTTCACAACGTCCGGTGTTGCTCCTGCAGCGGGTCTTGCACCTAGCGGTGCTTCCAGGACGTAATTGTTCTGAGCAGCAATGAGGATAATCCTCAAGTTATGGACCCAGTCCATGTAATTCCTACCATCATCTTTCAACTTAGCTTTCTCAAGGAACGCATTAAAATTCAAAGGAACAGTAGCACTAAGTTCATGATAAATTAAAGTTCAATTAATCATATTACTTAAGAACTCCCACTTAGATAGACATCTCTTTAATCATAAGTGATCACGTGATCCAAATCAACTAAACCATGTCCGATCATCACGTGAGATGGAGTAGTTTTCAATGGTGAACATCACTATGTTGATCATATCTACTATATGATTCACGCTCGACCTTTCGGTCTCAGTGTTCCGTGGCCATATCTGCATAAGCTAGGCTCGTCAAGTTTAACCCGAGTATTCTGCGTGTGCAAAACTGGCTCCCGTTGTATGTGAATGTAGAGCTTATCACACCCGATCATCACGTGGTGTCTCGGCACGACGAACTTTCACAACGGTGCATACTCAGGGAGAACACTTGTACCTTGAAATTTAGTGAGAGATCATCTTATAATGCTACCATCAATCAAAGCAAAATAAGATGCATAAAGGATAAACATCACATGCAATCAATATAAGTGATATGATATGGCCATCATCTTCTTTGTGCCTTTGATCTCCATCTCCAAAGCACCATCATGATCACCATCATCACCGGTGCGACACCTTGATCTCCATCGTAGCGTCGTTGTCGTCTCACCAACTATTGTTTCTACGACTATCGCTACCGCTTAGTGATAAAGTAAAAACAATTACAGGGCGATTGCATTGCATACAATAAAGTGACAACCATATGGCCCCTGCCAGTTGCCGATAACTCCGTTACAAAACATGATCATCTCATACAATAAAATTTAGCGTCATGTCTTAACCATATCACATCACAACATGCCCTGCAAAAACAAGTTAGACGTCCTCTACTTTGTTGTTGCAAGTTTTACGTGGCTGCTACAGGCTGAGCAAGAACCATTCTTACCTACGCATCAAAACCACAACGATTTTTCATCAAGTGCGTTGTTTTAACTTTCAACAAGGACCGGGCGTAGCCACACTCGATTCAACTAAAGTTGGAGAAACTGACACCCGCTAGCCACCTGTGTGCGAAGCACGTCGGTAGAACCAGTCTCGCGTAAGCGTACGCGTAATGTCGGTCCGGGCCGCTTCATCCAACAATACCGTCGAATCAAAGTATGACATGCTGGTAAGTAGTATGACTATTATCACCCACAACTCATTTGTGTTCTACTCATGCATATAACATCTATGCATAAACCTGGCTCGGATACCACTGTTGGGGAACGCAGTAATTTAAAAAAAATTCCTACAATAACACAAGATCTATGTGATGCATAGCAACGAGCGGGAGAGTGTTGTCCACGTACCCTCGTAGACCGTAAGCGGAAGCGTCAAGTGATGCGGTTGATGTAGTCGAACGTCTTCGCGATCCAATCGATCCTAGTACCGAAAGTACGGCACCTCCGCGATCTACACACGTTCAGCTCGGTGACGTCCCTTGAACTCTTGATCCAGCTGAGATCGAGGGAGAGTTTCGTCAGCACGACGGCGTGGTGACGGTGTTGATGAAGTTACCGACGCAGGGCTTCGCCTAAGCACTACAAAGATATGACCGAGGTGGAAATCTGTGGAGGGGGACACCGCACACGGCTAACCAATGTCAACTTGTGTGTCTATGGGGTGCCCCTTTCCCCCGTATATAAAGGAGTGGAGGAGGGGGTAGGGCCGGCCCTCTATGGCGCGCCCTGGAGGAGTCCTACTCCCATCGGGAGTAGGTCCCCCCCCCTTCCCTAGTTGGACTAGGAGAGGAAGGAAGGGGGAGGAAGGAAAGGCGGGGCCGCCCCCCCACCTAATTTGGATTGGGCATGGGGGGCGCCCCCTCCTAGGCTCCCTTCTCCTATCTCCCACTATGGCCCAATAAGGCCCATATACTTCCCGGGGGGTTCTGGTAACCTCCCGGTACTCTGGTAAATGCCCGAACTCACCCGGAACTATTCCGATGTCCAAACACAGTCATCCAATATATCGATCTTTATGTCTCGACAATTTCGAGACTCCTCGTCATGTCCGAGATCATATCCGAGACTCCGAACTACCTTCAGTATATCAAAACACATAAACTCATAATAGCGATCGTCATCGAACGTTAAGCGTGCGGACCCTACAGGTTCGAGAACTATGTAGACATGACCGAGACACGTCTCCGGTCAATAACCAATAGCGGAACCTGGATGCTCATATTGGCTCCCACATATTCTACGAAGATCTTTATCGGTCAAACCGCATAACAACATACGTTGTTCCCTTTGTCATCGGTATGTTACTTGCCCGAGATTCGATCATCGGTATCTCAATACCTAGTTCAATCTCGTTACCGGCAAGTCTCTTTACTCGTTCCGTAATGTATCATCCTGTAACCAACTCATTAGTTACATTGCTTGCAAGGCTTATAGTGATGTACATTACCGAGAAGGCCCAGAGATACCTCTCCGACAATCGGAGTGACAAATCCTAATCTCGATCTATGCCAACTCAACAAACACCATGGGAGACACCTGTAGAGCATCTTTATAATCACCCAGTTACGTTGTGACGTTTGATAGCACACAAAGTGTTCCTCCGGTATTCGGGAGTTGCATAATCTCATAGTCATAGGAACATGTATAAGTCATGAAGAGAGCAATAGCAATATACTAAACGATCAAGTGCTAAGCTAACAGAATGGGTCAAGTCAATCACATCATTCTCTAATGATGTGATCCCGTTCATCAAATGACAACTCATGTCTATTGCTAGGAAACTTAACCATCTTTGATTAACGAGCTAGTCAAGTAGAGGCACACTAGTGACACTCTGTTTGTCTATGTATTCACACATGTACTAAGTTTCAGGTTAATACAATTCTAGCATGAATAATAAACATTTATCATGATATAAGGAAATATAAATAACAACTTTATTATTGCCTCTAGGGCATATTTCCTTCATAACTTCCACCAGTTCATCTTAAAAGTCTTCTAAAATACCCCCCCCCCCCCAACGCTATTAGTTTAAAGACGAAACTACCATAATCTCTTACCTAGTTATTGTAGACGGACAATTTTTGGCAGAGTAACTTATAACTTCAACCAATTCAACTTAAAAGTCTCCTAAAATACCCCCAATCGCTATTAGTTTAAAACATGAATATATCATAATCTTTTCCCTGGTTCTTGCAGACCAAGATAGTTTGACGGAGAAACCTATAACTTGAACCAGTTCAGCATAGAAGTCATCTAAAATACCCCCACCCAACACAATTAGTTTAAAACATGACTACAATAATCCATTTCCTGGTTCTTGTAGACCAACAAAGTTTGGCAGAGGAACCTACAACTTCAACCCATTTAGCTTAGAAGTATTCTAAAATAACCCCCACCCGAGCGCAATTAGGTTAAAACATGAATCTGCCATTATCTCTTCCTTATTCTTAAAGGCCAAAAAAGTTTGGCAGCGGAACCTATAACTTCCACTAGCTTAGCTTAAAATTCTTCTAAAATACCCCCAACGCTATTAGTTTAAACATGAATCTAGAATAATCTCTTTGTTACTATAGACCAACATAGGCAGAGGAACCTATAACTTCAACCAGTTCAGCTTATAAGTCTTCTAAAATACCCCTCCCCCTTAGTGCTATTAGTTTAAAACATGAATATACCATAATATCTTTCCTGGTTCTGGATGACCAAGAAAGTTTAGTAGAGAAACCTATAACTTCGACCAGTTCAGCATAAAAGTATTCTAAAATACCCCCCCCCCCCAACACTATTTGTTTAAACTGTTGGGGAACGTAGCATGCAATTTCAAAAAAATTCATACGCTCACGCAAGATCTATCTAGGAGATGCATAACAACGAGAGGGGGAGAGTGTGTCCACGTACCCTCCTAGACCGAAAGCGGAAGCGTTTGACAATGCGGTTGATGTAGTCAAACTTCTTCTCGTTCCGACCGATCAAGCACCGAACGTACGGCACCTCCGAGTTCTGCACACGTTCAGCTCGATGACGTTCCTTGAACTCTTGATCCAGCAAAGTGTCGAGGGAGAGTTCCGTCAGCACGACGGCGTGGTGACGGTGATGGTGAAGTGATCCGCGCAGGGCTTCGCCTAAGCACTACGTGAATATGACCGGAGGCGTAAACTGTGAAGGGGGGTGCCGCACACGACTAACAATTGTTGGTGTGTGTTCTACCGGTGCCCCCCTCATATATATATAGGTTGGAGGGGAGGGGAGGCAGCCAAGGGGGCGCCCCAAGTAGAAGGAATCCTACTTGGGCGCCTCCCAATTCGGCCTCCCCCCTTCCATATTCATCCGGGGGGAAGGGAGGAGGAGGGAGGAGAGAAGGAAGGGGAGGCCGAATTTCTCCCCTTCCTTTCTCTCTTCCCCTCTTTCCTTCCCCCCTTATTTCGTCCTACATGGTGCGCACCAGCCCCCTAGGGGCTGGTCTGTCCCCTTCTTGGCCCATTAGGCCCATGTAGTTGCCGGGGGATGCCCGAAACCCCTTCCGGTGACAACACATGTCTATGGTCTTTGATTAACGAGCTAGTCTAGTAGAGGCTTACTAGGGACACGGTGTTTTGTCTATGTATCCACACATGTGTCAAGTTTCCGATTAATACAATTCTAGCATGAATAATAAACATTTATCATGATATAAGGAAACATAAAATAAAAACTTTATTATTGCCTCCAGGGCATATTTCCTTCATAAACATGGATCTACCATAATCTCTTTTCCTGATTCTTGCACACCAACAAAGTTCGGCAGAGAAACGTATAACTTCAACCAGTTCAACTTACAAGTCTTCTAAAACACGCCACCCACCCCTCAATGCTTTAAGTTTAAAACATGAATATACCATAATCTCCTTCCTGGTTCTTGCAGAGCAAAAAAGTTTGGAAGATAAACCTATAACTTCAACCAGTACAACATAAAAGTCTTCTAAAATGCCCCCACCCAACGCTATTAGTTTAAAACATGAATCTACCATAATCTCTTTCATGGTTCTTGTAGACCAACAAAGTTTGGCAGAGGAACATATGGCTTCAACCTATTCAGCTTAAAAGTCATCTTAAATAACCCCCACGAGAGCGTTGTTAGTTCAAAACATGAATCAGCCATGATCTCTTTCCTTGTTGTTGCAGGCCAACAAAGTTAGGCAAAGAAACCTATAAGTTCCACCAGCTCGGCTTAAAAGTCTTCTAAAATAGCCTCCAACGCTATTAGTTTAAAGAGGAATCTACCATAATCTCTTTTCTAGTTATTGCAGACCAACAAAGTTTGACAGAGAAACCTATAACTTCAACCAGTTCAACTTAAAAATCCTCTAAAATATGTCCCACCCCCTCAGTGCTAGTAATTTGAAACATGAATGTGCCATAATCTCTTTCCTGGTTCTTGCAGACCAAGAAAGTTTGGGAGAGAAACCTATGACTTCAACCAGTTCAACTTAAAAGTCTTCTAAAATACGCCCCTCCCCCCTCAGTGCTATAAGTTTAAAAGATGAATTTACCATAATCTCTTTCCTGGTTCTTGCAGACCAAGAAAGTTTGGCAGAGAAACCTATAACTTCAACCAATTCAGCATAAAAGTCTTCTAAAATACCCCCCAACCAGCGCTATTAGTTTAAAACATGAATCTACCATATTCTCTTTCATGCTTTTTGCAGACCAATAGAGTTTGGCAGAGGAACCTACAATTCAACATGTTCAACTTGAAATTCTTCTAAAATAACCCCCAATAGTAAAACATGAATCTAGCATAATCTCTTTCAACAAAGTTTGGTAGAGGAACCTATAACTTCAACCAGTTCAGCTTGAAAGCCTAAAATACCCCCCAAGCGCTATTAGCTTAAAACGGATCTACCATAATCTCTTTCCTATCTTTTGCAGACTAATAAAGCTTGGCTACTTCAACCATTTCAACACTATACCCCCCCCCCCCCTGCCGCACTGTTAACTTAAAACGTGAATCTACGATCTCTTCCATGTTTCGTGCAAACCAACAAAGATTGACATAAGAACCTATAACTTCAACCAGCCCCAGGGATAGTAGTTTAAAACATAAATCAACCATAATATATTTCCTTGTTTTTGGAGACCAACAAAGTTGGGCATAGGAACTTACATGGATATAGCATAATCTATTTTCTAGCTTTTGCGGACCAATAAAGTTTGCCAAAGGAACCTGTAACTTCAACCAGTTCAGCAATACCGCTCACCCCCCCCATTTGCAAGACTATTAACTTAAAACATGAATCTACAGTAATCACTTCCCTGTTTCTTGCAAACCAAGAAAGATTGACAGAGGAACCTATAACTTCAACCAGCCCCAAGGATATTAGTTTAAAACATAAATCAACCATAAATTATTTCCTTGTTTTTGCAGATCAACTGAGTTGGGCAGAGGAACCTATAAATTAAGCCAGTTCAACAGTTACCCCCCCAACCAGTTCAGCTTGAAAGCCTAAAATACCCCTCCCCACCAAGCGCTATTATTAGATTAAAACATGGATCTATCATCTCTTTCCTAGCTTTTGCAGATCAACAAAGCTTGGCACGACCAGTTCATCAATACCCCCCCAGCGGCCTTTTCTCCCTCCTTCCCAAAATATAAAGGCGGTTGACTTTGCACGGTCTTTGATGCACGACTTTGACCACTAATATATATCAAAATACATGAAATTGAATATGTATAAATGGCATTGTTGTATTTGTCTTACAAAACAATTTTATTCCATATGTCCATATACTAGTTTTATAGAGATGCAATACGTGAAAATCACAGTCAAAGTTGTGCAACAAAGACCAAAAAAGTCAACCCACGCCTTATATTTTAGGAAGGAGGGAGTATTAACTTAAAATATGAATCTACAGTGATCTCTTCCCTGTTTCTTGCAAACCGACAAAGATTAACAGAGGAACCTATAACTTCAACCAGCCCCAGAGATATTAGTTTAAAACATAAGTCAACCAGAATATATTTCCTTGTTTTAGCAGACCAACAAAGTTGGGCTGAGGAACCTATAACTTCGAACCAATTTAGCAAAAGAAAAAAGCAAAGTCACACATGAACTCATAACAAGAACAAGTTTTAATCCATGTCAAAACCCAGAAAACCAAACAAGTACCACATGTCATGCCAAGGAGGCCGCATAGACAAACAGACGCTCATAATGTTCAAAGCTGAAAATATCCGACACCTAAAAAGCAGTACAGGGATGCAAAAGGAGATATTTGAGTTTTTCCCTTTCTGGATTGACGCCTAGAAGGCAGAGAAGCTACTAGTGCAGTTGACGCTTGATTGTCTGTCCCTCTCGGGTAGGTAGCAACCGATTCCACGTCAGGCTGAAGATAGATAACCGCCTGCACACCACCATGGGCCGAGATTCTGTTCCGCTGCAGGCGAGGAGATCGAGCAAGCCGTCGACAGAGTACCTACACATGAAACGTTTCCGTCAGTTACAAGTTGTCTGTCATACGTGTGTTTTGTTCAGGTAGAGTCACACAAATCGGATAATACGATGTTCGTTTGTACGAGCAAAGATCAGAGGCATGTAGCCAGAGGCTTCGCCGTACTACCATGCACTCGCTGACTCAACTTATAATAAAATAATTACTACACCCTCTGTCTCATAATATTAAAACATGTTTGACACATAATATAAGAGCGTTTTTGACACTAGACGGAGCCGAGGGAGTGCGTGGTTTGTGCGCCTAGTGTAGCAGCGTCATTTTATTTTCGAAACCGTATGGGTTAAGCGGGATCGGAGGTAAGCCGAGAATCTGGGAGGCAAAATCGGTTGGACTGAGAGCGAGCTTTTCCTCCGGACAGAAGAGTAGAGCTGACAGACGACAAACTTTTTTCCTGTTGTCAACGCCCCTTGATTGTACAGTGATTTGTGACCGGCGATGGTGCCAGTTATTTTTTACAGCAATTTTGATGTTCTATTATGGGCGCGCCTGCTCCTTTTCCCGTTTAAAAAGCAAACATGTTCTACTAACTACTCCATAGTGGGGTAATCAGTGTGCTGTTGCAACTACCACGTGCATATAATAATTATGAGTATGGAACAGACGGCACGCTGAGAGAGAAATAGGACAAGCATAACAGATGGGGAGAGGCAGACAGAGGAAAGGAGAGACAGGATGAGGTTAGAAGTTTATACTAAAGAGTCCTCGTTACGATTTGGTGCGTCGTGTCGCAGGACATATGCAGGGCACGTATAGAGTATTTTAAAAAAAGCATCTAATAAACGAGGAACCAGTGTAGTGTTAAAAACGCTCTTATATTATAGGACGATGAAGATAGGGAGTAGCGTATTATTCTACGCGTGGCCGTCCCCCTGCACCACGTGCTGTTGTTCCGTGGTAAGATTTATGTGTACGATTTGAGCGCACCTGGTTCGTTACTGCATCTTGCAAGTTCCCAAGTACGTGCTACTAATAAAACCTGTACCGGCCAGGATTAAGAGGTTGAGAGCGTACCACACTTTTGCAGGCCGTCTTTGAACTGATATTTTGGTTCGCGAGAGCATCCGGCGGGATGAAGGGTCGTTGCTTTGAGCGAACAAGGATCGACTTCCACTTTCAAAACAAGCCAACGAAACAACCGAAGGGAAGGAGAGGATGCGTGTCCTAAATACCAGTGGGCATCGCCACGCAGCAGCCCCGCAGGAGCAAATCTGAACTACAGTACGTATTTGGACGGCTCGTTCTGCCCAATGTCGTTTACGGGTACAGAAAACAACAGTCGCAAAATTGAGCGGGCGTGTGCTCCGCCTTAAACGGCTCAACTACAGATGGTGTGATGTGAATGAATCTGGCGTTTCCAAGAAAGCGCGCACAGGAATTCTGGCGCTTCACATAATGGAATGAAGACTATGAAGCTATGCATTGTCTTGTGCCGCCAAGGTGAGATCGTTCGCACATTCTATTCAGACGTTTAAGGTGAGATCGTTCGCACATTCTATTCAGACGTTTAAGGTGAGATCGTTCGCACATTCTGCAGGAGCTAGGGCTTCGCACAGCCCTTTCGCACCCATCACTGCGTATTTCGAATGTTTTTCGGGCCAAGACGATCCTGATGGCCCCTGCTAGGCGTGAACGTATGCTACACGAGGATTCGCAGGGATTGGGCATCAGCAGTGTCCGTGAAGGAAAGCAAAGCACCATGCCGGAATCGTCTCATCGTAGCATGAGAAACGATAGTCTCGATGTACCACGAGAACTGCAGACTTGCAACTTACATGCAAGTGAATAATGGTTTTTGCTTTGTTTCAAATCACCAGTTTGGATTCAATAAGGCCAGCGATTACATGAAAGATGTTCATACATTTATATCTATATACCAATCAAAAAACTAATAATGCCTCTAGCAAGCTATGCAACATTCTACCATGACTCTTAAACTACTGCAGTCAAAACTAGAACAGACCCTAAGTAGAACAGAACTCCAGAATTCAATCAAGATAGAATACGCGGATATCAATTTATTATGCAAGCAACAAATATCAACAGATAATGCACATAAAACTATCAAGCTGATCAAAAGGATACATGTGTGAATTTATTAGATAAACTTTAGTATCTAAGCCACTAGTTCTGGTCCGCTTAACTGCACACGTATCGCACAACCACATACCCACCACACACAATGATGCAACATTCATTTGCAGCACCTATCCTAATCTATACCATGACTTGTTAATTAATTACATGATAGCCGCAAGGTTTTCTGTCGGTCTATATTAGTGGAATTAGGATATGGTAGGTGTGACTTCTGTCTCACATTCCAAGTTTTATGGTTAATTTAGCACTATCCAGGATGATTGGCAGTTATCATTATTTCAGGTAACAACCACAATTGTTTAGGTTATGTCAATTATTATATTCCTTACCAAACATCTCAGGAAACTTATGCTCCTTGATTTATCTGTGCAAAAATGCGTTTGATCCTCTAAAGTTAGCTAAATCTATTACCATATCCACAATTTTAGCAGAAAAGATATAGCAAACAAAATAACACAAGGTGCAGAGGTGAGCTTACCTGAAGCAGTACTAAATATCAAGATTGGTTTCCAGATCCACGCTGTAGCTGCAGCAGTAAATTGTGAGCAAACTGGAGGGTTGCCTGGTACTTCTTGTTCTTATCCGCCTCTTCAGTAGCTTGAGCAGAACCAGAAGCAACATTTTGTTGCTGTTGTACCTGAGAGGAGAAATCCGGGTTTACCCTATCAGTGGGGAATGACGTTGACTGATGGAGCTGTGCCAAATTCCCCATCTGGTTATTTGCTGCCAATGGTCCATCATTCATTTGGTGTGGGGGAGGGACTGGTAGGTTGGTATTGCTGGACTGGAAGTTAGACTGGCTAACTGTTCCTAAGGAACCGTAATTGTTTTGAGGAGCATAATAGTGTTCTGGTTGATACTGCTGCTGTGTAGGGAGAGCAGACACGGGTCCTTGTGTAGGGAGAGGAGGTGGTGGAGGCAAGCTTAAGGTAACCTCAGGGTTGTAAGCAGTATGTATCGGGTGCTGCTCCTGAGCACCGACCATGCCCCCATAGCTTGCTGGAGCTTGCCTGCCGAACTGCTGACCGGATTGCTGAAGATTACCCACCTGCTCAAAGCATAAATAAGAGGTCAGTGTTAGATTTTCATCTTTCCATACGATAGGAAAAGTAGATGCATCATGCTACAGTGTTGCCACAGGTCTTCCTGTGGAGCTCGGGGTTACCTGACTATTTGCTGGAACTGTTGACTGCACATTTGGCATAAGTTTAGCTAATGTGGCCATAATATCAGGCTGGAGTGACTGTCCTTGCTGTCCTGCTATTTGGCTCATGGGGAAGCTTGATACACCTGACTGAACTGCTTCCTCACGTAAAGATCCCCGATAATCAGCATCCTGATGATGGTTGCCATTAGCAGAGCCCACATTGTAATTTCTTTGCATCGCTAGCATAGTATCACCACCATCATAATAAGCTTGTGACTCTGGTCCAGTCAGTACAGGTCTCTGGACAGCAGCATTGGACATCTGTGGAATGTGCAGTACCACGCCATAAAGGCGCTCTGGACCATCAACTTGCAGAACATTCGTCAGGAAATCCGATGGCGGGACCAAAAACAAAGTGGTTCCTACATCAACCTTAACAACCCCAGCGCGACTTTTTGAGCCCAAGTACCGCAGAAATTCAGTGTAAGACACAAAATCATCTTCACTGTCTGGTAAGAAGAAGACAATTTCAAAACCCGAAGCATCTCCATAGTGTTTTGCCAGCATATCTAATCCTGTTCTAGCGGAGATATTAACAATGTCCGGTCTGCAAAGAGAAGTGGAACATATGCAAGGTCAGTAAACCATACAAGAAACTTTAGAAAAAAGTTGAAGTAGTTTGTACTCACAAAGGTATCTCAATGCCCCTCCTTATAGGCAAGCACCGAGCACGACAAACAGGAGATCCACCTTTGGCAATACTGCCACGCCAGAAGTGCCCAAGGGATGACGTTTGGTGTACCGTGCCCTGGATCCGAATAACAGAGCTAAAGCTCTCATCAGCAACCGGCTGAAGACCCTCACTGCCTGCCCTTACATGGTAAGGGTCCATGCCAGCATCCAACCTCACCCTTTTGGCTTCTCTCGGATCAAGCGCATTATGAGCAGAATGTCCAGTCAACAAAGATGAGCCAGCTTCAGGTGCTGGCAGGATACCACCAGTGATTGGCATTGCACCATACTCCAAGTATCTTGATCTTCCACGTCGAGGATCATACCCTTGTGATGTGCCATGACTACTGCGACCAGCACCAAAATAATCAGGTGCGGCATATGGACCATCATTGTACATCTCTGATCTAGGGAACCCAGCAGGCGGTGTTAGGCTATCAAGTTTACTGGGTGCAAGCCCACTGCTGGAGAAAAGAACATGAATCCTTGTATCATTGAAAAGACGCCCATCTAGAAGATTCTTAGCATTAGAAGCTCCTTCAATGGTTGCAAACTCCACAAAAGCATACTGCCTTTCTGGAAAAACCTTGATATTTGTAACCACGCCATGTGCTGCCATAGCCCGCCTTAGTGCGTCCTCGTTAACTTTATGTGTATTGGGTAAACCCACCCAGAGAACATTGGTAGGATTTTTTGCCTCTCTCATTCGTACTCCAGCAGAACCCTGACAAACAGAACATGATATGACAGTAAGCAACCCGCAGATCAAAGAGGCCAGTACAATAGCAAGAACCAAGAAGTAAACAGCAGTACCTTTGCATGTCCAACTCCCATTTCACCGGGTGGCAATGATCCTCTACTGTTGAAGTTGCCTGCTTCCGACCGTTCCTATCCAAATCAGTACAAATAACTAAATAATAAGACAGTGTTCCTTCAAAAACTGCAGCCTAGAAGTACTATTCACTAACTCAGTCAACAATAATAGATGCATACCGCTCTGCCTCTGGACCTCTGGAAATCAACACACAATTCCTTGCCCCCTAAATCTGCCCCATTCAAGGCTCTATGGGCAGAAATGGCATCTTCCAGTTTCTCAAAGTCAATGTATGCAGAAGTTTGATCATGGGAGAATGCAACACCTTCAATCTTCCCAAACTTTTGAAACTCCTCCTCTACCTCCTGCTTTGAAATAGAAGGACTAATTCCTCCAACCCATAGGTTCCTAACAGCTCTAGCCTGTAAAAACCAATCAACAACACAAGTAAGCATCATGAGGGCATAAATCGTTACACAACACCAGCATAGCAACTTCACCCTAGAACAAGGAACGATCACCAATCTACTCCCTCCGTTCAAAAATAGATGACTCAACTTTGTACTAACTTTAGTAGGACTATTTCTGTACCTACTTATAAAGAATAATGTTAAAAAAAGCGGAAGGCCACAGCTTAGAGCAACGGGCGCTTAAGCGCGCTTGAGCGTTTTTTTAAACTTGGCCAGAATTTGACTGTTTTGAATAGTATGCACAGGAAAATAGGAAACATGGCACATGGGTAGTTGAAGTAGCATCTAAAATGCACTTCACAACATAGCAAATACACATCAGGTTCACACGGCAGGCAAAATGACAACTAAAATGCAGTTCAGTT
This sequence comes from Aegilops longissima, assembly GCA_021605205.1. Classification (NCBI taxonomy): domain Eukaryota; kingdom Viridiplantae; phylum Streptophyta; class Magnoliopsida; order Poales; family Poaceae; genus Aegilops; species Aegilops longissima. The sequence continues at coordinate 514,523,739 of CM038680.1, forward strand.
CAAATAGACATAGCCAAATGCAGATCATGTAGCCATGATTTGGCCAGAATCTGAAGGAAACAGCTCCCGTACAGACCCTAACAATAAGATAAATGACATACTGCCATCATTGCACAAGCAGCTAAGCAGAAGCAGTTCAAAAACAACCAAATTCTGGCCAAAATTTTAAAATACGCTTAATCTACCCTTTAGAGCATCTCACCCAGCCCCCCAGGACGCCCCCCAGAGGCCTTTTTTAGCGCCGGCAGTGAAAAATTAACCCAGTCACGCCCCCACCATCTCGTTTTTCGCAGGATTTGGGCAAAATTACATCCGGCAATCCCAACCCAAACCCAGGGAGCCGGGGCGCCGGCGCTATTATTTACACGCAGCAGGCCCACTGCCAGCCTCCCACTCCCCCTCTCCTCTCTCTCTTGCATGCAACAGGCTCACCCACGTGCATGCCTCCAGCTCGCCCACTGTCATCTCCCTCCTTTTCCTCTCATCTCTCTTGTCTTTTACTGTTGGGTGGGGGCACCGAAGTCCTAATTACCTGGAAATTCACATCGCACTGAAGCCAGATCCCGGGGGGATCGAAGGCGAGAGCGGATCCGAGTGGGGGAAGAAGGAGGGAGGGGGGGTGAGAAGTTACCGGCCGGGCGAACTCGACCCGGATGAAGGCGCCCTTGACTTTGGACCCGCGGAGCGCCTCGAGGGCGGCCCGGGACTCGGCGACGGAGCGGAAGAGGACGAACGCGTAGCTGCGGGAGCCGGCGCGCGTGACGGCGCAGTCGAGCGCCTCGTGCGGGGCGAAGGCCGCCATGACGTCGTCCTCGCCCGCGTGCGCGGGTAGGTTGCCGACCCACAGCGCGTTCGTCTCGTGGGCGGCCCCTGGCGCGGCGGCGGCGGCCCCGGCGCCCGAGGGCTCCGACTCCTTCGGCGGGGAGGCCGACGGCCTGGCGGCCTCGGAGGGCTCCGCGGGCGGCGGCCCCGACGACATCGGCGGCGGCGGGGATCAGGGCAGGGGAGATCGCCGGGGGCTAGGGTTAGGTTGCGGGGATTTGGGCTGTGATGGGAAACGGAACGGGGTGTGGCCGTGTGGGGAACCGGCCCGCGGGTCGGACGTATATACCGCGGTCCGCGGGCGGGGCAGGGACGGCTGCGCGCCTGCGCCGAGTCCGTGGGCGGCACCGCTTCTATCCCTGCTCCGACATCCTCACACGGCACCTATTCCGATCATTCTTTTTTTTTTGGGGGACTATTCCCATCATTCACTTTGTAAGGCCAACTACAACACGCGCCCCATCTTGTCCGTTCGTGTCCGTTTAAGGTAAACGGACAAAACTGGCCTCCCGACGTGCGGCCGCAAACGGACTATCGTTCGTTCTCTGTCCGCTTTCGACCCATTTCCAACCTAAGTTTGGGCCGAGTTTGCGGCCGAACGGACACGCGGGGACGACGCGTGGCGCCTGCCCATGTCCTCCCTGGCCCGCCCGTCGGGGAGACAAACCCCACTTTTTTTATCCCCTCCCCCTCCTCCAGCCGCACCACCGCCACTCTCCTCCCTCGCCGCCGCTGCCATTGCTGTTGTGCAGCTCCGCCGCGCGTTGGCCCCAACCCCTGACGCAGCCCTGTTCCCTTGACTCCCCGAGCTACCCAACCACGACCACCTTATTTGCGCTCCCGACGGGCGGAATTGGAGCGGATCCGGCCAGACTTGAGCTCCGCCTGGCTGCCGGAGGCCGCGTCGTGCCATGGACTGGCCGGGCACCGGGACGGAAGGCCCCGCCTTGCATGCAGGTGCTGACTCCACCTCTAGCCGCTCGGATCTACACCGTCGGCGGTTCGCCGGCAGATACACGAACGGCGGTCGGTTGGGCTCGGTGCTGGCCTAAAAGCTCATCGGCGCACCGTTGCCACTCATTAAGTGCGACGACTGCGCAAAGAAGGTCTTGCACCTCGTGTCTACAACGCCGGAACATCCCGGATGGGTGTTCATAGTGCTCAACTGATGGGATATGTGCTATTTAGCTTCGGTTGTGCTCTCGGATTCGACTAGTTGTTCTAATGTAGGATCGAAAGTAGGTCTAGAGGGGGTGATTAGACTAGACCAAATAAAAATCTATCAATTTTTCCCAATTTTAAGTCTTGCCATATTTTAACAACTTAGCACAAGTCAAGCAATCAACCTACACATGCAATTCTAAGAGTATAGCAGCGGAATGTAAATCATTGCATATGAAGGTAAAGGAAGGGGTTTGGAGTGGCAAACGCAATGTAGACACGGAGATTTTTGGCGTGGTTCTGATAGGTGGTGCTATCATACATCCACGTTGATAGAGACTTCAACCCACTAAGGGTAACGGTTGCGCGAGTCCACGGAGGGCTCCACCCATGAAGGGTCCACGAAGAAGCAACATTGTCTATTCCACCATGGCCATCGTTCACGAAGGATTTGCCTCACTTTGGTAGATCTTCACGAAGTAGGTAATCTCCTTGCCCTTACAAACTCCTTGGTTCAACTCCACAATCTTGGCGGAGGCTCCCAAGTGACACCTAACCAATCTAGGAGACACCACTCTCCAAACACAATAGATGGTGTATTGATGATGAACACATTGCTCTTGTGCTTCAAATGATAGTCTCCTCAACACTCAACTCTCTCTCACGGATTTGGCTATGGTGGAAAGATGATTTGAGTGGAAAGCAACTTGGGGAAGGCTAGAGATCAAGATTCTACTGGTTGGATTGGAATGTCTTGGTCTCAACACATGAGTAGGTGGTTCTCTCTCAGAAAATGAGTGCTGAAAGTGTAGGCATGTTCTGATGGAGAGGATGGTGGAGGGGTACATATAGCCTCTACACAAAATCTAACCGTTACACACGAAAGAGCTAACTGGGTCAGACCGAATGTATGAACTCGGTGAGACCGATTCAGTTCAAAATGTGAACGTTAGGCTTCTTGGTGGGACCGACATGATCAACTCTGAAAGATCGTGGATGTCGCTTAGAGGGGGGTGAATAGGCGCTTTAAAATAATTATGATTTAGGCTTGAACAAATGTGGAATAAACCTAGCGATTAATTTGTCAAGCACAAAACCTACAACAACTAGGCTCACCTATGTGCACCAACAACCTATGCTAAGCAAGAATAAACTACTAGGTGATAGCAAGATATATGACAAGAAACAATATGGCTATCACAAAGTAAAGTGCATAAGTAAAGAGCTCGGGTAAGAGATAACCGAGGCACGCGGAGACGACGATGTATCCCGAAGTTCACACTCTTGTCGATGCTAATCTCCGTTTGGAGCTGTGTGGATGCACAATGCTCCCCAAGAAGCCACTAGGGCCACCGTAATCTCCTCACGCCCTCGCACAATGGAAGATGTCGTGATTCCACTGAGGGACCCTTGAGGACGGTCACTGAACCCGTACAAATGGCAACCCTTGGGGGCGGTCACCGAACCCGTACACTTTGGTAACCCTTGGGGGCGGTCACCGGTACCCGTCAAATTGTTCGAGGCGATCTCCACAAGCTAATTTGAAACCCCGATGCTTGCCCGGAGCTTTGCACCATAATGATTGAGCTCCGAACACCACTAACCGTCTAGGGCGCCCAAGCACCCAAGAGGAACAAGCTCAAGGGTACCAAGCATCCCAAGAGTAATAAGCTTCTCAACTTGTAACTTCCACGTATCACCGTGGAGAACTCAAACCGATGCACCAAATGCAATGGCAAGGGCACACGGAGTGCCCAAGTCCTTCTCTCCCAAATCCCACCAAAGCGACTAATGTTAGGGAGGAAAATGAAAGGAAGAACAAGAAAGAGAATACCAAGAACTCCAAGATCTAGATCCAAGGGGTTCCCCTCACATAGAGGAGAAAGTGATTGCTAGAAATGTGGATCTAGATCTCCTATCTCCTTTCCCCCCAAAACTAGCAAGAATCCATGGAGGGATTGAGACATAGCAAGCTCAAAGAAGATCAACAATGGGGGAAGAACACAAGCTCAAAGGATAAGGCTCATTGGGGAAGAAGACCCCTTTTATAGGTGGGGAAAAATCCAACCTTATGCTCACAGCCCGCACAGAGTGGTACTACCGCTAGGGGTAGCGGTACTACTGCTTGCGAGCGGTGCTAAAAAAATACATCCGTGCCTACCACCGCTGGACTTGTGACGAGTTTTTGGTCCGGAGCGGAAGTAGCCGCGATAGTACCGCTCCAAGTGGTAGTACCACTCCCAAGAGTGGTAGTAAAAAATTACATCCCCTCCAAGCGGTAGTACCGCTGCAGCTTTTATAAGGACACGAAAACTGACACAACTTCTGCAAACGGACTCTGAATTTAACGAAACCAAGTTTGTTGGAAAGCTAGTGACAAGGGCTAACACAATCTTGATAGAAATAACAATAAGAAGCAAATTAGAAAATGCCCATGAGAAAATGGTGAGAATCCTTCCTCGAATAAGACTGGTAAAACCTCCAACACCGAAAACGCAATAGAAGAAGCATGTGAACTCCGTTTTCAATGAACTCGAGCTTGTCATCAAGATGACCATAAGCTCTAAGACTCACAAAAAGAACCAAACAAGATCCAAGAAAGATGATGCAAGGATGCAATGGTTTGAGCTCTCTACGAATGATACGATCAAGCTACCAACTTGAGAGCCCCCCTTGATAGTACGGTAAACGATCCTATAATCCGGTCTCCCAACTACCACCATGAGACCTGTAAAATAGAAAACCTATCAAGTGCAAACCTTTGCCTTGCACATGATCCACTTGAGCTAGATGATGACGATCTTGTCCTCCTCAAGATGGACCACCTTTCTTGATTGCGTTGGGTCGATGGAGAATAATTGATTGCTCCCCCATACTCCACTATGGGTGAGCCACTCTTCGGCACATCTTCACAAGTCCATTGACACCACAATGGATGGCAAGCTTCAAGCACTTGATCTCTTCGTGATGCTACACTTGAACTTGCACACGACAATCTTGATGACGATCACCACTTGATGCCATCCTTTCCATGGGTTGTATGATATCTTCCTCTTGACGCAAGCCCATGGACACGTACCTAACCCCACATAGAACTCCCATGTAGACCATGGGTTAGTACACAAAGTGCAATGGACAATGCTTACCATACCATGGATCACTTGATCCCTCTCGGTACATCTTCTACGCTTTGTGAGCTGATCAACTTGATTCACTCTTGACTTAGTCTTGATCAACCTTGAATCTTTCCAACTCTCTTCATTTGGATGATGTCTTGAAGGTAAACATGAATGATCACACAATCTTCTTCTTCAAGACATGCTTGCAATAAGCTCAACACTCACATGACCGATCTTTGGATAATTCCTTAATAGTACCTTGGTCAACTCATAAACTCCTTGAAACCAACACATGGACTTCAAGAAATGCCTATGGACAAATCCTTCAAACAGAACTCAATGCAACCATTAGTCCATACAGAATGTCATCAATTACCAAAACCACACATGGGGGCACCGCATGTCCTTTCAATCTCCCCCATTTTGGTAATTGATGACAATCACTTTCAAGAGAGCTTATATAAGGAATTATGCATCACCATGCAATGCAACCACCAATAATGCATGCGAATGAGATGCAAATGCTAAGGAAACAGAAACCAAAGCTTCTCCACAAAACTCTCTGAAACTTATCCCCCATTGGCATCGGTTGCCAAAATGGGCGAAAAGCTTAGAAGGCAATATAAATTGTGGTCCTCCATAAATTGTGTATTTCTCAATAAGAGAGTGGAATGCAATATACATATCCAACGGTAAATACTTGGAGGAAGACAAACTATATTGAGGCCCAAAGATTGCAAAAGAATGATATGCCGCAAATGCATAACAAAGAGAGAAACAAGCAATCAAGCAATCAAAAGATACCAATTGAAGCAAGCTATCAAAAGATACCAATTGAACCAACTAGGCCAATGATCCTACGAGCCACATGAATAAAGGATATTATGATAAGAGCAAAGGAGTGACCTAAAGAAACTAGAGAATCTCCCCATGATTTGTGCACACATAAGATTTTTTTTATTAGGATACCAAGTGCACAAAATAGGATCATAGCTCCCCCAAAATCAATAGAAACTCACAACAAGTGTAAGTGAGCATATAGGAAACAAAGCCTAGCACTTGCAACAAACACATGGTTGAGCAACATGTAAAAGAGGCAACTTAAGAATAGGCTCAACCAACATGATGTGTGTGAGTCATGGCAAAGCACTTGAGAAGACTAAAATAAGGATGAGCATTAAGCATCAACATAGTCTTGGATAAATGAGATACACGGGGCATGACATTCCTTCCCACACACACCCACTAGCAAATGGGTTCACAAGCTCACTAAAAAGACAACAACAAAGCTTGCGACAACCCGTGGTGAAGATAGAAGATGAAAGCCTCATCAAGACGAGGGATACCAATTAAGATGTCAAAAGCCTCATAGAGATAAGCATGAGGAAAATAATCTTCACCACACAAGAGTGCATCAAGATGCAACGAGATAAGACACGCACCCAAGGCAAAAGCTTTCACGGAGCCACCAAAGAAATAACATAAGAAAGACAAGGTGGGCGTGAAATAAATGATATCATCTAGAGATGTAATTTCTCTCAAGTGTATAAGGTTCTAGGTAGACGAAATCATGATGATATATATCTACAAAGAAGGATGTACACCTGAAATAGTTACAACACGAAGGAACAAGATATCCAAAAGGAAGTCATAGATATACCAATAAGATATTTGCTTGGACGCATAGCACATGGCTAGATATGGTCTTATTGTGTATAGATGAATTCCTACCACACAACCATCAAAGACATCACAACTAGAAACATGAGATCATCGTTGAGATGCTTTGAGAAAGGAAACAAGTATCACAAGATGGAATGAATATCATGCCAAGATGCAACCTACACAAGGTTGAATGCAAGAAAAGAATGCACATGAATAGATACTTGTTACCGAGATATCATTGGAAGGATGTAGAAGAAACCAATTGAAGGTAATAGATAATAGTTCATTGAGCATCCTAGCTTGACTCCAATAAGCACATGGTGACACCACCTTCCTTGTGAGTGAGCCGAGCATCCAATGCATCTCCAATTCTTCCTAGAACAACAACACAAACAAAATGGTGTCCGAACTCATTGGGACCAAAGAGTTAGAAACACCAACAATGCATAGGACAAACTCCACATAAATATGTGCATATAGATATGGAAATGAAATTCATGCACATCTCATCCAATTTGAGACTTGGTGGAGTTTCCCCTATATATTGGGTCAAAGAAAGAAAGCATGCCAAGGAAACTACATGAAGTTAATATGCATGCTCAAGACTTTCAAGAACCGATACCAATTGAAAAAGAAAAACCAAGTGAAGAAAAGATACCAAAAGAATAAATCATCACTTGGAGGATATCTACTGAAAGATACATCAAGGAACGAGATATCCAATGATACACGCAAAAAGAAAGATGTCAAACTACCAAAAGAGAGAATGGTTCCAAACAAACCAAGCTCTCTACAAAGTTTCATGATGGCACAAAGTACCAAAAAGAAACGGTTTGCGTTCCACCAACACACACTTGATAAGGACCACAAGATGAGTGTTTTATAGAAAATAGGATAGCTCCCCCAAGACTAGTGCATTATAGAGAATTTGCATTTGAATACAAAATGCACAAGGTGGGATCACCACTTTCACTATATATAAAAAACACTAGACAAGGTCAAGAAATTAACAAGATCCACAAGTGGTATGGAAGACAAAGGGAGTTGAAACATTCCTAGGCAAATAAAAGCAAAGGCCAATGTAAAGATGATCAATAATTTCTACCACACATAAGTGAGTACCAATTGTCAAAAGACAAGAAGTATTTGGAAACAATTCCCGTTGGTAGATAGCAAGGATATCCAACCTCATCTGCACGCCGAACACAAGCAAATTGCAACTTGTAGAGCTAACATGCCACATAGGAACAAGATAATTTACAATATCAATTCTAGGTGACAATATCTCAAATGTACACATTTTCTAGGCTTGTAATATGCACATAGCATATTACTCCCCCATAATGTGATACCAATAAAAACTTATCAAGAGGCAATAAGAGGATCCAACAAGAGATAGCTAATGGACTATTTAGAATTTGAATTTCTCATGAGAAGACATACAACATAGCGACTAGAAAATCTTGTAATATCAATACTAGATGGTATTCCTCATGTACACACATTTATAGGATTGTGACGTGCACAAAGCACATCACTCCCCCACAATGGGATATCCATTAATCTCTCACAAGAGCCAACTAAGATACAAACAAGATGCACAAAGGTTCAACGTACGACACACATGTACATGAAGTGCAGACCAACATACATATACTTTATTACTCAAGATAAGCAATTTGGAGACACAACATATACAAACACATGCAAGGAACAAAACCAAAACATGCAAGGGGGCAAGTAACTTTCAACGTAAACAATTTAAGTGCAAGTTACCGCAAGGAGGCACATTGGATATAAGATAGAAACTTGATAACCCAATTGACTTGGCTTGAGACAATAAGAATGATGAAGTCCCCTTAATTCTTCATAATGTAGCCAAGTCTCCAATAACCTCCAACAACACCTATTGATCAAGTATGAGCTAGTTGGTCCCCAACCAAGTTGGGTCCTAAGAGGTTAGTCACAATAGGCTTGGCTACCCAAATGGTTCTTTTCTTGACACCAGTTTGAATACCAACAAATTTGGCAAACACATTGCTTATCCTTCCCAAGAGAATAGATATCATCAATTAGAATAGGGTTGGTGAAGGAAATATGCCCTAGAGGCAATAATAAAGTTATTATTTATTTCCTTATATCATGATAAATGTTTATTATTCATGCTAGAATTGTATCAACCGGAAACATGATACATGTGTGAGTACATAGACAAACATATAGTCACTAGTATGCCTCTACTTGACTAGCTCATTAATCAAAGATGGTTATGTTTCCTAACCATAGACATGTGTTGTTATTTGATTAATGGGATCACATCATTAGGAGAATGATGTGATTGACATGACCCATTCCGTTAGCTTAGCACTTGATCGTTTAGTATATTGCTATTGCTTTCTTCATGACCTATACATGTTCCTGTAACTATGAGATTATACAACTCCGTTTACGGAGGAACACTTTGGTGCTACCAAACGTCACAACGTAATCGGGTGATTATAAAGGAGTACTACAGGTGTCTCCAAAGGTACATGTTGGGTTGGCGTATTTGAGATTAGGTTTTGTCACTCCGATTGTGGGAGAGGTATCTCTAGGCCTTCTCGGTAATACACATCACATAAGCCTTGCAAGCATTGCAACTAATAAGTTAGTTGTGAGATGATGTATTATGGAGCGAGTAAAGAGACTTGCGGTAGCGAGATTGAACTAGGTATTGGATACCGACGATCGAATCTCGGGTAAGTAACATACCGATGACAAAGGGAACAACATTATGTCGTTATGCGGTTTGACCGATAAAGATCTTGAAGAATATGTAGGAACCAATATGGGCATCCAGGTTCGCTATTGGTTATTGACCGAGAATAGTTCTAGGTCATGTCTACATAGTTCTCGAACCCGTAGGGTCCGCACGCTTAACGTTATGATGACAGTTTATTATGAGTTTATAAGTTTTGATGTACGAAGTTTGTTTGGAGTCCGGATGTGATCACGGACATGACGAGGAGTCTCGAAATGGTCGAGACATAAAGATTGATATATTGGAAGCCTATGTTTGGACTTGAATAGTTAGGGTGAAATCAGGATTTTTAGGAAAACCGGGGTTACGGAACCTCCCGGGGATGTTGGACCTTAATGGGCCATAAGGGAGAAGAGGAGGGCGGCGGGGCAGGCCGCACGCCCTCCCCTAGTCCAAATAGGACAAGGAGAGAGGCGGCGCCCTTCTCTCTCCCTCCCCCAAGTCCTAATCCAACTAGGAAGGGGGAGTCCTACTCGGTGGGAGTAGGACTCCTTCAGCCGCCTCCTCCTAGGGCTGGCCGCACCCCCTTGCTCCTTTATATCTGAGGCGGGGGCACCCATGACACACAAGTTGATCTACGGATCGTTCCTTAGCCGTGTGCGGTGCCCCTCCACCATATTCCACTTGGTCATATCGTCGCGGAGGTTAGGCGAAGCCCTGCGCCGGTAGAGTCATATCGTCATGAGCTTAGGCGAAGCCCTGCGCCGGTGGAGCATCATCATCGTCACCACGCCGTCGTCTTGTGGAACTCATCCCCGACGCTTTCTTTGGATCGAGCCCGGGATCGTCATCGAGTGAGCGTGCTGAACTCGGAGGTGCCGTGCGTTCGGTACTTGGATCGGTCGGATCGTGAAGACGTACAACTACATCAACAGCGTTGTTATAACGCTTCCGCCACGGTCTCACGAGGGTGCGTGGACATACACTCTCCTCTCGTTGCTATGCCATCACCATGATCTTGCGTGTGCGTAGGAATTTTTTGAAATTACTACGTTCTCCAATGATGGCATCCGAGCCTGGTTTTATGCGTTGATGTCATATGCACGAGTAGAACACAAGTGAGTTGTGGGCGATATAAGTCATACCGCTTACCAGCATGTCATACTTTGGTTCAGCGGTATTGTGAGATGAAGCGCCCGGACCGACATTACGCTTACGCTTACGCGAGACTGGTTTCACCGCTTGAGCACTCGTTGCTTAAAGGTGACCGCGGTGTCTGCTTTCTCTCACTTTAGTTGAACTGAGTGTGGCTACGCCGGTCCTTGTGAAGGTTAAAACAGCACCAACTTGACAAACTATCGTTGTGGTTTTGATGCGTAGGTAAGAACGGTTCTTGCTCAGCCCGTAGCAGCCACGTAAAACTTGCAACAACAAAGTAGAGGACGTCTAACTTGTTTTTGCGGGGCATGTTGTGATGTGATATGGTCAAGACGTGAGGCTATATTTATTGTATGAGATGATCATGTTTTGTAACCGAAGTTATCGGCAATCGGCATGAGCCATATGGTTGTCGCTTATTGTATGAAATGCAAAAGCCATGTAATTGCTTTACTTTATCACTAAGCGAGAGCGATAGTCGTAGAAGCAATAGTTGGCGAGGCGACAACGATGCTACGATGGAGATCAAGGTGTCGCGCGGTGACAATGGTGATCATGGCGGTGCTTCGAGATGGAGATCACAAGCACAAGATGATGATGGCCATATCATATCACTTATATTGATTGCATGTGATGTTTATCCTTTATGCATCTTATCTTGCTTTGATTGACGGTAGCATTATAAGATGATCTCTCACTAAAATTATCAAGAAGTGTTCTCCCGAGTATGCACCGTTGCGAAAGTTCTTCGTCTTTGAGACACCACGTGATGATCGGGTGTGATAGGCTCTACGTTCAAATAAAGCGGGTGCAAAACAGTTGCGCACGCGAATACTCAGTTAAACTTGACGAGCCTAGCATATAACAGATATGGCCTCGAGCACGGAGACCGAAAGGTTGAGCGTGAATCATATAGTAGATATGATCAACATAGTGATGTTCACCATTGAAACTACTCCATCTCACGTGATGATCGGACATGGTTTAGTTGATTTGGATCACGTAATCACTTAGATAACGGAGAGATGTCTATCTAAGTGGGAGTTCTTTAGTAATATGATTAATTGAACTTAAATTTATCATGAACTTAGTACCTGATAGTATTTTGCTTGTCTATGTTTTATGTAGATAGATGGCTCGTCTTTGTTGTTCCGTTGAATTTTAATGCGTTCCTTGAGAAAGCAAAGTTGAAAGATGATGGTAGCAATTACGGACTGGGTCCGTAATTTGAGGATTATCCTCATTGCTGCACGTAAGAATTATGTCCTAGAAGCACCGCTGGGTGCGAAGCCTGCTGCAGAGCAACGCCGAAGTTGTGAACGTCTGGCGAGCAAAGTCGATGACTACTCTATAGTTCGATGTGCCATGCTTTACGGCTTAGAACCGGGTCTTCAACGACGTTTTGAGCGTCATGGAGCATATGAGATGTTCCAAGAGTTGAAGTTAATATTTCAAGCAAATGCCCGGATTGAGAGATATGAAGTCTCCAATAAGTTCTATAGCTGCAAGATGGAGGAGAATAGTTACATCGGTGAACATATACTCAAAATGTCCGGGTATAATAATCACTTGATTCAAGCTGGAGTTAATCTTCCGGATGATAGTGTCATTGATGAATTCTCCAATCACGCCACCAAGCTACAAGAGCTTCGTGATGAACTATAATATGCAAGGGATGACCAAGACAATTCCGAGCTCTTCGCAATGCTAAAAGCAGCGGAGGTAGAAATCAAGAAAGAGCATCAAGTGTTGATGGTCAACAAGACCATTAGTTTCAAGAAAAGGGCAAAGGGAAGAACAAGGGAACTTCAAAAGAACAGCAAGAAAGTTGCTGCTCAAGAGAAGAAACCCAAGTCGGACCTAAGCCTGGCCGAGTGTTTTACCGCAAGCGATCGACATTTGAAGCGGAACTGCCCCAAGTATTTGGCGGATAAGAAGGATGGCAAGGTGAACAAAGGTATATGTGATATACATGTTATTGATGTGTACCTTACTAACACTCGCAGAGTACCGGGTATTTGATACTAGTTCCGTTGCTAATATTTGCAACTCAAACAGAACTACGGATTAGCGAAGATTGGCTAAGGACGAGGTGACGATGCGCGTGGGAAATGGTTCCAAAGTCGATGTGATCGCGGTCGGCACGCTACCTCTACATCTACCATCGGGATTAGTATTATACCTAAATAATTGTTATTTGGTGCCAGCGTTAAGCATGAACATTATATCTGGATCTTGTTTAATGCGAGACGGTTATTCATTTAAGTCAAAGAATAATGGTTGTTCTATTTATATGAATAATATCTTTTATGGTCATGCACCCTTGAAGAGTGGTCTATTTTTATTGAATCTCGATAGTAGTAATACACATATTCATAGTGTTGAAACCAAAAGATGCAGAGTTGATAATGATAATGCAACTTATTTGTGGCACTGCCGTTTGGGTCATATCGGAGTAAAACGCATGAAGAAACTCCATACTGATGGGCTTTTGGAATCACTTGATTATGAATCACTTGGTACTTGCGAACCGTGCCTCATAGGCAAGATGACTAAAACGCCGTTCTCCGGAACTATGGAGCGAGCAAGCGATTTGTTGGAAATCATACATACCGATGTTTGTGGTCCAATGAATGTTGAGGCCTTGGCGGGTATCGTTATTTTCTCACCTTCACAGATGATTTGAGCAGATATGGGTATATCTACTTAATGAAACACAAATCTGAAACATTTGAAAAGTTCAAAGAATTTCAGAGTGAAGTGGAAAATCATCGTAACAAGAAAATAAAGTTTCTACGATCTGATCATGGAGGAGAATATTTGAGTTACGAGTTTGGTTTACATTTGAGACAATGCGGAATAGTTTCGCAACTCACGCCACCCGGAACACCACAACGAAATGGTGTGTCCGAACGTCGTAATCGTACTTTACTACATATGGTGCGATCTATGATGTCTCTTACTGATTTACCTCTAGCGTTTTGGGGTTATGCTTTAGAGACGGCCGCATTCACGTTAAATAGGGCACCATCAAAATCCGTTGAGACGACACCTCATGAACTATGGTTTGGCAAGAAACCAAAGTTGTCGTTTCTTAAAGTTTGGGGCTGCGATGCTTATGTGAAGAAACTTCAACCAGATAAGCTCGAACCCAAATCGGAGAAATGTGTCTTCATAGGATACCCAAAGGAGACTGTTGGGTACACCTTCTATCACAGATCCAAGGCAAGATTTTAGTTGCTAAATTCGGATCCTTTCTAGAAAAGGAGTTTCTCTCGAAAGAAATGAGTGGGAGGAAAGTAGAACTTGATGAGATAATCAGATTCGCTCCCTTATTGGAAAGTAGTTCATCACAAGAAACGGTTCTGTGACAACTACACCAATTAGTGAGGAAACTAATGATATTGATCATGAAACTTCAGATCAAGTTTCTATTGAACTCAGAGGTCAACCAGAGTAAGATCCGCACTGAGTGGTACGGTAATCCTATTCTCGAAGTCATGTTACTTGACCATGGCGAACCTACAAACAATGAAGAAGCGATGGTGAGCCCAGATTCGCGAAATGGTGGAAGCCATGAAATCTGAGATGGGATCCATGTATGAGAACGAAGTATGGACTTTGGTTGACTTGCCCGATGATCGGCAAGCCATTGAGAATAAATGGATTTTAAGAAGAAGACCGACGCCGATGGTAATATAACTGTCTATAAAGCTCGACTTGTTGCGAAAGGTTTTCGACAAGTTCAAGGGTTGACTACGATGAGACTTTCTCACCCGTAGCGATGCTTAAGTCTGTCCGAATCATGTTAGCAATTGCTGCATTTTATAATTATGAAATCTGGCAGATGGATGTAAAACTGCATTCTTGAATGGATTTCTAGAAGAAGAGTTGTATATGATGCAACAGAAGGTTTTGTTGATCCAAAGGGTGCTAACAAAGTGTGCAAGCTCCAAATGATCAATTTATGGTCAGTGCAAGCCTCTCGGAGTTGGAATAAACGCTTTGATAGTGTGATCAAAGCATATGGTTTTATCTGAGACTTTTGGAGAAGCTTTGTATTTAGCATTTCGATATTATATGTGGATGACATATTATTGATTGGAAATGATATAGAATTTCTGGATAGCATAAAAGGATACTTGAATAAAAGTTTTTCAATGAAAGACCTCGGTGAAGCTGCTTACATATTGGGCATCAAGATCTATAGAGATAGATCAAGACGCTTAATTGGACTTTCACAAAGCACATACCTTGATAAAGTTTTGAAAAAGTTCAAAATGGATCGAGCAAAGAAAGGATTTTTACCAGATTACAAGGTGTGAAATTGAGTCGGACTCAAGGCCCGACCACGGTGAAGATAGAGAGAAAATGAAAGATGTTCCTATGCTTCAGCCATAGGCTCTATAATGTATGCAATGCTGTGTACCGGACTGACGTATGCTTAGCAATAAGCTTGGCAGGAAGGTACCAAAGTAATCCAGAGTGGATCATCGACAGCGGTCAAGAACATCTGAAATACCGAAAAGGACTAAGGATATGTTTCTCGATATGGAGGTGACAAAGAGCTAGTCGTAAATGGTTACGTCGATGCAAGCTTTGACATCGATCCGGACGATTCTAAATCGCAAACCGGATCGTGTTTTTATTAAACGGTGGAGCTGTCGGTTGGTGCAGTTCTAAACAAACCGTCATGGCGGGATCTACATGTGAAGCGGAGTACATAGCTACTTGAAGCAGCAAATGAAGGAGTGCGGATGAAAGAGTTCATTTCCGATCTAGGTGTCATACCTAGTGCATCGGGACCAATGAAGATCTTCCGTGACAATATCGTGCAATTGCCTTGGCAAAGGAATCCAGATTTCACGAGAACCAAGCATATCAAGAGACGCTTCAATTCCATTCGGGACCAAGTCCAAGTGGGAGACATAGAGATTTGCAAGATACATACGGATCTGAATGTTGCAGAGCCGTTAACTAAGCCTATTCCACGAGCAAAACATGATCAGCACCAAGACTCCATGGGTGTTAGAATCATTACTGTGTAATCTAGATTATTGACTCTAGTGCAAGTGGGAGGCTCAAGGAAATATGCCCTAGAGGCAATAATAAAGTTATTATTTATTTCCTTATATCATGATAAATGTTTATTATTCATGCTAGAATTGTATCAACCGGAAACATGATACATGTGTGAGTACATAGACAAACATATAGTCACTAGTATGCCTCTACTTGACTAGCTCATTAATCAAAGATGGTTATGTTTCCTAACCATAGACATGTGTTGTTATTTGATTAATGGGATCACATCATTAGGAGAATGATGTGATTGACATGACCCATTCCGTTAGCTTAGCACTTGATCGTTTAGTATATTGCTATTGCTTTCTTCATGACCTATACATGTTCCCGTAACTATGAGATTATACAACTCCCGTTTACGGAGGAACACTTTGGTGCTACCAAACGTCACAACGAATCGGGTGATTATAAAGGAGTACTACAGGTGTCTCCAAAGGTACATGTTGGGTTGGCGTATTTGAGATTAGGTTTTGTCACTCCGATTATCGGAGAGGTATCTCTAGGCCTTCTCGGTAATACACATCACATAAGCCTTGCAAGCATTGCAACTAATAAGTTAGTTGTGAGATGATGTATTACGGAACGAGTAAAGAGACTTGCGTAACGAGATTGAACTAGGTATTGGATACCGACGATCGAATCTCGGGTAAGTAACATACCGATGACAAAGGGAACAACGTATGTTGTTATGCAGTTTGACCGATAAAGATCTTCGAAGAATATGTAGGAACCAATATGGGCATCCAGGTTCCGCTATTGGTTATTGACCAAGAATAGTTCTAGGTCATGTCTACATAGTTCTCGAACCCGTAGGGTCCGCATGCTTAACGTTACGATGACAGTTTATTATGAGTTTATAAGTTTTGATGTACCGAAGTTTGTTCGAGTCCGGATGTGATCACGGACATGACGAGGAGTCTCAAATGGTTGAGACATAAAGATTGATATATTGGAAGCCTATGTTTGGACTTGAAATAGTTCCGGGTGAAATCGGATTTTTACCGAAAACCGTGGTTACGGAACCTCCGGGGATGTTGGGCCTTAATGGGCCATAAGGGAGAAGAGGAGGGCGGCCGGGGCAGGCGCGCGCCTCCCCTAGTCCGAATAGGACAGGAGAGGGGCGACGCCCCTTCCTCTCCCTCCCCCAAGTCCTAATCCAACTAGGAAGGGGCGGAGTCCTACTCCGGTGGGAGTAGGACTCCTCCGCGCCTCCTCCTAGGGCTGGCCGCACCCTCCTTGCTCCTTTATATCTCTGAGGGGGGGCACCCCATGACACACAAGTTGATCTACGGATCGTTCCTTAGCCGTGTGCGGTGCCCCCTCCACCATATTCCACTTCGGTCATATCGTCATGAGCTTAGGCGAAGCCCTGCGCCGTAGAGTCATATCGTCGCGGAGCTTAGGCGAAGCCTCGCGCGATGGAGCATCATCATCGTCCTGCGCCGTCGTCTTGATGGAACTCATCCCGACGCTTTCTTTGGATCGGAGCCGGGGATCGCCATCGAGTGAGCGTGTCTTGAACTCGGAGGTGCCGTGCGTTCGGTACTTGGATCGGTCGGATCGTGAAGACGCGTCGACTACATCAACCGTGTTGTTATAACGCTTCGCCACGGTCTCACGAGGGTACGTGGACATACACTCTCCCCTCTCGTTGCTATGCCATCACCATGATCTTGCGTGTGCGTAGGAATTTTTTTGAAATTACTACGTTCTCCAACAGTTGGATGAGTTACCACTAGTGCATGAAGAAGCGAGGTGACCTTTCTCACGACATAAGTAGCAACGTCTACTCTTCACTTTCTTCTCACTTGATTTCTCAACTTGAGAAGCATTAGCTTGAGTATTCTTGGGAAGAGGCCTTTCTTCAACTTGTGGTTGAGCATGAGTTTGAACTTGTGGCCGCTTCCCTTGTTGCTTGTCACTAATGGCCTTCTTCTTCAAAGGGCAAGATCTAACATGATGCCCTTCAATCTTGCACTTGAAGCAAATAATCTTGGCCGAATTCTTGAGTTGTTCTTGCACTACAGGAATCAGCTACTTTGCCGTCTGCCACGACGGACGGCAAAGGCATGAACGGCGGACGACAAAGGTCTTTGCTGTCCGCCACGGACGGCAAACGTGGACGGCAAAGTAAGATCTGGCAAACAGCTACTTTGCCGTTTGCTTTAGGCGGCTGACGACAAAGGGTCCTTTGCCATCAGTAGTAGACGGCAAAGAAAGCAGACGGCAAAAATTTCTCTGTTAGTCTGTTAGGTGGCTAACGGCAGCCCTTTGCCATCCGCCGTATGATGTCAGCTAGACGTCACCACTCTTTGCCGTCTGGCACTGTAGGCAAACTTGCCAAATGGGTCAGCTCCCAGGAAGCACAGTTGGCTGCCACGTGTCCTGTTTGCCGTCAGCGGCGGATGGCAAAGAGGCCGTTGTCGTCGGTGGCAGACGGCAAAAAGCCTGTATATTGGCTCTTTTTTTTGTTTTTTATGAATCCAACAATTTTCACAGCAAATATATATGACATATATAGATATATTTCACTGGGCTATTTAACAGCAAACATATCACATATATATCCATCACATAATTAAGTTTCATCCATTCATACATAAGCAAGTTCCATCCATACACATTGTTCCATCCATATACATATTACAATGCAAAGTTTGATCAAGATAGCAAGTTCCATCATAGCAAGCTAGATACAATGCAAAGTTTCATCAAAGAAAAAACAAGCACTCCATCATAGCAAGCTAGCTTTCATGAAGTGAATGAAATCTGCAAAATGGCAAATAAGAAAGTTAGAAATAGGTGACTAGAAGAAGAAGACTAGAACAAGAAGTATATGTCATTTATGAGCTAACTTAGGTGAAATGGATCATATATGAGCTAACTAAGTTGAAATGGGTCGTTTATGAGCTAACTAAGGTGAAATGGATCATCTATGAGCTAACTTAGTTCAAATGGGTCGTTTATGAGCTAACTAAGGTGAAATGGATCGTTTTTGAGCTAACTAAGTTCAAATGGATCGTTTTTTAGCTAACTTAGGTGAAATGGATCATTTATGAGCTAACTTAGTTGAAATGGGTCGTTTATGAGCTAAGTAAGGTGAAATGGATCGTTTTTTAGCTAACTAAGGTGAAATGGATCGTTTTTGAGCTAACTAAGGTGAAATGGGTCATTTAAGAGCTAATTTAGGTGAAATGGATCGTTTATGAGCTAATCTAGGTAAAATGGGTCATTTTGGAGATAACCTAGGTAAGATGGGTCATTTTGGAGCTAACCTAGGTAAGATGGGTCATTTAAGAGCTAATTTAGGTGAAATGGATCGTTTATGAGCTAATCTAGGTAAAATGGGTCATTTTGGAGCTAACCTAGGTAAGATGGGTCATTTTGGAGCTAACCTAGGTGAAATGGATCGTTTATGAGCTAATCTAGGTAAAATGGGTCATTTTAGAGCCAACTTGGGTAAAATGCATCATTTTAGAGCTAACCTAGGTAAGATGGATGGTTTTGGAGGTTAGTAAGCTTATTAAGTCATTTTGGAGGAAAAGAAGCTAACTCTAAGTCATTATGGTAAGCATATTGGAGGAAATAAAGCTAAGTCTAGGTCTTTATGCATTTGTTAAGCAAAACACTAGAGACACTTACCGTGATCATGGAGGTGTTGTGGAAGGGTGGCTTGTGCCAGTAGTCGGAGAAGGATCATGCGATGCTTGTGCTCGAGTTATGTTGCACCAAAGATCATTTCCAATGTCTCGTTAGCATGATGACACTCAAATGTTAAGACTAGCAAGTAATGTCCATTCAAATTAAACTCACCGTGGTCCCGTGGAGCAATCATCGGCATCGGTGAGCGGATACGATGGGACTTCTCGCACATGCATTGCACATTTGGTTTTGACGACTCAATCATACTAGTTAGTAATGAGACAAACACTACATGAATGTTTTGGCTGATGTGTAGAAAAACTTACCACAAGGAGCTCGTACATGGCCCTTGCTCGCATGTCATTCCGTGCCCTCTCCTCCTCCAACATCTTTGTCGTCCTCTCCTCCAACTCCCGCTGCCTCTCCGCCTCCTTGAAGTTTCTCCGTTCTATCTCTCTCACTTTGTATAGCAGCTCGCAACACCACTCCTCGTTACCATTTGTAATCATTGATGGAAGCGCACACAATGTAATGGAGAAAGATAATCGAGTACGTATAACTAACCTTGAAGGCGAGTTGGACTGGCCGTTCACGAGGCCTTATCGCAGGAGCGGAGCTCGACTGGCGCGCCTTGATCTCCGGGAGAGTGCTAGGACAACGGATAAGTCCATCTCCCATGGCTATGGAGCCATGGGACCTCCCGCCACTAGATATCATCAGCAGCTCGGTATCAATGGGACCCTGGCTCGGGTTAAAGTCCTCCCCTTTCCTCGCCTTCCCCTCATCTCTATATTTCACGAGCTTGTCGTGGGAGGATATGTTGGTGAAGTTTTTTGGATCATCGAGGTCAGACGCAGAGAATGCCTTGACTTTCTTGTAAGAGCTAGTGTGGGCCATGGCATACAGGTCGTACACCTCTGGCACCTTATCCGCCTTATTGTAGCGTGTCTGAAAGAGAGAAACAAAGTAAATTAGTAATTAAAGGGCTGAAAGCTAGCATGACGAACAATTGCATGAATCATGAAGCAAACCACATACCAGTTCCTTGCGTCTCGATATAAGTTGGAGCTGCCTTGATGGTGTGGAACACCTTCCATTTGGCACGTTTGTCCTTGGCCTCGTTGTGGAGGGCTCGCCATTCTTTTGAGCACCACTCATTGACCAACACCTCCCAACAATCCATCCGATCCGCACACCATCTCGGAGGGGCCTAAGTTAGGAAATAGAAACTTGAGCGGTACGACTATGAATTACTAAATGAAGGAAGTAAAGTAGAAGGCCTTAAGAATTACCTTCATGTACTCATCCTTACTCAAGAACTTATCGCGGCACGCCGGCTTGGTCTTCTTGATACCACGCGCGGCGTAGTAGTCTCGAACGGCCTGCACCCGAGCCTCGTGCCGTAAGTTCTGTAGTAGGCGCTTGCAGACATTATCGATAACAATGTTGGGAACGTAGTAATTTCAAAAATTTTCCTACGATCACGCAAGATCATCGTGATGGCATAGCAACGAGAGGGGAGAGTGTCCGCCCACGCCCTCGTGAGACCGTGAAGCGAAGCGTTATAACAACGCTGTTGATGTAGTCGTGACGCCTTCACGATCCGACCGATCCAAGTACCGAACGTCACGGCACCTCCGTGTTCAAAGACACGCTCACTCGATGACGATCCCCTGACCGATCCAAAGAAAGTGTCGGGATGAGTTTCACAAGACGACGGCGCAGGACGATGTTGATGCTCCACCGACGCAGAGCTTCGCCTAAGCTTCGCATGACGATATGACTTCTCCGCGCAGGGCTTCGCTTAAGCTCATGACGATATGACCAAGTGGAATATGGTGGAAGGGGCACCGACACGGCTAAGGAAAGATCCGTAGATCAACTTGTGTGTCTTGGGGTGCCCCTGCCCCCATATATAAAGGAGACAAGGGGAGGTGGCGGCCCTATAGGAGGCGCGCAAGGAGGAGTCCTACTCCCACCGGGAGTAGGACTCCCCCCCCTTTCCTAGTTGGACTAGGATTGGAGGAGGGGAGAAGGGGGAAGGGGCGCCCCTTCCTTGTCCTATTCGGACTAGAGGGGGGAGGGGGGCGCGCAGCCCACCTTGGGCTGCCCTTCCTCTTCTCCTATGGCCCATTAAGGCCCATTGACCTCCCGGGGGGTTCCGGTAACCTCCGGTACTCCGGTAAAATCCCGATTTCACCCGGAACACTTCCGATGTCCAAATGTAGGCTTCCAATATATCAATCTTTATGTCTCGACCATTTCGAGACTCCTCGTCATGTCCGTGATCACATCCGGGACTCCGAACAACCTTCGGTGCATCAATACTTATAAACTCATTATGAACTGTCATCGAAACGTTAAGCGTGCACGGACCCTACGGGTTCGAGAACTATGTAGACATGACCTAGAACCATTCTCGGTCAATAACCAATAGCGGAACCTGGATGCCCATATTGGTTCCTACATATTCTACGAAGATCTTTATCGGTCAAACCGCACAACGACATACGTTGTTCCTTTGTCATCGGTATGTTACTTACCCGAGATTCGATCGTCGGTATCCAATACCTAGTTCAATCTCGTTACCGTAAGTCTCTTTACTCGTTCGTAATACATCATCTCACAACTAACTCATTAGTTGTAATGCTTGCAAGGCTTAAGTGATGTGCATTACCGAGAAGGCTCGAGATACCTCTCCGACAATCGGAGTGACAAAACCTAATCTCAAATACGCCAACCCAACAAGTACCTTTGGAGACACCTGTAGTACTCCTTTATAATCACCCGATTACGTTGTGACGTTTGGTAGTACCAAAGTGTTCCTCCCAGAACGGAGTTGCATAATCTCATAGTTATAGGAACATGTATGAGTCATGAAGAAAGCATTAACATACTAAACGATCAACTGTTAAGCTAACGGAATGGGTCAAGTCAATCGATCATTCAACTAATGATGTGACCTTGTTAATCAAATAACAACTCCTTGTTCATGGTTAGGAAACATAACCATCTTTGATTAACAAGCTAGTCTAGTAGAGGCATACTAGTGACATCTGTTTGTCTATATATTCACACATGTATTATGTTTCCGGTTAATACAATTCTAGCATGAATAATAAACATTTATCATGATATAAGGAAATAAATAATAACTTTTATTATTGCCTCTAGGGCATATTTCCTTGAGCCTCCCACTTGCACTAGAGTCAATAATCTAGATTACATAGTAATGATCCTAACACCCATGGAGTCTTGGTGTCGATCATGTTTTGCTCGTGGAAGAGGCTTAGTCAACGGTCCGCAACATTCAGATCCGTATGTATTTTGCAAATCTCTATGTCTCCCACTTGGACTTGGTCCCGAATGGCATTGAAGCGTCTCTTGATGTGCTTGGTCCTCTTGTGAAACCTGGATTCCTTTGCCAAGGCAATTGCACCAAGATTGTCACGAAGATCTTCATCGGTCCCGATGCACTAGGTATGACACCTAGATCGGAAATGAACTCTTTCATCCAGACTCCTTCATTCGCTGCTTCGAAGCAGCTATGTACTCCGCTTCACATGTAGATCCCGCCACGACGCTTTGTTTAGAACTCGCACCAACCGACAGCTCCCCGCTTAATAAAAATACGATCCGGTTTGCGATTTAGAATCGTCCGGATCGGTGTCAAAGCTTGCATCGACGTAACCATTTACGACTAGCTCTTTGTCACCTCCATATACGAGAAACATATCCTTAGTCCTTTTCGTATTTGGGATGTTCTTGACCGCTGTCCGATGATCCACTCTGGATTACTTTGGTACCTTCCCGCCAAGCTTACAGCTAAGCATACGTCAGTCTGGTACACAGCATTGCATACATGATAGAGCCTATGGCTGAAGCATAGGAACATCTTTCATTTCTCTCTATCTTCTGCATTGTGGTCGGGCATTGAGTCGACTCAATCTTACACCTTGTAACACAGGCAAAAACCTTTCTTTGCTCGATCCATTTTGAACTTTTTCAAAACTTTATCAAGGTATGTGCTTTGTGAAAGTCCAATCAAGCGCCTTGATCTATCTCTATAGATCTTGATGCCCAATATGTAAGCAGCTTCACCGAGGTCTTTCATTGAAAAACTTTTATTCAAGTATCCTTTTATGCTATCCAGAAATTCTATATCATTTCCAATCAATAATATGTCGTCCACATATAATATTAGAAATGCTCTGAGCTCCCACTCACTTTCTTGTAAATACAAAGCTTCTCCAAAAGTCAGACAAACCCATATGCTTTGATCACACTATCAAAGCGCTTATTCCAACTCCGAGAGGCTTGCACTGCACCATAAATTGATCGTTGAGCTTGCACACTTTGTTAGCACCTTTTGGATCGACAAAACCTTCGGTTGCATCATATACAACTCTTCTTCTAGAAATCCATTCAAGAATGCGGTTTTACATCCATTTGCCAAATTTCATAATCATAAAATGCGGCAATTGCTAACATGATTCGGACAGACTTAAGCATCGCCACGGGTGAGAAAGTCTCATCGTAGTCAACCCTTGAACTTGTCGAAAACCTTTCGCGACAAGTCGAGCTTTGTAGACGCTACATTACCATCGGCGCGGTCTTCTTCTTAAAGATCCATTTATTTTCAATGGCTTGCCGATCATCGGCAAGTCAACCAAAGTCCATACTTTGTTCTCATACATGGATCCCATCTCAGATTTCATGGCTTCCAGCCATTTTATGGAATCTGGGCTCACCATCGCTTCTTCATAGTTCGTAGGTTCGCCATGGTCAAGTAACATGACTTCCGAATAGGATTACCGTACCACTCAGTGCGGATTTTGTTCTGGTTGATCTCTGAAGTTCAAAGGACAACTTGATCTGAAGTTTCATGATCTTCATCATTATCTTCCTCACTAATCGGTGTATGTGTTACGTAAACTGATTTCGTGACGAACTACTTTCCAATAAGGGAGCTGGTACTATTACCTCATCAAGTTCCACTTTCCTCCCACTCACTTCTTTCGAGAGAAACTCCTTCTCTAGAAAGGATCCATTTTAGCAACGAATGTCTTGCCTTCGGATCTGTGATAGAAGGTGTACCCAATTGTCTCCTTTGGGTATCCTATGAAGACATTTTCGATTTGGGTTCAAGCTTATCGGGTTGAAGTTTCTTCACATAAGCATCGCAACCCCAAACTTTCGTAAACGACAACTTTGGTTTCTTGCTAAACCATAGTTCATAAGGCGTCGTCTCAACGGATTTTGACGGTGTCCTATTTAACGTGAATGCGGCCGCCTCAAGAGCATAACCCCAAAATGATAGCGGTAAATCTGTAAGAGACATCATAGATCGCACCATATCCAAAGAAAGTGCGACACGACGCTCGACACACCATTGCGCTGTGGTGTTCCGGGTGGCGTGAGTTGCTAAACTATTCCGCTTTGTTTCAAATGTAGACCAAACTCAGAACTCAAATATTCGCCTCCACGATCAGATCGTAGAAACTTTATTTTCTTATTATGATGATTTTCAACTTCACTCTGAAATTCTTTGAACTTTTCAAATGTTTCAGACTTATGTTTCATTAAGAAGATATACCCATATCTGCTCAAATCATCTGTGAAGGTGAGAAAATAACGATATCCGCCACGAGCTTCAACATTCATTGGACCACATACATCCGTATGTATGATTTCCAATAAATCTGTTGCTCTCTCCATAGTACGGAGAACGGAGTTTTAGTCATCTTGCCCATGAGGCACGGTTCGCAAGTGCCAAGTGATTCATAATCAAGTGACTCCAAAAGTCCATCAAGATGGAGTTTCTTCATGCGTTTTACACCGATATGACCTAAACGGCAATTGCCACAAATAAGTTGCACTATCATTATCAACTCTGCATCTTTTGGTTTCAACATTATGAATATGTGTATCACTACTATCGAGATTCATTAAAATAGACCACTCTTCAAGGGTGCATGACCATAAAAGATATTATTCATATAAATAGAACAACCATTATTCTCTGATTTAAATGAATAACCGTCTCGCATTAAACAAGATCCAGATATAATGTTCATGCTCAACGCCGGCACCAAATAACAATTATTCAGGTCTAAAACTAATCCCAAGGTAGATGTAGAGGTAGCGTGTCGATCGCGATCACATCGACTTTGGAACCGTTCCCACGCGCATCGTCACCTCGTCCTTTGCGGTGTTCGCAATCCGTAGTTCTGCTTCGAGTTGCAAATATTAGCAATGTAACCAAGATCAAATACCTGTGTACTACTGCGAGCTCTAGTAAGGTACACATCAATAACAAGTATATCACATATACCTTTGTTCACTTTGCCATCCTTCTTATCCGCCAAATACTTGGGGCAGTTCCGCTTCGGTGAAGGACCACCGCTTGCAAGAGAAGCACTCGCCAGGCTTAGGTCCGACTTGGGTTTCTTCTCCGATCAACAACTTGTTTGTTGTTCTTCTTGAAGTTCCCCTTTTTCTTCCCTTTGCCTTTCTTCTTCAAACTAGTGGTCTTGTTGATCATCAACACTTGATGCTCCTTTTTGATTTCTACCTCCGCAGCTTTTAGCATTGCGAAGAGCTCAGGCATAGTCTTTACTAACCCTTGCATATTATAGTTCATCACGAAGCCTTTGTAGCTTGGTGGCGTTGATTGAAGAATTTCATCAATGACACAATCATCCGGAAGATTAACTCCAGTTGATTCAAGTGATTGTAATACCGGACATTTTGAGTATGTGCTCACCGTGTAACTGTTCTCCTCCATCTTGCAGCTATAGAACTTATTGGAGACTTCATATCTCTCAATCCGGGCATTCTGTTGAAATATCAACTTCAACTCTGGAACATCTCATATGCTCCATGACGTTCAAAACGTCGTTGAAGACCCGGTTCTAAGCCGTAAAGCATGGCACATCGAACTATAGAGTAGTCATCAGCTCGCTTTGCAGACGTTCACAACTTCGGCTCAAGATCTCCGCAGCAGTTCGTCACCCAGCGGTGCTTCCAGGGCGTAACTTTTCGTGCAGCAATGAGGATTATCCTCGAGTTACGGACCCATCCGTGTAATTGCTACCATCATCTTTCAACTTTGCTTTCTCAAGGAACGCATTAAAATTCAACGGAACAACAACACGAGCCATCTATCTACAAGTAAACATAGACAAGCAAAATACTATCAGTACTAAGTTCATGATAAATTTAAGTTCAATTAATCATATTACTAAAGAACTCCCACTTAGATGACATCTCTCTAGTTATCTAAGTGATCACGTGATCCAAATCAACTAAACCATAACCGATCATCACGTGAGATGGAGTAGTTTTCAATGGTGAACATCTTATGTTGATCATATCGCTATATGATTCACGTTCGACCTTTCGGTCTCCGTGTTCCGAGGCCATATCAGTATATGCTAGGCTCGTCAAGTATAACTCTGAGTATTCTGCGTGTGCAAAACTGGCTTGCACCCGTTGTAGATGGACGAGAGCTTATCACACCCGATCATCACGTGGTGTCTCGGCACGACGAACTTTGGCAACGGTGCATACTCGGGAGAACACTACTTGATAATTTTAGTGAGAGATCATCTTATAATGCTACCGTCAATCAAAGCAAGATAAGATGCATAAAGGATAAACATCACATGCAATCAATATAAGTGATATGATATGGCCATCATCATCTTGTGCTTGTGATCTCCATCTCCAAGCACCGCCATGATCACCATCGCCACCGGCGCGACACCTTGATCTCCATCGTAGCATCGTTGTCGCCTCGCCAACTATTGCTTCTACGACTATCGCTAACGCTTAGTGATAAAGTAAAGCAATTACATGGCGTTGCATTTCATACAATAAAGCGACAACCATATGGCTCTCGCCATTGCCGATAACTCGGTTACAAAACATGATCATCTCATACAATAAAATATAGCATCACGTCTTGACCATATCACATCACAACATGCCTGCAAAAACAAGTTAGACGTCCTCTACTTTGTTGTTGCAAGTTTTACGTGGCTGCTACGGGCTGAGCAAGAACCGTTCTTACCTACGCATCAAAACCACAACGATACTTCGTCAAATAGACTCCGCTTTAACCTTCTCAAGGACGGGCGAGCCACACTCAGTTCAACTAAAGTGAGAGAGACAGACACCGCCGGTCACCTTTAAGCAACGAAAGTGCTCGGAGCGGTGAAACCAGTCTCGCGTAAGCGTCACGCGTAATGTCGGTCCGGGCCGCTTCATCTCACAATACCGCTGAACCAAAGTATGACATGCTGGTAGGAAGTATGACTTGTATCGCCCACAACTCACTTGTGTTCTACTCGTGCATATGACATCAACGCATAAAACCAGGCTCTGATACCACTGTTGGGAACGTAGTAATTTCAAAAATTTTCCTACGATCACGCAAGATCATCGTGATGGCATAGCAACGAGAGGGGAGAGTGTCCGTCCACGCCCTCGTGAGACCGTAAGCGAAGCGTTATAACAACGCGGTTGATGTAGTCGACGTCTTCACGATCCGACCGATCCAAGTACCGAACGACGGCACCTCCGTGTTCAAGACACGTTCAGCTCGATGACGATCCCGGACTCGATCCAAAGCAAAGTGTCGGGATGAGTTCGTCAAGACGACGGCGTGGTGGACGATGTTGATGCTCCACCGACGCAGAGCTTCGCCTAAGCTTCGCGACGATATGACTTCTCGGCGCAGGCTTCGCTTAAGCTCATGACGATATGACCGAAGTGGAATATGGTGGAAGGGGCACCGCACACGGCTAAGGAAAGATCCATAGATCAACTTGTGTGTCTTGGGGTGCCCCTGCCCCAGATATAAAGGAGACAAGGGGAGGTGGCGGCCCTATAGGAGGCGCAAGGAGGAGTCCTACTCCCACGGGAGTAGGACTCCCCCCCTTCCTAGTTGGACTAGGATTGGAGGAGGAGAAGGGGAAGGCGCGCCCCTTCCTTGTCCTATTCGGACTAGAGGGGGGGGGGCGCAGCCCACCTTGGGCTGCCCTTCCTCTTCTCCTATGGCCCATTAAGGCCCATTGACCTCCCGGGGTTCGGTAACCTCCGGTACTCTGTAAAATCCCGATTTCACCGGAACACTTCCGATGTCCAAATGTAGGCTTCCAATATATCAATCTTTATGTCTCGACCATTTGAGACTCCTCGTCATGTCCGTGATCACATCCGGACTCGAACAACCTTGGTGCATCATTACTTATAAACTCATTATGAACTGTCATCGAAGCGTTAAGCGTGCGGACCCTACGGGTTCGAGAACTATGTAGACATGACCTAGAACCATTCTCGGTCAATAACCAATAGCGGAACCTGGATGCCCATATTGGTTCCTACATATTCTACGAAGATCTTTATCGGTCAAACCGCACAACGACATACGTTGTTCCTTTGTCATCGGTATGTTACTTACCCGAGATTCGATCGTCGGTATCCAATACCTAGTTCAATCTCGTTACGGTAAGTCTCTTTACTCGTTCAAGTAATACATCATCTCACAACTAACTCATTAGTTGTAATGCTTGCAAGGCTTAAGTGATGTGCATTACCGAGAAGGCTCGAGATACCTCTCCGAGCAATCGGATGACAAAACCTAATCTCAAATACGCCAACCCAACAAGTACCTTTGGAGACACCTGTAGTACTCCTTTATAATCACCCGATTCACGTTGTGACGTTTGGTAGTACCAAAGTGTTCCTCCGTAAACGGAGTTGCATAATCTCATAGTTATAGGAACATGTATGAGTCATGAAGAAAGCATTAACATACTAAACGATCAACCTGTTAAGCTAACGGAATGGGTCAAGTCAATCGATCATTCAACTAATGATGTGACCTTGTTAATCAAATAACAACTCCTTGTTCATGGTTAGGAAACATAACCATCTTTGATTAACAAGCTAGTCTAGTAGAGGCATACTAGTGACATCTTGTTTGTCTATATATTCACACATGTATTATGTTTCCGGTTAATACAATTCTAGCATGAATAATAAACATTTATCATGATATAAGGAAATAAATAATAACTTTTATTATTGCCTCTAGGGCATATTTCCTTCAAACAATTGCCGCCTCCTCCTCGTATTCCTCCTCACACCTGTAGAATGTCTGCAATCAAATGAGACAATATTGATTAGTACAATTAATAACTAGCTAGCTGAAGATTTTTAATTGTGTAAAGGAGAAATTACCCAGAACTTTCTAATCACCACGTCTGCCCTCGTCTTGCACAAGACACCGTCGATAATCTTACCCGGCGGGGCCAAGGCAGCCAAGTAATGCTCCCAACTCAATCCAAGCTCTGGAAGCCGACCCTCACCAGGCAACGTAACAAACCCCGGGAAGTTTTGCTGACAAAGAACTCCAAGGACGGAGTTGGGCAGGCGAACACTATGATGGTGGTCCCAACCCCTGCAGCATGACAAGGCCAACGCATTAGATATTTGAAGAAATGTGAATGCATAAGGGTACAAAAAGATTAAATGCACTTACCTCTCCCCATCATGGAAAATCAACCACCTCTGCTCGCGGTTCGCCGGCACGTCCGGGAGCCGTGTAGCACCACGCTGGTAGACGGTGCCCCCCCTCCTCGCCAATATCAGTCGGCTCCCCGCCATCATCAGCATGGCCACTCGGCCCCTCAGGCTGATCCGGCCAGGTACCCCATCTAGACGTGTGTTCCTCCGGGGTCTCGTGGGCCGAACTCTCGTGAACCGAAGGCCCGTGGACCGGAGGCTCGTGGACCGGAGTCCGTGTAGCCTCCTCCTCGGATGAGTCCACCCTAGGAGTCACGTGCTCGGGTGAAACAGCTGTGGGTGGCGGCGAGGAAGGCGCCCTCGTAGTCACCCTACCTCCTCTCCCGCGACCACGTGCTCCAGCTCCTCTCTTCTTCTTACCTCGTCCCCTGCTCGGCACCGCGGTCGATGAAGAAGGGCCCGACGGTGTCGCCACTGTCCAGCAACGCTCGGCGGAGAGGTGCGTGTGGAATGGAAGACCTCGTCGCACGCGCCGACGGAGAAGGGTCCTCGGAGCGCTCTCGACCAGCGCCCACCATCTTTCAACACCTGCCATGACAAAGAGTAAACGAAATTAGTACAACGGCAAAAAAATACCGACATGAATAATAATATGTATATCACTTAAGTGTATCATCATCAAGTACAACATAAAAAAATTGAATGACGGGCTCACGGGGTCAGGGGGTCGGGGTGTCGGGGTGTGGTGTCGGGGTCGGGTTGTCGGGGTCAGGGGGACAGGGGGTCGGGGTGTCGTCTCGGGGTCGGGTGTGGTGTCGGGGTCGGGGTGTCTGGGTCAGGATGTCAGGGTGTCGGGGTGTTTTTTTTTCTACTTCTTTTACTTCTTTTCTTCTTTTCTTCTTCTTCTACTTCTTCTACTTCTTTTCTTCTTCTTCTTTTTTCATCTTTTTTCTACTTCTTTTACTTCTTTTCTTCTTTTCTTCTTCTTCTACTTCTTCTACTTCTTTTCTTCTTCTTTTTTTCATCTTTTTTCTACTTCTTTTATTTTCTTCTTTTGTTCTTCTTCTTCTTCTTCTTCTTCTTCTTCTTTTCTTCTTCTTCTTTTTCATCTTTTTCATCTTTTTATACTTCTTATACTTCTTTTCTTTTCTTCTTTTCTTCTTCTTCTACTTCTTTTCTTCTACATATTCTTTTTCTTCTACTTCTTTTCTTCTTCTTCTTTTTCATCTTTTTCATCTTTTTCATCTAAAACCCATGCACTAAATCTAACACTAACACATATGTAGCACTAAATCTAACACTAACACTAACACATATCTAGCACTAAATCTAACACTAAGAATTAAACAGCAAAAAAGAAAAACAGAAAAAGAATACTCACGGAGTCAGGCGACACTGGCACTGGGTGGTGGGCGGTGGGGCATGGGCTCGGCAAGGGTGGGGGCGAGGGTGGTGGGGAGGCGGTGGCGGGCGCGACTGGCGGGGGCACCGAGGCGGCGGGATGGTGGGGCGTCGGTGGGGGGGGGGGTGGGGGGCGGCCGGGGCGCCGGGATGGATGGTAGGGCGTCGGGTGGGGGGGGGCGGTATGGGCGGCGCAGACGGCGGGGCGAGGGTGGTGGCGGGGCGGGCGGGCTGGGGGGCGGTGTGGTGGATCGATGTGGGCGTCGGGGAGGAGAGAGGGAGAAACAAAGAGAGTAATGGGCGGGGGGGCTCGGCCATTAGTTAGGTTAGCCTTTGTCGTCCGCTGTTTGTTTATCTTTGTCGTCTGCTGCGGACGGCAAAGAGGGGGGACGTTAAGTTTTCCCGTTAGCGGGTGCCACCTCCCTCTTTGCCGTCAGCCAGCGGACGACAAAGAAATGGCTGATGGCAAAGACCTTCTTTGCCGTCCGCCGTTTATTTGCCGTCTGCTTTTCGGTAGCTAATGGCAAAGAGCTTCTTTGTCGTCCGCTAGTGGACGGCAAAGATCTGGCAGATGGCAAAGTAGCTGATTCCAGTAGTGTTGGCCCTTCTTCTTGTTTCTCTTGGACTTCTTCTTCTTATTGGAGTTGAATCCAAGTCCACCTTTGTCATTGGGGGATTTTTGCACACTCAAGATATTGTTGAGTGTGGATTTCCCTTCATGACTCTTTTCCAAGTCTCTCTTCAAAGAAGTGACTTGGGCCTTGAGTGATTTCCTCTACATGGTTAGTATCAACACAAGTAATAGAGGAAGTATAAGCTTCATCGTTAGAGCAGCAAGGCAAGGAAAGCAATTCATCACAAGATGTACCAACATTGTGAGTAGATGAATTACAAGGACTAGCACATGGAAATATAGCATTTTGACTAGAAGTAGTGCTAGTATCCACATGAGGTTCACTAGATGTTACCTTAGCAATCATGGCCTCATGAGCTATCTTTAGCACATTATGGGATACTAGAAGATCATCATGAGAGCTTGAGAGCTTTTCATGACTTTCTTCCAATTTCCCATAATTGCTAGATAGCAACTCAAGTTGAGCCCGTAGCTCAACATTCTCATTCAAAATGGATGAGTAATAGAGTTAGTAGCACAAGAATCATCAATAATAGTAAGAGGAGAAGGCAACTTAGCAAGCTCTTTTGATTATGAAGCTTTAAGTTGTGCATGATACTCGGTGAGTTTGATGAGCTCACTCTTAATGACCCTTGAACCATTTTCGAGGTGCCCAAAGTCCTCAAGGAGTTTAGCATGCGCAACTTCAAGCTTATCATTTTTAGTTTCAAAATCATTGGCCACCTCAAGAGCTCTATCATGAGATTCCTTCACTCTAGATAGTTCTAGAGCAAAAGTCTCCTCAAGAGATTCTTTGGTGGTTTGTTCAAGTTCAAGAGCTTGAGAGAGGTCCGCAATCTCATTAGCATAATCACGCTCATGACCTTCCATTTTCTCAATGGTGACCTCATGCTCCTCAAGATGAGATCCCAACTCGTCAATATAATTCTTGCCCTTAATGGCAATGGACATGATTTCCATGAAGGTGGAACCAGCAATTTTATTTTTATGAAGAGCTTTAAAGACCA
The DNA here is from genome assembly GCA_021605205.1 of Aegilops longissima. NCBI lineage: Eukaryota > Viridiplantae > Streptophyta > Magnoliopsida > Poales > Poaceae > Aegilops > Aegilops longissima. The sequence continues at coordinate 514,556,706 of CM038680.1, forward strand.
TTTCCCCCTTAATTTTTAAGGAGGCAACATTATCATTATCTTCATCATTATCCTCATCATCATTAGCATTAACATCATCATCAAGAGACGTATTGGCGTACAAAGTAGGAGATACCTTTGAATCCTTAGCCATAAGGCATAAAGCAATAGATGATGATGTAGGATCCCTTGAAGCACCATTTAAGACCACATCTTGTTCCATGGAGTGTTGAGTTTCCTCTACATTGTTAGCACAACAACTCGGGGAAATAGATAAACTTTTATCATGGCAACAAGTCATAGCAAGCATATCATCATGAGATTTGAGCGAGCAATTTCTACATGATATGCAAGGACTATCAACACAAGCATGTGAAACATGCAAGGTGCTCGAAGTGTTAAATTCCAAAGTAAGACCATTGCAACAAGATAAAGATGAAGGATTGCTACCTCTTGAGCACTGTGTTGGTTTTCCTTGAAGAGGAAAGGGTGATGCAGTAAAGCAACGTAAGTATTTCCCTCAGTTTTTGAGAACCAAGGTATCAATCCAGTAGGAGTCCACGCACGAGTCCCTCACACCTACACAAACAAAAAAATCCTCGCAACCAACGCGATAAGGGGTTGTCAATCCCTAGACGGTCACTTACGAGAGTGAGATCTGATAGATATGATAAGATAATATTTTGGTATTTTTATGATAAATATGCAAAGTAAAGAAAGTAAAATAAAGACGGCGCCATAAATAACTTATTGACTGGAGATTAATATGATGGAAAATAGACCCGGGGGCCATAGGATTCACTAGTGGCTTCTCTCAAGAGCATAAGTATTACGGTGGGTGAACAAATTACTGTTGAGCAATTGATAGAATTGAGCATAGTTATGATAATATCTAGGTATGATCATGTATATAGGCATCACGTCCGAGACAAGTAGACCGACTCCTGCCTGCATCTACTACTATTACTCCACACATCAATCGCTATCCAGCATGCATATAGAGTATTAAGTTCATAAGAACAGAGTAATGCTTTTAGTAAGATGACATGATGTAGAGGGATAAACTCATGCAATATGATATAAACCCCATCTTGTTATCCTCGATGGCAACAATACAATACGTGCCTTGCTGCCCCTCATCCTTTGGGAAAGGACACCGCAAGATTGAACCCAAAGCTAAGCACTTCTCCCATTGCAAGAAAGATCAATCTAGTAGGCCAAACCAAACTGATAATCCGAAGAGACTTGCAAAGATAACCAATCATACATAAAAGAATTCAGAGAAGATTCAAATATTGTTCATAGATAAACTTGATCATAAACCCACAATTCGTCGGTCTCAACAATCACACCGCAAAAGAAGATTACATCGAATAGATCTCCACGAGAGAGGGGGAGAACATTGTATTGAGATCCAAAAAGAGAGAAGAAGCCATCTAGCTAATAACTATGGACCCAAAGGTCTGAGGTAAACTACTCACACATCATGGGAGAGGGTATGGTGTTGATGTAGAAGCCCTCCGTGATTGACGCCCCCTCCGGCGGAGCTTCGGAAAAGGCCCGAAGATGGGATCTCACGGGTACAGAAGGTTGCAACGGTGGAATTAGGTTTTTGGCTCCGTATCTGGTAGTTTGGGGGTACGTAGGTATACATAGGAGGAAGAAGTACGTCGGTGGAGCAACGTGGGGCCCACGAGGGTGGAGGGCGCGCTTGGGGGGGTAGGCGCGCCCCCCTACCTCGTGCCCTCCTGGTTGATGTCTTGATGTAGGGTCCAAGTCCTCTAGATCATGTTCGTTCCGAAAAACACGTTCCCGAAGGTCTCATTCCGTTTGGACTCCGTTTGATATTCTTTTTCCGCGAGACTCTGAAATAGGCAAAAAACAGCAATTTTGGGCTGGGCCTCTGGTTAACAGGTTAGTCCCAAAAATAATATAAAAGTGTATAATAAAGCCCATTAATGTCCAAAACAGAATATAATATAGCATGGAACAATAAAAAATTATAGATACGTTGGAGACGTATCAAGCATCCCCAAGCTTAATTCCTGCTCGTCCTCTAGTAGGTAAATGATAAAAATAGAATTTTTGATGTGGAATGCTACTTAGCATAATTTCAATGTAATTCTCTTAATTGTGGTATGAATATTCAGATCCGAAAGATTCAAGACAAAATTTTAATATTGACATAAAAATAATAATACTTCAAGCATACTAACTAAGCAATCATGTCTTCTCAAAATAACATGGCCAAAGAAAGTTATCCCTACAAAATCATATAGTCTGGCTATGCTCTATCTTCACCACACAAAGTATTTAAATCATGCACAACCCCGATGACAAGCCAATCAATTGTTTCATACTTTTGATGTTCTCAAACTTTTTCAATCTTCACGCAATACATGAGCGTGAGCCATGGACATAGCACTATATGTGGAATAGAATGGTGGTTGTGGAGAAGACAAGAAGGGAGAAGATAGTCTCACATCAACTAGGCGTATCAACGGGCTATGGAGATGCCCATTAATAGATATCAATGTGAGTGAGTAGGGATTGCCATGCAACGGATGCACTAGAGCTGTAAGTATATGAAAGCTCAACAAAAGAAACTAAGTGGGTCTGCATCCAACTCGCTTGCTCATGAAGACCTAGGGCATTTTGCGGAAGCCCATCATTGGAATATACAAGCCAAGTTCTATAATGAAAAATTCCCACTAGTATATGAAAGTGATATCATAAGAGACTCTCTATCATGAAGATCATGGTGCTACTTTGAAGCACAAGTGTGGTAAAAGGATAGTAACATTGTCCCTTCTCTCTTTTTCTCTCAATTTTTTTATTTGGGCCTTTTCTCTTTTTTTATGGCCTCTTTTTTTAGTCCGGAGTCTCATCCCGACTTGTGGGGAAATCATAGTCTCCATCATCCTTTCCTCACTTGGGACAATGCTCTAAAAATGATGATCATCACATTTTTTTACTTACAACTCATAAATTACAACTCAATACTTAGAACAAAATATGACTCTATGTGAATGCCTCCGGCGGTGTACCGGGATATGCAATGAATCAAGAGTGACATGCATGAAAGAATTATGAACGGTGGCTTTGCCACAAATATGATGTCAACTACATGATCATGCGAAGCAATATGACAATGATGGAGCGTGTCATAGTAAACGGAACGGTTGTAAGTTGCATGGCAATATATCTCGGAATGGCTATGGAAATGCCATGATAGGTAGGTATGTGGCTGTTTTGAGGAAGGTATATGGTGGGTGTATGATACCGGCGAAAAGTGCGCGGTATTAGAGAGGCTAGCAATGGTGGAAGGAAGAAAGTGCCTATAATCCATGGACTCAACATTAGTCATAAAGAACTCACATACTTATTGCAAAAATCTACAAGTTACCGAAGCAAAGTATTACGCGCATGCTCCTAGGGGGATAGATTGGTAGGAAAATACCATCGCTCGTCCCCGACCGCCACTCATAAGGAAGACAATCAATAAATAAATCATGCTCCGACTTCATCACATAACGGTTCACCATACGTGCATGCTACGGGAATCACAAACTTTAACACAAGTATCTCTCAAATTCACAACGACTCAACTAGCATGACTTTAATATCATCATCTTCATATCTCAAAACAATTATCAAGCATCAAACTTCTCATAGTGTTCAACACACTCATAAGAATTTTTTTACTAATCTCGGATGCTTATTACCTTAGGACAAATTTCTCAATTTAAGCAAATTACCATGCTGTTTTGTAGGACCCTCAAAATAATCTAAGTGAAGCATGAGAGAACAATAGTTTCTATAAAACAAATCCACCACCGTGCTCTAAAAGATATAAGTGAAGTACTAGAGCAAAAACTATATAACTCAAAAGATATAAGTGAAGCACATAGAGAATTCTAACAAATTCCTAATCAAGTGTGACTCTCTCAAAAGGTGTGTACAACAAGGATGATTGTGATAAACTAACAAATAAAGACTCAAATAATACAAGACGCTCCAAGCAAAACACATATCATGTGGTGAATAATACCGATGGAAGTAGACGAAAGAGGGGATGCCTTCCGGGGCATCCCCAAGCTTTGGCTTTTAGGTTTCCTTAGATTATCTTGGGGTGCCATGGGCATCCCCAAGCTTAGGCTCTTGCCACTCCTTGTTCCATAATCCATCAAATCTTTCACCCAAAACTTGAAAACTTCACAACACAAAACTCATCAGAAAATCTCGTGAGCTCCGTTAGCGAAATAAAACAAAAGACCACTTCAAGGTACTGTAATGAACTCATTCTTTATTTATATTGGTGTTAAACCTAATGTATTCCAACTTATCTATGGTTTATAAACTATTTTACTAGCCATAGATTCATCAAAATAAGCAAACAACACATGAAAAACAGAATCTGTCAAAAACAGAACAGCCTGTAGTAATCTGTAACTAACTCAAACTTCTGGAACTCCAAAAAATCTACCAAAATAGGAAGACCTAGATAATTTGTTTATTGATCAGCAGAAATTGGAATCAATATTTATCATGTTCTGGTGATTTTTAACAATTATATTCGGGAACAGAAAGTTTCTGGAATTTTCAGCAAGATCAAATAACTATCATCCAAGAAGATCCTATAGGTTAAACTTTGCACAAACACTAATTAAAACATAAAAACACATCTAATCAGAGGCTAGATCAAATATTTATTTCTAAACAGAAGCAAAAAGCAAAAAAACTAAAAATAAAATTGGGTTGCCTCCCAACAAGCGCTATCGTTTAACGCCCCTAGCTAGGCATAATAGCAAGGATAGATCTAGGTATTGCCATCTTTGGTAGGCAATCCATAAGTGTCTCTCATAATAGATTCATATGGTAGTTTAATTTTCTTTCTAGGGAAGTGTTCCATGCCTTTCCTTAACAGAAATTGGAATCTAATATTCCCTTTCCTTCATATCAATAATTGCACCAATCATTCTAAGGAAAGGTCTACCAAGAATAATAGAACATGAAGGATTGCAATCTATGTCAAGAACAATAAAATCTAAGGGCACATAGTTCCTATTTGCAACAATAAGAACATCATTAATTCTTCCCATAGGTTTCTTAATAGTGGAATCCGCAAGGTGCAAGTTTAAAGAGCAATCATCAAATTCACGGAAACCTAGCAAATCGCATAAAGTTCTTGGAATCGTGGAAACACTAGCACCCAAATCACAAAGCATAGCATTCATGATCTTTAATGTTAATTATAATAGTAGTTTCCCACTCATCATAAAGTTTTCTAGGGATAGGAACTTTCAACTCAAGTTTTTCTTCATAAGATTGCATCAAAGCATCAACGATATGTTTGGTAAAGGCTTTATTTTGGCTATAGGCATGTGGAGAATTTAGCACGGATTGCAACAAGGAAATACAATCTATCAAAGAGCAATTATCATAATTAAGTTCCTTGAAATCCAAAATAGTGGGTTCATTGATATCTAGAGTTTTGATCTCTCCAATCCCACTTTTATCAATTTTAGCATCAAGATCTAAAAACTTCGAATTTTTGGAACGCCTTCTAGGTAAAGGTGGATCATATTCAGTTCCATCATTATCAAGATTCATATTGCAAAACAAAGATTTAATAGGAGACACATCAATAACTTTTAGATCTTCATCTTTGTTTTCATAAAAAATTTCTGGCTTAGCGGCCATCTTATTAACTAAGGTGGCATGCTTATCCGAAATTTCAGCTATTAATTTCTCAAGATGAGCAATATGAGATTTCAAACCATCAAATTCTTTAGACATATCATCGAGCTCTTTATTCATATAACCCATAAAGCTTTTTTGTTCCTTAAGCTTGTTTCTAAAGAAATTATTATGCTCAAACTGTAAGACCATAAAACTCCTGGCGTTGCTTTTGATCTCTTCTAACCTTTTAAGGTGAAGATCTCCAAATCTAGGTAGAGCCATCATGACAAGCAAGCAATCCAACACACGAGCAAACAAGAAGCGAGCGAGAAAAGAAGGTAAACGAAAAAGAGAGGGCGAATAAAACGGCAAGGGTGAAGAGGGGGAGAGGAAAACGAGAGGCAAATGGCAAATAATGTAATGCGGGAGATAAGGGTTTGTGATGGGTACTTGGTATGTTGACTTTTGCGTAGACTCCCCGCCAACGGCGCCAGAAAAGGCTAGTTGCTACCTCTTGAGCACTGCATTGCAATCCTTCATGTTCTACCAACGGCGCCAACGGTTCCCCTCACATAGAGGAGAAAGTGATTGGTGGAAATGTGGATCTAGATCTCCTCTCTCCTTTCCCCCCAAAACTAGCAAGAATCCATGGAGGGATTGAGAGATAGAAAGCTCGAAGAAGGTCAACAATGGGGGAAGAACACGAGCTCAAATGATAAGGCTCATTGGGGAACAAGACCCCCTTTTATAGGTGGTGACTGTGACGCCCGGATAATCAAGCTGCAGTAAACCTCTGCTAATGATGCCACGTCAACTAGGTTACTGTTGATAAACTCGAGTTAGTTCGAAATCGATTCAAATTCAATTTCAAAATCAAGCAAACAATAAGAGTTTTCAAATATTAAAACTAAAATGTTCGGAGTGAACCAAATATTGCATAGGTAATTATGGAGAAGAAACCACACCTTTATAAAATATTTCAATACTATCAGATGAATAAAACAGTAGCGAAAACTATTATTTAAATACTTTTAAATATTAAATAATTACGAAACTATTTTAGATTGGGTAGCAAGTTAGTGTGGTAGTGGCATATTTGGTAACGTCAAAATAGGTGCCATTTTGGTATTTTGCTAAAACAAAATTAAAAGGAAACTAAAAGAAAACAGAAAATAAAAATAAATAAAAAGTAAAAACAAAAGAAAGGAAACTCCCCGGCTCCCCATGGGCCTTGGCCCATCCCACCCATCAGGCCGACCCTACCGAAACGGCCCATCCGACCCTCCTGCTTAACCCCCTCCCCCAACCCGAACCCTAGCACCACTCCCACTCCCCCCCGCCGCCCCCATGATCTGGATCGGGCTCGACCCCGATCCCGTCGCCCTCATCCCACGATCCCCACTCGCCCCTCCCCACTATGCTCTCCTCCCCCCTTATCCGATCTGGATCGGGGCTTGCCTCGTCGCCCCTGACGCCGCTCGTCGCCGATCTTTGGCCTGCGTCGCTCCGACTCATGAGCCACCGCCGCTTCGTCGAACGCCGCCTTGCTGCCGACATCGTCTTCCCCGCGCCCGTCGCTGGATCGCCAAGCGCCGCGCTTCCTCATCACCATCTCGCTGGACCTTTCCCCGCCGGACTGCACGCCTCTCGCCTCGCCCTCGACGGCTCCACCGAGCCTCGCCGCCCCTCTTCCCTCCATCGACTGTGAGCGAACCCCCATCCTCTATGCCTTCCTCACGCACGCCCCCCCCACCTCGTCCAGTCACCCCGTGCAGGCCACGCTCACCACGCCTGCATGCCTCGCACTCGCGTGTCGCGCTGCCGCCTTAGCACGACTCCGGTTGTCCAACGCGGTCTGTCGCTTCACGAACTGTCACCGGAAATGGCCGGACGGCCAACTCCAGCGCCCTCGGCCTCGCCGGTGTTAACCTGCTGATGTGGCGTCATTAAGCAGTTAATTAAGCCACTAATTCCCCATGACAGTGGACCCCACCGTCCTAATGAACCTCATTGGCGTTAATTAAAACTCTGTTAAATAAACCACTCAATTACACATGGGGCCCGCCAACTAATTAAATTGTGTAGATTAACTTTAATGCAAAACTGAGTCTATGACATGTGGCCCCCACCTAATTTGTTAAATTAATTAAACTCTTAATTTACATCGTCTCTATGACAGCTTGGGTCCCACTGACCAGTTCCACAGTCAAATGTTGGTGGGTCAACTTCTTGACTAGATCCCTTGGCCCCCTTGTCATACACATAGGCTAGGTAGCACTAGGTAACAAAAGTTTATTCTGCTTTTATTTTCAAATTAAAATAAATCCTGTAATTTAGAAATTCAATAAAACTTTGAAAAATTAATAGAAAATAAACCGTAAATCAGATGAAAATACTTTCTACATGAAAGTTGCTCAGAACGACGAGACGAATCCGGATACGCAGCCCGTTCATTCACCACACACCCTTAACATATCGAACACGCAACTTTCCCCCTCCGGTTCATCTGTCCGAAAACGCGAAACACCGGGAATACTCCCCGGATGTTTCCCCCCTTCACCGGTATCACCTCATACCGCGTTAGGGCACCCCTAGCACCGATACTTGTCTTGTCATGCATCGCTATGCATCTGTTTGCTTAATATTTATTGTTTCTTTCCCCCTATTCTCTCGCTAGACACCGAGACCGACGCCGCTGCTACCCAGTACGACTACGGTGTTGACGACCCCTCTCTCTTGCCAGAGCAACCAGGCAAGCCCCCCCCTTGATCACCGGATATCACCTATTCTACTCTCTCTCGCTTGCATTAGAGTGGTGTAGCATATTCTTGCTTTTCGTTATTCCTATCCCGATGCATAGCCTGTCCTTGCTACTACTGTTGTTACCTTTACCGCAATCCTACATGCTTAGTATAGGATGCTAGTATTCCATCTGTGGCCCTACATTCTTGTCCGCGCCTTGCTATACTATCGGGCCGTGATCACTCGGGAGGTGATCACGGTATATACTATATACTTTATACATGATACATGTGGTGACTAAAGTCGGGTCGGCTCGAGGAGCACCCATGAGTGATTCACTTGATTGGGGCTGAAAGGACCTTTGTCCCAACGGCCCTCTGTGTGGATCTTTGTGGCGAGCGACAGGCAGGTTGAGACCGCCTAGGAGAGAGGTGGGCTGGCCTGTTCGGCGTTCGCGGATACTTAACACGCTTAACGAGATCTTGGTATTTGATCTGAGTTGGGTCGTTGACCTTATACGCACTAACCGCCACGTGGGACAAGATATGGGCAAACCGGCGTCGTGGTATCGGCCGGCACGCCGTGACATCGGCGATCGAGCGGGCGCGCCAGATCGACTGGAACGCTCGCTAGGCTAGGTCTGCTTCGGCGCGTTCGCAACATGCGTGTGTGTTAAGGCGATGGGCCCTGACCCTGGCGCTTAGGTTTAGACCGCTTGTCGACCTCTCTGTTGTGCCTAGGTGGGGCTGCGGCGTGTTGATCTTCCGCGGCGGGCATGACCGTGGAAGTGTGTCGGCCAAATGGGATCGGCGTGTCGGGTAATGTGGTGCACCCTGCAGGAAGTTAATCTATTGAATAGCCGTGATCTTGATAACAGGACGACTTGGAGTTGTACCTTGACCTTATGAAAACTAGAACCGGATACTTAATAAAACACACCCTTCCAAGTGCGGATACAACCCGGTGATCGCTCTCTAACAGAGGCGACGAGGAGGGATCGCCGGGTAGGATTATGCTATGCGATGCTACTTGGAGGACTTGATCTACTCTCTTCTACATCTTTGCAAGATGGAGGCTGCGAGCGTAGTCTTGACGGATTAGTTATCCCCTTTTATTACGGCATTCTGCGATTCGGTCCATTGATATGGCCCTTTACACATATACCCATGCATATGTAGTGTAGCTCCTTGCTTGCAGTACTTTGGATGAGTACTCACGGTTGCTTTCTCCCCCTTTCCCCCTTTTCCTTTATACGGTTGTCGCAGCGGATGTCGAAGCCCAGAGCGACGCCACCGCCGTCGCATTTACTACTACTACTACTGGAGGTGCCTACTACTACGTGCAGCCCGCCGACGATGAGCAGGAGTAGTTAGGAGGATCCCGAGCAGAGGCCTGCGCCTCTTCGATCTGATCCCGGTTTGTGCTAGCCATCTTATGGCGGACTTGTTTAACTTATGTCGTACTCGAGATATTGTTGCTTCCGTGACTTGTTTATGATCGAGCACTTGTATTCGAGCCCTCGAGGCCCCTGGCTTGTATTATGATGCTTGTATGACTTATTTATGTTTTAGAGTTGTGTTGTGATATCTTCACGTGAGTCCTTGATCTTGATCGTACACGTTTGTGTGCATGATTAGTGTATGATTGAATCGGGGGCGTCACAGTGACGGTGTCCTGGACTAGGGGGTACTCATCACGTCGTCTCCCGATCAGTTGGATTGGGCCGAGGACCCCCATGGCCGTATACTCATGGGCCAGTTCGGACAGCTGCCGCATATAAGGAAGATTCCACAAGACTTGGCGATCAAGACAAGGACTCCTCCCCACCGGCGTATTCGGCTAGGACTCTTGTTATCCTAGGCCTCTGGTGCATTATATGAACCGAGGCCAGGCTAGTCGATAGATCAGATAAACAACAATCATACCATAGGCTAGCTTCTAGGGTTTAGCCTCTACGATCTCGTGGTAGATCAACTCTTGTAATACTCATATCATCAAGATCAATCAAGCAAGAAATAGGGTATTACCTCCATCGAGAGGGCCCGAACCTGGGTAAACATCGTGTCCCCCGCCTCCTGTTACCATCCACCTTAGACGCATAGTTCGAGACCCCCTACCCGAGATCCGCCGGTTTTGACACCGACATTGGTGCTTTCATTGAGAGCTCCGCTGTGTGTTCGGCAAAAGGTCGATGTCTCGCCTGCAGATCAACTGCAACTTCGGCATCTTCGTCACCAGCTCGACTGGTCACCTTGGTCCGACCAAGGACTGCGCCCTACCTCCGATCGCCATGTTCGGATGAGGGCCTTCATCAACATCAGCTCCAATCTCTATCAAGATCATGGAGGAATCATCCAGGGAGCCCGGGGGCTCAACGTCAACATTGCCCTCGGGCGACCGTGCTGTTTTTCTGTACATCGAACTTGTGTCCGTCGCCACCGCATCCTCAAGTGTCATTTTAACGATTGCTTCGGTGGAATTGTGCGGAATTGAGTCTACAACAACCCTGGAAAATTTCGTCGAGTTTCGATGGAGGAATCTCTGGCAATCCGCGATATACTGGAGCCCTGTCAAATCTGGACGAGAATCTAGACGAGTTTAGGGCGTGGTGTCCAGCTTCTAGCTCGGCCGTCCTTTGGAAGATCCAATCGTTGATCGGCTGCTGAATTCCTATATCTACCACCACTCAAAATTTCAGCTCGATCCGACCGTCCAAACTCAGGGAACCTTACGATTAGTGCATCACTTTTCGGATCTGTTTTCTGCGCGAAAACGAATTCGACCCTAGTTCGTCTTTTTTATGAACGGGATTTCGGACATCTTTTTGAAGGAAGTTTTGTATGGGGTATTGTGTTTTGTTTCCGAACACATCCCACTAACTTTAAAAATCTTTGAACATGATCTTCAACATCATGCTGGTGTCAAACCAGTCCGGCAATATTGCTCCACGGCTGCCGACCTGCGCTAGACACGTCGTCACTTTGTTGAGCCGAGCTTAACTTCTTCGGATCATCATCTCGGCAAGCCGAACAAGAGTTCGGCATCGCAAAGGATAAATCATTACCAACATCGCCGCCCCATGGATTACACGGAGTGGGCACACCGGCATCGCCGCACGGTCACTTCATCAAGCCGGCATTGGCCATGTCACGACCTGCATCGGCAGGGCCGCACTGTTGCTCCTTCAAGCCGGTGTCCATCACTCCGACCTACTTCGACTCATCGACTGACATCGAGGCTTTGACATCTCGGCTGGACCGGGGGCTTCGCCATCTCTTCATCAACCTATACTCCGGAGACTTCGGCGTCACTAGCCGACCAGCTCAAATCACGTTAACTGGACCGAGGGCTTTGCCTCGGCGAGCCAACCTTGCCAAAGCATCGCCATGCCGTTGCTTTATCGCCCATCAGGCAATGGGTGTGCGGATCGAGTCCCAATTTTGGGAATCACCTTTCTTCGGATTGCTACAACAAATAAACCAGGTGCTATTAATCCTAGTATTTTTTGCTTGTTTGGGTTCATTTTTTCTAAGGAATTATTACTCTAGTTTGTCCATCATATGTACACAGGTCTATCAAATGGTGGCCGCATTAACGAGGTCGCATGGTGGTTCGGTTAGTTTCCGTACATAGTTCGGCGAACGCCGCATCCGGAACTCGGACCGACCTATGAATTCAGGCTTTGTCACACCTTTACCGCATCACGCCGATGCCCTGCATCGACATTGACTTCGGCGTCAGGCCATATTTCTTTTATTACTCACTTTGCATAAATTATTAATTATGCAATGATTTTTTATTATCATTACTATTATCTTCGGTTTGCACTATTTTTTGTGCACAGGAAAATGATCCGGGTTGGGCAGATATATCAACTCGGCGTACTGACATACCATGTCACCTCGGCTGGACGGGGGGCTTCGTCAACACTTCATTACCCCATGCCGGGGACTTTGGCATCACTCTGCCGGCCCACATTGACCGTGCTATGCCACCACTTCGGAGTGCCGAGCTCTTTGCTCCGCCACCTCGGAACAGGCTTGGGGGATGGAACCTTGTCCCGCAACAAGCTCGGACCGCGTCATCAATGCCGAACACATTAACCAGCTAAGTTGCCTTCATGCTCAAAGTTTTAAAATTTTAACTTGTGTTCGGTTCGACCAAGCATTATACTTTTTTGGAAAAGGTTGTTTGTAAAAAATCTCCTTGTCAAAACTTTGTTTGTGACACACAAATTCAAATACCCCGTTTACTCGGGGGCTTCATTTATGAAGCCTTTCCTCTTGCATACGATTATACTTGTACGGCTTCGTTCCTTGTTCGTGTATTACGACACAATATGCACCATATTGACTTAAGTGATTTGCAAGCTGGGTTGCCTCACTCCTGTGTTTACCCCTACGTTCCCGATTGTTCGGCTAGGGAGTAAAGGGAGCACCTCTGCGATTGTCACGATCGGGTCATCTGAGCCGGACCTCGGACTGGGTAAAGCCAAAAGCTAGCACTCTTATAGTTTTCAATGATGGTCGGCACACAACGGAACTCATGAGTACAAAAAATCTATTGCACAAGTCTCATAGTAACAATGAGCACCGAAGAAAGGTATCGGTGGCGGTACTATTTTCTTCGAAGATGCTTCTTACACTTAAATCAATAATATAGCATAAGTTCCCGAGCGTGCTTTTGCATTACTGACCTTATGGGTTGATTGCCTGGTTATTGGAAACACCGTCGATATTCTCGACAGGTGGAGTACATAACACTTTTCGATCCTTGACCGAAGAGGGAGAAGCCGACGGTCGGTTAAGACGCGTTTGAAGTTTGGGTGAACATAGATATGATATAAGTACTTCGGTACATACAATCATTATTTTACCCAACTCACTTGGGGGCTCTTAAGTTTATTTGAGCCGTTTTATAATAAGTGTTTTTCTTCTTAGTCGTTGCAAAGTTATTATTATTATTATTATTATTATTTTTATTTTTACTACTATTTATCACTCCTTTTTTCGACGCGAGTGTGTGGTCACTAGCCGGGGAGCCTAATTTCTCTCTCAGAACTGCTGGAGTTTAGTTTGCTAAACTGGCCTAATGAGAAGTACTCCGCCTTCGGGATAGGAGGTTGAAGCCGTAGGCTGACCCGCTTGAAGTCTTGAGATAGGATGTTGTTGGGGAACGTAGTAATTTCAAAATTTTCCTACGATCACGCAAGACCATGGTGATGGCATAGCAACGAGAGGGAGAGTGTCCGCCCACGCACCCTCGTGACCGAAAGCGAAGCGTTATATCAACGCTGTTGATGTAGTCGACGTCTTCACGATCCGACCGATCCAAGCACCGTTACTCGGCACCTCCGAGTTCTTAGCACACGTTCAGCTCGATGACGATCCCGGGCTCCGATCCAGAAAGCGTCGGGGAGGAGTTCGTCAAGACGACGGCGTGGTGGCGATCTTGATGTTCTACCGTCGCAGGCTTTGCCTAAGCACCGCAACAATATGACCGAGGTGGAATATGGTGGAGGGGGCACCGCACACGGCTAAGGAGCGATCACGAAGATCAACTTGTGTGTTCTAGGGTGCCCCCGCCCCAGATATAAAGGAGCAAGGGGAGGGCGGCCAGCCCTTGGGGCGCACCAAGGGAGGGGGAGTCCTCCTCCTAGTAGGAGTAGGACTCCCTTTCCTAGTCCTACTAGGAAGAGGGAAGGGGAAGGAAAGAGAGAGAGGGAGAGGGAAGGGGGCTGCGCCCCCTCCTAGTCAATCGGACTCCCCATGGAGGGGGGCGCCACCTCTGGTGCAGCCCTCTCTCTCCCTCTTGGCCCAATAAGGCCCATAACTTCCCGGGGTTCCGTAACCCCTCGGCACTCCGGTTTTCTCCGAAACTTAGGAACCTTTCCGTGTCCGAATATAACCATCCAATATATCAATCTTTATGTCTCGACCATTTCGAGACTCCTCGTCATGTCCGTGATCACATCCGGGACTCGAACTCCTTGGTATATCAAAATGCATAAACTCATAATATAACCGTCATTGAAACCTTAAGCGTGCGGACCCTACGGTTCGAGAACTATGTAGACATGACCTAGAACCATTCTCGGTCAATAACCAATAGCGGAACCGGATGCCCATATTGGTTCCTACATATTCTACGAAGATCTTTATCGGTCAAACCGCATAACAACATACGTTGTTCCCTTTGTCATCGGTATGTTACTTACCCGAGATTCGATCGTCGGTATCCAATACCTAGTTTAATCTCGTTACGGAAAGTCTCTTTACTCGTTCGTAATACATCATCTCACAACTAACTCATTAGTTGCAATGCTTGCAAGGCTTATGTGATGTGTATTACCGAGAAGGCCTAGAGATACCTCTCCAGAGCAATCGGAGTGACAAATCCTAATCTTGATTCATGCCAACTCAACATATACTTTCGGAGACACTTGTAGAGTACCTTTATAATCACCCGATTCGTTGTGACGTTTGGTAGCACACAAAGTGTTCCTCCGTAAACGGAGTTGCATAATCTCATAGTTGCGTGAACTTTGTATAAGTCATGAAGATAGAATAAGCAACATACTAAACGATCAAGTGCTAAGCTAATGAAATGGGTCATGTCAATCACATCATTCTCCTAATGATGTGATCCCATTAATCAAATGACAACACATGTCTATGGTTAGGAAACATAACCATCTTGATTAATGAGCTAGTCTAGTAGAGGCATACTAGTGACTATACATTTGTCTATGTATTCACACATGTATTATGTTTCCAGGTTAATACAATTCTAGCATGAATAATAAACATTTATCATGATATAAGGAAATAAATAATAACTTTATTATTGCCTCTAGGGCATATTTCCTTGATCTCCCACTTGCACTAGAGTCAATAATCTAGATTACACAAGAATGATTCTAACACCCATGGAGTCTTGGTGCTGATCATGTTTTGCTCGTGGAAGAGGCTTAGTCAACGGGTCGCAACATTCAGATCCGTATGTATTTTGCAAATCTCTATGTCTCCCACTTGGACTTGGTCCCGAATGGAATTGAAGCGTCTTTTGATATGCTTGGTCCTCTTGTGAAATCTGGATTCCTTTGCCAAGGCAATTGCACCAAGATTGTCACAGAAGATCTTCATTGGTCCCGATGCACTAGGTATGACACCTAGATCGGAAATGAACTCTTTCATCCGACTCCTTCATTTGCTGCTTCAAGCAGCTATGTACTCCGCTTCACATGTAGATCCCGCCACGACGCTTTGTTTAGAACTGCACCAACCGGCAGCTCCACCGTTTAATAAAAATACGATCCGGTTTGCGATTTAGAATCGTCGGATCGGTGTCAAAGCTTGCATCGACGTAACCATTTACGACTAGCTCTTTGTCACCTCCATATCGAGAAACATATCCTTAGTCCTTTTCGTATTTCAGATGTTCTTGACCGCTGTCCGATGATCCACTCTGGATTACTTTAGTACCTTCCTGCCAAGCTTACAGCTAAGCATACGTCAGTCTGGTACACAGCATTGCATACATGATAGAGCCTATGGCTGAAGCATAGGAACATTTTCATTTCTCTCTATCTTCTCATTGTGGTCGGGCATTGAGTCGACTCAATCTTACACCTTGTACTATAGGTAAAAACCTTTCTTTGCTCGATCCATTTTGAACTTCTTCAAAACTTTATCAAGGTATGTGCTTTGTGAAAGTCCTATTAAGCGTCTTGATCTATCTCTATAGATCTTGATGCCCAATATGTAAGCAGCTTCACCGAGGTCTTTCATTGAAAACTTTTATTCAAGTATCCTTTTATGCTATCCAGAAATTCTATATCATTTCCAATCAACAATATGTCGTCCACATATAATATCGAAATGCTCTGAGCTCCCACTCACTTTCTTGTAAATACGAGGCTTCTCCAAAAGTCTCAGATAAAACCATATGCTTTGATCACACTATCAAAGCGCTTATTCCAACTCGAGAGGCTTGCACTGCACCATAAATTGATCGTTGGAGCTTGCACACTTTGTTAGCACCCTTTGGATCAACAAAACCTTCTCGTTGCATCATATACAACTCTTCTTCTAGAAATCCATTCAAGAATGCAGTTTTACATCCATTTGCCAAATTTCATAATCATAAAATGCGGCAATTGCTAACATGATTCGGACGGACTTAAGCATCGCCACGGGTGAGAAAGTCTCATCGTAGTCAACCCCTTGAACTTGTCGAAAACCTTTTGCAACAAGTCGAGCTTTGTAGACAGTTACATTACCATCAGCGTCCGTCTTCTTCTTAAAGATCCATTTATTCTCAATAGCTTGCCGATCATCGGGCAAGTCTACCAAAGTCCATACTTTGTTCTCATACATGGATCCCATCTCAGATTTCATGGCTTCAAGCCATTTTGCGAATCTGGGCTCACCATCGCTTCTTCATAGTTCGTAGGTTCACCATGATCTAGTAGCATGACTTCCGAATAGGATTACCGTACCACTCAGTGCGGATTTTATTCTGGTTGATCTCTAAGTTCGGTGACAACTTGATCGAAGTTTCATGATCTTCATCATTATCTTCCTCACTAATCTGGTGTAGGTGTTACGTAAACTGATTTACGTGATTTAACTACTTTCAATAAGGGAGCTGGTACTATTACCTCATCAAGTTCCACTTTCCTCCCACTCACTTCTTTCGAGAGAAACTCCTTCTCTAGAAAGGATCCATTTTTAGCAACGAATGTTTTGCCTTCGGATCTGTGATAGAAGGTATACCCAATTGTCTCCTTTGGGTATCCTATGAAGACACATTTTTCCGATTTGGGTTCAAGCTTATCAGGTTGAAGTTTCTTCACATAAGCATCGCAACCCCAAACTTTTAGAAGCGACAACTTTGGTTTCTTGCTAAACCATAGTTCATAAGGCGTCGTCTCAACGGATTTTGACGGTGTCCTATTTAACGTGAATGCGGCCGCCTCAAGAGCATATCCCCAAAATGATAGCGGTAAATCTGTAAGAGACATCATAGATCGCACCATATCTAGTAAAGTGCGATTACGACGTTCGGAAACACCATTGCGCTGTGGTGTTCCGGTGGCGTGAGTTGCTAAACTATTCCGCATTGTTTCAAATGTAGACCAAACTCGTAACTCAAATATTCGCCTCCACGATCAGATCGTAGAAACTTTATTTTCTTATTACGATGATTTTCAACTTCACTCTGAAATTCTTTGAACTTTTCAAATGTTTCAGACTTATGTTTCATTAAGTAGATATACCCATATCTGCTTAAATCATCTGTGAAGGTGAGAAAATAACGATATCCGCCACGAGCTTCAACATTCATCGGACCACATACATACGTATGTATGATTTCCAACAAATCTGTTGCTCTCTCCATAGTACCGAGAACGGGTTTTAGTCATCTTGCCCATGAGGCACGATTCGCAAGTGCCAAGTGATTCATAATCAAGTGACTCCAAAGTCCATCGACATGGAGTTTCTTCATGCGCTTTATACCGATATGACCTAAGCGGCGATTGCCACAAATAAGTTGCACTATCATTATCAACTCTGCATCTTTTGGTTTCAACATTATGAATATGTGTATCACTACTATCGAGATTCATTAAAATAGACCACTCTTCAAGGGTGCATGACCATAAAAGATATTATTCATATAAATAGAACAACCATTATTCTCTCGATTTAAATGAATAACCGTCTCGCATCAAACAAGATCCAGATATAATGTTCATGCTCAACGGCGGCACCAAATAACAATTATTCAGGTCTAAAACTAATCCGAAGGTAGATGTAGAGGTAGCGTGTCGATTGCGATCACATCGACTTTGGAACCATTTCCCACGCGCATCGTCACCTCGCCCTTTGCCGGTGTTCGCTAATCCGTAGTCCCTGCTTTGAGTTGCAAATATTAGCAATGTAACCAGTATCAAATACCTGTGTACTCTGCGAGCTCTAGTAAGGTACACATCAATAACATGTATATCACATATACCTTTGTTCACCTTGCCATCCTTCTTATCCGCCAAATACTTGGGGCAGTTCCGCTTCAAAGTGACTAGTCGCTTAAAGAGAAGCACTCGGATTTCAGGTTTAGTTCAGACTTGGGTTTCTTCTCTGATCGACAACTTGTTTGCTGTTCTTCTTGAAGTTCCCTTCTTCTTCCCTTTGCCTTTCTTCTTGAAACTAGTGGTCTTATTGACCATCAACACTTGATGCTCCTTCTTGATTTCTACCTCCAGACCTTTAGCATTGCGAAGAGCTCGAGCATAGTCTTTACTAACCCTTGCATATTATAGTTCATCACGAAGCCTTTGTAGCTTGGTGGCGGTGATTGAAGAATTACATCAATGACACAATCATCCGGAAGATTAACTCCCAGTTGATTCAAGTGATTGTAATACCCGGACATTTTGAGTATGTGCTCACCGATGTAACTATTCTCCTCCATCTTGCAGCTATAGAACTTATTGGAGACTTCATATCTCTCAATCCGGGCATTCTGTTGAAATATCAACTTCAACTCTGGAACATCTCATATGCTCCATGACGCTCAAAACGTCGTTGAAGACCCGGTTCTAAGCCGTAAAGCATGGCACTTGAACTATAGAGTAGTCATGAGCTTTGCTCGCCAGACGTTCTTAACGTCGTCGGTTGCATCAAGAAGAGCTGGCACCTAGCGGTGCATCCGGGGCGTAACTCTTACGTGCAGCAATGAGGATAATCCTCAAGTTACGGACCCGATCCGTGTAATTGCTACCATCATCTTTCAACTTTGCTTTCTCAAGGAACGCATTAAAATTCAACGGAACAACAACACGAGCCATCTATCTACAAATAAACATAGACAAGCAAAATACTATCAGGTACTAAGTTCATGATAAATTTAAGTTTAATTAATCATATTACTTAAGAACTCCCACTTAGACAGACATCTCTCTAGTCATCTAAGTGATCACGTGATCCAAATCAACTAAACCATAACCGATCATCACGTGAGATGGAGTAGTTTTCAATGGTGAACATCTTATGTTGATCATATCTACTATATGATTCACGCTCGACCTTTCGGTCTCCGTGTTCGAGGCCATATCTGCATATGCTAGGCTCGTCAAGTATAACTTTGAGTATTCTGCGTGTGCAAAACTGGCTTACACCCGTTGTAGATGGACGAGAGCTTATCACACCCGATCATCACGTGGTGTCTTGGCACGATTTAACTTTGGCAACGGTGCATACTGTGGAGAACACTACTTGATAATTTTAGTGAGAGATCATCTTATAATGCTACCGTCAATCAAAGCAAGATAAGATGCATAAAGGATAAACATCACATGCAATCAATATAAGTGATATGATATGGCCATCATCATCTTGTGCTTGTGATCTCCATCTCCGAAGCACCGTCATGATCACCATCGTCACCGGCGCGACACCTTGATCTCCATCGTAGCATCGTTGTCGTCTCGCCAACTATTGCTTCTACGACTATCGCTACCGCTTAGTGATAAAGTAAAGCAATTACATGGCGTTTGCATTTCATACAATAAAGCGACAACCATATGGCTCCTGCCAGTTGTCGATAACTCGGTTACAAAACATGATCATCTCATACAATAAAATATAGCATCACGTCTTGACCATATCACATCACAACATGCCCTGCAAAAACAAGTTAGACGCCCTCTACTTTGTTGTTGCAAGTTTTACGTGGCTGCTACGGGCTGAGCAAGAACCGTTCTTACCTACGCATCAAAACCACAACGATATTTCGTCAAATAGACTCCGTTTAACCTTCTCAAGGACGGGCGTAGCCACTTTTCAGTTCAACTAAAGTGAGAGAGCAGACACCGCTTGATCACCTTTAAGCAACGAGTGCTCACAGCGGTGAAACCAGTCTCGCAGAAGCGTCACGCGTAATGTCGGTCGGGCCGCTTTATCTCACAATACCGCTGAACCAAAGTATGACATGCTGGTAGGTAGTATGACTTGTATCGCCCACAACTCACTTGTGTTCTACTCGTGCATATGACATCAACGCATAAAACCAGGCTCGATACCCTTGTTGGGAACGAGTAATTTCAAAATTTTCCTACGATCACGCAAGACCATGGTGATGGCATAGCAACGAGAGGGGAGAGTGTCCGTCCACGCACTCGTGAGACCGAAAGCGAGCGTTATATCAACGCTGTTGATGTAGTCGACGTCTTCACGATCCGACCGATCCAAGCACCGTTACTCGGCACCTCCGAGTTCTTAGCACACGCTCAGCTCGATGACGATCCCGGGCTCCGATCCAGCAAAGCGTCGGGAGGAGTTCCACAAGACGACGGCGTGGGACGATCTTGATGTTCTACCGTCGCAGGCTTCGCCTAAGCACCGCAACAATATGACCGAGGTGGAATATGGTGGAGGGGGCACCGCACACGGCTAAGGAACGATCACGAAGATCAACTTGTGTGTTCTAGGGTGCCCCCCTGCCCCCGTATATAAAGGAGCAAGGGGGAGGGCCGGCCAGCCCTTGGGGCGCACCAAGGGAGGGGGGAGTCCTCCTCCTAGTAGGAGTAGGACTCCCTTCCTAGTCCTACTAGGAAGAGGGAAGGGGAAGGAAAGAGAGGGAGGGAGAGGGAGGGGGCTGCCCCTCCTAGTCCAATTCGGACTCCCCATGGAGGGGGGGCGCGCCACCTCCTGGTGCAGCCCTCTCTCTCCCCTCTTGGCCCAATAAGGCCCATAACTTCCCCGGGGGGTTCCGGTAACCCCTCCGGCACTCCGGTTTTCTCCGGAAACTTCCGGAACCTTTCCGGTGTCCGAATATAACCATCCAATATATCAATCTTTATGTCTCGACCATTTGAGACTCCTCGTCATGTCCGTGATCACATCCGGACTCGAACTCCTTGGTACATCAAAATGCATAAACTCATAATATAACCGTCATTGAAACCTTAAGCGTGCGGACCCTACGGTTCGAGAACTATGTAGACATGACCTAGAACCATTCTCGGTCAATAACCAATAGCGGAACCTGGATGCCCATATTGGTTCCTACATATTCTACGAAGATCTTTATCGGTCAAACCGCATAACAACATACGTTGTTCCCTTTGTCATCGGTATGTTACTTACCCGAGATTCGATCGTCGGTATCCAATACCTAGTTTAATCTCGTTACGGAAAGTCTCTTTACTCGCTCCGTAATACATCATCTCACAACTAACTCATTAGTTGCAATGCTTGCAAGGCTTATGTGATGTGTATTACCGAGAAGGCCTAGAGATACCTCTCCGACAATCGGAGTGACAAATCCTAATCTTGATTCATGCCAACTCAACATATACTTTGGAGACACTTGTAGAGTACCTTTATAATCACCCGATTCGTTGTGACGTTTGGTAGCACACAAAGTGTTCCTCCGTAAACGGAGTTGCATAATCTCATAGTTGCAGGAACTTTGTATAAGTCATGAAGATAGAATAAGCAACATACTAAACGATCAAGTGCTAAGCTAATGAAATGGGTCATGTCAATCACATCATTCTCCTAATGATGTGATCCCATTAATCAAATGACAACACATGTCTATGGTTAGGAAACATAACCATCTTCGATTAATGAGCTAGTCTAGTAGAGGCATACTAGTGACTATCTGTTTGTCTATGTATTCACACATGTATTATGTTTCCGGTTAATACAATTCTAGCATGAATAATAAACATTTATCATGATATAAGGAAATAAATAATAACTTTATTATTGCCTCTAGGGCATATTTCCTTCAGATGTGTCATGTTAAAGCACGACAGAAGCACTTTTTTCAGTCCAATTTTTGGATTGGCACCGAACACTTGATCTAGTTCGGACATTAAACTTTTGAATAAGTTTTTTGGCTTTTCGAGCCTATGGCAATTTTAAACTATTTGTGCGTTTCCAACATTAGTCTCGCAGTGCAACGCCAGACACCTTTAGGGATTCGGCAAAAACATTCTCGGATATTGCTATATATGCATCGGTTTCGAATTGTGTCTTCAGTCAATAGTTGGGTTGCCCGGCTCCTATGCTTGCCTCCTACGTTCCGCTTTGTTCATCTAGGCGTGCAAAGGGAGAACCACTGCGATTGTGCTTCCAGCTCGCATGGTTAAGCACCTCAGTGGAGAAAGCCGAAACCGATCGTCACAATAGGCGTGGCGGTCGGCGATCCGGTGACTATGTTAAATGACGGGCCGTTCATAACATTGGTCGAAGTGTTTACGACTTGAGCTCGACTGTCGCTGAACACTAACCGGAGGCTAGTTGCTGGCCTTCCAACTTTAAGCTCCTATGACTAAGTGAAAGTTATAAAGCCTGCATATCTGATTGCCTCGTTTCCGCTAACACAACCGCCTTCGGGCACCGAGACGTCGGCTAAGGGTTGTTTTGTTATTACGGAAACACCCTGCGTAGTATCTACCAAGGGGTAGAAGCCGACAATGGGCCACTTTCAACTGATAAAACGGTCACAATGGAGTCAAAATAATGATGTAAAGTGCTTGAACACATAGAATCATTACACATAATCTATGATTTTACTCTGGATATTGATCCTTAATTCGGCCACCCGTGCCCACATTAAGGCTCGGGGGCTACTGGGCTTCGTGCTCATTATTTCTAAATATTAAAGGGGCACATCGATCCCCTGATTTTGTGTTGTCACCCGACCAGTGTCTCAGGGGCTACTGCATTGCTTATTCAATGCAGAGAATTCAAAGTGCTCAGTGTTCGGCCTGACCTAACTATGCGCATACGCGTCTTTGGACAATAATAGGTACCATGGACCTATCCGGCATCAAGCTAGTATATTGCGGCGACTTCTCACGACCCTCTCTCAGGGGCCCGTTCGCCGATCACTATTATCTCTAATATATTACATCTGCGTTTTATTCCTATGTATGCAGCCGAGCTAGGAGTTGATCCTTAGGCCGATTTGGCGCATCGGCCCGAGTCTCGAGGGCTCTCGGGAGCAGTGGTTTCATGTTTTCCTTCAGGTGCATCTCGGTTTTAGACCGATATACACCTTGAGGGCTCTTTGGATATACATATACTGGCTATATACCTCGGCGGAGAATAAAGCGCACCGCTTAAAATATTCACAAAAATCAGCTCATGGTCGGGTGGTGCACCACCTTGGAAGCAGTCCGACATAAAGCTCGGGCGCCAGCGGCTAGCTCCATAGAGGGAATTTCCGGCATTAAGCTCGGCTAAACTCCTTTGACTTTTTTGAACAAAGGTGATCTATGACACCTCGGATATAGTCCGGCGTTGGAGCTCGGACACAGTCCGGCGTTGGTGCTTGGCTGCAAAAAATACCTCGAATGCAGTCCGGCGTGAGAGCTTGGACGCAAGAGGACACTGCCTCCGGGGAACAACTTCAACCCCGAGGTGTGGCATAAAAGTAACAAGGCATTGATAAAGGCCGGAAACTTAGAGGGGCGCCTCGGATGCCCGACGTGTAGACTCTTCGGATGCACTTCGGCGATCCTCAAGATCGAAGATGAGAAGATTTGTTGAACCAGTTTTCAAGACCGACAACCGAAGATGAAGAACAATTCGGAAGAATCGAGGAGCGTCCCCAACTTGAAAACCGGTTCAGGGGGCTACTGACGCTGTCCTGGACTAGGGGGTACTCATCACGTCGTCTCCCGATCAGTTGGATTGGGCCGAGGACCCCCATGGCCGTATACTCATGGGCCAGTTCGGATAGCTGCCGCATACAATGAAGATTCCACAAGACTTGGCGATCAAGAGAAGGACTTCTCCCCACCGGCGTATTCGGCTAGGACTCTTATTATCCTAGGCCTCTGGTGCATTATATAAACCGAGGCCAGGCTAGTCGATAGATCAGATAAACAACAATCATACCATAGGCTAGCTTCTAGGGTTTAGCCTCTACGATCTTGTGGTAGATCACCTCTTGTAATACTCATATCATCAAGATCAATCAAGCACGAAGTAGGGTATTACCTCCATCGAGAGGGCCCGAACCTGGGTAAACATCGTGTCCCCCGCCTCCTGTTACCATCAGCCTTAGACGCATAGTTCGGGACCCCCTACCCGAGATCCGTCGGTTTTGACACCGACAGGTGGGAAAAAATCCAACCATTATGCTCACAGCCCGCACAGAGCGGTACTACCTCTCGACCTCACGGTACTACCGCTAGGGGTAGCGGTACTACCTCAAAGGGTAGCGGTACTACTGCTTGCGAGCGGTACTAAAAGTACATCCATGCCTACCACCGCTGGACTTGTGATGAATTTTTGGTCCGGAGTGGAAGTAGCCACGGAAGTAGCCGCGGTAGTACCGCTCCAAGTGGTAGTACCGCTCCCAAGAGCGGTAGTAAAAAATTACATCCCCTCCAAGCGGTAGTACCGCTCCCACGAGCGGTAGTACCGCTGCAACTTTTATAAGGACACGAAAACTGACACAACTTCTGCAAACGGACTCCGAATTCAACGAAACCAAGTTTGTTGGAAAGCTAGTGACAAGGGCTAACACAATCTCGATAGAAATAACAATAAGAAGCAAATTATAAAAGGCCCATAAGAAAATGGTGAGAACCCTTCCTCGAATAAGACCGGTAAAACCTCCAACACCGAAAACGCAATAGAAGAAGCATGTGAACTCCGTTTTCAATGAACTCGAGCTTGTCATCAAGATGACCATAAGCTCTAAGACTCACAAAGAGAACCAAACAAGAACCAGGAAAGATGATGCAAGGATGCAATGGTTTGAGCTCTCTACGAACGATACGATCAAGCTACCAACTTGAGAGCCCCCCTTGATAGTACGGCAAACGATCCTATAACTCGGTCTCCCAACTAACACCATGGGACCAGTAAAATAGAAAACCTATCAAGGGCAAACCTTTGCCTTGCACATGATCCACTTGAGCCAGACGATGACGATCTTGTCCTCCTCAAGATGGATCACCTTTCTTGATTGCGTTGGGTCGATGGAGACTAGATGATTGCTCCCCCATACTCCACTATGGGTGAACCACTCTTCAGCACATCTTCACAAGTCCATTGACACCACAATGGATGGAAAGCTTCAAGCACTTGATCTCTTCGTGATGCTACACTTGAACTTGCACACGACAATCTTGATGACGATCACCACTTGATGTCATCCTTTCCATGGGTTGTATGATATCTTCCTCTTGACGCAAGCCCATGGACACGTACCTAACCCCACATAGAACTCACATAGACCATGGGTTATTACTCAAAGTGCAATGTACAATGCTTACCATACCATGGGATCACTTGATCCCTCTCGGTACATCTTCTACGCTTTGTGAGCTGATCAACTTGATTCACTCTTGACTTAGTCTTGATCAGCCTTGAATCTTTCCAACTTTCTTCATTTGGATGATGTCTTGAAGGTAAACATGAATGATCACACAATCTTACACTACAAAAAAAAGACACATCCGTGACATTTTGGGCCGAACGAATTTTTTTCCTGTCATACATATGACACTTCTATGACGATAATTGTGACAAAACCCGGTATCATCATAGATGTGGTGGGCTCCTACTTCTATGACAAAAATCATGATGAAAATGGGCTTTTCGTCTGGGCGGGCGGAGACGTAGCTGCATGACATTCTTTGGGCCGCCCATGACGGAAAAAACCATGGTAGAAGCGAGGGGAGGAAAATTTCGTGGAGTTGCGTTACGGTGGGAGGTCGGGGGCGAGCGATGCGCTTTCTCTCGACGACGCTGCTGTGTGTGTGTAGGCGTTGGCTCTAATCAAGCCGAAGCGAGGCGTTGGGCTCTAATCGAACCCGGAAGCGACAGAATCTGCAGCTACGCGTTCATCGAACCCGAGCGATCGATCGATGGCTGTTAATCGAACCCGATGGAGCGGTTCTTCGCCATGTTGCTAATCAAGCCGATCGATGCTGCCTCACGGGATGAGCAGTGAGCATTTGGGGGTGGGGGTTGGATGAATAAAGGAGCGGTGGCGTTGCCTCGGATGAACAGGAACCCATGGTGTGGAGGGTTGATGAACAGAGACGGTGGAGGGTGGCCGTGGAGGGTGGTTGAACAGGACCCGTGGTGTGGAGGGCTGGATGAACAGATGAGATGTGGAGGGGTGCCCGTGGAGGGTGGTTGAACAATAGCGGTGGAGTAGCGCGGTGGAGGCTGGATGAACAGAGCCCATGGAGGCTGGAGGAGGTCGACTGAGCCCGTGGAGGGTGGAGGAGGTCGACGGTGGAGATGAACAGATCCGTGGAGTCCTGTTTTGCGACGCCACACCTACCGATGAACAGGACCCCTGTTTTGACCGTAGGAGGTCCGTTTCGCCCATTTTGCGGCACGCCACACCCCTCCCGATCAACAGGACCCCGTTTCGACCGTAGGAGGTCCGTTTCTCCGCTTTTATGATACGCCACACCCTCCCGATCAACAGACCCCGCTTAGACCGTAGGAGGTCGGTTTTCTTCGTTTTTTTGATGCACGCCAGCCCTCCCGATCAACAGGACCCGTTTCAATGTGGCCGGTCGAACACAAGGCCGCTTCTCCACAGCGATACGCCAGCCTCGCTTCCATCGCCTGTTCCGTCCAAGCCTTCCCGATGAACACGACCACGCATTCCGTTCCGACCCAGCCGGTTGGCTCCCCATGAACATGACGATGATGCTGTTTCTCCGTTCCGACCCAGCCATGTACGTATGTGCGATAAGCGTTAGAGACCCTGCCCGTATGTACGTACGTGGCCGTATTTTATTTCTTGCACCCTCGCCATTGTACGTACGTGTACATGCTACGTGCGCGCCTCTACTACGACACGTGCGCGCCTCTACATCCACCAGTATATATGTACGTACACGTTCGCGACCAGAATGACAATGGTACATACGCTTCGACCAGGTGGGTCCCGACTGTCAGGCACTTCCTTGCCTGCGAAGATGTAGCTGGTGGGTCCCAGCAGTCAGGGGGGCGAATCATTTTGTTTTTTTGCCCGGACGCACTTCCTTGCATGCGAAGATGTAGCTGGTGGGTCCCAGCAAGTGGGGTTGAATCGTTTTTTCCTGGACGCACTTCCTTGTGTGCGAAGATGTAGCTGGTGGGTCCCAGCAGTCAAGGGGCGAATCGCTTTTTTGCCCGGACGCACTTCCTTGCGTGCGAAGGTATTACCGGTGGGTCCCAGCAATGTGGGGAAAGGTTTTTTCACGAAATCATGGCCCGTCCGGTGGGTCCCATTGTCGTCCGTGGAGGGATAATTATTTTCCGCGTAATAAGGAGGTACTTCCTTGTCATGTCGTGGACCCACTGTCAGCCTCTCCACATACTGATCCACGTCCGATGGAAGTCGTTCCTTGACCACGTTGACCACGCCGCGCCGAGAGCACCAGAGGCGGTGGACGACGGCGAGGCCTAGGAAGGGACGACGGGAGCCGGGAAGACGCGGCGGTGGAAGCCAGCGGGGAGGAGTACGAGGGTTCACCGTTCGGCTGCGGTGTGAGGCTGCCGCCGCAGGCTCGCCATGGTGGGAATAGTAGGGGCGGTGAGGCCTCAGCGCAAAGACATCCGGCCATGGGAAGCAGGAGCATGCGGCACGACCGGGGCTGCTTTGGGCGGCTGGAGCAAGAAGACCAGAGGTTGAAGAAGCACTACGGCCGTTGGATGGACATCGTACGGTCACTGGAGCTAGATTGTTTATATTGACTAAGTTGACAAAGCCCTTCGTCCCCGTCAACTTAGTAGGCCCACAAGTTAGCATCCCACCAAGGTGGGTCCCAGCTAGCAGGGGGGTATTCATTTTTTTGTGCGTAATAACGAGGCACTTCCGGTGGGCCCGAGATGACAGCAGGGGAACGTGTTTTCATGAAATACGGTGGCCCGTCGGGTGGGTCCCAGCAGTCAGGGGCAAACGTTTTTTTCGCGAAATACTGGTGGCCCGTCCGGTGGGTCCCTGATGTCAGGTGGAGGAATAATTATTTTCCGCATAATAAGGAGGCACTTCCTTGCGGCTGCCGTGGACCCAGCTGTCAGCCTCTTCACATACAGTATTATTCCGATGGAATTCGGTCGTTGACCACATTGACCACGCCGCGCCGAGAGCACCATGGCGGTGGACGATGGCAAGGCCTAGGAAGGGGATGACGCGGAGCCGGGGAAGACGCGGCAGTGGATGCCCATGCGGAGAGGAGTACGAGGGTTCACTGGTTCGTTTGCCTTTGCCGTGCCGCCGCAGAATAAGCGGGGTGTGGGTGAGTGGAGTGGAGGGATGGCCTGGCCAGCGGTGGGAGTAGTATGGAGGCGGTGAGGCCTCGCGGCAGCACTGACCGGCCACGGGAGGCAGGAGCGGCGGGCACGACAGTGCTGCTTTGGGCGGCCGGAGCAAGAAGACCAGAGGTTGAAGAAGCACTACGGCCGTTGGATGGACATCGACGGTCACTAGAGCTAGAATCGTTCATATTGACTAAGTTGACAAAGCCCTCCGTCCCGTCAACTTAGTAGGCCCACAAGTCAGCTTCCCACAAAGGTGAGTCCCAGCTAGTGGGGAGTATTCATTTTTTGTGCGTAATAAAGAGGCACTTCCGGTGGGTCCGAGCTGACAGAGGGGGAACATTTTTTTCGCGAAATACGGTGGCCCGTCCGGTGGGTACCAGCAGTCAAGGGGGAAACGTTTTTTTTCGCGAAATAAGGTGGCCCGTCCGGCGGGTCCCTGCTGTCAGGTGGAGGAATAATTATTTTGCGCATAATAAGGAGGCACTTCCTTGCGGCCGCCATGGACCCAGCTATCAGCCTCTCCACGTACAGTACTCTTCCGATGGAAGTCGGCCGTTGACCACGTTGACCACGCCGCGCCGAGAGCACCAGGGCGGTGGACGACGACGACGCCTAGGAAGGGGACGACGCAGAGCCGGGGAAGACGCAGCAGTGGAAGCCCACGCGGAGAGGAGTACGAGGGTTCACTGGTTCGACTGCGGTGTGAGGCTGGCGTCGCCGCAGAATAACAAGGGGTGTGGGTGAGTGGAGGGATGGCCGGCCAGCGGTGGGAGTAGTATGGGGCGGTGAGGCCTCAGCGGCGGCAAGACAACCGACCACGGAGGCAGGAGGAAGCGGCACGACCGGCGCTGCTTTGGGCGGCTGGACCAAGAAGACCAGAGGTTGAAGAAGCACTACGGCCGTTGGATGGACATCGACGATCTTTGAAGCTAGAATCGTTTATATTGACTAAGTTGACAAAGCCCTTGGTACGCTCCAACTTAGTAGACCCATGTGTCAGCCTCCAAGCAGTGCGCCCGGATGTCGGGGAGGAATCATTTTTTGGGCGGCCGAAGCTAAGAATATCCGAGATTGAAGAAGAAGCACGACATCCGTTGGATAGACATCCAACGGCCACTGCTGCTAGAACCGTGTGTTGACTATAATAAGTTGACAAAGCCTTGCATACGCGTCAACTTATTTTTTTAGGGGACGCGTCACTTAGTAGGCCCACAAGTGTGTGGCAGAGAACTTATAGCCCATTTGCGTTTTGTAAGAATGTACAGCCCATTTTTGAATTCTAATGGAATGTACAACAACCCATTTACAGTTTGTTAAAAGTACAACCCATTTTCTAGCTAGGACACCGATTAATAATTTCAACCAACCGTTGAAGACAGAATTCAATAAAATTTCCCACATTTTGATGGGATCAGAAATATTTTTATCCCAAAATTTCTATTCAGATTAAATATAAAATTTGTATTACGTAAAAATCCAACGAAACATTGTGCGCGCAACAATGAAAATTTAAGATTTTCAAAATCCATAAATAATATTTTATAAACTAATTTCGTGTTTGGTGCATTTTTTTATTGTTATTGCCCAGTTTTTATAGTTACATCCCATTTATTATTTTAAAGCCCATTTTCCTGTTAAGCCTAATGCATCCCTCCTAGGAAAGATTTGCAGTAGAGCGGGGCGGAGAATAACAAGTTGACCTTGCTCAGGTATTCCTCAAAAGATGTATAGCTGGGCTAGCCATTTTCATCTTGAAAAAGTAGTATCTGGGCTGGATATCGGCTCGGGCTAGACGGGCCACAGCCCGCCCATTAATACCCTGCTCTCCTCTCGAACAACAACGAAATCATCGCCAAGAAAAACTCTGCAGTGCTCACGCCTCAAAAACACAAATACTGCTCGAGCTGCTTGGTCCCAGCTGTCGGCCGCACCTTGTGCAATTCTCTCATTTATATTGACTACATAGGTTGACAATGGTGTGGGACCATGATGTCAGGAAACCAGGAGAAAGCAAAAAAATAATATAGTTGTACATAATAAGGAGGCACTTGCGTACGTATGGCTATGGCCCTAGTGGGTCCCTAGTGTCATCCAGTCAAAATAAAGTCATCTCCTAAATCGTCATGTTCGTTGACCATGTTAACAATGCTCGGCGCCACGGCGAGCGCAATAACTCAAAGGACAACGGAGAGGGCCTCGCGGGCCCTATGGAGGTCTGATACAGCGCCCGCTGCTCATTTAGGAAGCCAGGATCATCGGACACCTATGAGCACCTTCGAGAAACTGAGACGGCATGAAACGGTAAGGCCGCGCTTGGGAGCTCTGGTTTATTTCAAACCTGTATTAACATACAAGTGTAATTTACTCATCATCGGAAGGCACGAGGTCTGTAAGTAAAACCGGCGGGTTACGCGTGTAATTTGAGAGACCAATGTATATTTTACGAGCATTGCTATATGGATGACATTACCAACGATACATGCACGACGTGCGTATCATGCCATCCATGGGCAAGGCTGAAACAACAGCTAATGGCTGGATTAGCAATCGTCCGAGTGTCGTTCAGCGTTTTTATCGTGTGTGAAGTACTTCCGATATTTTACTAGTCGAAATCGACCAACCAAGCGCCTTCGCCCGAGACCATCTGCTTTAATTTACAAGCGTCAGTTTTACAAGCGGTTTTGGTTGGAAAACGACGATCCAATCACGGCCTAATATCATGAGTTGGTCGGAAGATCATATGGTTTCACGTCTAACCTACCCGACATGTCGTATAGGCTATGAATGAAACATCGACGATGAACTTCTTACGCACGGAAACAACGAAGAGGATGATCTTCTTAACAAGCAAATCACGGCATTAGATCGACATGCAAAACAATACGAAGCATTATTCTCGGGAGGCACGGTGAACAGCTCGTGATGCCGCATGCCACAACATTCCAAGCTCAACTTTGCAATCAAACACAAGGCCCGACATTACATAGACAATATTCGAACAAACTCTTAACACGGAATATCTCAACAGAGTAACTATTTACTTCTAAACCTGAACACATGAATAGGAAAAATCACTCGACGCTGCTCACAAAGAAGGGCGCCCCACTCAAAAATATCAAATGCATGTCTTCGGCTAACATCAATGAGCAAATTTTGACAAGGTTTTCCAATTCCAATATATTAAACTAACGTCTTCTTGCTAACATCAATGAGCAAATCTTGACAAGGTTTTCCAATTCCAATATATTAAACTAACCTCTTCTTGCTAACATCAATGATTAAACTTTGACAAGCTTTTCCCATTCAAAATATGTAATGCCTATGATCGTGTCCTGTCTTAGCTTCTTGTACTTGTTTGGGCACTTTTGCCCGTGGCACTCCACGTGTTGTTAAATTGCCAATGGTCTCGAGACTAGTCATGTCACGGTGTCTAATAATACTCTGTAAAGCTTCTCGCTCATTCCTACGTAATGTACCGCATCCAAAGGATCGCTTCTTTACGCAAAGTGGAACGACCAACTGGACCCAGTAACGCAGCAGTTTGCCTTGGACACATTGGCTCCTTTTGTGCAGTTCAACTAAAATCGAAGTCGGAAGAGCTCTAATTTTGATATCCCTGTAAGCAACAATAGGTATAAGGGAAACAATTACTGAGAAATAACGGTTGATGACTTGTCTTAATGGGAAACAAAGCAGGAGAGGAGCAATTCTCCATCAGTGTGATTCATTCATATTGACTGAGACATTATCTTAACAATGCCTTGGTTCAACATGTATAAAGAACGACAAAGAAGAAAAGTACCATTCCTAAAACAATGCAACTGATTCATTTTTAAAGAGACATTATCTTAACAATACCTTGGTTAAACATGTAGAAAGAACTACAAAGCAGGATAATACCATTCCTAACAAGTGTTGCAGTTTTGAACTAAGATTCAGTAGTTAATTAATTCGAGAGTGGCATTGCTTAATTTTACCAATGCATTAGATTAACGAAAAGCATAAACAGTTCGAGGGAGAGTGGGTGCAACAACAATATGTGCTTCCATCTACTTATAAAGGGGGTGATGCAGAGTTTGTTGTAACAAAGCAACAAGCATCATGTCTGGGTTGGTCCCATTTTTGTTCACTACTTAATGGGAAAAGACAGCAATACAATAGCTTCAATTTGACATTTATTTAAAACAATACCAATACAAGTAGCACAACATCTCAAAGCACACTGCACAATCATGTGGATGAAGGCCTGTACTGACCTTTCATGAGAACACCAGGATAAAATACGAATCTCCTAACACGAATAGGAAATCCAATCTCATTTTGTGCAGTTGCACTGAAATCAAGCAAAGTGTTTCGCGTAGCGAAGCAAAATGTCGCAATAGCAACAAGTTGAATAGATATCATGTGGTAGAGACCAAGATTTGAAACAACTCGACAGGAACACTAGAAACAAATCTCGATCTCCTTTCGTGCAGTTCCACCAAAATTAAGCAAAGTCACCGGTGTGACATTCAAGTTGAACTGCACAAAACACTCTTAAAACATAAGTGTTTCGAGTAGCGAAGTAAAATGTCGCAATAGCAACAAGTTGAATCGATACCCCTGTTTTAACAGAGGCAAAAAGAAAAAATTACTTGCCGATAAAGGAGGATGAAACAAACGGTGATGAAATAAGCATCTAACTTATCTTGGATGGAAAACAAAGTAGGATAGTAGCATTTCTAAAAGCGGTAGCATTGATTCATATTAACAGAGACACTCTCTTGAAACAACATTCGTTAAAAATGTAATTTACTTTTAACAAAGTGGCATTGCTTCAATTTTCGGCGGCATTCTTAGATTAACAACAGCAAAATAGCTGTATGGGACATGCTAGCACCATGTGCGCCCACACGTATAAATGGGTGATGCACGAGTATGTAGCCAAGCAGCATATCGTGTTGGTCCCATATTTGTTCTCTTTGAACTTTTTCCCATGTGAGGGCAGCAAATCTAGTCCTGCACAAACTACCCGACCCCCAGTTTCTTTCCCTTTTCAACAAAGAGATCGGTTTCTTACAGATGTGTGTACTGGGTTACCCCCTTTTTCCCTTTTCGACCAACAAAGTGGCTGGATAGCCAGTCTATACTACTTTTCCTCCCTCCTTTCCTCATTGAACCACGTCCTAGATTCATGCTCCACCCCACCGCACCTTTTTTTCCTCTTTGAACCAAGACCTAGATTCGACTATAGATCGAAAAAGATCCACATGCAGCTAGAGCAACGACGGTTTCAAATAAACTTATACCTTAGGGTCGTCGGGATGTGGGAAGGCGTGCGGCAGGAGGCCGGATCTGCCCACACTACGTATGGCAGCGAGGAAGAAGGGGTCGGTGGCCCTCCCAAGACAAAGCGCTGGGTGAAAGAGAACAGCAGCTGGCAAGTGGATTCCTCCCTCGCCAAGGCGATAGAGTTAACGCTGCACCTCCTCCCTTCCCGGTGCGACGGGATCTGACGCCTCCTTCACCACCTGTGTGGGGAGAGAGACAAGAGGCCAACGCAGTCTTGTTTAGATCTGGTGAAGAGAGGGTGAGAGACTGTGAATATAGCAAACCCTAGCAAATGAACGCTGAGCCTCCAGCGTGTAACATATATGTATTGCGGCGAGCGTGTGGAGAGTGCAAACCCTAGCGAACAAGCGCTGAGGCTCCCGCTTATATATATACTCCCTCTGTAAACTAATATAAGAGCATTTAGATTACTAAAGTAGTGATCTAAACGCTCTTATATTAGTTTACGGAGGGAGTACTAATGTAGTATGGACTGAGCTCGGTGCCTTCACTCCATCTGCTTTTGGCTGTATGGTGAGCCACCACATTTTGGGCCCACCTGTCATAAACCCAAAGGCAGGTGCACTAAGTCAATGAAGCTGCGTCCATATAGTACTCTCGTGTATCGACTAATATATAGTGGAGTGGTTTTCTTATTCTCTCCATAACAATCGCTTTAAATTGTGTAAGTACTGAAACAAAACTCTTTATTTAATGTACAAAGGAGTACTACTTCCGATGAACTAACGATCCACGCCCACGCGCCCCTGGTCGCACTTCCTGTCCTTCACGTGTGGTACACTACCCTCCCTTAAGTGAACAACCACACATGCGCCAAATTATCGAAACGTGTGAGAGTGTGTACAAATAAAGAATTTTAATTTCAATTATCGGAAAGGTTTGAGAGTATTACAAAGTTTGACTTCAGTCAAATCTAATATCGGAGTAAATAAAATGGAGGGCTACTACGTCCATCCGGGTTTTAGTCCACACCATTTTTAAATCAAAGTTAATAGCTGGACAAATAAAATTACAGGGGAGCTGGAGACAGAGTTGTGAGAAGGCTTAGAAATCAATACAAAACTTATGCTCTTAGTACCAACGCCGATCCTTCTTCGAGTAAACATTTGGTTCATAGCTAATTGTGTGATAAAATTGCACCAACGTGAAAGACGACTGCGCCTCCAATGCAACCAAGGTGAACTGACGAAGGATATCATCTTTGTGCGTAACAAGCAAAGAGCACTGATGGAAGACAGCTTGTTTTTCATTGAAAATCGACCAGCTTCACCAGTCGACGCAACCATGAGGCGCGACCATGAGCATCGATAGGTCATCGTGGTGATGCATCATGCATTTGGCATCAAGTTTGGGTGAGGCACCTATGAAGTTCGACAAATCCTCACTGTGGTCTGTTTCTTCTCAGTAATCAAGCTCGAGGAAGGAAGAACCACGTGGAAGAGGACAATGAGGCGGAACAACAATGGCCATCCAATTTTGTAGTTCCACTAAAATTGAGGAAGACATGCCCGGGTATGGAGACACGCATCGCTGTTTCCAAAAATATAAAAAAGGGTTAATGAAAAGTACACCAACAAACAGAAGCATCATAATTATATCTTGATGGGAACTAAACCAGGATACCCGAGAAAAAAGCATTTCTTCATTTAACCAGTGATAGTACTACCACCATATGGACAATGACCGCACAACCACCATGTACTTTTTGTCGAAACAACATGTATACCTCCACCGAGGCATAAATCAGGACAACTTTTTGAGTGGCATTTCCTCTATAATAGTACTAGTAGGTGATGTTGGACCAGCCGACGAACCCTAGCTACTATGCATGGGGAGCTGGGGAGTAGTCGCATAGAAGAAAACCCGCACGCAGCGACCTGGGAAGCTGGACCAGTACAAGAAGTTATACCTCAGGTGGGCGAGATGTCGTTTAGGCGGGCGGGCGGGATCTGCCCACACAACGGCAGCGAACAAGGGCGCGGAGGATCTTCGTCCGCGCCAGCGCCGGCTCCGAGAGGACGGTGCGCATCGGCTCCCCCCGTCGCCGACGGCGACAACGTCAATGCTGCACCTCCTCACCTCTCGCAGCGGACGGGATTCGACCGGATCGGTGACCACCGGTGAGGAGAGAGATAGATTGGACACTGTCATCTTGTTTTGATATGGAGAGGGTGAGAGAGCGAGACGCGAGAAACTCTATCAAACAAGAGGCTATAATGGAGTAAAAAAATCTCTCCATAGCAGTGGTTTTAAATAGAATACACGCGTTCCGAAAAAGAAACGAAAACCGCGGACAATTTTTAAGGTCTGTCTAGGACACATCTAGATGTGACATAGTTATGTCACATCTAAGTTGATGTCCACTCTGTTTGTGGTCTATTTTTTTGTCCTAGTTTTTTTTGTTTCTTGTTGCTACATTATATACTTGTGGGAGCTTAGATGTGATATCCTTAAATAACATCTAGATGTGAATTGTACAAACTGATTTTCTAACGTACCAAGAAAGAAAACTCGATAAAAAACACACCCCCGCTTCCAGGTCGCGAGAGTCATCGCGCACACACACATAGACATAGACATGCATATCCGTGTTTACGTAAAATTCCATTTCCATCTCCATCTCCAATCATATTTGTCCAACTGACACATTATTTACGTTGTTAATTATATACACAGCAATATTAACGTACAATATCTCTTGTTTGCGCACGTCCGGACCGCTGCCACGGACGGTCCTGACCAACCCGAACCCTGTTCATCACCCGCGCGTGCTTCCCGCCCGAAACGGTCAGTGCTGCATTCATGCCCGGCCAGAGCGGACGCGACCTCTCACTGGCGCCGGCCGAGAGAGCGTCGCTCGCGCCGCTTCCGGGTGCACGCGGCTGCTCCGCGTTCAAAGGTCGCAATAGCCGGCTACAACATGCATGTAAAAAGTTTTTGGGAGTCCGTGCTACAGCTAGCTGTCCTCCCCAACTCGTCAATCTCTTCCAAGAGTGCTAGTAGTACTCCATGGCGCGATCCATCGACAAGCAGGCGGGAAAGTTATCGTATACTCGGTTTGCGGTGAGTGGCATGCCGAGCGACCGTGTGGGGTCGAGCCGTGGAGGAGGGTGAGACACGAACACGACAGACGTGATTTACTGTGTGATTTGACTGCTCCTTAGTGGCCCCTACACGTACCCCCCCTACGTGTATGCAACAGTCACACGTACACATGAATGCAAAAACGCGCGCGACGCCCTAATGCATGCATGTCCGAGCACACGACGGAACACACACGGTCACGCTAAGTGCTCAACCTACACGTGCATGCACACACATACTCAGTCGGGGTGAGCTAGTGACCGTATAAACACCGGAAAATATATATATTGAGTGCAATGAGCGTATTATGAAGTCCACTGACCGTATTTTTACAAATATACAAAGGATGCAGACAGTGTATTTATCTCGCTTGAAATTAATCCATATTAACCGGAGAGGAGGCAGTATGGACTAGCATTACTTGCAGCGGTGGCTCGCAGGATAAGGAGAAACTTTGACTAATGCAAGCTCTCCCTCGCTCAAAGCGGTGGACATGCAATGATTAATTCGGTGTCGATTGCCGAAGCATACACTATACTACTAGTGCTACTATTGTTCGACTTCCGAATAGGCTAACAGCCAAGCATAAAGTTTAATAATATAGTCTATAAAGGTACGTACTATACTAGTACTAGGAACCGGATGGAGGAGCGTCTGCACTCTTATTATAATTTTAAAATGTGATAAAGCAATCTTCAACACATTTGGTTATCTTCGAGGGTTCTCGCATGTGATAATGGAAGTTGATTACATGGAACACTCGCCACAATTCTCGCTTAATTCTGGCTCATATCCTGTTACAATTAGTAGCGCCTGGTAATATTTCCTCTTTTTTTGTTATTCAGCATGTAAACAGGTCAGCAAACCTTGCGGAGCATCTTCGTGCGAACCATGCTTGCTGCACTTTGAATGTGGCCGAGAGTTGGCTTGATGAAACACCTCGCTTCCTACTTCTTTTTTTGCGGGTTACCTCGCTTCCTAGTGACCAGTGTCTTGGCTGATCGTCCTAAGAATGCTTATATATGAATAAAGCTCTCTCATTTACCCGCAAAAAGGATTGAGCTATATTAACCGGAAAGGAGGGAGTATGGACTAGCACTACTTTTTGGTGTGTCCCGTCAACTCGCAGAACAAGGAGAAGATTGCAGGACAAGGTGTAGCTCGCTTACGCCTTTTGACTAATACAACCTACCCTCGGTGGACATGCATCAGTCCATTCGGTGTCAGATTGTCAGAGGCATACACTGTAGTACCCAACATGCGGAGTACCATCATTGTTCGACTTCACGAAGAGGCGAAGAGCCAAGCGCAGTAGTACGAGTAGTACTACTACTAGAACCGCATGGTGGAGCGTTTGTACTCTTATTTCTTTTTATCTCTGATAAAGTACACGTTTATTCCGAAGAAGGGCGGAAAACGGCAGCCCAACATCAACATGTAATGAATGATATCGATCAACCAACCATGCTCGAATATATCTTGGCCTCCATGAGAACCCGTCTGTGTGTTCTCGCTCCTCGTCTCTCTCAAGGAACGGCGGGTTGGCTCTTTGCCGTCAATTGAGATCGGTTTGCTCACTCCTGTCCCACATGTGAGTGATATGCCAAGAGGAGGTGCGTTGACCGATCGCCATACGCGTATTTGGTTTTGAACCTTCATACTACTCCTCCCTCCATCACAGTTTGGTATGCGCTTCATTATGATGCATTTCTCTCAATGCATTTCCACCACCAGAGAGACTTTAGACGCGTTTGGTTTAATGCTCAATTAATTAGGGCGTGGTAACCGCAATCAAGTCCACAATTTTCTCTCCATGTAACTACGGAATGGAGTAAGTGCATGCATGTGTGTACCCGGGGTGGAAGCACTGCATGCATGTGTGTACGCATTATTCCCTCTACTAGTAATATACGCCGTGCTATAACTACCAATGCTATTTTTCAGGCCGATCGCTAGTCGCCTTGGTCCCACAGATTTTTTTCTTTTTTCTGAAGCGCGCTGTATAAACAGTGATGATGGAGTAGTATGAGCGGATTCAAAGAAGAGCGTATTGATGGTTGCTTCTTGAGCAACTTACGATTGGGAAAGGTGGGGCTTACGATTTGACTGCTCATTACTCACTATTAATGCGGCGCAACGACCGGGCTGAGTCTCCCATGCGGTTGTGCACTACCCCCTCGGTTCTTAAATATACTCTGGAGTATATTTGTCTTTCTAGAGATTTCAATGAGTGACTACTCAAATATTAGTCTTTTTAGAGATTTCAAATGGACAGGCACATACGGATGTATATACATATTTTAGAGTGTAGATTCTCTCATTTTGCTCCGTATGTAGTCACTTGTTGAAATCTCTAGAAAGACGAATAGAATATTTAGGAACGGAGGGAGTACACATATGAAGCAAAATGAGTGAATCTACACTCTAAAATATGCCCGTTTGAAATTTGTAAAAAGACAAATATTTAGGAACGAAGGAGTATAATTTTGTGCATGGCACATGGACCCGGATGATGAAGAGGCTTCTGGCAATGCTATCAAGCTTCCATCATTTGTTTACATAATTGACGTACTATACAAATAATTTTCCAGCGAGACATGAAATTGTACAATGGTGTGAGCTTTCAGCTTCATTTAGCGTGTCTTGCCATCGATGCTCTTTCGAAACAATAAAAAACTAACTTCCTTGCTAATGCATGTCAATTATTAGCAGATCAGAGCTAATAATTACATCACAACTGAAGACAGAGTTGTGAAAAGGTGTTAAATTAAAATTAATCCATGCTTTCATTGGCAGCAACGTCCCCCCAGCTCTGTCTAAATCAACAAGGCATGTTGGGAAAAAAAGTAGCTGTCTGGAGCATGCAACATTCCGATCATTTTGTGTAGTTCCACTAAAATAGAGTTGAGCGTCCCTGTTCCAAAGATATTAAGTGTGATTATGATAATAGAGGACTGCTGATGAAACAATAAACACATAAATAGAAGCCGGTCACCTTTGCAGTCTCTTTTAAGACTAACTAGTTGGAGAAGATTAGGCTCGGAGTTGGATGAGGAGGATAGAGCAAAACCAATCTCCCTTTGTGCATCAAGACTGAAATGTAGAGCGTTGCCCATGTGACATTTTAGTACAACCGCACAAAACACTCTTAAGAAAAAGTGATTTGTGCAGTTCACCAAAAGGTCACAATAGCAACGAGGTGAAATGGATAGCCCTGTTTGCAAAAAGAGGTAGAAAGGAAACAATTATGGCCAATAACAGTTGATGACACATGCGACGACAAAAAGAAGCATATTCCTTGCCATAAGGGAAGATAACAACACGGTTGTGTTTGTCTAAAACAGTGTGAGGACGAGAATGCAATATGGAAAGTACGCTGGACGAGCTACGTTTTGGGCAAAGAACTATGGAAGATCCACATGCAGCGACGTGGGAAGACGGGCAGTGAAGCAAGGCCAGAGGGGATACCTGGAGGTCATTGGGATTAACTAGGTGAGCGGCGGCGGGCGGAATCTGCGAGCAGGTGGCGTAGGCCCTGCCGCGCCGGAGCTTGGTCAGAGAAAACGGCGTGTACCGCAGATCGGGACGTGCTGCCTCGGCGCCGTCGAACGGAGAAACGATGCACTTCCTCCCTTTCCCCCGGCGGACGGGATGCGACCGGATCGGTGACCAATGGTGAGAGAGAGAGAGAGGCCACCACACTCCATTTCCCCCGGCGGACGGGATGCGGCCGGATCAGTGACCAACGAGGAGAGAGAGAGAGAGAGGTCACTGCACTCCCTTTCCCCCGGCGGACGGGATGCGGCCGGATCAGTGACCAACGGTGAGAGAGAGAGAGGCCACCGCAACCCTGTGTGAGATATTCTGAAGAGCGACAAACTAGGCACGCAAGGATCCATTGTATATAGTGAGCGGACTACCTTTTTCTCCATAAAAATCGTTTTATATTCTGTGTACGTGCCATTGAGCGCTATAACTTTATTTAAAAATAACGCGGCGACGCGTCAAGTCGAACTTTGTTTCGTGAAGGCGTGGTACACGACCTCCCTAGGTAAACAACTGCTACAGGCGTTCAAATTAGCACGTGGGCTGACATTTCGTAAAGAAATGAGCTCCACCGTGTACCCGCGCGGGTGTGGCTCAGCACGAAGCGTGAGTACGTGCACGGTGCACCTATTCTCTTCTTGTATACGTACACCACTTACGTGGGGTTGTGTGAGAGAGATACAAACCTAGAGAGATATAGTGTGTGGGTTCTTGAGAGTTTTTTGGGGGGGGTCAATCAAAAATGTAACATATGCAATGTGTGTGAAATAGAGTCCTGGATATAACATATATATAGAGGGGCGATCCACGAGAAGAGAGTGGAGGTATCACCGGCTTGAGGTGTCCATAGAATCAAAAGAGGGATGATGTGTGTGTGTGTGTGTACATGATCGATAAAGAGTGCCATCGAATTTGTGTGTGCCCACGTCAAAGATATAGAGTGGCTGGCCCTCTTGGAGCGTGAGAGGGACATGTGCAGTTTGTCTCTATGGCATGGATACCTACCTGCAGCTCGACTATCGGTGTGTGGTGGGGAAGAGGAGGCCCAATTAACTATAGAGGTACAATGGCTGGTATATGTGTGGAGGAGGAGAGGCCTACCTCATGTATTAAGGAGATTGATCGCCTCATGTATTAAGGGAGATCGATCGGCATCCATGCATATGTGCATGAGAGGAATAAGGTTGGGAGAGAGACAGAGCTAGAGTGTTGGAGGGGTGGTAGTGGAGTTTCTTCTAACAAATGGTGGGATAGGCTTGCTAGACAAGCGGAGGGCACACCCATAATATCAATAAGAGAGGAGATGGCTGCTTGTTGTGCATGCGTGCGTGTGAGAGGCGGGTCGGGAGGCATGCACGAATGATGAGGGGGACAATGTGGCTGTGGTAAGCAGACTAACTACATAGGAAGATCAATCGCTCTTTGTTAGAGAAAGGAGAGACATAACTTGTGAGGTACGTCGATCAATGCGGGGGGTAGTTAAAGTCGATCCAGGTATATGTTGGGAGATCGATCGGTATACATGCATGTGTGTGTTAGAAGCAAGCGAGGCACGAGGAGAAGGATAGAGATAGAGGGATGCATGTAGGAGGTGGTACGAGAGGCATACTATATCGGCGGGGAGGAGTGAAGTAGCACGAGAACGATGAAAAGAGTGGTGGGAGTGAGGCATGGACGGTGACAAGAGAAGAGGGGAAGCTTGTGTTTGTGCTAGGCACACCTGGCTAGAGAGGCATATCGATCGATGTGTGCCGTAAAGAAGGAGCTGGGGGGACTACACACACCGTGGGTGAAGAACCTAAAGTGAAAAGACGAATTTGCGCGATGGAGCTAGAGAATGCTGAGGGAGGGTGAGAGGGATGCGGGCGTGTGCATGCACAAGAGAAAGTTAGTGCTAGCTACAAAGATAAGAGGGTTGTGTGGGTGTAAAAGACGAATAGAGATCATATATACTTCATTATAAAAAGCGAATTCGGATATTTGAAGAATTTATCATAGTGTTTTAAACCGACGTATGTGTGAATATATATAACGGTGATACACATGGTGTGTTTATGAACATGTTATACTACATTTAATATATTTTATCTCTACTCTTATAAAAAATAGAGTTGTTGATGATGGTGTGCCTGCCATCCTGCATTATAGGCCATCCAATTTATATCTGGCGGATAGCAAGGAAACTATGATGGTTGAAGTTGGCAACAATCATGATTGTAGATTCTTATTGAAATAGAGAAACGAATTCAAATTTAGTTCGAATTGCAGCGGTAGTATAGACATTTGGAATGCACTAAAATGTTGGTATGAGTAGGTTACATGCATTATACAGCAAAGCGAAAAAAATTAATCGGACGTAACATGGATTCATACTCCCTCC
This sequence comes from Aegilops longissima, assembly GCA_021605205.1. Classification (NCBI taxonomy): domain Eukaryota; kingdom Viridiplantae; phylum Streptophyta; class Magnoliopsida; order Poales; family Poaceae; genus Aegilops; species Aegilops longissima. The sequence continues at coordinate 514,599,753 of CM038680.1, forward strand.
TTCCATCTATATAGGGCGTAATGGGATTTTTAAGACCGCCTTTGACTATTTACAAGATTAATAGTACATGACATGCACAATGTGAAAATTATATCATTGAAAGAATCTTTCACAGACGAAGTTAATAGTGTGCTTTGTGTAAGTTGCATGTCATATGTCATTGCTCTAATATTTGGTCAAAGTTAGCATCGAAAAACGCATTAGGCCCTATATAGATGGAAGGAGGGAGTAGCTTTGAATAGCATTTGTATAGTAAAACGGGCAAGACTCTCTCTTTGTGTGGTGTGAATAGTTTTATTTTTTTGTTTTCTGTTTGGTTGAGGAAGTGCGAATTGATTTGGTACGTATAAGTACAATATTACTACGTTAGGCTTGTCCCTAAAATTCAACCCGCGTCTTGTTATATCCCGAAAATTCAGATATCGTGCTCCCAAAACTGGCGCCTTCACAACCCGCGCTTGCTATCCCGAAATTACGACGCGAAAACTCCCTCCACTGCCAAATCCCGACACATGAAATCCCCTTCTAACCCTCGAGCCGAAAGGGCCGCTAGTTCAAATCTGTGGGGGTACTTTTTAACACACCCTACATTTTGGACAAGTCGTCCCTAAGTCATGCTTCACCCTCCCATCGCCCCTTTTCGCCATTCAAATCCCAGGCCGCCATAACCTCTCCGCTCCAACGAAACCCCACCTCCTCCATCCACCCGTCACGCTGCCCAGCGGAGCCTCTTCCCCGACGACGTCGTCCACATAACAGCTCGACGTCCCTCGTCCACCTCCCCGGATGAGGATCCGTCGTCCATCTCCCCGTCCCGCCGGTTCAGCCGCCCCGTCCGCCGGTTCAGCCGCTCCAACCTAAAAGAAGTTAAAAACTGCAACTTTGGTACTTAGTGTCTAATCGCCCCCCTCTAGACACCTCTTCTCAAGATCCTACAAGTGGTATCAGAGCATTGGTCTCCATTGCCTTGGTTTAATCACATTTCGAGGAAGATGGATGAGTCTACTTTGGGGAGTCTTAGACATAGAGTGCCTATTCTTGATGGAGAGTATTTTCATGAGTGGAAAAATGAGATGCTTGTAATTTTCAATCAATATCATTTGAACAAGTACATTGCTAGCCCTTGTGCACCTCATGTTGATCCTATGCATCCTACCCTTGATGAATCTGTTGACATGACTAGAAATCTTAGAACTGTTAATCTTATCACTAGAGGCTTGCCTAGAAACTTAATTAGAATCTTGCCTACTTTTGAGTGTGCCTACACTATATGGAAATTTCTTGAGGAACGCTTTCCAAATTATTCCTTGAAAAATCTAGATGAGATTCTCTATAAGTCTATTGCCTTGAGTAAGATGAATACTAGTGATCCTATGTTTGGTGATCGTCTATTTGAACTCACTGACCTTATGCGTGCCAAAGGAGATGTTGGAATTATTGGCGATATTATTTCCGAAGCTATAAGAATTCATAAGCAAGATCTTTGTCAAACTCACTCTAACAAATTACCCTCTCTAGGACTTGATCCACCACATGACGATGTTGAACATGGATACTATGATGAGGATGATGATAGTGACCTCGATCTTGATGATGCAATGAGACATTTTGGTCTTATGGCAAATCTTCGGGGATATGTGTCAGGAGGAAAGGAATGGGTTCTTGACAGTGGATGTACCGATCACATGACCGGAGATAAAGACATGTTTCGTGAGCTTGCTGAAAATGACAGTCCTCGAAAGTATGTCACTTTCGGTGACAACTCAAACGGTAAGGTGGTTGGCCTCGGTAAGGTGGCCATCTCACGTGATAGCTCCATTCAAAATGTCATGCTCGTTGAGTCTCTTGGCTACAACTTACTTTCAGTATCTAGACTTGCTGATTTTGGTTTAAATGTCCTATTTACTGAAGTAGATTGTCAAGTGTTTCGTCGAGACAATCATAAAATGGTCTTTACCGGTATACGTAGAGGTGATCTTTACATTGTTGATTTCTCTAGAAAGGCACAACCTAAAACTTGCTTCATTGCTAAATCCTCAAAAGGTTGGTTATGGCATAGACGACTAGGTCACGTTGGCATGAGAAACCTTGACAACCTTATTAAAGGAAATCATATCCTTGGAGTTAACGATGTCATATTTGATAAGGATAGATGCGGTGCTTGTCAAGCAGGTAAACAGGTTGGAGGAAGGCATCCCGTGAAGAACATCATGACCACAAGGAGGCCACTCGAGCTACTTCATATGGATCTCTTTGGTCCCAACGCTTACAAAAGTCTCGGTGGAAATTCTTTTGGTCTAGTTATAGTTGATGATTTTTCAAGATTTACATGGGTGTTCTTTCTTGATGATAAATCGCAGGTCCAAAAGATCTTCAAAAACTTCGCTAGGAAGGCCCAAAACCAATTTGAAGTGAAGATCAAGAAGGTTCGCAGCGAAAACGGAACGGAGTTCAAGAACGCAAAAGTGGACACCTTTCTTGACGAAGAAGGGATTTCACACGAGTTCTCGGCTACGTACACACCTCAACAAAATGGAGTTGTTGAGAGGAAGAACCAGACGCTCATCGAAATGGCGAGAATGATGCTTGATGAGTACAAGACGCCGAAGCACTTTTGGGCAGAAGTGGTTGAGGCAACTTGTCATGCAACAAATCGCTTGTATCTTCACAAGCTACTCGGCAAGACGGCATACGAGCTCCTCACCGGTAACAAACCCCAAGTTGGATACTTTCGAGTATTCAGCTCAAAGTGCTACATTCTTGATAAGCATCGTTGTTCAAAATTTGCTCCTAAGTCTCATGAAGGTTTCCTACTAGGTTATGGCTCAAACTCTCACACTTACCGCGTCTACAACAATTTCACCCGAAAGGTTGAAGAGACGGTAGATGTGAAGTTTGATGAATCTAACGGCTCGCAAGTAGAGCAATTGCCAATTGATGTAGGAGACAAAGACCCTTCGGAAGCAATCCAAGACTTGTCTATTGGCAAGGTCCGTCCAACGGAGGTGAAGGAGAGTACCTCGTCTGTTCAAGTGGAAGCTTCTACTTCACGACAAGGGGAACCAAGAGTTGATACGGAAGCATCCACAAGTGGAACACACCAAGATGAAGAAAACGAGGAAGAACATCACGAACGTCAACAACCTCCTTCTCCACCTCGACAAGAAAACGCCAACGCCAACAATGAAGATGATCAAGAAGAAGAAGAACAAGATGAAGAAGATGTTCAACCAAGACCCAAGCAAAAGCTTTCACGAGTTCGAGCAAGAATTGCTAAAGACCATCCCGTCGAGCAAATCTACAATGATATTCAAACCGAGAGAATCACTCGCTCTAAAACTCGTTTAGCCAAATTTTGTGAAAACTATTCTTTCATCTCTAGCATTGAACCTATGAAGGTCGAAGAAGCATTGGAAGATCCGGATTGGATAAATGCTATGCATGAAGAGCTACACAACTTTGAGAGAAACCAAGTTTGGACATTGGTTGAGAAGCCCGACAACAACCACAACATCATCGGTACCTAATGGGTGTTTCACAACAAGCAAGATGAAGATGGACAAGTAGTCCGCAACAAAGCACGTCTCGTCGCCCAAGGCTACACACAAGTCGAAGGTATGGACTATGGTGAGACTTATGCTCCCATTGCTAGACTTGAGTCCATTTGCACCTTACTTGCCTATGCTAATCACCATAATATCACCTTGTACCAAATGGACATTAAAAGTGCTTTTCTAAATGGTGAAATAGAGGAGGAAGTTTATGTTAAGCAACCTCCCGGCTTTGTCAATCCTAAGAAACCAAATCATGTTTACAAACTTCACAAAGCTCTTTATGGTCTTAAACAAGCTCCTAGAGCATGGTATAAATGCTTGACCAAGTTTCTTCTTGAAAAAGGCTTTGAAATTGGGAAGATTGATTCCACACTTTTTACTAAAAGGGTTAATGGAGAATTATTTGTATGCCAAATTTATGTTGATGATATCATATTTGAATCAACTAACCCTCTTTTTAGTGAAAAGTTTGGAAAGCTAATGTCGGAGAAGTTTGAGATGTCAATGATGAGTGAACTCAAATTCTTTATTGAGTTACAAATCAAGCAAACTAAGGAAGGTACTTTTGTGTCTCAAACGAAGTACACTAAGGACTTATTCAAGAAGTTCAATATGAAAGAATGCAAAGGTATGTCTACACCCATGCCTACTAGTGGACATCTTGATTTGACCAAAGATGGTAAACCCGTTGACCAAAAAGTTTATCACTCTATGATTGGTTCATTGTTATACCTATGTGCTTCACGTCCCGATATTATGCTAAGTGTGTGCATGTGTGCAAGATATCAAGCTGCTCCTAAAGAATGTCATCTTAAGGCCGTAAAAAGGATAGTGAGATACTTAATTCATACACCAAATTTTGGCATTTGGTATCCTAAGAGGGCCTCTTTCGATCTTGTTGGCTATTCCGACTCGGACTATGCCGGAGACAAGGTCGATAGAAAGTCCACTTCGGGTACTTGTCAATTTCTTGGTAGATCTCTTGTGTCTTGGTCCTCCAAGAAACAAAACTCGGTATCCTTATCTACCGCCGAAGCGGAGTACATTGCCGCTGGTTCATGTTGTGCTCAATTACTTTGGATGACCCAAACTCTTAAAGATTATGGGGTATATGTGAAACATGTTCCATTGCTATGTGACAATGAAAGTGCTATCAAAATTGGTCATAATCCCGTACAACATTCTCGAACTAAGCATATTGAAGTTCGTCATCATTTCATTCGAGATCATGTTGCTAAGGGTGACATTAATATTAAGCATGTTCGCACCGAAAAGAAATTAGCGGATATATTTACTAAACCCCTTGATGAGAAAGTGTTTTGCAGGTTGAGAGGAGAATTGAACATCATTGATGCTTCAAACTTGGAGTAGAAACTCCATTGGATACATGCAAGACATGAGCTTATGACTAATCCATGATATCTCTCTTATGATGAATATATTATATCTTGGATATATTTGCATCTTGCATGTCATCTAACCCATGTAGGTACTTGGTTGAATCAAATTCCATGAGATTGTAATCTACTCACATCTTGCGCAATCTCTACATCACCAAATCTCTACACTATGGTGGCTGAATACAAGGAAGCACGGAATCATTCTAACATATCCTTTTGACAAACTCTATGATTGAGCTTCATGATTGTCATTTTGGATACACAAGTGCTCTTCCTTGCAATAACTAACCCATGTAGGTAGATGGACTCAAATTCCAAGTGGTGCTCCCAACTCTTGATGAGCTACATCAACCTTGAGCAACCCACACAAGTTCAACTACATGGACAACACCACCAACCAAGGTATGTTATTCCATCTTAGAGAAGCTTTACTCCAAGTCATGAGCTAAAGCAACTCGACAAGATGTGAATACGTCAAGATGTTTAAACGAAAAATGGTAACCCCATTTTGAGCCTAACGATGAGTATGACTCATGATCAAGTGATCTCACTTGACTCCTAAGTCAATATACTCTAACATAGGTGACTTTGTCACCGACCATCTCTAGATGAAGTTCTCTCGTGTTCTTATTTGTTTTTTTGCATTTGTCTCATGCATATTTGTTTCCCCTTTCAAAAAAAACTTCATCTAGATTTCATTCTTTTCTTTCTGTTTGCTCTGCATTTTCAGCATCCAATTCATTGCATATCATTTCGTTAATTCCTTGCAAATCTTTGTGAGACCTTTCTAGTCTAGTGAGCTGAGGTGACAAATGTTTTCTCTGGGATGAACTCGGTTTCACCAATTTGTTGATTTCGGTCCAACCGAATCTTTTCGGTACAACCGAAGCATACCACTCGGTGCCACCGACTTCACAACAGGAAAAACAGTTTGCCACTTATTCTGTGTTTCTTTTAAATCCAGCTCCACTCAATGAATCTTGTCCTCTACAAGCATCCCAAATTTTATCCAGTGCTTTGTGTTGTGACTCAAGGACCAAACCATACACAACAAATTCCAGAAGACCCTTCTTGGAAATTGATGTCAAAGGGGGAGAGAGATATCACATCAAAGCTTATCACTTAGAGAGATCACATCAGAGAGAGTATTAAGGGAGAGAAAGAGATCTCCAGGGGGAGAGAATACTCAAGTAGAAAGTATTTCTCAAGGATCCCAGATGCTTGGTATTCAAGAAGAGAGATGCCACATGTCTTTTTGGGGGAAAGACATGTTCATATGTGCTTATTTGCATTAAGCTCTGTTCTATCTTTTCAGCTCTGATTTTCTATTCCCTATCTTCTCCCAATATCTCATGCTAGATTCAGGGGGAGCAAGACATCAAAGGGAAAGGAATCAATCAAATTCATTGCATATCTTTACTCTTGGGGATATGTCTAATCCAATGTGGTACTCAGTACTCACTCTCTACATGTCATCCCAGTCTTGGTATTCTTGTGGGTTCTTTTGTTTGCTCTGGCTAGTAGATGTACCTGTGTTATCTAACCTTGTTTGTGCAGGTTCATTTCACCCTAAGCCAACTCAAGACTACAAGGTAAGTATATGCATCACACTCATGTGTATCAGGAATTCTTGCTGATGTACATACTGTTTGCAAGAAGGACTCATGAGCATGAAGGTACTTTCTTTAATATTCTTTGCTCTGATGCATATGGCCAAGATACATGTAACACATTACCTACTCTATCATGGTTATGCTCTCACATGCTTCTCTATTCCATTCTCACATGATTGCACACATATAGGGGGAGCCTATGCTTGTTACATGTCTTTTCGAAGCTTTACTTGCTATTCTTTATATCCTTACCTAAAGCTTTGATGTATGTTGCCATCAATTACCAAAAAGGGGGAGACTGAAAGCACAAGTGCTCCCTAGGTGGTTTTGGTAATTAATGTCAACATATCTCTTGTTGGACTAACACCTTTATCTAGTATGTTTCAGATAAGTTCAACAATGGAGTGGCATGGACTAAAGGATGTGGGAACTCCTTCAAGATGCTAAGGACAAAGGATTGGCTCAAGCTTCAAGCTCAAGACTCTTCATTTTACATTTTAGTTATTCAAGATCACATTGAGTCTATAGGAAAAGCCAATACTATCAAGGAGGGATGAGGTGTTGCTTAATGAGCCTTTTGCTTCATGTGCTTAGTGATATGCTCCAAAACCCTCCACTACTTTCTCACTTCCACACATATGACCTAAACCTAAAGTCAAACTCGGCCCTACCGATTCTTCCAATCCGGCGCCACCGAGTTCAAATGTCATAGCCACTGCTACAAACCCTAGGAAAATCGGTTTCACTGATAGGGATCTCGGTCTCACCGAGATGGGATTGTAATCTCTCTGTGTATGTCCATCACCAGATTCGGCCTCACCGAATTTGTGTAATCAGTACTACCGAGATTACAATGCAAACTTTCTAGTTAACTTATTACCCAAATCGGTACCACCGAGTTTGAGTGTCGGTCTCACCGAGTTTGCTCGACCAACTCTCGGTTAGCTAATTACCAAATTCGGTCTCACCGAGTTTGAGTAATCGATCTCACCGAGATTACGTTATGCCCTAACCCTAACCATATCGGTCCTACCGAGATGCATGTCGATCCACGAAAACCCTAACGGTCACTAGGTTTACTAAATCGGTCCGACCGAGTTTGATGATTCGGTCCCACCGAGTTTGGTAAATTGTGTGTAACAGTTAGATTTTGTGTGGAGGCTATATATACCCTCCACCTCCTCTTCATTCGTGGAGAGAGCCATCGAACAAGCCTACACTTCCAAGCATCCTATTTCGAGAGAGAACTACCTACTCATGTGTTGAGGCCAAGATATTCCATTGAACCACATGAATCTTGATCTCTAGCCTTCCCAAGTTGCTTTCCACTCAAATCTTCTTTCCACCAGATCCAAATCCTATGAGAGAGAGTTGAGTGTTGGGGAGACTATCATTTGAAGCACAAGAGCAAGGAGTTCATCATCAACACACCATTTGTTACTTCTTGGAGAGTGGTGTCTCCTAGATTGGCTAGGTGTCACTTGGGAGCCTCCGACAAGATTGTGGAGTTGAACCAAGGAGTTTGTAAGGGCAAGGAGATCGCCTACTTCGTGAAGATCTACCGCTAGTGAGGCAAGTCCTTCGTGGGCGACGACCATGGTGGGATAGACAAGGTTGCTTCTTCGTGGACCCTTCGTGGGTGGAGCCCTCCGTGGACTCGCGCAACCGTTACCCTACGTGGGTTGAAGTCTCCACCAACGTGGATGTACGATAGCACCACCTATCGGAACCACGACAAAAACATCCGTGTCTCCAATTGCGTTTGAATCTTCCAAACCCTTCCCTTTACATTCTTGCAAGTTGCATGCTTTATTTTCCGCTGCCTATATACTCTTTGCATGCTTGCTTGTTATGGATTGAGAATGTTAAACTTGTGCCTAAACTCCACTTAAACCTAAAAGAAGTTAAAAACTGCAACTTTGGTACTTAGTGTCTAATCACCCCCCCTCTAGACACCTCTTCTCAAGATCCTACACCGGGGCGGCGATGGCGAGTTGTTTCGGGGCGGCGAGGCGGCGCTGGGGCCGGCGGTTCGGCCGGTGGTGGCAGGCGGCTCAGGGGTGTGCAGGTTGAAGATGAACTGTAGACCCTCCCTAAACTACATGTCAAGTGTCTCTCTGCTACCATTGCGTTCAGCTTCGACGAGTAGCATTCAGATTCCCTGATTAATTTCAGTTTGACAGTTAAGTTCGAGTCAACAGTTTTACCTCATCTGTTGTAGTCGGTGGTTTTTGGTGATGTTAATTTTACATCCATTTTTCATCATCTATTGGAGATGCTATTAGAATCCCACTTGAGATTGATGATGCCTGTCTTGTCTTTGCTTCACCTTGACGTCTTCTGGCTCACCGGAGCTGCTCCA